>CP136054.1:255307775-256507775 GCA_032464435.1 Aegilops umbellulata | reverse complement strand
GCTTCGACATTTTTATACATTAATTGAGTTTTCTATGCATTCATGTGCATAATTCAAATTTGAACCACAAGCACATTCTCTAATGCATATAAATTAGTTGAAAAATTCAAATACGTGTCCTTGGTTGCATGCTTAGGTCCCATGCAAGAAATGGGAATGAATGTCAAACACCCTGCCACCGTCGCTCGGCCGCAAACATTGAGATACCTGGTTTTTGAATTCTAGTAAATCCAAAGCTCGTCTGAAATTCATGAAACTTTGCATGCTATCATGGAGCGACATCAACATGCCGTGCTAAATTTTTTGTCCCATTTGGGGCAGGTTTGGGGATATGCTTCTCACAAACCAGAGCTTCTCACAAAAAGCCTGATGGTTTCATTAGGGAACGTTTCACCTTTCTGGACGAAACAATATCCATTGCCTCTTCTCAATTTCAATTTTTTCCTAGTGTCAACATAGAACAGGGAGTGTTGTGTTAATTTTTGGGATTTTTGGGGTTCGTTTGGACATTTTTATGCATTAATTGAGTTTTCAATGCATTTATGTGCATAATTCAAATTTGAACTACATGCACATGCTCTAATGCATATAAATTGGTTGGAAATTCAAATTTGTGTCCTTGGTTGCATGCTTAGGTCCCATGCAAGAAATGAGAATGAATGTCAAACACCCTGCCACCGTCACTCGACCGCAAACATTGAGATACCTCGTTTTAAAATTCTAGTAAATCCAAAACTCATCTGAAATTCATGAAACCTGGCATGCTATCATGGAGCGGCATTAACATGCCGTGGTAAATTTTTTGTCCCATTTGGGGCAGGTTTGGGTATATGCTTCTCACAAACCAGAGCTTCTCACAACAAGCATGATGGTTTCGGTAGGAAACGTCCCACCTTTGGGAACGAAACGATATCCATTGCCTCTTATTGCTTTCAAAAAATTTCTCATGTCAATGTAGAACAAAAGGAGTGTTGTGTCAATTTTTGTGATTTTTCGGGGTTCGTTTGGACAGTTTTATGCATTTATTGAGTTCTCAATGCATTCATGTGCATAATTCAAATTTGAACTACATGCACATGCTCTAATGCATATAAATTGGTTGAAAATTCAAATCTGTGTCCTTGGTTGCATGCTTAGGTGCCATGCAAGAAATGGGAATGAATGTGAAACACCCTAACACCGTCACTCTGCCGCAAACATTGAGATACCTTGTTTTTAAATTATAGTAAATTCAAAACTCGTCTGAAATTCATGAAACTTGGCATGCTATCATGGAGCGGCATCAACATGCCATGGTAGTTTTTTGTCCCATTTGGGGCAGGTTTGGGTATATGCTCCTCACAAACCAGAGCTTCTCACAACAAGCATGATGGTTTCGGTAGGGAACGTCTCACCTTTGGGGACGAAACATTATCCATTGCCCCTTATTGCTTTCAAAAAATTTCTCGTGTCAACGTAGAACAAAAGGAGTGTTGTGTCAATTTTTGTGATTTTTCGAGGTTTGTTTGGACATTTTTATGCATTAACTGAGTTTTCAATGCATTCATGTGCATAATTCAAATTTGAACTACATGCACATGCTCTAATGCATATAAATTGGTTGAAAATTCAAATCGGTGTTCTTTGTTGCATGTAGGTCCCATGCAAAAAATGGGAATGAATGTCAAACACCCTGCCACCGTCACTCGGCCACAAACATTGAGATACCTAGTTTTTGAATTCTAGTAAATCCAAAACTCATCTGAAATTCATGAAACTTGGCATGCTATCAAGGAGCGGCATCAACATGTCGCGGTAATTTTTTTGTCCCATTTGGTGCAGGTTTGGGTATATGCTTCTCACAAACTAGAGCTTCTCACAACAAGCATGATGGTTTTGATAGGGAACGTCCCACCTTTGGGGACGAAATGATATCCATTGCCTCTTATTGCTTTCGAAAAATTTCTCGTGTCAACATAGAACAACTGGAGTGTTGTGTCAATTGTAGTGATTTTTCGGGGTTTGTTTGGAAATTTTTATGCGTTGACTAAGTTTTCAATGCATTTATATGCATAATTCAAATTTGAACTGCATGCACATGCTCCAGTGCATATAAATTGGTTGAAAAATCAAATCTGTGTCCTTGGGTGCATGCTTAGGTCCCATGCAAGAAATAGGAATGAATTTCAAACAACAGGGCACTATTGATTGCTGGCAAAACATTGAGATACTTTGTTTTTAAATTCTAGTAAATCCAAAACTCGTCTGAAATTCATGAAACTTGGCATGCTATCGTGGAATGGCACCGGACATGCTATGGTATTTTTCGTGTCCATTTTGAGAGAAGACGCACTCGAATAACAGGCAACAAAGGCATTTTGAAAAAATAGCTACCACTTTAATATCTCGAACGTTTGTATAATTCAAACTGCGTGCGCTCTGCTAACCATTCACGTGGCGCCACATGCCTTGGTTTTAATGGCTATAGGAGGTGTCGTGCGGACAGCTGCTTGACCTTCACTGAACATGAGGCGTGCGAGCGCAGTCCGGTGCGTAGGCTGACCGGGAGGCGTGCAAGCTGTCCTCCAATGCGCAGGCTCATCAGGAAGCGTGTGAGCTGTACGCTGCCTAGGCTCACTGGGAAACGAGCCCTTTGACTTCCAATGGCCGTCCGCCTTCCTTTCCATTAATGGCGCCCAGGCCGCTGCTTAATACGGGCGGCCTTACTGTTCACCTCCCATTCCCCTCCCTCCCGCAGACCTCCACCAACGCCATGACGCAGAAGGATCATCTGCCACTAGTCTTCAAGTTTGGTGAAGTCGACTCCGAGCCAGAGGAGATAGAAAATAAGGAGGAATGGGGCCTCATGGACATGACCCAGAACAAGCTGGCCGCGGCAGTTGCTGCCCCCGCTCCCATCCCCGTGCCCGCGCCAGCGACCATCCCTCTAGCATTGATGGGCTGGTCGCCGAGCACTATCACAGAGCTGGAAGCCGCGGGCGTCAGCGAGGTCTCTGTGGACCCGCACGAGCTCGTGTACATGCCAGCGCCAACGCCCGTGCCCGTGCGCGCCCCTCCACCCACCGCGGCACCGGTCCCCGTGCGTTTGGCTGCACCCGCCGCGCCCGTGCCCGTACGCGCGCCCCCCTTGACAGCATGGGGCGCCGCCGTCGACTGCTACCACTCTGCGCCGCCAGCTGCCGTCCTCCCGTGCCCCGCCAGTCGATCGCGCAACGACATGATGTTTGATTTACAAGTGAAGAACATTCTGTGCTACATTGAAGACTTCAACAACGGCGTCCTGGAGGACGATAACGACAACGACGGCGCGACACGCCGCCTCCGCCGCTGCCGGAAATAGTTTTTTTCTTGGGTTTAATACTGTATCTTGATCATATGAATATAAATTCGCAGTATGACTGAATGAAAGATATGGTTTGAGCGAACTTGCGTTTCTCTCTCTTAATGTACAGACTTATCAAACGATTTTCTTTTGAAAAAACGTCAATGGTTTTTAAATATAAAACACTCATCGCAAACGTTTTAGTTAGAACACCCGTACGCAAACAGACAGCTTCCCCAGGAAGCCAAGTGAAAATGTGCCGAGCAGGATTTGTGCAATACTTGATCGCAAACGTTTTAGATAGAACACCCGTATCTAAAGTGAGAGCAGGATTTGTGCATCTCTTCAACACAAACGGTTCTTTTGGATGACCCGTGTGCAACCACTTACAAACAATTTGGGTATGTTGCTATTTGTCAAACTAGAAAGATTGACATTTGTTGATCTAGTAACATTACCATTTGACAACCTTGTAACACTACGATTTGTTAAAATATGAAGCTAAAAATCACTAGCAGTATCTAATTTTTGCAACTAAAATTCAGTAATTAAGCATAGATTTCATTCCTAGATTAAGCAGTCGTTCTTAATCTTTACCTAATAATAAAGGGCTATTGCTTCTTGCTCCCTAATTTTCGTCCGTACTTGCGATCCTAATTTTCGTCCTTTGTCGTACATCATTAGAAGCAGAAAAATCCTTCCCCTGCTGTGCCAACCAACCCCCGTACGCCCCAACCAGCTAGCATGGGCCTCAGCCCATCAAACAATTTACGTGAGGCAAAAAATTCAGCCCGCAAAGATCGAACAAACGACATGTTCAGTTCAGAACGAGGCATCCAACTCAGCTACACCATGTTTTTGTACGAAGGAGAGGTTTTGATTTCCTATTACATAATCCCACATCGCTTTCTTGTACAGACATAAAGCAATTTAAATACGACTGCAAGTTCAAATCAATAAACCAACTGGGATCAATAGGCAAGGGTGCGAAAAGGAATTAGAACTGAGGCGAAAGATGGATGGATGATGACCCTGAGGAAAAAGATATGCAGCGAGGAGGGGTGTGCTATGTATGGTGCGGGGGGCTGACCATGAAGAAAGTCAGCGTGCTACCCCTGATGCTCGATTGAAGAGAAACCAAGAGAGATTCGAGTTTGTACAACTAGCATAGCGTCTGATGTATATTGTCAGCTGCGAGTCGCCCCACATGCCATCAAACCTGGTTTCATTTTGCTCCAGGGCCTCAACTTCCTAGAGACGGCCCTAGCAACATACATGTTCATGGTGCAAAACAAGTCAAGTGGGAGGCTGATGGTTTGGAGCCGACATACCCACCTGAATTTGGTTTGATCCCTCTCTTTGTCGGACATACTTCTGCGGCTGCGACCTCAACCATGATTGCAATAGTGGCTGCAGGCGCGACCCCCTCAAATGTTCATAGAAGCTTCCAAAGATCAAAGTGGCAGAGAAAGTTAAGGCACATGGCAGGAACACGAGTCAGGATGATAACTTTCTTTATATCAATTTCAAAGAAGAAAGTGAATCGTGTATTTCACTGATGATGATTCGACAGGACACGGGACATGATGAATTTTTTTCTTTGAAATTGCAATATGTATTTCACTTTTGGTTTTGCATAGATTTACACAATTATTTACTCCCATTGAGCATCATATGCGGAGCTAATTCTTAATTGGAAGCAAGTTTGTTTATTTTTGAGAAACCAAGGAAGCTTATTTTGATCCAAAATCAACAATTAAATTTTGACCACTCTTTGTGTATCTATGGATTGCCATATATTTGATCGATAATCTGGTGAAAACTTGATAAAACAAATGTTACATATTTAAATAATAATATTTTCTGTTTTCTGGCATTAACGTCGCAACCCATCGATTTCACACCAAATGGAAGGTAAGGGATTCAGAAGCAAACTGGGAGCTCAGGTTAACTCTCGAATACCTCCTAGGTGCCAACAGAGGAAGGGTTTCACGTTTAGGGTTTTGATGGGGGGCGACGCCGATGGCGACTCCGCGGGCGACTCCGCTGGCGTCCCCTCGGGCAAATCGGCGGACGGTGGCCGGGAGTCCCCGGCGCAGCTAATCCTGCCGGATCCGCCACCGCCGCCCATTCCCTCTCCGCCGCTACCCCACAGTGCGGATCCTCCGCCGCCATCGCCTTGGCGATTTGCGCCGGATCCGATCCGAAATGAGTGGATGCCGGCTTCAGAGACGGCGCCCGATCTCCCGCTTGTCTCGTCGTCTAGCCCGGATCCCTCGACGGCAGATCGGGATCGGGAGTTTTTGAATCATACTAAATGGTATGTGCGTTTTCAGGACGATAGAAAGGCGGGAACATGAATCAATGGCCTGATCTACTCGCACCCGTCCCGTTGGATGACGATCCGCGATGAAGAAGGAGACATTTTAGCCGGACGACATCTCAACGTTGACGAAGATCTTACTGTTGGTAAGAGGTTTATTATTGATTTTTTCCATATCGAAGTTCTTGAGTGTGTGCAGGAACCCAGAGATTGCGATGAGCAAATTGAGTTCGTGGATCTCACAGGGGACGCCGAGGAACCCAAACCTGCGCAGCGGGTTGGGGGCGTTTTTGGATACTAGCTGATGATGAAGAAGAAGATGATGAGGATCTGCCGGAGGCGCCGGTGCAGTCACCATCTCCACTAGTTGTGCCCACATCTACTTCGGGGTCTAAACCTAAGGTGAGTACTATGAACTCGAGTTCGTTGGATACGTCGGTTCCTTCGCAGAAGTCGAAGGTGAAACCATGGAAGGGACCGTTGCCAAAGGATGGGCCGTCGGCCATCACTTTGTCAGATTTTTTTCATCCCGAGTGTTGGACGAGAGTGACTCGGCGCAAGAAAAAGGGTGGTTAAAGAGTGCCACAGTGCTCGCCGGCAGTGGCCATGCCGTGTGACATTCGAACGGCCAGATTGGAGCGTTTGAATGAGTTGTTGGGCTCGGTTGGGCTGCCTGGCAGTGCCTGCGATGTAGGCTTGGACAGTACTATGCTTGAGGCCCAGGGGGCTGGCCAGTCAAACGACGCAAGGGAGGCTAGCGACGTGCATGAGGGGGCCTTGGATCGATCGCCCCTGCATGCACGTACCCCCCTCCTTCCTCCGCTTCTTCCTCCTCTTATCTTTGCTAGGGTTTGGCGCTGTGGGCGTGTTGGTTTTCCTTCTGCCTCCTCGCTCCGTTCTTCGCTAAGATTCGCCGGAGTCCACCGGCGCCTGCCCCCTGTCTCTCGACGGCCGGCCATGCCGCCCAAGCCGCCGCCGCCGCAGATGCCACCTGTGGCGAGAGGCCAGTCCGGGGCCGCGGGCGCTGTTGTGCCGGGCCCCGCGCGTGCGGCTCCTCCGCCGCCTGGGGCGGCGCCTCCACCTCCCGCTCGGGCCCTGCCCCCGCCGCCTCAGCAGCCTAGGGCTGAACTGCCGCCTCCGCCTAGGGATGAACCGCCGCCGAACCACAGGCCGTGGCCGCGGCAAATGGCGGCCGGCCGAGGTGGCCCTGGCGATTGGCCCGCTTGGCCGTGGGGTTGGGGCGTCGCCAGGAGATGACTGGAATCCACAGCGTGGCCAGTGGGGCGATGACGGTTACGACGCCTACGGTGCTGGTTTGCATCGAGGATCTTCGTCCTCCGGCGGTGGCCGTGGTTATGCTTGGACGGACGACGACAATGCCAACCGGGGTTTTCAGGGTCCGCCCGGTAACTTCGTGGAGGGGGCGGTTGCTCCTAATAACCGCTCCTTCCGGGGCCGATTCCGCGGAGGTCGGGGTGGGTACAGACGTAACTACCCGCCTAGGCATCCGAAGACTACGGTTGAGACTGAGGTGGTGGCCGACGGAGGTTCGGTTCTACCGCAGGTGGCGGTGGAAACGGTTCAGGCCCTAGCCGAAGTCACATTGCCGGAACCCATACAGACTGGTGATTCTGCTTCTGAGCATGGTACGGACAAATCCGAGGCTGATAAGTTGTCCAAGTGGGCGGCTAAGAAGAAGAAGCTTACCTGTTTTCGATGTGATGACACGGGACACTTTATGGCTGAGTGCACTGCGGAATTATGTGACCTGTGCCGGAAACCGAAACATGCTGCTGCTGAGTGTCCTCTTATGCTTGGGCCTAAGCCTACTGTTCAGATATACGGGGTCTGCTGCTCGGAGTTGATGTTCTTTGAGTCTCCCAGGGTGGCACCTCTGGCACCAGTGGTAGAGACCTCTTTACTAGGGGTGGTGAAGGTAGTTCATGGACCGTTGACCGAGGCACAAATCATTCAGCAGCTGCGGGAACTCGCCCCGAGTAATTTCAGTGGTCGTTGCTCAAGCTTAATGATACGTCTTACAAAGTCGATTTTCCGTCTAAGGAGGATCAGGTGCGAATCCTCAAGTTCGGTATGAGCCGGGTCACAGGCACGAGTTTTGTGTTGCAGTTTGATGAGTGGAAGAAGAAGGAGCCACAGGGCACGCCTTTGAGGCAGATTTGGGTTCGTTTCTCCGGGGCGCCATCTGATCCCTTGGATAGCTTCTTGGTGACGTGGAGTTTGGGGTCTTTGATCGGCAAGACTGAACAGGTGGATATGCCTTTCACTAGGGCCAATGGAGTGGCGCGTTTACTTGTCAGTGTTGCTAATATTGAGTTCTTGCCGAATGTGGTGCCTTGGACGTACGATGGTGTTATGTATCAGCTGGACGTTCTGTATGAGGATCCTAATTTGTTTGATGAGTTTGAGGATGATGACCCTATGGACACGACCGAGGGAGGAGGTGCCCCGGGGAACCAGGATGTTTCGGCTATGGGTGATGAAGACGGGGCCAAGGGTCCGGTAGGTCCGTCTGAGTCTACTGATATTGCTCCTGCTAGTTCTTCTGGGGTTGCTCCGACGTCCACTTTGCAGTTTGGGTCCTTGGGACCATTCTCTGCTCCGCCTCGGCTTCAGGGTGTTTCCCCGGGTCCCGTGGATCCCGTGGCTCCTCTTTGTGCACCGGTGGTTCTTCAGTTGGGAGATCCCGAGGGGAAGGCGGCCCTTCCCACATCTCCTACCTCACTGTTGACTACCGTGGATGGTGCAGCGCTTGCGGCTTTGGCTAGAGGTGACGGGCAGGAGGCCCGGTCTCCTGTGATGCCGACGCCGACGGCGCCCACGGAGGACCCGACGCTCTCCCTCACGTCGCCGCGCGCGGGAGGTGGGGTGGTCGTGCAGGAGGCCGCCCTCACTCTCTGCCCTGCTGCGGTGGGCGGGTCAGGTGGCGCGCCTGTCTCCCCGGGTTCCTCTCCGGGGCGCCGTGCGCGTGTCTCCCCGGCCCCTGCTGCCGGCGGGTCGCCCGTGGACAGGCCGCGTGAGTCGTCTCCGCGTTGCTCTCCTGCTCCGGTGGTTAAGGCCCGGGGCACCGCTCTTGGGGGAGGGGCAGGAGGCTTGTCCCCTAGCAGAGCTTCACGCGAGGAGGTCATCGCCTTTGGCGGTATCCCGGACCCGGTCTCCCAGGGGAGGCGGGTCAGCGGGAGGCTGCAGGAGCAGCCGGACGTTGATGATATGCAGCTAAGGTGTGCTTTGAGAGCTGCCAAGCTGCGTGACGTCGAGACCTCCACTGGTATGTCGGTTAATCAGTCGAATTCCATTTTGCATTTTACTGATGTTGAAATTATTCATAATGCAAATCAGATAGGAGTTTCACTTGGTAAAAATGATATTGAGGTCTCTAGGTCAGTTAATGACATTCTTGATTTGGAAGCTGAGCGTGCGGTAGATATGATCCGTCACATTGCTGCAGTTAAACCTATGAACGACTCAGAGATAGATGCGCTTGGGGTTAGGGTGCTTGATGGCTTGTGTGCCGATCTTGACCCTGCACTACCCGAGACGGAGGAGGATTCCATTCCGGAGGTGTCCCTTTATGTAGATGAGCCCGAGGCGATAGAAGCAGAGAATGACTGTGCTGACTAGGCTGATGGTCACCTTAAGCCAAAGCGGACGTGGAAACGGAAGGTTTATCCCGTCTCAGCAGCACGTAGGAGTGCTAGGATCCGCACTGCAAAAAAAATTCATGATGAATTATGAGAGGCATTTTCTGGAATAGCAGAGGTCTTAGAGACTTGGCTAAAAGAAGATTTCTAGCGGAGGCTTCTCTTGAACATCAGTTAGATTTTATTGCATTGTCTGAGACTGGAAGAAGCAACTTCACTTCACAATTTCTTGCCACTTTGTCCGGGGGGATAGATTTTGATTGGCATTGCCTCCCCCCTCGAGGAAGATCCGGTGGGGTTTTACTAGGGGTCAAGTGCGAAACGTTTGAAGTTCAGAGTGTAGTTTTGGGGGATTTTGCTGTCAAGTTTCGAGTTAGAACTAAGGCATATGGGTTTGATTGGGCTTTGGTGGTTGTGTACGGAGCTGCGCAACCAGAACTCAAGCCAGACTTTTTGGCGGATCTGGTTCGTATTTGTGGTAACGAACAGCTCCCCCTCTTAGTGGGGGGGGGGGGGGGTTTCAACATTATCCGTAGGAAGGAGGAGAAGAATAATGACAATTTTGACGGCCGATGGTCGTTTATGTTCAACACTATCATCGAAAGTTTGGATCTCAGAGAGATAGAGCTTTCGGGCAGGAAATTCACCTGGGCTAATTCGTTACCGGTACCGATGTTTGAGAAACTTGACCGTGTCCTAGCAAGTGTCGAATGGGAACAGAAGTTTCCTCTGGTAACCGTGCAAGCATTGACAAGGGGTGTCTCTGATCATACACCGTTACTAGTTGATTCAGGAGTTCAAACTTTTGTGGGTAACAAGAACATTTTCTCGTTTGAACTTGCCTGGTTTGAAAGAGAAGGTTTCCTTGAGTTGATAGCTATTGACTGGGCTAAAGACTCAGGTGGAAGGGCGCCTATCGAGCGGTGGCAATGTAAGATTCGTCATCTCCGAAGGTTCCTTCGAGGATGGGCTAAGCACACGCATGGTATTTATAAGGCGGAGAAGGAGAGACTTTTTCTACTTATTCAAAACCTTGAAGTTAAAGCTGAAACTTCTATCTTGGATTCCAGTTAGTTGGAAACAAAGATAGAGGCGGAGATGCGACTTAAACAGCTTCTTCGCGAGGAGGGATTGAAGTGGGCGTTGCGAGCTAAGGTTCGCAAGATAGTACAAGGCGAGGACAATACTCAATTCTTTCATATGATTGCTAATGGGAAGCATCGTAAAAAGAGAATTTTCCAGCTAGAACAAGACGAAGGGACGATAGTTGGTCAAGACAATCTGAAAGTCTACATTACCAATTATTATAAGCAGTTGTTTGGTCCCCCGGAAGAGAATTTTGTGTCCTTAGATGAGTCTAGGGTTGAGGATGTTCCTCAACTTGAGACTACCGAGAATGATCTCCTGACTGCTCCTTTGTCTGAGAAAGAGGTGTTTGAAGCCATTGCACAAGATGGAGAATAATAAGGCTCCAGGACCGGATGGGTTTCCGGCGGAGTTCTACAAAAAGTGCTGGCATATTATAAGGGTGATTTGATGCCCATGTTCCAGGAGTTTTTTGAGGGACACCTACAGTTGTTTAAGCTGAATTTTGGAACGATAACTCTTCTTCCTAAGAAGATAGACGCGGTTCGCATTGAGCAGTTCAGACCTATATGTCTGCTTAATGTGAGTTTCAAAATCTTCACCAAGGTCGGGACGAACAGACTTACGCAGATTGTGCACTTTGTGGTTCATCCGTCCGAGACTTCTTTCATGCCTGATCGAAACATCCTTGAAGGGGTTGTTGTCTTGCATGAAACGCTCCATGAAATCCACTCAAAAAAACTTGATGGCGTAGTTTTTAAAGTGGATTTTGAAAAAGCATATGATAAAGTTAAATGGCCTTTCCTTCAACAAGCTTTGCGTATGAAAGGTTTTGATCCGGCCTGGAGAAACCAGATTGATTCCTTTACGCAAAAAGGGAGTGTAGGGATTAAAGTGAATGACGACATAGGTCACTATTTCCAAACACACAATGGGCTAAGGCAAGGAGACCCGATGTCACCGATCCTGTTTAACATAGTGGCTGATATACTCACTATCTTAATAGGTCGGGCAAAGGATGCAGGGCAGGTAGGTGGCCTAGTCCCACATCTAGTTGACGGAGGGATTTCCATTCTTCAGTATGCTGATGATACTATCATCTTTATGGAGCACGATTTGGCGAAAGCAAGAAACATGAAGCTCCTGTTATGCTTATTTGAACAATTATCTGGCCTCAAGATTAACTTCCACAAGAGCGAATTGTTTTGCTTTGGAAGAGCAAAGGAGGACCAGGACACGTATAAACAATTGTTCGGATGTGAATTGGGTTCCTTACCGTTTACGTACTTAGGTATACCCATTCATCATCGTAAGCTGACTAACAGTGAGTGGAAGTGCATCGAGGATCGCTTTGAAAAGAAACTGAGCTTTTGGAAAGGGAAGCTCATGTCATACGGAGGACGATTGATTCTGATTAATTCGGTCCTTACCAGTATGCCTATGTTTCTCTTATCCTTTTTCCAGGTTCCGGTGGGAGTCAGGAAAAGGTTAGATTTTTACCGATCTTGATTCTTTTGGCAGAATGATGACCTCAAACGATAATATAGGCTTGCTAAGTGGGATATAATATATAGGCCGAAGGACCAAGGGGGTCTCGGCATTGAAAATTTGGAAGTAAAAAACATCTGTCTCCTTAGCAAGTGGCTATTTAAACTATCGTCTGAGACGGAAGCTACTTGGGCATAGATTTTGCGCAATAAGTATCTTTTATGCTAAAACCTTGGCCCAGGTAAATGTGAGGCCTTCCGACTCACCTTTTTGGAAGGGTTTGATGAGAGTCAAACAACTTTTTTTCAACAGGTCAAAATTTATTGTCGGGAATGGAGCCACTACGAGGTTTTGGGAGGATACGTGGCTTGGGGAGACTCCCCTTGCACTTCAATATCCTACTTTGTACAACATTGTGCGACGTAGAGAAGCCTATGTTGCATCTGTTCTACAATCCACTCCCCTCAATATTAGTTTTCGGAGGACGCTAGTTGGAAATCGTTGGGAGGCTTGGCTCCACCTTGTTAGACGTTTAATGGAGGTTCGGCTGACCCAGCAACCAGATCAGCTGTATTGGAAACTTACTAAGAACGGTGTGTTCTTGGTTAAGTCTATGTATCTGGATGTCATTAAATCTAGCATTGTCCCTTCCTTGATTCACGTTTGGAGAGTAAAGGGCCCCTTACGCATCAAAGTGTTTATGTGGTTTGTGCATAAACAAGTCATTTTGACTAAGGATAACCTGGAAAAACGCAACTGGATGGGCTCATCTAGGTGTAGCTTTTGCGATCATAATGAAACCATCAAACACCTCTTTCTCGATTGCCCGTTGGCTAAGATTCTGTGGCGGTCGATTCATATGGCGTTTAATATTAATCAGCCCACCTCTATCAACATGTTATTTGGAACATGGCTTGATGGGGTTGATTCTGATACTGCAAGACACATTCGTGTTGGCGTTTTGCTTTACTTTGGGCAGTATGGAACTGCAGAAATGATTTAGTATTTAACAGATCAACAAACATTCACTTTTTGTAGGTTATCTTCAGGGCCACGGCATTCATCCGTATGTGGTCGCTACTCACTCCGACGGAGGCCAGGGAGCGTTTGGTTACTGCGTCTACCCGATGGGAGATGGTAGCACGGGATATTTTCAACCGGTTTGGATGGCGGTCATGTAATAGGATAGGCATGTAGTGCTCCTATTGTGTTTGCCAGCCGGTTGTGGCTTAGGGTTTCAACTCTTTCGAGCTTTTTTGTTTATTTTTGCACCTCGATACTTGGAGACTTTGTTACTGGATTTTATTTTAATAATATGAGCCGTATGCATCTTTCTGATGCAGAGGCTGGGGAAAACCCCCTTTTCGAAAAAAAACTCTAGAATACCACACAAACTCAAATTTATTTTATAATGTTAATTGTAACACTCGGTCCTATTTTGCACTTAGAATTCTCATGAACCGCGAATGTATTTTGTAATATTGGATACACGTCAAAGTTTCCCTTATTGCAACGTGTCAAGCATTGATGTTTGTTGGCTACATATGACATGAGACCAGAAAGGAGCAATGTTGAAGTTGGGGAGATAGGGTTTGGAGTTCATGCAAGTCGTGACGAGTGGAAGGGGAGGTGTTGATAAGGTAACATTCCTGTTATTGCCTAACACAAACAAGTGGAAGGGGAGGTGTTGATAAGGTTTCGCTTGCTACTACGATGGCTTACTTTAAAAAATTACAATACTATTTCTTTTCATTTACTTCCAAATTTAGCTCATGGCATTTGGTCCAATTTTTTTAATTTCAAAATGACCTAATAAGTTGAACTAACTTGGCTTAGACCACATTTGATGTTTACAATAGCAGCCTGAAAACCCTGAAAACACCTACTGTCAATCGATTCATTGTACGCCATATTAAAACAGTGGGCGTGCACATAGGAAGATCTTGAAATGCTTATCATTTTAGAGACATGTGCTATTTTTCATCTTTTGTTGTATGAAAGTCTTGAAATGCTTATCATTTTAGAGACTTGTGATATTTTTTCATCCCCCGTTGCAACGCACGGGTATTTTTGCTAGTTTATACAAACATTCCAACTCGACAGCAGAACCGAACAAACTTTTCCCCAATTGTTCCCAACCACGTACTGAAATAGCTAGTTCAACTATATATACTAGTTAATTTTACATACATCGTACAGTTCCACCACATCTATAGTAAGATGAACTGAACAATATAGCCCCTAAATACTACTACTACTACTACTACTACTACTACTACTACTACTACTACTACTACTACTACTACTACTACTACTACTACTACTACTACTACTACTACTACTACTACTACTACTACTACTACTACTACTACTACTACTACTACTACTACTACTACTACTACTACTACTACTACTACTACTACTACTACTACTACTACTACTACTACTACTACTACTACTACTACTACTACTACTACTACTACTACTACTACTACTACTACTACTACTGAAAGATCGTGGATGTCGCCTAGAGGGGGGGGGGAATAGGCGCTTTAAAATAATTACGGTTGAGGCTTGAACAAATGCAGAATAAACCTTGCGGTTAATTTGTCAAGCACAAAACCTACAACTACTAGGCTCACCTATGTGCACCAACAACTTATGCTAATCAAGATAAACTACTAAGCAATGGCAAGATATATGACAAGAAACAATATGGCTATCACAAAGTAAAGTGCATAAGTAAAGGGCTCGGGAAAGAGATAACCGAGGCACGCGGAGACGACGATGTATCCCGAAGTTCACACCCTTGCGGATGCTAATCTCCATTTGGAGCGGTGTGGAGGCACAATGCTCCCCAAGAAGCCACTAGGGCCACCGTAATCTCCTCACGCCCTCGCACAATGCAAGATGCCGTCATTCCACTAAGGGACCCTTGAGGGCGGTCACCGAACCCGTACAAATGGAAACCCTTGGGGGCGGTCACCGAACCCGTACACTTTGGCAACCCTTGGGGGCGGTCACCAGTACCCGTCAAATTGCTCGGGGCGATCTCCACAACCTAATTGGAGACCCCGACGCTTGCCCGGAGCTTTACACCACAATGATTGAGCTCCGAACACCACCAACCGTCTAGGGCGCCAAGGCACCCAAGAGGAACAAGCTCTAGGGTGCCCAAACACCCAAGAGTAATAAGCTTCTCAAACTTCACTTCCACGTATCACCGTGGAGAACTCAAACCGATGCACCAAATGCAATGGCAAGGGCACACGGAGTGCCCAAGTCCTTCTCTCCCAAATCCCACCAAAGCAACTAATGCAAGGGAGGAAAATGAGAGGAAGAACAAGAAGGAGAACACCAAGAACTCCAAGAACTAGATCCAAGGGGTTCCCCTCACATAGAGGAGAAAGTGATTGGTGGAAATGTGGATCTAGATCTCCTCTCTCTTTTCCCTCAAAAACTAGCAAGAATTCATGGAGGGATTGAGAGTTAGCAAGCTCGAAGAAGGTCAACAATGGGGGAAGAACACGAGTTAAAAGGATAAGGTTCATTGGGGAAGAAGACCCCCTTTTATAGATGGGGACAAAATCCAACCGTTATGCTCACAGCCCGCACCGAGCGGTACTACCGCTCATCCTCACGGTACTACCGCTCGACCTCACGGTACTACCGCAAATGGTAGCGGTACTACTGCTTACGAGCGGTACTAAAAAATTACATCCGGGCCTACTTCCGGACGACTTGGGGCGAGTTTTTGGTCCGGAGCGGTACTACCGCTGTAGGAGCCACGGTAGTACTGCTCTGGAGCGGTAGTAAAAAATTACATCCGCTCCAATTCGCGGTAGTACCGCAGCAGCCTTTTCAGAACACCAAAACTGCCATAACTTTTGCAAACGAACTCCGAATTCGATGAAACCAAGTTTGTTGGAAAGCTAACGACATTTCCTAACACAATCTTGATAGAAATATCAATAAGAAGCAAATGAGAAAAGGCCCAAAAGAAAATGGTGAGAACCCTTCCTCGGATAAGACCGGTAAAACGTCCAACACCGAAAACATCATAGAAGACGCATGCGAACTCCGTTTTCGATGAACTCAAGCTTGTCATCAAGATGACCATAAGCTCTAAGAATCACAATGAGAACCAAACAAGAACCAAGAAAAATGATGCAAGAATGCAATGGTTTGAGCTCTCGACGAACGATACGATCAAGCTACTCACTTGAGAGCCCCCCTTGATAGTACGGCTATCGATCCTATAACCCGGTCTCCCAACTACCACCATGAGACCGGTAAAATAGAAAACCTATCAAGGGCAAACCTTTGCCTTGCACATGATCCACGTGAGCTAGATGATGACGATCTTGTCCTCCTCAAGATGGACCACCTTTCTTGATTGCGTTGGGTCGATGGAGACTAGATGATTGCTCCCCCATACTCCACTATGGGTGAGCCACTCTTTGGCACATCTTCACAAGTCCATTGACACCACAATGGATGGCAAGCTTCAAGCACTTGATCTCTTCGTGATGCTCCACTTGAACTTGCACATGACAATCTTGATATGATCACCACTTGATGTCATCCTCTCCATGGGTTGAGGGATATCTTCCTCTTGACGCAAGCCCATGAACACGTACCTAACCCCACATAGAACTCTCACATAGACCAATTGTTAGTACACAAAGCGCAATGGACAAGGCTTACCATACCATGGGATCACTTGACCCCTCTCGGTACATCTTCTACGCTTTATGAGTTGATCAACTTGATTCACTCTTGACTTAGTCTTGATCAACCTTGAATCTTTCCAACTCTCTTCATTTGGATGATGTCTTGAAGATAAACATGAATGATCACACAATCTTCTTCTTCAAGACATGCTTGCAATAAGCTCAACATGAATGATCACACAATCTTCTTCTTCAAGACATGCTTGCAATAAGCTCAACACTCACATGACCAATCTTAGAATAATTCCTTAATAGCACCTTGGTCAACTCATAAACTCCTTGAAACCAACACATGGACTTCAAGAAATGCCTATGGACAAATCCTTCAAATATAACTCAAGGCAACCATTAGTCCATAGAGATTGTCATTAATTACCAAAACCAAACATGGGGGCACCGCATGTTCTTTCAACTACTACTACTACTACTACTATGGAGGGGCTTTGTACTACTTTCGGCTGCCTCTCCTCTGCCGAGCGCGCTCAGTAAGAGGCAGAGGAGGAGGATCCTACCGACGAGCTGGTCAATTGCAATACGGTGCCTGCCGCTACTTCAGCGACGCTCACCTCAAACGCCCTCTGCCGCTCCAGACACCCCTCTCGAAGCGGTGGTTCTCCTTGTAGATCTCCTGATTCCTCGCCTCTAAGGTGGCGTGTGCCGCGGCCACGACGCCGGTAAGGCTCTTTTGCATGCTCAACGAGGTGCTCCTCCTCCTCCCGCAGAAACTCAGTGTAGCACGCAAGGTCGTTGACGCACGTGCGGGCATCCACCTCCGCCTCCCGCCTTCGGGCGGCGGTGGCGGTGCGGGTGATGATCCCGGCGGTCGATGGTGGGCTGGCGGCCACGGTGGCCGACAATGGGGTGGCGACCACAACCACCACCTCCCGCCTTCGGGCCACGGTGGCGGAGCGGGTGATGGCCATGGTGGCCGACAGTGGGGTGGCGGCCATGATGGCCACCTCCCGCCTTCGGGCCGCGGCGGCGGAGTGGGCGATGGCCCTGGCTTTCGACGGTGGTGTGGTGGCAATTGCGGCAGGTAACAGCTGCCGACGGGCAGCAGTGGCAGAGCGTGTGGTGGGTGTTCCACGCGCACCCAACAAGGACGCTACGCGCACTACACTACACCGGGGACTGCGTCGCCGCTGCGATGTAGCCTTCCAGCTGGAGCTATACTCTGATGACGGCGGAGTGGCTGAGCGACGACGACCGACCGGTGGCATTGGCAATTGTGGGACAAGCAGACGAGATAAGCTACAGGGAGGGAGGGGAAAATGCGACGTAGGACTCGCCAGCCGTGAGGGTTTATATAGCAGGCCGGTAAGCATTGGGATTTTGGGGGATTTCACCGAGTCGGGTGGGAAGCTTGCGCAGGAACCTACGAGGTTGTGCGGGAACGGGCTTGATACGTCTCCAACGTATCTATAACTTTTGATTGTTCCATGTTGTTATATTATCAATCTTGCCTGTTTTATAATCTTTTTGTAGTCATTTTATATCATTTTTGGTACTTACCTATTGACATAGTGCCAAGTGCCTGTTGTTGTTTTCTGCATGTTTTTTACATCACAGGAAATCAATATCAGAAGGAGTCCAAACACAACGAAACTTTACGGAGATTTTTTTGGACCAGAAGGAACGTAATGGGCCCTGACTGCGCCTGGGTTGTGCCCACCTCGGGTGCACCCGGACCGCCTCTTTGCTCTATAAATACCCCAATATTTCCAGAACCCTAGGGGAGTCGATGGAATATTCATCCAGCCGCCTCAAGTCCAGAACCACCAGATCCAATCTAGACACCATCTTGGATGGGGTTCACCACCTCCATTGGTGCCTCTACGATGATGCGTGACTAGTTCTTTGTAGACCTTCGGGTCCATAGTTAGTAGCTAGATGGCTTCCTCTCTCTCGCTGAATTCTCAATACAATGGTCTCTTGGAGATCCATATGATGTAACTCTTTTGCGGTGTGTTTGTTGGGATCGATGAACTTTGAGTTTATGATCAGATCTATCTTTTTATATCCATGAAAGTATTTGAGTTTCCTTGATCTCCTTTATGCATGATCTCTTATAGCCTCGTATTTCTTCTCCGATATTTGGGTCTTGTTTGGCCAACTTGATCTATTTATCTTGCAATGGGAAGAGGTGCTTTGTAGTGGGTTCGATTTTACGGTGCTTGATCCCAGTGACAGAAAGGGAACCGACATGTATGTATCGTTGCTACTAAGGATAAAATGATGGGGTCTATCTCTACATAGATAGATGTTGTCTACATCATGTCATCGTTCTTATTGCATTACTCCGTTTTTCCATGAACTTAATACACTAGATGCATGTTGGATAGCGGTTGATGTGTGGAGTAATAGTAGTAGATGCAGGCAGGAGTCGGTCTACTAATCTTGGACGTGATGCCTATGTAATGATCATTGCCTGGTTATCGTCATGAGTATTTGAAGTTTTGTCAATTGCCCAACAGTAATTTGTTCACCCACCATTTGCTATTTTTCTCAAGAGAAGCCACTAGTGAAACCTACGGCCCCCGGGTCTCTTTCTCATATATTTGCCTGTGCGATCTACTTTTTCCTTGCATTTATTTTCAGATCTATTAAACCAAAAATACAAAAATACCTTGCTGCAATTTTTCCTTATTTATTTTATTTGGCGTTTGATCTATTAATTTACTACAAATTTATCTCATGTCCGTTTGCCTACTTGAGGCGCCGTACCGCGGAAGGAATTGACAACCCCTTTAACACGTCAGGTTGCGAGAATTTGTTATTTGTGTGCAGGGGTTGTTTACGTTGTGTTGCTTGGTTCTCCTACTGGTTCGATAACCTTGGTTTCATATCTAAGGGAAATACCTACCACCGATGTGCTGCATCATCCCTTCCTCTTTGGGGGAGAACCGACGATTCATTGGCGCCCCCGTTTGGACAAAAGAACGCCCCCGCGCGTTACGCAAGCTTGCGCTGTAAGCCGTCTGTGGCAGCGGGGTGAGAAGACATGCGAGAGGAGGACGAAAGGCCACGTACACATACGACTAATACAAAAAAACATTTGCGGTTTAATTACCTACTATACCCCCGTCCTGGTTTATAAGTAGGATTTAACTAATAAAATACGAATGCATGTCGCAAAGATTATATAGTTGGATTCGTATTTGAACATAGTTTCCAATTATATAATTTTTATAACATTCTTTAACATTTTGTTGGTTAAATTTAAGGGCAAAGTATGGCATAGAATATAAAGGGGACTATAGACCAAGATGGAGGTAGTAGCACACGACCGCTCTCTACGCAGGGACGCAACTGTCGGCCGGCTTGTAGGCGACCATTTCCTGCGTGTTCAACGACTCTATGCATGTGGTTGCTTGCGGCTGAGGTGGCCGCGGCGCGCTATGCTCGCGTCCTGCCGCGCGCTCTGCTCTCGCATCCCTCCGGGTGCTATGCCCTCGTCCCTCCACGCGCGCTGCCAGTGTTTGGGGCCGGCGCAGGATCATGCATTTTCGTGTGCATGTGGTTGCACTGGGCGCGACCTGAGAATGCAGTCACCCGCTGCAAAAACTGCCATGCGGATGCGCCGAGAATCCAGGCCGCCCGACCCCCTTTTATTCTTGCGGCCATTTACCTTCATCTCTCGTGTCACACGACATAATAAGCACACCCACAAGGACATACAAAGAGGACATCTAGCGGTTTCAATGGCGCTCCCCGTGGCTCCAATGGCGCTCCCAGCGGCCGACGACGACAACGGCGGGCAGTTCACCAGGCAACACGTCGTGGACACCCACGTGAGGGGAAGGCTCTCTCTGTGGTGTACACGAATGATCCGATCTTGGCGGAGAGCTCCATCCAAACTATGGAGCAGTTCCTTGCTGAGGACAAGTACCAAGTGGTCGGCTTCGACCTCGAGTACACCATGGGTCGTGCCGGCCACGATCAGAAGGTTGTCATCGCCCAGTTGTGCACACGATATGATGTCATCGTCTACCACTACCACCTGGCAACAAGGCCTTGCGAGCGTTTCTCCAGGTTTATCAACAGCCCCGACTACAGTTTCGCTATGGTGGACACCACCAACGATCTAAAAGCGCTCAAGGTTTCGAGCTTCAAATGCCCAAATCTTGTGAACGTCCAACACCACTACAAGGTCTGGGGGAGCAACAACAACAAACTTAAGTCCCTAGTTGACCTCGCCTCGACCATCATCGAGACCTACTACACGAAGATGAAGGAAGAGTGCAAGATGGACAAGAACGCCTGGCATAGTGTTTGGCATAAGAGATTGGATGAACAACACGTCAAGTACGCGGCCAAGGATGCGTACATAAGCTACGAGATGTATATGCGGATCGTTGACATGAGGAACTGTCTTCTTCCTTCCCTAGACGAGGGATCGAGCCACATAGCAGTGGCAGGAGCGTCACAATAAGTAGATGACTAGACGATCGTTTCTCCTACTTTAGAATGCATGAAATTATTTATTGAGGTGTGTGCGAATGATTTGTATAGTCACTTATGTAATTATTGGATGTTTATTTCAGATATATATATATATATATATATATATATATATATATATATATATATATATATATATATATATATATATACATGTTATTCTTCTGTAGACAGAGCAAATCACACGGCTTATTAGCAGCAACCATCTGTGTTATTATTGGTCTTCGCACACATTTCTGATTACAGACCTGTTTGCCGCGTATCACACACATCTTGTTCAGTTGAACCGTTTCCATTGTGTTGCCCGATCACACACAGTTCATCCTAGTGAACTGTATGTTGTATATCGCACACACCTTCATCAGGCTGCCCGTTTCTTTTGTTCCTCCTCATCACAAACAGTTCATCCGAGTGAACCGTATGTTGTATATCGCACACGCCTTCATCTGGCTGCCCGTTTCTTTTGTTCCGCCTCATCACAAACAGTTCATTAAACTGAACCGTATGCCCTGCATCGCGCACGCAATTAAAATCAGAACCGTTTTTGATGCATCCGTCATCGCAAACTTTTTGCACCTTTTTTGACGGGTCTTTTACACCACCATTTGCGATTATGGCATCGCACATAGTTTCGTTGAAGGGTCTCTGATCGTAGTGTCGCGTTTGGACCATCCTACAATAGTTGTATCTTATATCTCAGTCCTGAAGATATGCAAGAGGCAAAGAAATCTATGAAGGAAAAAGGTAAATAAGCTGAGGATGTTAAAAATTTACCTCCTATTGAAGAAATACATGGGCTTGATACACCACCACCACCTAAGGTGGTTGATCAGTAGCACAATAATATGATAGTTTTGAAAGTAGTGGCAGCAGTAACGGTAACAGTAACAATGACATTAGTTATTTTGTAGCAAGTGTAACAGTGATGTGGTAGGATAACTTAGCTTGGTATGCTCACAGTAGTTTCCCTCCTCGCGAGAGCACGCGCTTCATTACCTGGTGAGGCTCCCTTGCTGGCGGCTCCACGATGACCTTCGTCCTACCGTCCTGGCGGTCTCGGTCTCGTTGCACCGATATGGAAATGTTTGCTCGATTCCTCGGGGGCCCATGCCTGTGCTTGCCACCTTAGCACGAAAGAGGAAACTGGTACACTACGCTGATACATCTCCGTTGTATCTACTTCTCCAAACACTTTTGCCCTTGTTTTGGAATCTAACTTGCATGATTTGAATGGAACTAACCCGGACTGACGCTGTTTTTAGTAGAATTGCCATGGTGTTATTTATGTGCAGAAAGAGAAGTTCTCGGAATGACCTGAAACTTCACGGAGATTATTTTTGGAAATAATAAAAAATATTGGCAAAATAATCAAGGCCAGGGGGCCCACACCCTCTCCACGAGGGTGGGGGCGCTCCCCCTACCTCGTGGCCTCCCTGGAGCTCCACCGACCTCAACTCCAACTCCATATATTCGTGTTCGGGGAGAGAAAAATCAGAGAGAAATATTCATCGTGTTTTATGATACGGAGCCGCCGCCAAGCCCTAAACTCTCTCGGGAGGGTTGATCTGGAGTCCGTTCGGGGCTCCGAAGAGGGGAATCCGTCACCATCGTCATCATCAACCATCCTCCATCACCAATTTCATGATGCTCACCGCCGTCCGTGAGTAATTCCATCGTAGGCTTGCTAGATGGTGATGGGTTGGGTGAGATTTATCATGTAATCGAGTTAGTTTTGTTAGGGTTTGATCCCTAGTATCCACTATGTTCTGAGATTGATGTTGCTATGACTTTGCTATGCTTAATGCTTGTCACTAGGGCTCGAGTGGCATGATTTCAGATCTGAACCTATTATGTTTTCATGAATATATTTGAGTTCTTGATCCTATCTTGCAAGTCTATAGTCACCTACTATGTGTTATGATCCGGCAACCCCGAAGTGACAATAATCGGGACCACTCCCAGTGATGACCATAGTTTGAGGAGTTCATGTATTCACTATGTGTTAATGCTTTGGTCCGGTACTCTATTAAAAGGAGGCCTTAATATCCCTTAGTTTCCGTTAGGACCCCGCTGCCACGGGAGAGTAGGACAAAAGATGTCATGCAAGTTCTTTTCCATAAGCACGTATGACTATATTCGAAATACATGCCTACATTACATTGATGAATTGGAGCTAGTTCTGTGTCACCCTATGTTATGACAATTACATGATGAACCGCATCCGGCATAATTCTCCATCACCAATCCAATGCCTACGAGCTTTTCACATATTGTTCTTCGCTTATTTACTTTTCCGTTGCTACTGTTACAATCACTACAAAACCAAAAAAAATTACTTTTGCTACCGTTACCGTTACTTCCATATTACTTTGCTACTAAATACTTTGCTGCAGATACTAAGTTATCTAGGTGTGGTTGAATTGACAACTCAACTGCTAATACTTGAGAATATTCTTTGGCTCCCCTTGTGTCAAATCAATAAATTTGGGTTGAATACTCTACCCTCGAAAACTGTTGCGATCCCCTATACTTGCGGGTTATCAATGACACAACATAAAAGTAAGTAGATAGTCCCTTCGAGAGGGAAGTAGTGATTTGCAGAGGTGCCAGAGCTCAATTTTTTAAAACAGAGGTAAATGACATTTGAGACATGCACCCTTCTCATTTACTTCACGACCATCAGTTATCAATATCTTCCATGCTAAGCACGCTAGTGGCGGTTCCCAAGCGATAGAAGTAAAGGTTTTGACTCCATTGGGAGTTTTTGTTTGATTATTTGAGAGATTAACTCTTTTTCAGTTTGCAGTTTGGGACTGGGCATCCCTATTACTGCCCTTTTCTTGTGCGATGGCGAGTGAATAAACACTCGACCTAAGAATGACCCGCTTAGCATGGAAGATACTGACCATCTCCTGTTGTTTCATGAACGATCCAGGCACACAAAAAGGATATTTATTCAGAAGTTTTTAGAGGTGGCACATGCAAATTTACTTAGGACGGCAGGGTAATACCGCATATAGGTAGGTATGGTGGACTCATCTGGAATAACTTTTGGGTTCAAGGTTTTTGATGTACAGGTAGAATTGCCACTTAGTACAGGTGAAGGCTAGCAATTAGATTGAGAAGTGGCCAGCTAGAGAGCAACAATGGTCATAACCATGCATTATGCATAAGTAACATTGGACACTAGCATGAGTAGGATATGAGCACCATGAACATAAATATCATAGAGGCTATGTTGGTTTTGATTCAACTACATGCATGAACATGTGCTAAGTCAAGCCAGTCGAACATTCAGAGGAGGTACATCACAATCATTTTAACTTAATGTTGATATCCAAGATAAATCATTATCCACTCCCAACTACTTATGCATTGTATGAGAAACTATAATGTCTAATTGTCATTGCAAACATGTTTAATCATAATGGCCTGAATCATGGATACCAGGTTAAACATATTTACACAAACAGAACAAGTCGAGTTCATACTAGTTTCTCTTTGCCACAACCAGTTCATCAAATGTCATCATTATTGCCTTTCACTTGCATGACCGAACGATATGAAAATAATAATAGTGCAAGAGTGCCGCGGACTAAGCTGGAATCTACAAACATTTTATTCAACTGGAGAAGACAATGTAAAATGTGCTCTTTATTAGTTCAACAATTATTCATATGAGAGCCACTCAACATTTTCATCATGGTTTTCTACTTGGTACAACTCAAATAAAAAGAAAAGAAATTCAGAGAAACACACGGATTTTTTTTTGAGTTTTTGGTTTTCTTGAACAAGCAAATAAAAGGGAAGAGCAGAAACGAGAAAAAATATTTACACAGGAAAGCTCCCAACAAGCAAAAGAAGAACAAGGAAATATTTTTGGGTTTTCTTTTTAGTGTTACTAAGCATGCATAGAAAGTAAACTAACTACATCTATTTTTTTATAGAGTTTTTCAAACACACAAGAAGAAATCAAGATAATAAATCTAAACGTGGATGATACAATGAAAAAGTGTGGATACCGACAAATGGAATAAGTGAGCATGAATGTAAGGTCGGTGGAAACATGTACTCCTGCAAGCTTAGGCTTTTGGCCTAACTTGGTAGTCGATCAGTAGCCTGGAGGGTAGTAGGGGTGCTGAGGAGCGGGCATCCACTCATCCCACTGTTGAGGCTCCTCCTGTGCTGCCTCCGGAGCAGCCTGAGCGTTCCGGTAGGCGATGATGTCTGCAGGCATGATCTTATATCTGCCCCTGGCAATAGAATCAAACAAAGCAGGAGCAGGCAACAGAATAATATCACGAGTTTCAACGCGAGATACTAGGTTATAAGGAATAGGAATGTTCGGATAATCTCGTGCTAGAAAATGATGGTGTTCCATGGCCGTACGGTCTAGGTAAACCTTGGTCAGAGGGTAATCATGAGGGCGCATCTCATCATTAAAGTGAGCCGCCAAACGAGTAGCGTAAATCCCACAATGTATTTTACCCTGGAATTTATTAAGATGGAGGCGACGAGCCACAATAGCTCCCAAGCTATAAGTGTTGTCGCCCTCTAAAGCACGAGGTAATACAACAAGGTATGGTGAGCTAAGTGCACCCACCTTCTCCCTAGAAAGCAAGCATTTTGTAATGAAAAGTGCAAAGTAATGAACAACAGGAAAATGCAAGCCAACGACAGTGGTAGCTGACACCCCTCTCTCATCTCCCACTATCAAAGTGCGATAAAAGGCCTCAAACCTAGCCGACCTACGCTCGGCTAAGCTCCCATCAGAAGGGATCATGCATATTTCACAAAATACAGTAAGTGGTATCTGATGGTTTTCAGCATATAAATCAAAGCTCACTTCAGGAGGATTATTCCTAGGAAGGAAAGTAAAACTTTGAACAAAGATGTTTGTGAGGATTTGGTGCTGTTCACACTCATCTGCGATGAATCGGTGAGGCCGGCATTTGCAGCATATTGTGTGAACTCCTGAAGGATTCCAGCCTCTTCCAGGAACGGGGTGTGCGGCCATTCACACGGTCGTACTTCCGCCAACCTCCGAGGATGGAGATCACTATCAGATGACTCCCCAATAACACCCTTGGAGTTCTTCTTGGAGCCAAACTTCCTAAAGATATTCATGGTTTTCCTATGAACCAAATTCTGAAATTTATTAGCCCACAAAATTTTCTCAACAAAACTTCACAAAATTGAACCAACTACTCGTAGGGATACATAGAGGCCATATCAAGCATTCAAACTACTTAGAACTCTAAGAATTTAACATGTAATCACATCTATAGCAGCACCAAGAGTAGCTAATTATTCAAAATATAAACCACTAAAACAAAAACTAATTGGACAAATGGTGGAGTCACATACCAAGCAACAATCCCCCAAAACAGTTTCGGAAACAGAGCTTCGAGCAAAGAGATCGAAATCCGCGGGTTTGAGGGCAAGAACATGGGAGAGAGAGCAAGGGAGATTTTTTCTGGAGGTGAGTGATGAAGTGGCTGAAGGGATAAATGAGGGGGCCACGTGGGGACCACAACCCACCAGGGCGTGCCTGGGGGTCCTGGCGCGCCCAGGTGGGTTGTGCCCACCTGGTGCACCTCCCTCGGATATTATTTGCACCAGAAATTCAGAAATATTCAGAAAAAATCGTATTAAATTTTCAGGGCATTCTAAGAACTTTTATTTTTGGTTCATTTTTTTATTGCACAGGAAATTCAGAAAATAGACAGAACATGGCATTTTATTTTATTTAACTAATAAAAACAGGAACCAATAAGTAGGGAGAGAAGGTAGTGCTTACTAAATTCATCAACTTCATACCGTTCAAAAAATGATCCATTAATAAGGTTGATCAATTCTTATTAACAACCATTTTCGATTAGCATGAAACCAAAGAACTTTTGTAAATCACTAAGTTACCTCAATGGGGATATGCATTTCCCCAACAATAAGCATTTCATATTCCTTTTTGATAGTAGGTAGAGGTATTTGGAAACTTCCAATAGTGATTGTCGGAGATTTTTCAATAACATTAATACCATTCACTTGGAATTGTTTCTTCGGAAAGTGCACTGTATGCTCATTACCATTGATATGAAAACTGGCCTTGCTTTTATTGCAATCAATAACAGCCCCTGCAGTATTCAAGAAGGGTCTACTAAGGATAATCGACATGTTGTCATCCACGGGCATATCAAGTATAACAAAGTCATTCAAAATAGTAACATTAGCAACAACAACGGGCACATCCTCACAGATACTGATATGTATGGCAGTTGATTTGTCAGCCATTTGCAAAGATATTTCAGTAGATGTGAGCTTATTCAAATAAAGTCTTTTATATAAAGAAAAAGGCATAACTCTAACACTAGCTCCAAGATCACACAAAGCAGTTTTCACATAATTCTTTTTGATAGAGCAAGGAATAGTTGGTATTCCCGGATCTCCAAGTTTTTAGGTACTCCATCTTCAAAAGTGTAATTAGCAAGCATAGTGGAGATTTCAGCTTCCGGTATTTTTCTCTTATTTGTGATGTGTCTTTCGTATACTTTGCATAAGGAGGCATTTTCAAGATATCAGTCAAGCGAGTACGCAAAAAGACTGGCCTCAGTATTTCAGCAAAGCGTTCAAATTCTTCATCATCTTTCTTTTTAGTTGAGTTGGGCGGAAAAGGCTTAGGTTTTTGAAACCACGGTTCTCTTTCTTTACCGTGTTTTCTATCAATGAAGTCGCTTTTATCATATCTTTTATTTTTAGGTTGTGGTTAACAAGATCAACTAGAAGTTCTATCTCAACATCATTATCTGGTTCTTTATCATTGTTTGGTTGAGAGTCTTCATGAACCTCATCACTATCATTTTCATTATCACTAGGTGAGTGTTCATTACCAGATTGAGTTTCAACATATGAGATAGAAGTTTCATTATCATTGTCAGGAGGTTTTTCTATTTCAGGTTCACTAGAAGTATTCAAAGTCCTATCATTTTTCTTGTTCTTTTTCATTCTAGAAGGACTAGGTGCATCAGTGTTAACTCTTTGTGAATCTTGTTCAATTCTTTTAGGGTGTCCCTCAGGATAAAGTCGTTCCTGAGTCATTTTACCTCCTCTAGTTGCAACTCTAACAGAAAAATCATTTATATTATGATTCATTTCATCAAGTAATTCTCTTTGAGATTTAGCAACTTGTTCTAACTGAGTTTGAACCATAGAACCATGCTTTCCAACACCTCTAACATCATTTGGTATTCTAAATAACAAGTCACTCAAGCGAGAAATCATACCAGAATTATATTTCAATTGTTTCATAACATTTGCATTGAAGTGATCTTATTTTCTAATATAGTTTTTAAACTCATAAAGGCATTGGCTAGGGTGCATATTGTGACGATTGTCATTATCATTGAACTTCATTAGAGAATTTAACTCTACCACCTTAGGCAGTGATGGTGTATTAAGCCCATGTATTTCTTCAATAGGAGGTAAAATTTTAACATCCTCAGTTTTAATACCTTTTTCCTTCATAGATTTCTTTGCCTCTTGCATATCTTCAGGACTGAGATATAATATACCACTATTCTTCGGAGTGGGTTTAGGCAGTGGTTCAGAAAGAGTCCAATCATCATAATTTTTCAATATGTTATTCAATAATTCTTCAGCTTGTCCAACAGTTCGTTCCCTGAAAACACAACTAGCACAACTATCTAGGAAGTCCCTAGAAGCATCGGTTAGTCCATTATATAAGATATCAAGTATTTCATTCTTCTTAAGAGAATGATCAGGCAAAGCATTAAGTAATTGGCAAAGCCTCCCCCAAGCTTGTGGGAGACTCTCTTCTTTATTTGCACAAAGTTAAATATTTCCTGTAAGGCAGCTTGTTTCTTATGAGTAGGAAAATATTTTTCACAGAAGTAATAAATCATATCTTGGGGACTACGCACACAACCAGGAGCAAGACCATTGTACCAAGCTTTAGCATCACCCTTTAATTAGAAAGGAAATAATTTGAGAATAAAGTAGTAGCGAGTTTTCTCATCATGAGTAAAAAGGGTGGCTATATCATTCAACTTAGTAAGATGTGCGACAACAGTTTCAGTTTCATAACCATGGAAAGGATCAGATTCAACCAAAGTAATTAACTCTGGGTCGACAGAGAATTCATAAACCTTATCATCAATAAAGATAGGTGAAGTAGCAAACTTAGGATCACATTTCATTCTAGCATTCAGAGATTTTTCTTTATACTTGTGTAATAATTTCTCTAGATCTTCTCTATCCTTACAAGCAAGAATATCTCTAGTTGTTTCTTCACTCATAACATAACCTTCCAGTACCTTAGGCAATTCATATCTAGGAGGGCTAGTTCTAGCAGGTGTTTCAGGAGTTTCAGTTTCAAGCTCATCATCAGATTCAACAACATCATGTTGTATTACTCTAGCAATTTGTTCATCAAGAAATTCACCAAGTGGCACATCATCATTAGCAAGCAAGGTACTAGCATCATCATAAGCATCATTCATAGCATAAGTAGCATCATCAATAACCTGCGACATATTATAATTAATAGCATGTGGTGGTGTTGCAAGTTTACTCATAACAGAAGGTGAATCTAAAGCAGAACTGGATGGCAGTTCCTTACCTCCCCTCGTCCTTGAGGGAAATATCTTAGTCTTAGGATCATTCAGACTCTTCAAAGTAATAATATGATAATAATCCCAAGTGACTCAACAAATATAGCTATGCTCCCCGGCAACGGCGCCAGAAAAAGGTCTTGATAACCCACAAGTATAGGGGATCGCAACAGTTTTTGAGGGTAGAGTATTCAACCCAAATTTATAGATTCGACACAAGGGAAGCCAAAGAATATTTGAAGGTATTAGCAGCTAAGTTATCAATTCAACCACACTTGGAAATTAATTATCTGCAGCAAAGTGATGAGTAGCACAGTAATATGATAGTTTTGATAGTAGTGGCAGCAGTAATGGTAACAGTAACAGTGATAGCAGTAATTTTGTAGCAAGTGTAACAGTGATGATAGCAGTAGTAACTTAGCAAGAACAATATAGGATACATTCGTAGGCATTGGATCGGTGACTTGTTGGATGATATTCATCATGAGACAGTTATAACCTAGGGCGATACGGCACTAGCTCCAGTTCGTCAATATAATGTAGGCATGTATTCCGTATATAGTCATACGTGCTTCTGGAAGAACTTGCATGACATCTTTTGTCCTACCCTCCCATGGCAGTGGGGTCCATGTTGGAAACTAAGGGATATTAAGGCCTCCTTTTAATAGAGAACCGGAACAAAGCATTAACACATAGTGAATACATGAACTCTTCAAACTACGGTAATCACCGGAAGAAGTCCCGGTTATTGTCACTTCGGGGTTACCGGATCATAACACGTAGTAGGTGACTATAACTTGCAAGATCAGATCTAGAACATGGATATAAATGATGATAACATAAACGGTTCAGATCTGTGTTCATGTCACCCGGGCCCAAAGTGACAAGCATTAAGCATGGAAAATTCATCGCAACATTAATCTTAGAACATCGTGGATACTAGGGATCAAGCCCTAACAAAACTAACTTGATTACATGATGAATCTCATCCAAGTCCTCACCGACCAGCGAGCCTACGAAGGAATTACTCACTCCCGGTGGGGAGCATCATGGAATTAGCGATGGAGAAGGGTTGGTGATGACGAAGAACGAAGACCCCCCCACCCTCTCCGGAGCCCAAAATGAACTCCATATCTGACCTCCCGATGAAGAACAGGAGGTGACGGCGGCTCTGTCTCGTGGATCACAATAATTATTTCTCCATGATTTTTTCTGGAATAATGTGATTTTATAGCGTCGGAATCAGGGTCTACGGGGCCACCAGGTGGGGACAACCCACCTGGGCACGCCAGGAGAGGGGGGCGCGCCCTGGTGGGTCGTGCCCACCTAGGGGCCCCTCTCCGGTAGGTCTTGGATCCAGAAATTCTTATATATTATATAAAAATTCCTCGCAAAGTTTTGTTCCATTCCGAGAACTTTTATTTCTACACAAAACAACATCATGGTAGTTCTGCTGAAAACACGTCAGTCCGGGGTTTGTTTCATTCAAATCATGCAAATTAGAGTCCAAAACAAGAGGAAAAGCGTTAGGAAAAGTAGATATATTGGAGACGTATCAGTGGTAAAGGTAAATTCTCTAATGAAATTCAATGATAGTGACAATCCTCACAATATGCACCCTAGCCAATGCCTTTATGCGATTGAAAATTACATTAGAAAACAAGATCACTTCAATGCAAATGTTATGAAACAATTAAAATACAATTCTGATATGATTGCTCACTTGAGTGACTTGTTGTTAAAAATCTCAAATGATGTTAGAGGTGTGGGAAAGCATGCTTCTATGGTTCAAACTCAGTTAGAACAAGTTGCTAATTCTCAAAGAGAGTTGCTAGATGAAATGAATAATAATATCAACGATCGTGTTGTTAGAGTAATGACTAGAGGAGGTAAAATGACTCAGGAACCACTTTATCCTGAGGGACACCCAAAGAGAATTGAACAAGACTCTCAAAGAGTTAGCGTTGATGCACGTAGTCCTTCTAAAAAGAAAAGGAAGAAGAAAAATGATAGGACTTTGCATGCCTCTAGTGAACCTGAAGTAGAAAATCCTCCTGACAATGATAATTAAGTTTCTATCTCTGATGCTGAAACTCAACCTGGTAGTGAACACTCACCTTCTGATAATGAAAAAGATAATGATGAGGTTCATATACTCAAACAAATAATACAGAACTAGATAATGATGTTGAGATAGAACCTGTGGTTGATCTTCATAGCCCACAACCTAAGAATATAATATATGATAAAAGAGATTTTGTTGCTAGAAAACATGTTAAAGAAAGAGAACGGTGGGTTCAAAAACCTATGCCCTTTCCACCATAGTCAACTAAAAAGAAAGATGATGAAGAATTTGAACGCTTTGCTGAAATGTTGAGGCCAGTCTTTTTACGTACTCGCTTGACTGATATCTTAAAAATGCCTCCTTATGCAAAGTACATGAAAAGCATCATCACCAATAAGAGAAAAATACCGGAAGCTGAAATCTCCACCATGCTTGCTAATTATACTTTTAAAGATGGAGTACCTAAAAAACATGGAGATCCGGGAATACCAACTATACCTTGCTCCATCAAAAGAAACTATGTGAAAACCTTTCTCTTTATATAAAAGACTTGATTTGAATAAACTCATACCTACTAAAATATCTTTGCAAATGGCTGATAAGTCAACTGCCATACCTATTGGTATGTGTGAGGATGTGCCTGTTGTTGTTGCTAATCTCACTATTTTGACAGACTTTGTTATTCTTGAGATGCCCGAGGATGACAACATGTCGATTATCCTTGGTAAACCCTTCTTGTATACTGCATGGGCTATTACTGATTGCAATAAAATCAAGGTCACTTTTCATATCAATGGTAATGAGCATACAGTGCACTTACTGAAGAAACAATTCCAAGTGAATGGTATTAATGTTAGCCGACAATCACTATTGGAAGTTTTCAACTACCTCTACCTGTTGTTAGAAAGAAATATGAAATGCTTAGTGTTGGGGACATCCATATCCCCGTTGAGGTAACCTGGTGATTTACGAAAGTTCTTCGGTTTCATGCTAATCGAAAGTGGTTGTTAATAAGACTTGATCAACCTTATTAATGGATCATTTTTCAGGGTATGAAGTTGATGAATTTAGTGAGCACTATCTTGCGTCCCTACCTTTTGTTTTATGCTTTTATTAGTTAAATAAAATAAAATGCCATGTTTTGTCCATTTTCTAAATTTCCCATGGAATAAAAAAATGACCCAAAAATAAAAGTTCTCAGAATGCTCTGAAAATTTAAGACAATTTTCTTTTGAATATTTAAGAATTTTTGGTGAAAATAACATCAGAAGGAGGTGCACCAGGTGGGCACAACCCAACTGGGCGCGCCAGGACCCCCAGGCGCACCCTGGTGGGTTGCGGTCCCCATGTGGGCCCTCTCACTTATCTCTTCATCCCACATCACCACCTACCTCCAGAAAAAATTACCTTGCTTTCTCTCTCTCCCTCTACCTCTCTCTCTCTCTCTCTCTCTCTCTCTTGTTCTTTCTCTCAAACCCGCGGATTTCAATATGTTTGCTCGAAGCTCCGTTTCCGAAACTGTTTTGGGGGATTGTTGCTTGGTATGTGACTCCTTTGTTTGTCCAATTAGTTTTAGCTTTAGTAGTTTATATTTTGAATAATTAGCTACTCTTGGTGCTGTTGTAAATGTACTTGCATGTTGAATTATTAAAGTTTTAAGTAGTTTGAATGCTTGCTATGACCTCTAGGCATCCCTGTAGGTAGTTGCTATCGGCTTTGTAAAGTTTTGTTGAGAAAGTTTTGTGGACTAAAAAATTTCAGAAATTTTGTTCATAGGAAAAACATTAGTATCTTTAGGAAGTTTGCTTCCAAGAAGAACTCCAAGGGAGTGATTGGGGAGTCATCTGATAGTGATCTCTGCACCCGGAGATTGGCGGAGCTACGACCGTGCGAATGGCCGCATAGCCCGTTCATGGAAGGGGCCAGAATCATTCAAGAGTTTGCACAATATGTTGCTAATGCCAGCCTCACAGACTTCATCGCAGCTGAATGCGAATAGTATCATCTCCTCACAAACTCCTTTTTGCAATGTTTTAATTTTCTCCCAAGGAATAATCCCCCCGAGGTGTTGTTTAATCTATATGCTGAACCCCATCAGATACCGCTTACTGAGTTCTGTGAAATATGCTTGCTTCCTTCTGATGGTGGTTTGGTAGAGCCTAGGCTCGCAGAGTTTAATGGTTTTTACCGTACTCTGACAGTGGGAGATGAGAGAGGGGTGTCCAGTATCACCACCGCTGGCTTGCATTTTCCTGCTGTGCACTATTTTGCTCTATTTATTGCAAAGTGTTTACTTGCCAGGGAGAAGGTAGGCGCACTCAGTGCTCCAGATTTTGCTGTTTTGCGTCCCGCGCTTCACGACAACAACACTTATAGCTTGGAAGCTGTTGTCGCACCTCGCCTTCACATTAATAAATCCAAGGGTAAAATACATTGTGGTATTTACGCTACTCGTTTGGCGGCTCGCTTTAATGTTCAGATATGCCTACATGATTATCCTTTGCCCAAGGTTTACCTAGATCGCGCAGCCATGGAACACCACTAGTTTATTGCAAGCGATTACCCTAACATTCCTATTCCTTATAATCTGGTTTTTAGTGAGAACACTCGTGATATTATTCCATTGCATGCACCTGCTCTGTTTGATCCTATTCCAGGAGTGGATACAGGATTATGCCTGCGGACATCGTCGCCTACCGGAACAACCTAGCTGCAGCAGAGGAGGAGCCTCAGCAGTGGGATCCACAGGTGCCCGCTCCTCAGCAATTCGACATGGGACCCCATGATTTTTTCTACTACTGACTGATTACCAAGTTAGGCCAAAAGCCTAAGCTTGGGGGACTACGTATTTCCATCGGCCTTACATTCATGTTCACACATTCTTGTTGTCGGTGTTCACACTTTTTCATTGTATTATCCATGTTAATTTTATTTTCTCGCTTTTTTCTTGTGTGTTTGAAAAACTTTGAGAAAATACAAAAATATTTCCTGCTTCTTTTGTATTTTTCTTTCTAGAGTAGTTAGTTTAGCACTAAAAAGAAAAACCCAAAAAGATTTCCTTGTTCTTCTTTTGCTTGTTGGGAGCTTTCCCGTGTAAATAGTTTTTCTCTTTTTTGCTTTTCCCTATTATTTGCTTGTTTAGGAAACCAAAAACTCCAAAAATATTTTAGTGTGTTTCTCCAAATTTCTTTTTATTTGAGTCGTACCAAGGAGAAGACCACGATGAAAATGTTGAGTGGCTCTCATTTGCATAATTCTTGATCTAACAAAGAGCCCATTTTACCTTGTCTTCTCCTGTTGAATATAATGTTTGCAGATTCCAACTTAGTCCACGGCACTCTTGCACTATTATTATTTTCATATCGTTCAGTCGTGCAAGTGAAAGGCAATAATGGCGATATTTGATGAACTGGCTATGGCAGAGAGAAAGTGGTATGAACTCGACTTGTTCTATTTTTGTAAATATGTTTAACCTTGTATCCATGATTCAGCCCATTATGATTAAGCATGTTTGCAATGAAAATTAGAGATTATAGTTTCTCATTCCATGCATAAGTATCTAGGAGTGGATAATGATTTATCTTGGATGTCAACACTGCATTAAAATGATTGTGATGTAGTATGATGATATGGTATCCTCCTCCGAATGTTCGAGTGGCTTGACCTGGCACATGTTCATGCATGTAGTTGAATCAAAACCAACATAGCCTATATGATATTTATGTTCATGGTGTTCATATCCAACTCATGCTAGTGTCCAATGTTACTTATGCATAATGCATGTTCATGACCGTTGTTGCTCTTTACTTGGCCGCTTCTCAACCTATTTGCTAGCCTTCGCCTGTACTAAGTGGGAATTCTGCTTGTACATCAAAAACCTTGAACCCAAGTTATTCCAGATGAGTCCATCATACCTACCCATATATGGTACTACCCTGCCGTCCTAAGTAAAATTGCATGTGCCATCTCTAAAAACTTCAAATAAATATCCTTTTTGTGTGCCTGGATCATTCATGGAATGACAGGAGGTAGTCGGTATCTTCCATGCTAAGCGGGTTATTCTCAGGATGAGTGTTTATTCACTCACCATCGCACGAGAAAAGTCCGGTAATAGGGATGTCCAATCCCAAACTACAAAAAGAATTGATCTTTCAAATAATCAAACAAAAACTCCTACGGAGTCATAACCTTTAGTTTATCGCTTGGGAACCGGCACTAGCATGCTTAGCATCGAAGATGTTGATAATTGATGGTCGCGAAGTAAACAAGAAGGGTGCATTTCTCAAAATATCATTTACCTCTGTTTTTAAAACTTTAAACAAGAAGGGTGCATTTTTCAAAATATCATTTACCTCTGTTTTTAAAACTTGAGCTCTGGCACTGCTGCAAATCACTGCTTCCCTCTGCGAAGGGACTATCTATTTACTTTTATGTTGTGTCATCACCTTCTAAAATAAGCACCAGAACCTGAGAGCACTGCTGTCATGCTTATGCATTGTGTGTAGCTACTGTTGGATGCATGATGACTGGATCTTTTCTACCATGAATTACAATGTTTAGTCGCTGCTTGAACTTTGGAGGTGCTCTGCATTTATGTTTTGCGGTCTCAGAAATGGCTAGCGAGATACCACTATTGTCGTATTATATCATGGATGTTTTGATAACGTGTTACTGTCTGAGACACCTTATTATTGCTCGCTATCTGATTATGTCATTGATATGAGTGAATATAATTTTTAAGAGTTCGTAAAAGTTTTTCTTTTTCACTTTTAGTTTATCAACTGAATTGCTTGAGGACGAGCAAAGGTTTAAGCTTGGGGGAGTTGACACGTCTCCAACGTATCTACTTTTTCTAACGCTTTTCCTCTTGTTTTGGACTCTAATTTGCATGATTTGAATGAAAACTAACCCGGACTGACGCTGTTTTCAGCAGAACTACCATGGTGTTGTTTTTGTGCAGAAATAAAACTTCTCGAAACGGAACGAAACTTTGCGAGGATTTTTTACATAATAAAAGAGAATTTTTGGAGCCAAGAACCACCGGAGGGGGGCACCTGGATAGGCACAACCCAACACGGTGCGCCCCCTCAAGGCACGCCCAGGTGGGTTGTCCCCACTTGGTGGCCCCACAGACCTTGAAACCGGCGCTATAAAATCACATATTTCCACAAAAAAATCATGGAGAAACAATTACCGCGTTCCATGAGACGAAGCCGCCGTTCCTGTTCTTCATCGAGAGGCCAGATCTGGAGTCCGTTTGGGGCTCCGGAGAGGGGGATCTTCGATCTTGATCGTCACCAACACTTCCCCATTGCCAATTCCATGATGCTCCCCACCGGGAGTGAGTAATTCCTGTTGGGAAAAGTAGCATGCAAATTCAAAAAAATTCCAACGCTCACGCAAGATCTATCAAGGAGATGCATAGCAACGAGAGGGGGAGGGTGTGTCCACGTACCATCGTAGACCGAAAGCGGAAGTGTTAGCTTAACACGGTTGATGTAGTCCAACGTCTTCGCGATCCAACCGATCAAGCACCGAATGTACGACACCTCCGAGTTTTGCACACGTTCAGCTTGATGACGTCCCTTGAACTCTTGATCCAACAAAATGTCGAGGGAGAGTTTCGTCAGCACGACGGCGTGGTGACAGTGATGGTGATGTGATCCGAGCAAGGCTTTGCCTAAGCACTACGACAATATGACCGAAGGAGTAAACGGTGGAGGGGGGCACCGCACACGACTAAGAAACAATTGGTGTGCTTTGGGGTGCCCCTGCCCCCGTATATAAAGGAGGGAGAGGGAGCGGGCCGGCCTAGGGGGCGCGCCAAGTGGGAGGAGTCCCACTTGGACTCCTAGTCCAATTCGCCCCCCTTCCTTTCATCGAAGGGGGAAAGGGGGAAGGAGAGGGAGAGGGAGAAGGAAAGGGGGGTCACGCCCCTCCCCTTGTCCAATTCGACTCCCCGTGGGTGGAGAGGGGCGCCACCCCCTTGTGGGCTGCCCTCTCTGTCCCCTATGGCCCATGTGGCCCATTACTATCCCCGGGGGGTTCCGGTAACCCCTCGGTACTCCGATAAATACCCGAAACACTCCGAAACCATTCCGGTGTCTGAATACTATCGTACAATATATCAGTCTTTGCCTCTCCACCATTTCGAGACTCCTCGTCATGTCCGTGATCTCATTCGGGACTCCGAACAATCTTCGGTCACCAAAACACATAACTCATAATGCAAATCATCATCTAACGTTAAGCGTGCGCATGACGATCTCGATTCAAGCGTACACTAATCATACACGCAAATGTGTATGATCAAGATCAAGGACTCACGGGAAGATATCACAACACAACTCTAGACACAAATCAAAATAAAACAAGCTTTATATTACAAGCCAGGGGCCTCGAGGGCTCGAATACATCGGCTCGAATACACAAGAGTCAGCGGAAGCAACAATATCTGAGTACATACATGAGTTAGACAAGTTTGCCTTAAGAAGGCTAGCACAAAAGCAACATCGATCGAAAAGGCAAGGCCTCCCGCCTGGGAGCCTCCTAACTACTCCTGGTCGTCAGCGGTCTCCACGCAGTAGTAGGCACCCTCGGTGTAGTAGTAATCGTCGATGGTGACATCTGGCTCCTGGACTCCGTCATCTGGTTGCTTCATCCAAGAAGAACGAAAAAAGGGGAAAAGAGGGAGCAAAGCAACCGTGAGTACTCATCCAAATTACACGCAAGCAAGGATCTACACTACTTATGCAACATTATCAAAGGAAGGCTGTATATGTGGACTGGGCTGCAGAAATGCCGGAATAAGAGGGGGGGGGGGGGAAGCTAGTCCTATCGAAGACTAGCATCTTCTGGAAACCACCATCTTGCAGCAACAGGAGGGAGTAGAGTAGTATAACATAAGTCATATATATGTTGTTGTAACAACGCTCTGGGATCCTTTCTCGACTCCCGAAGCAACATATCCAAAACATGCCTCAGCATCCAGTTCTAGTTGTATCGATCGGGATACAACTCCGAGCGTCCGTTACTGTAGGACAGGCTATCGATAGATGTTTTCTTCCCTGCAGGGGTGCACCAACTTACCCACCACGCTCGATTAACTCCGGTCGGACACACTTTCCTGGGTCATGCCCGGCCTCGGCCAAACAATATGCCGCAACCCGACCTAGGCTTAATAGAGAGGTCAGCACGCCGGAATAAACCTATGCCCCCAAGGGTCATGGGCCATCGCCCCGAGAACTCCTGCACGTTGCGAACGCGGCCGGTGAGCAGACCTAGCTACCTCCTTAAAAAAAGGCAAGTGCTTACCAGTCCAACCCGACGCGCGCCGCTCAGTCCCTAACGTCTATTAAGCTCTGTCTGATGCATACGACGCAGAACGCCCATACTATGCCCACGTGATGGTTAATGCTATCAGGCCAGAGGCCCCTCGGATCAAATATCCAAATCATAGTGGATTAGGAACACGCGGTAACAAGCAGAGACTCACGAAAGATGTGACCCCGTCGCCCCGTCTCGAGGACTTGCGGCAAGGGCTAAGAATGCCCGGCCACGCCTCGTAATTATCTCGCGGGCACCCTCTAGGTCAACCCGACTCCACGTCACTCGCAATTAAGCTCGCGCGGGTACCCCTCAGGGCCGACCCGTCTTTAGTAACAGGGTTCAGTGTAAAGTCATAGTAACCATAGTAACAGTGTGTCTAACACCAAGGGGAAACCCTGAGGAATCACCCTTGACAGATTCCACTCGATGTAATCATCAAGGTGAACGTAATAGGATCCACCCTTGAGGTTCACACTTGAGAGGTTGCACGACAGAGTCGTATCGAAAGTGTTTAAGGCGGAATCACCCTCGATGACCACGACCGAATAGCTACACTACAGGGTTAACATCAGAAGTGCTGATGAGGTCTCACCCTCAGCACTCGATAGTAACCCGGTAGTGTTGAGCAACTAAGGGGAAAATGATGTGCGGTGCCGGGGCCCGGTCTTCGATCCCGTTGATCGGGTCTTCGATGATGAAGCAGGGGCAACAAGGACAAGGTGGGGGTCACTGATGGATCACTAACCAACCTATACTAAGCAGTTTAGGATAAGCAGGTAAGGTACAACAGCAGATAGAAACGTAGGTTATGCATCAGAATAGGAGCAATCAATTACAATAGCAAAATCTAATGCAAGCATGAGAGAATAGAATGGGCGATATCGGGATGATCAAAGGGGGGCTTGCCTGGATGCTCTACTGAAAAGGAAGGAGTGTCATCGTCGACGTAGTCGATCACAGGGGTCTACCGAAGAGAAGAGGGGGAAGAAACAATAAATATAAAGCAGACATAGCATCACAAAGCATAACATGGCAATATGATGTGCCGGGTGTGACCTAACGTATGGCTACACGATAAAGGTGAAGGGGGGAAACAACCGGGAATGTTTTTCCGGTTCCGGACCTGTGTCAGACAGATGACGAGAGGGGGAATGTTTGATGTTCAGATAGTTAGAGGCATCTGACAGGTAAATGGACAGCGTATCCGGATTCGTGTCGTTTTTCTGAGCAACTTTCATCTACAAAACATTTTCATCCGAGTTACGGTTTATTTTCTATGAATTTTCAAAGTTTATACAATTTTCTGAAATTCCTGGCTTAAGTTTAAACCGGATTGACCAAGTCAAATCGACTGGTCAAAAGAGGAGGTGGTGGCCCACATGTCACTGTTTAAATAATTTCCAAAAGATCTATCTAATCTAATTAGATGGTACCCACTTGTCATTAGCTAATATAGGCTAAATTAGCACTAAACTACTACTAAATTAAACCTAGACTAATTAAACAAGGGCCGGCCATTAGCCCAGCCGGCCATACACGCACGGCCATGTACAGAGGGCTTGGCCAGGAGCTACAGCTGCAGATGGTAGTAGTAGCAAGCGAGCAGTAGCAGCTAATAGCAAGCAGCAGCAGGAGTAATCAGCAGGACGCAGCGGCAGCAGTACACAGCGGCATCAGCTTGAGCAGACACAGTATGCAGCGACAGCAGTAACAAGTAAGCAACCTGGCGTCCAGCAGCAGCAGCGAACACGTGCGAAGGAAGCGGCTCGCGAGCAGCAGTAGTTCAGCAGTGAGCAGCGCAGGCACGGCGAGGAGCTGGCGAGGGCGCGCGTGGGAGGCGGCAGGGGTGTGGCCGAGGCGAGGCGGGCTCACGCGCAGGCACGCGCGAGCAGCAGGGGCGCGGCCAGGAGAGGCTATGCGCACGGGGACACAGAGGTTCGGCCATGGCGGCCACGGGCGACTGTTCGTAGCAGGTGAGAGCAGCAGCGGGGAGTGTGGGCGCGCGCGCACGCTGTAGGCCGGGCGAGGTTGGGACTGGCAGATTGAGCAGGTGGGCGAGAACGACTTTGAGGTGGTGTTTCCTTCTGCTGACCTTCTGCACATGGCCAAGTCAAGCGGCAAGCTCTTTCTCTCCATCAACGACATTACGGTGCTGGTACGCGATTCGTTCCAGGAGACGATTACCCCCCTCTCCATGCCTGAGGTGTGGCTCCGCCTCCATGGCATTCCCAAGAAGCACCGTCGTGCAGACCGGCTGATGGAGGGGCTCAAGATGCTGGGTCGGCCGATCGTAGTGGACGAACTTTCTCTTATCCGAGTGGGACCGGTGAGGATGAAATTTGGTGTCCGTGCACCTGACAAGATGAATGGCTTTGTACAAGTCTGGCTCAACCAAGAAGGATATGACATCCGGGTGGAGGTGGAGAAGCTTCCTGTTCGACCTGGTGACGGGCCGGTGGCGCCCGGACCCAACATCAACCCCTCTCACCCGGGAGACAAGAGTGGTGGTCCGCCCGGCCCGGGGGCCGGCGGGACTGCCGGACCGCATGGACTAGACCATGGGGCCAAGGGTGGCCAGTCCATTGGTGGCTCGGGTCACGCTATGGATGTTGACAAGGCTGGCCAGGAAGATGAGCCTGAGGACAGCTTACTAGACATGTCTATCGACACTGAAACTTGGAATCAGCTGGGCTTTCAAGAATTGGCGCTCGACGCGGGGAAGGAGCACGCGCTGCCTGGGACTCTGGCAATTGCGGACACGGCTAGGAGCAGTCCACCCCCGTCCCGCGCCCTAGTGGGGGCTTTCAATCAGGTGGGCTCGGCACCGCTGTGTAATGCTGGATGGCTCGCTGTGGTGGGCGTCACGCCCCCCCGGTCTGGGTGGTCTGGACTCGGGCGTGGTGCTCAACGAGCCTGTTGTTGCCTCCCCGCTGTCTAGCCGCCGCAGCTCGGGGGGATCCGGGCGGGCCCCTAAGAAGTCGGCTGGGCGGAAGCCTGCTGTCAAGCAAGCCACGTTGGCGCTCCCGTCTCCGGTGGCGCCGGTCGCGGTGGACCTCCAGGCGACGCTGGCCTCTGCGGGCACGGCAGCCAAGGCGCGGCGCTCCCGGGCCTCCCCCGGACCCCAGCGCGCTCCCAGTGCTCGAGCCAAGGCGGCGCTGGGTGACCTTTCCTCCCTCGAGAGTGCGCAACTTCGTTTGGCGGACAAGAACATGGAGCTCTCAGGTAATCCCCCCCTCCTTTACGGTTCTGAACGCTTTCACCGATCCCCAGCTAGCTACTATCTTAGACAACAACGGTTTCGAATTAGGAGCGGATCGTGGTGAGCTTGTGACTCTGATCCGTGCTCGCGAGGAGGCCCAAGCGGCTTTGGCTGCTGCAGCTGCCGCGACCAAGGCCCGGGACGCCGAGGACTCGTCGCGGGTGACCCCTGCTGTTCCTGCGCCCTTGGGTTCCCCCGCCCTGCTCATCCTGTCGGAGGGTGCTGCTGCAACCAGGGAGGTTAGCGCAGCGCCAACGACTAGCCGTGCCCAGGCAAAGAAACATGTGGCAAAACCGGTGACCTCCAGAGGGGTTCTCCTTCGCAACCGTATTATCTGATGCGATACATCTTTTGGAACATTCGGGGTTGCGGGCACACGGGTCGTCGCACGCAACTCAAGGAATATATTGCTCGCAAAAATATCAACGTCGTGGCTCTTCAGGAAACTATCAAAGCGGACTTTACTTATCGCGACCTCGAGGCCTACGATCCTCTTCACCGTTTCGTGTGGGGCTGGGTCCCCTCCGTCGGCCATTCGGGCGGCCTTCTTTTGGGTGTTAATTCTGATGTGTGCGATTTTGTAACTTGGGATGTGGGTAATTTTTTCATTTCTGTCACGATTAAGCATAGAGTCTCGCTCGCCTCCTGGGCGATTGTGTGCGTTTATGGCCCGGCAGACCATTCCCGCCCGGCTGATTTCCTGAGCGAGATCCAAGTCTTGGTTGGGGCCAAGCAAGCTGCCAACATCCCCATTGTTTTAGGAGGTGATTTCAACTTGATTCGTTCGAGCGCAGACAAAAACAACAGTAACATCGGCTGGGCTAGGATATCCCTTTTCAACAATGCCATTGCGGCCTGCGCCTTACGGGAACTCCCTAGGACAGGGGCCAGATATACTTGGACCAACAAACAGCTCAACCCGGTCCGTAGTGTCCTTGATCGTGTGTTCGTCTCTGCTGACTGGGAGCTGATCTTCCCCATGTGCACCTTGGTGGCCGAAACTCGCATTGGATCCGACCATGTTCCGCTGATCCTGGCCTCGGGGGAGGAGAGGATTAAGCGTAGCAAGCGTTTCTATTTCGAACCTGGGTGGTTTGAGGTAGAGGGCTTCATCCCTCTGCTCCTGGACCGCTGGGAGTGGGCCAGGAATGCGGGCAACCACGCCAGGGGCCCCCTCGACACATGGAACTCGGCAGCCGGGGTTCTGCGAGGTTTCCTCCGTGGGTGGGGTGCAAACCATGGTAGTGAAGCAAAACGAGCTAGGGAAGCTCTTATTGAGGAAATTAAAGCCCTCGACGCTCAGGCTGACTCCAGACCCTTCTCGGAGGCAGATTGGGCCTGCCGATACGCTCTCGAAAATCAAGTCCTAACCATTCTCAGGGAAGAGGAGGAGTACTGGCGCCGTAGGGGCGGCGTCAAGTGGGTCACCAAGGGGGACGCCAATACAGGTTACTTCCACGCTTTCGCCAATGGGCGTAAAAGGGAATGTTCGATCCTGAGACTGCAATCGGACCAGGGGGTCCTAGTTAGTCAGGCTGACATTTCGAGGCATATATATGACTTCTTTCTTACCCTCTTGGGAACGGCGGAAGATAAGATATTACGTCTGCGCGATGACTTCTGGGGGGAAGAATCTCGGGTGTCTCAAGCCGAAAACGATGACCTTGCCCTGTCCTTCTCCACGCAGGAGATCGACGATGCGCTAGGCTCAATGAAGATTGATACCGCGCCTGGGCCTGATGGCTGGCCGGTGTCTTTCTTTAGGCGATTCTGGCCGGCGCTCAAGGACCTGTTCTACGACATTATTAACGGTTTTGCGCTGGGCACGGTCGACATCTCGCGCCTAAAGTTCGGCGTCATTAGCCTCATTCCCAAAGTAAAAGGGGCAGACTCGATAAAGCAATATCGCCCCATAACCCTTATCAACGTTCCCTTCAAGATATGCTCCAAGGAATACACCACTCGCCTCGCTCCGGTGGCTCAGCGTGTGATAGACCGCAGCCAGTCCGGTTTCCTCAAAGGCCATAACATCCTGGAAGGCCCGGTGGTCCTACAAGAGATTGTCCATGAGCTTAAGCGCACTCGTCGTCCGGCCGTGCTTTTTAAGCTCGATTTCGAGAAAGCCTACGATCGAGTGAACTGGGAGTTCATCCGCGAGGTTTTCACTCGAAAGGGATTTGAGTCGGGTTTTATTCACCGCATTATGCACCTGGTTTCGGGGGGCCAGACTGCGGTGTCGATTAACGGAGAAGTGGGAAACTTCTTCCGCAACAAACGCGGCCTCCTTCAAGGAGATCCCTCCTCGCCCCTGATCTTCAACTTTGTTGCCGATGCCCTCTCAGCCATGGTGAACAAGGCCAAGAACGCTAGTCACATCCGCGGTGTGGTCTCACACTTATGCCCCGGTGGGATCACCCACCTTCAATACGCGGACGACACCTTCCTTCTCTTTGAGCCCGACGATCATAGTGTTGCCTCGATTAAGCTCATCCTCCTCGCTTTCGAGATTATCTCCGGCCTCAAGATTAACTTCGCCAAGAGCGAGGTGATTGCCATAGGGATGGATAATCACCTGGCCACCCGCATAGCCAATCTACTTAACTGCAAACTAGGGAGTTTCCCATTTAAGTACCTAGGCCTTCCCATCTCGGACAAACACATCTCGATCCTCGACTGGGAACCCCTATACGGCAAGGTGGCAAACCGGGTTAGCCCCTGGCGCGGCAGGTTCTTATCCTCTGCGGCCAGGTTGATTTTGACTAACTCCAGCCTGTCTTCCCTGCCTCTGTTTACTATGGGCATGTTCCTGCTGGCTGATGGGGTACACGCCAAGTTAGACACCCCCAGGTCCAAGTTCTTTTGGGAAGGAACTAGGAACAAGAAGAAATATCACCTTATCAAATGGGCAGCGCTTTGCCGGCCTAAGAAATTCGGTGGTCTCGGGATCCTCAACTCCAAACTTATGAACGTGGCGCTTCTAGCCAAGTGGATCTGGAAACTGTCCCAGAATGAACATGGACTCTGGGCCGATATCCTCCGTGCCAAATATTTCCCCGACGGAAACTTCCTGACCTCAAAGGCGAAGGGATCGCCTTTCTGGAATGGTATCCAAGCCGTTAAGCCTGCCTTCAATCTCGGGGCCAAATTCTGTGTTAAGAATGGGAAATCTACATGGTTCTGGCTTGACCATTGGCTAGGGACGGAACCTCTATGGCAGAGTCACTATGCCATATACCAAATGGCTACTAACGTTGACATCTTGGTGGCTGAGGCGCTAAGATCCAATCCTCCCGCCATTTCTTTCAAAAGACCACTCCTCCCCCACGAACAAGCTAGCTGGGATGGGCTCCTAGCTAAACTCCAGGGATTCGCTCTCCTCCCCGAGGAGGACTCGGTCTCATGGTCCCTCACGAGCTCAGGGAAATTCTCGGTTCAATCTCTCTATAATAAGTTGACCGAGGGACCGACGCTTGACATAGCTAGGGGGCTATGGAAAGCGTCCATCCCCTTGAAGATCAAAGTGTTTCTTTGGCAATTATTTCGAGATCGCCTTCCTTCCTCCAACAACATTGCCATTCGACACGGCCCTTCGGATGGCTCATGCGCACTCTGTGGTTTGCATGAAGACGCCAACCACATCTTTTTTAAGTGCCATCTCGCTCGTTTCGCCTGGAGTGCCGTCCGCAAGGCTTTTGAGCAGTCCTGGAGTCCCAATTCGACCGCGGACCTACGTAGGATCCTACTAGCTCATCGGGGTTGTTTCGGGCGCGTGTTGTGGCGCTGCGTAGGGGCGCTATGCTGGTCCCTCTGGACTCTCCGCAACAAGATGACAATTGAGCATAAGTTCCCTAACCACCCTGCTGATATTATTTTCAAATGCCATGTGTTCCTACAGACATGGACTCTGTTGTGGAAACAGCGTGATGAAGATCGGATGAAGGAGGCCATGGAGTGGATCCGCATGATCCAGGTGGAAGCTCGTTCCTAAGCTGAGATCCATGACGTTATTTTGGCGACCTGTTTAGTCTGCCTGCATGCTGCGTTTCTTGTCTTATGATATCTTCCCAGGCAGAGGCCGGTGGCATGTAATATTACATTAGGCTTCGGCCAGTTTGCACTCTTTAGCTGGAGACTTCTGTTACGCCTTATGGTGGATGCTGCCTATTTAGTGGGCTTTATTAATTTAAAGCCGGACGCATCGTGCGTCTTCGTTCTAAAAAAAAGGTAGAGGACGGACAGGGGGAGTTCGGGAGCACGGGGCTCCTTGGCCATGGCCGACACTGGCTTCGGCCTCGTCCGGGACGGTGCTACAACGGCAAATCGAGCATGGGGAGAGAGGGGAAACGAACGGCAGCTCACAGCGGTCATGACGCAGAGGTCGGTGGGGCCGGGGACGGTCGAAGTGGCGGCAATCGATGGCGGCGACGATGATGTACGCAGTGACGACGAGCTCAATGGCGAGCGTACGTGCCTTCCCAGCTTGATTCACTGGTCGAGGACGAAGGAGACGACGATGAGGATGCTTCTAGACATCTTGGCGCGACGAAGGGAGGCCGGTGGCTGCGGGATCGACGCGACAATGGTGGCGTCGGGTGGGAGCAACAGCGCGGGGAGGGGGAACATTGAGGGCTAGGGTTTGTTCTAGGGCGAGGAGGGGTCTCTTATTCTCTCGGGGCATCGGTGGATGGCTGCCCCGTGGCCATCAGCGCCATGGACGTGCGTCCGGCGTCCACGGGTGCTTCTGTGAACAGAGGAAGATGGAGATGGGAGGTGGGCTGGGCTGGCACACTGTGCACTTATGGCCCATGTGTGCAGTGGGCTACCTTGTTTTTCTTTTTATTTAATAATAGAGAGAGGAAATGAAAAACTTAGGAAGTGTCCCATTAAATCCCTCGTGATTTTAGACACTTCCACAAAAAGTTTGGGCAAGTTTGGAATTCATTTGAATATTTAGAGAAAAGAATAAGGCATTTAAAGTGCTGTTTTGGCACTGTTGTAATTGCTATAGTCCATCTTGGCTTGGAGGTGATGTTGTTTTCCTTAACAATCATTTGTTATGGAATTTTGGCTAAAAGATGAACTATTTTTCAGCAACTTTTGTGCAACTTCACATTTCACTTGCAAATTGAATTTTGATTCCAAAGTGGAATTTCGAATGATACTTGAATCAAAGGTGACCAAGCACTAATTAGAAAAAATGATTTGCTTAAACACCGAGGGTTACTGTAGCATGACACTGGGGGTGTTACAGTACGGACCCTACGGGTTCGAGAACTATGTAGACAAGATCATGACACATCTCCGATCAATAACCAATAGTGGAACCTGGATGCTCATATTGATTCCTACATATTCTACGAAGATCTTTATCGATCAAACCGCAGTGACGACATACATCATTCCCTTTGTCATAGGTATGTTACTTGCCCGAGATTCGATCATCTGTATCTTCATACCTAGTTCAATCTCGTTACCGGCAAGTATCTTTACTTGTTCTGTAATGCATCATCTCACAACTAACTCATTAGTCACATTACTTGCAAGGCTTATCATAATGTGCATTACCGAGAGGGCCCAGAGATACCTCTCTGATACTTGGAGTGAAAAATCCTAATCTTGATCTATGCCAACCCAACAAATACTTTCGGAGACACCTGTAGAGCATCTTTATAATCACCCAGTTACGTTGTGAAGTTTGATAGCACACAAGGTATTCATCCGGTATTCGGGAGTTGCATAATCTCATAGTCAAAGGAATATGTGTAAGTCATGAAGAAAGCAATAGCAATAAAACTTAACAATCATTATGCTAAGCTGACGGATGGGTCTTGTCCATCACATCATTCTCCAAATGATGTGATCCCGTTCATCAAATGACAACACATGTCTATGGTTAGGAAACTCAACCATCTTTGATTAATGAGCTAGTCTAGTAGAGGCTTACTAGGGACACAATGTTTTGTCTATGTATTCACACATGTATCAAGTTTTCGGTTAATACAATTCTAGCATGAACAATAAACATTTATCATGATATAAGAAAATATAAATAACAACTTTATTATTGCCTCGAGGGCATATTTCCTTCAGTATCCCACTTGCACTAGAGTCAATAATCTAGTTCACATCGCCATGTGATTTAACATCAGTAGTTCACATCTTTATGTGATTAACACCCATAACATCGCCATGTGATCAATACCCAAAGGGTTTACTAGAGTAAATAATATACCTCACATCGCCATGTAATTAATACCCAAAGAGTACTAAGATGTGATCATGTTTTGCTTGTGAAAGAGGTTTAGTCAACGAGTCTGCCACATTCAGATCCGTATGTATTTTGCAAATTTCTATGTCTACAATGCTCTGCATGGAGCTACTCTAGCTAATTGCTCCCATGTTCAGTATGTATTTAGATTGAGACTTAGAGTCATCTAGATCAGTGTCAAAGCTTGCATCGATGTAATTCTTTACGACGAACTCTTTATCACCTACATAATTGAGAAACATTTCCTTAGTCCTCTAAGGACAATTTTTGACTGTTGTCTAGTGATCTACTCCTGGATCACTATTGTATCCCCTTGCCAAACTCATGGCATACTTTATAGAACCTATGGCTGAGGCATAGGGAATGACTTCCATTCTTTCTATATCTTATGCCGTGGTCGGGCTTTGAGTCTTACTCAACTTCACACCTTACAATACAGGCAAGAACTCCTTCTTTGACTGATCCATTTTGAACTCCTTCAAAATCATGTCAATGTATGTACTCATTGAAAGTCTTATCAAGGGTCTTGATCTATCTCTATAGATCTTGATGCCCAATATATAAGTAGCTTCATTGTGGTCTTTCATAGAAAAATTCTTATTCAAGTATCCTTTTATGCTATCCAGAAATTATATATCATTTCCAATCAACAATATGTCATCCACATATACTATCAGAAATGCTACAGAGCTCCCATTCACTTTCTTGTAAATACAGTCTTCACCAAAAGTCTGTATAAAACCATATGCTTTGGTCACCTTATCAAAGCGTATATTCCAACTCCGAGATGCTTGAACCAGTCCATAGATGGATCGCTGGAGCTTACACACTTTATTAGCACCTTTAGGATAGACAAAAACCTTCTGGTTGCATGATATACAAATCTTCTTTTAAGAAATCCATTAAGGAATGCAGTTTTGAAGTCCATTTTCCAGATTTCAAAATCATAAAATGCGGCAATTGCTAACATGATTCGGACATACTTAAGCATCGCTATGGGTGTGAAGGCCTCATTGTAGTCAACCCCTTGAACTTGTCGAAAACCTTTCGCAACAAGTCGAGCTTTGTAGACTGTACCATTACCATCAGCGCCAGTCTTCTTCTTGAAGATCCATTTATTCTCTATGGCTTGCCGATCATCAGGCAAGTGAACCAAAGTCCATACTTTGTTCTCATACATGGATCCCATCTCATATTTCATGGCCTCAAGCCATTTCACGGAATCTGGGCTCATCATCGCTTCCTCATAGTTCGTAGGTTTCGTCGTGGTCTAGTAACATGACTTCTAGAACAGGATTACCGTACCACTCTGATGCGGAACATACTCTGGTTGACCTACGAGGTTTGGTAGTAACTTGATCTGAAGTTTCATGATCATCATTGTTAGCTTCCTCACTAATTGGTGTAGGCATCACGGGAACAGTTTTCTATGATGAACTACTTTCCAATTCAAGAGAAGGTACAATTACCTCATCAAGTTCTACTTTCCTCCCACTCACTTCTTTCGAGAGAAACTCCTTCTCTAGAAAGGATCCATTCTTAGCAATAAAGGTCTTGACTTCGAATATGTGATAGAAGGTGTACCCAACAGTTTCTTTTGGGTATCCTATGAAGACGCATTTCTCCATTTTGGGTTCGAGCTTACCAGGCTGAAGTTTTTCACATAAGCATCGCAACCCCAAACTTTAAGAAATGACGGCTTAGGTTTCTTGCAAACCATAGTTCATACGGTGTCGTCTAAACGGATTTAGGCGGTGCCCTATTTAACATGAATGCAGCTGTCTCGAATGCATAACCCTAGAACGATAGCGGTAGATCGGTAGGAGACATCATAGATCGCACCATATCTAATAAAGTATGGTTACAACGTTCGGACACACCATTACGCTATGGTGTTCCATGTGGCGTGAGTTGTGAAACTATTCCACATTGTCTTAAATGAAGGCAAAACTCGTAACTCAAATATTCGCCTCCACGATCAGATTGTAGAAACTTTATTTTCTTGTTACAATGATTCTCCACTTCACTCTAAAATTCTTTGAACTTTTCAAATGTTTCATACTTGTGTCTCATCAAGTAGATATACCCATATCTGCTCAAATCATTTGTCAAGGTTAGAAAATAACAATACCTGCCGCGAGCTTCAACACTCATCGGACCACATACATCGGTATGTATTATTTTCAATAAGTCAGTGGCTCGCTCCATTCTTTCGAAGAACGGAGTTTTAGTCATCTTGCCCATGAGGCATGGTTCTCTAGCATCAAGTGTTTCCAAAAGCCCATTTACATGGAGTTTCTTCATGCGCTTCACACCAATATGACCTAAACGGCAGTGCCACAAATATGTTGCACTATCATTATCAACTTTGCATCTTTTGGCATCAATATTGTGAATATGTGTATCACCACGATCGAGATTCAATAAACCATTTATATTGAGTGTATGACCATAGAAGGTTTTATTCATGTAAACAGAACAACAATTATTCTCTGACTTAAATGAATAACCGTATAGCAATAAAATTGATCCAATCATATCCATGCTCAACGCAAACACTAAATAACATTTATTAGGTCCAACACTAATCCCGAAGGTAGTGTGCGATGGTGATCTTATCAACCTTGGAATCACTTCCAACACACATCGTCACCTCACCCTTAACTAGTATATGTTCATTTTGCAACTCCTGTTTCGAGTTACTAATCTTAGCAACTGAACCGGTATCAAATACCCTGGGGTTACTATGAACACTAGTAAAGTACACATCAATAACGTGTATATCAAATATACCTTTGTTCACTTTGCCATCCTTCTTATCCGCCAAGTATTTGGGGTAGTTCCGCTTCCAGTGACCATTTCCTTTGCAGTAGAGGCACTCAGTTTCAGGTCTGGGTCTAGCTTTGGGCTTCTTCATGGGAGTGGCAACTTGCCTGCCATTCTTCTTGAAGTTCCCTTTCTTTCCCTTGCCGTTTTTCTTGAAACTAGCGGTCTTGGTAACCATCAACACTTGATGCTATTTCTTGATTTCTACCTTCGCCGGTTTTAGCATCGCGACGAGCTTGGGAATCGTTTTCGCCATCCCTTGCATATTATAGTCAATCTTGAAGTTATAGTAACTTGGTGATAGTGACTAGATAACTCTGTCAATCACTATTTTATCTGGAAGATTAATTCCACTTGATTCAAGCGATTGTAGTACCCAGATACTCTGAGCACATGCTCACTAGCTGAGCTATTCTCCTCCATCTTGTAGGCAAAGTACTTGTCAGAGGTTTCATACCTCTCGACATGGGTGAAGGAAATATGCCCTAGATGCAATAATAAAGTTATTATTTATTTCCTTATTTCATGATAAATGTTTTTTATTCATGCTAAAATTGTATTAACTAGAAACTTGATACATGTGTGAATACATTGACAAACAGAGTGTCACTAGTATGCCTCTACTTGACTAACTCGTTGAATCAAAGATGGTTAAGTTTCCTAGCCATAGACATGAGTTGTCATTTGATTAACGGGATCACATCATTAGAGAATGATGTGATTGACTTGACCCATTCCGTTAGCTTAGCACTTGATCGTTTAGTATGTTGCTATTGCTTTCTTCATGACTTATACATGTTCCTATGACTATGAGATTATGCAACTCCCGAATACCGGAGGAACACTTTGTGTGCTACCAAATGTCCCAACGTAACTGGGTGATTATAAAGGTGCTCTACAGTTGTCTCCGATGCTACTTGTTGAGTTGGCATAGATCGGGATTAGGATTTGTCACTCTGATTGTCGGTGAGGTATCTCTGGGCCCTCTCGGTAATGCACATCACTATAAGCCTTGCAAGCAATGCAACTAATGAGTTAGTTGTGGGATGATGCATTACGGAACGAGTAAAGAGACTTGCTGGTAATGAGATTGAACTAGGTATTGAGATACCGACGATCGAATCTCGGGCAAGTAACATACCGATGACAAAGAGAACAACGTATGTTGTTATGCGGTTTGACCAATAAAGATCTTCGTAGAATATGTAGGAGCCAATATAAGCATCCAGGTTCCGCTATTGGTTATTGACCGGAGACGTGTCTCAGTCATGTCTACATAGTTCTCGAACCCGTAGGGTCCGCACACTTAACGTTCGGTGACGATTTGTATTATGAGTTTATCTATTTTGATGTACCGAAGGTAGTTCAGAGTCACGGATGATATCAGGGACATGACGAGGAGTCTCGAAATGGTCGAGATGTAAAGATCGATATATTGGACGACTATATTCGGACATCGGAAAGGTTCCGAGTGATTCGGGTATTTTTCGGAGTACCGGAGAGTTACGGGAATTCGTATTGAGCCTTAATGGGCCATACGGGAAAGGAAAGAAAGGCCTCAAAGGGTGGCCGCACCCCTCCCCATGGACTGGTCCGAATTGGACTAGGGAGGGGGGCGCCCCTGCCTTCCTTCTCCTTCTCCCTTCCCTTTGTCCTATTCCATGTGGGAGGAGGAATCCTACTATGACTAGGGAGTCCTAGTAGGACTCCACACTTGGGCGTGCCCTATGAGGGCCGGCCTCCTCCTCTCTCCATCCTTTATATACGTGGCCAGGGGGCACCCCATAGACACACAAGTTGATTAGTTGATCTTTTGGCTGTGTGCGGTGCCCCCCTCCACCATAATCCACCTCGGTTATATCGTTGTCGGGGGTTGTGTGCGACATATGCCAAAGGATGGCTTATCATGGTGGGGGCGAGTAGAACGTCGCCAGTGCCTGGAAGCGGGATGAGGCGTAGACATGCACGCCGGTGAATCTTACCCAACTTCAGGGCTCTCCGAGGAGATAACACCCCTACTGCTGCTCTGCGGGGTCTCCGCATGATCACTATGGTAAAATGTATACAAGGTTGCTCCTTGAGCTGTTTCTTGGAGGTAGGAGAAGGCAAGGCTAGCTCTCTTCCCCGTGTGTTCTCTGGTCTAGTGCTAAAAGAATCCAACCCTTTGCATGGGTGCCCCGGGGGGTTTATATAGGCCTACCCCCCGGGGGTACAATGGTAATCCGGCTGGGCGCGGGTCCCAGCCGTCTGTCTCTCAGGCCGCCGTCTTCTCTGCGGACTTCTGGGGCCCGCCGGCTGGCGGGCCCTGCCGACTGGCCGGGTACTGGGCCGACAGGCCTTGTCCGCCGCGGGCGGGTCTTGCCGGCTGCGGATTACTGTAGCCGTGCTTCTAATGACGCTGGCTTGGTCATGGGGTCATGGCAACAGTGCCGCCGCCTGACGGGCGATCACTGTTGCCATTCCCCGTCTTGTCTGGTTAATGGCGTGCGGGGCCCGTGGGAGGAGCTGGCCGACTCTCGGAGGCCGACTCCCGCGGGGTCCGTCTTGTGGCGCTCTCGCCGTCTTCTGTACCCCCGCCGACAAGCGGGGCCCGCCGTCTCCGGACCGTACATGTAGGCCGACGTGGGCACAGGGTTCCGCCGGTGGAGCAGATGTCAGGGCTGGCATGGAAACAATGTTGCGCCGTGACGGAGATCTCCGTTGGTACGGTGCACTGTGGCCATGCCTGCCCTTGGTAAGGGGCGGGCGCGGCCCGTACCGAGGCCACGCCCCGTCCCTGTCCCTCCTCACGAGGGCATGAGGTGGTGGAAGTCGCGGGCCGACTCCCCATAGCCGGCTTCTCTGGAAGCCGCCAGTTAGGAGTCGGCTCATCTTGTAGTCGTCCCTGAGACCCGGCCGTGAGTAGGTAGTCGGCTGCGCCGCAGCGAACTCCCAGAGGCGGCCCTCCGTCCAGAGGTTCCTGAGGGGCGAAGCCGGCCCCGATGTCTTGAAAGGTTCTGGGTCTCGGGTTAGCCTACCCGTGGCCCATTACCCCGACAGTAGTCCCCGAAGCTGGTGAGGCGCCGAGGGAGACATGTCGAGGAGCCTCAACAGTTTCTTCCTTCCGGTGGCTGGATCTAGGCCTTGCCCGCCGTCTTCCTTCAAGCCGACTATCGAGGGGCGATCTTGCTCAGGTTGTCTCCGCCAAGCCGACTATCCGGAGCCGGACTCGTCGAAGGCCATCTCATTCCTTGAAGAGTTTGAAAGTCGCAGCGGGATTCAGACGGCGTGTCTGATAAGCTTCCCAGTGGCCGCCCGCTGCGGACCCGCCGGGCGGCGCCACGTGGCCGGGCCATTCTGCCCGCCCACGCGCGCGACGGGACAGGCCCGCAGGCGGGGCCTGCCACTATCGTGCCTCGGCCTTTGAACGGATCCGTTGCGGCCGAGCGGACGGTTGGGATCCCCGCGCAGTAACTGCGCGCAGTAACTTCGCGCGGTAGATCGTGGGGGTCGTGGGGCCTGGGCGCAGTTTATCCCACGACGCCCCTTGGCTTCTCAGCCTACGGGCCTATAAGTAGGCGGGGGGAGCGGGCTGCGAAGCATGCGCGCCCGCTCTCCCTTGCTTCTCTTCGCTTCTTCTGCCGCCGTGCCCGCCGCCGTGCGCTCCGGCGCGTGGGACGGCTCTGATGTCGACGACGACCACATCGAGTTCCTCCGCAAGACGCGTCGCCTCCCCGGCGCAAACTTAGTACGGGCTCGTGCCCCGCCGGCGAAGGAGGTGTCGCCGGCGCCGGAGGAGGACGAGCGGGTCGTATTCCGCTCGCATTTCATGCGCGGCCTAGGGTTGCCGGCGAGCGGCTTCTTCCGCTCGTTCCTAGAGTTCCACGACCTCCAGCCGCACCACCTCACTCCGAATACGGTGGTGCTGCTAGATGCCTTCGCCACCTTGTGCGAAGGCTTCCTCGGCGTCCTCCCCACCATCGAGCTATGGGGGGAATTCTTCCATTCCAAGCTTGGCACGCACGTCGCCGGCGTGCCAGCCCAATGCGGCGCCTACATCGCGATGCGGAGGTCGGTGGCCGACAACCCGTTCCCCGCCATCTTGCTGATCAAGTCGGTGAAGATGTGGTAGCGACCTTACTTCTATGTGAAGAACGTCGCCCCGGAGGGCGACTGGGTCAACCTGCCACATTACGAAGCCGGGCCAAGACGCTGACTCCGGCCGGTGCCGCCGCCGTCGCGCGACTCCGAGTGTTGACGTAGTCGGAGGGTCTGACTGGGGCTGACTTGCTGGCCGCCTTCATGGCGCGCCGAGTCCTCCCGCTCCAAGGCCGGCCTCATATGATCTGCCAGATGAGCGGCCACCGGGACCCCAGTCGGATGTGCTCCAAGGACATGCCCCACGCGGAGGTGGCGGACACGGTGAATTACATCGCGAACTGCGGTCTCACGGAGGATTGGCAGTTCGGCATGGAGCCGTACTCGCGCGCCAACCCCCCGCTGGTTGTAAGTTGTCTCTCTTCTTCTTCTGTTTCCTTTTTGCGGCCGAATCCGACTCCTGATCTTTTTTAGCCTTCGAATCAGAATCCTCTCGTCCAGCCCTCGGCCGGCACCGTGGGGCCAGCCCGCCAGTTCACCCCTGACCGAGCGGAGAGTGACGTCGACGACCCCGACCTGGGGGCGGCGGCGATGGAGGCCGACGGCGACGGAGGCGGCGGAGGAGAGGAAGGTGGCCTCAGGCCCTCGGCCACTTTTGCCGACTGGCCCGCCGATGACAATGGAGAAGTCGCCCCGCGCCACCAATCAAGAGCCGGCCACCACGGCGCGAGCTCGTCCGCCGCCTTGGGCGGTTTAGGCGGCGCGAGGAAATGCCGGGCCGGGCCGAGTTCCACTGTTGGCCGGGAGAAGAAGTTCAAGGGGGCGGCCGCCGCGACCAAGCGGGAAGAGGCGGTCGCGAGGGCCCAACGCTTCCGCAAGGAAATGAAGAAACCGCCACTGACTTCTGCGTAAGTGCTTCCGTCCTTTGTCTTACTTTCTTCTGGTGGATTTTGTCCAAATCTTTTATATGCTTTCCCTGTTCAGGACTCCCCTCACCCTCGGGAGGGTTACCGCCGCCTCCATCAAGGGGTCGGCAGAGTCGTCTGCCGCCACTCGGCGCATTGACCCCGCCGCCGACCTCTGGGAGGCGACGGAGCGGAACGCGCAGGAGAAGCACGACGAGGACGAAGCCGCCCGCCGAGAGAAGGCGGAGGCCGAGAAGGCGGCCGCCTCCGCCCAGAAGAAGCTGGATGAAGCCGAGGTTTCCATCGCGGCAAAACAGCAGGCTGAAGAAGCCGCGCGCCGCCAGTCGGCGTTGTTCGTCATCCCGCTGAACTCAGCGCGGCCGCCTCAGGATTTCACGGAGCAGACCGGAGAAGCCGGCGGCGATCATCCCATTATGGAGAGGGAAGGCAGCGAGGCCTCCCAGTCGGACACGGTCGTGCCACCACCGCCGCCTCCACCGCCGTCTGGGAGCGCGCGAGGCGAACAGTCGGCGGCCCCTCCGGTGTCGCTGAGTAACGACGAGGCCTTGGCGTAGCTACTCCTCCAAGTCGCCTCGCCAACGCATCGCCGTCTTGAAAAGGCGACTTCGGCGCCACGCCCCCTGGAGGCCGGCGCCGCCAGCTCGGCCGTCCCAGACGTCGAGGCAATGAGCGCCGCGCCCGTCGGGTGGGTGCGAGGAGGCGGCACAGGCCCGACGAACCAGGCGCTCCTGGACGTCCAGGCGAAGCTGCGAGCTGAGGGTGACGCCATCCAGAACTGCACCAAGGCGTATCTGGCGTCGCGAGCAGCCATCAGGGTATGTTTTTCTTCTGACTTTGTTTTTTCTTGCTCTTCTCTGTGGGGGCGCGCCAACGCACCCACTGGGTGTAGTCCCCGAGTTCTGGGCCGGCTGCTGAGCAGGCGGGTCGGAACTCCACTTGAGAGTTCCAAACACTTAGTCTTGTTTGAAATATTTATCACAGGATTATCACAACCTCCGGGTCACCACCTTCAACCGCAACGTTGAGGAGCTGGGCAAGCAGACTGCCGACTTGTCGGAGAGCCGGAGTGAGTTTTCCTTCTTCTTCGCGGGGGCGCGCTGGCGCACCCGCGGGCTGTAGTCCCCGAGATTCGGGCCGACTGCTGAGCAGTCGGGCCGGATCTTCCCAGCGACCTTCTTTGTTGACGACTTACCTCTTTTTCCTTCTTTCTTCAGAGGCCAACGCCGTTTTTCAGCAGCAGCTGGGCGAAGCCAACACCGCCTTGCGTGCCAAGGAGGTGGAGTGCAGCAAGCTTGTCGCAGAGCGCGACCTGCTGGCTACGCAGCTAGCGGAGCAAAAGGAGCTGCTCAAGAAGGCGCAGGAGGAGGCGGAGGGGAAAGAGACTGCGCTCCTGGCCGAATTCGAGACCGAGCGCTCCTCCTGGACCGACAAGGAGGCGATGCTGACCTCCGGCTTTCATGAGATTGAGGATATCGTCGATGGTGAGTTTTCTTTACTTTCTTTCTTTGAGCCGTCGACTGCAGGTCGGGCCGACTCCTGATTTTCTGACTTGCTTTTTTCTCGTCTTGGCAGACTTCTTCCCTGGCCACTCGCAAGTTGCCACCCACGCCATCGAGGTTGATCGCGAGGCGCGGAGAGCAGCTGGCGAGGAGGTTGCCGCCAATGCCCCCTGGACCCTTATGAGCAGCTTCTGAGCATCAAGGCTAGCCTGCGGCCGGCCCACCGGATGCTGCGCCGGCTTCAACGTGTCGGCGCCTAGGCGATCGTTGCCTTGTGGCCAGACATGCCGATTCTGCGCACCCCCAGCCGGACTGCCGACTGGCTGGAGGTCGCAGCCAGCCGTCTTGAGGCTTGGAAGGGCTCCTCGGCACGGGCTGGAGCGCGCCAGGCCTTGGAGTTTGTCAAGGCGTGGTATCCAGACCTGGACCTGGACCAGCTGGCTACGCTCCGGGCAGAGGCCCAGCTGGAGCTGGCAGCCGTGGAAGACGCCCTTGTCAAGCGCGCCGCGGCAATCGCTGAGTACGCCGATACTAGTGTCTTCATTCCTGAGCGGGCCGACGACAGCGAGGAGGCACCTCCGGAGTGGTTTGGGATGAACCCGGACTACGACGAGGACTCGGCGGAGGTGATCGGCTCTAGCGCCGAGGAGGGAGGCGAGGCGGAGGTCGGAGACAAGACGGAGTCGCCAGAAGACGGAGCGGGCAACCAGCCTCAGCTCGACCGTGCCTCCAGCAACGAGCCGCGCCCAACCGAGCCGGCTGCCGCCGGAGGCGATCAAGCCAAGACTGCTCAGCCGGCCGCCCCTACGTCTGACACCGCCATCTCCTCCGAGCCTCCAAACCCGTCTGCTGCTTCCTAGGCTATTGCCTTGTTTTATCTTATCTGCTTTAATAGTCTTTGGAGAACTTGTTAATTCGCACAATTCCACCCGCGGGGTGTATTTTGAACTTCAGTTCGAAGATTTGACCAAGGGCCTATGTTATGTAAATATTTATCCGGATTCTATCATTTCTTGCTTTGCCTCTTGGCTTTTTCCTTTGCCTCCTTCCCTTAGTTGCCGTCTTTGCCAGTCAGACGGCCGCTCTGCGGACTGCCGCTGGGTCAAGTGCTTGGCTTCTTTTGGGGAGGCAAGTACTCAGCCATTTTTAGAGTCTTTTTTAGCAAGTTGAATAGAAGGCGGCAAGCCGACTACTCAAGAGTCGGTTTTGCGAAGAAAGGCTGGAAAGCCGGCTTGTGCTATGTTTATGCTTTGAAACCTTGGCCATTTTTCGTGTGGGCGTCCATTCTTCCTTACTCCTGCCCACCAAATAGTCGCTCTGCGAGCTGTGGCTTCTGACAGGAGACGGCTTAGGCACCACACACTACTTGTCCGACTGCAGGAAGCATTTCATAGCGCAAGGCGGCGAGTCCCCGGGCCGATTAGTCAAGCCCGGTGCCAAGCGGCATAACAAAGAGTAGCATACTCGAAGGCATAATTCTTATCATACAGATAACAAAAAGGGCAGTCCCCGAGCTCGTCTCGTGGGGCCCGAAGTCTTGGTACTTTTAATACAAAAGGGTAGCGTGGTACATACTGCATTAACTGTAAAATCTTCGGAGAAGATTTGCGTTCCATGGACGTTCCATCTCCTTGCCGGAGTCGTCCCTCTTGCGTGCTCGGAGCTTCTGAGCGTCGATCAAATAGTAGGAGTCGTTGCCCAGCACTTTGCTGATGATGAAGGGGCCTTCCCAGGGTGCCGTCAACTTGTGCTGGCCGATTGTCCGCCGGATCAGTCGGAGCACAAGGTCGCCCTCCTGGAAAGATCTCGGCCTGACCTTCCTGTTGTAGTAGCGGCGTAGGCTCTGCTGGTAGATGCTGGACTGGCTGAGTGCCAACAGCCGGCCCTCTTCCAGCAGATCGACGCCATCTTGTCGTGCTTCTTCTGCTTCCTCCTTGGTGTACATCGTGACTCGCGGCGAGTCGAACTCTATATCCGTTGGGATGGCGGCTTCAGCACCGTAGACAAGGAAGAAGGGTGTGAAGCCGGTCGACTTGTTTGGAGTCGTGCGCAGACTCCAGAGGACGGCTGGCAACTCGTCAAGCCAACAGCCGGCCGAACGCTCGAGTGGTTCGACCAGCCGAGGCTTGATGCCAGACAGGATGAGGCCATTCGCCCGCTCCACCTGGCCGTTTGACTGCGGATGGGCAACGGATGCTAAGTCCAGTCGGATGCCCTGCGTCGCGCAGAAACGGGCCAGGGCGCCTTCGGCAAAGTTGGTGCCGTTGTCGGTGATGATGTTGTGCGGTATGTCGTACCGAATCGTGATGTCGGAGATAAAGGTCACGGCAGTCGGACCATTCAACTTCTTGATGGGCTTTACTTCTATCCACTTGGTGAACTTGTCCACCACGACAAGTAGGTGAGTTAGGCCGCCTCGCTTCGTTTTGAATGGTCCCACCATGTCCAGGCCCCAAACTGCGAAAGGCCAGGCGATTGGGATGCTCTTGAGCGCTGAAGCCGGCTGATGCGGCTTGGAACGGAATTTCTGGCACCCCTTGCATTTCTGGACCAAATCCTTGGCGTCTTCTAGGGCAGTCGGCCAGAAGAAACCGTGCCGGAAAGCTTTGGCAACGAGTGCTCTTGAGGCCGCATGGTGGCCGCACTCGCCTTGATGGATGTCTCTGAGAATTGCTTGGCCTTGCTTTGGCTCGACGCAACGCTGGTAGACACCAGTGACGCTGCACCTGACCAGCTCTCTGTTGATTATGGTGTATGCTGCCGCCCGGCGTTGTACTTGCCGAGCCAACGTTTCGTCAATTGGCAGCTCTTTATTCGCCAGGAATTTGAGGATGGGTTGCGCCCATGAGGGTGCTGCTATTTCTTCGACTGCCAGAACTGCGACTTGGACGAGGGCGGCTGGGCTGGGAGGCGGCGGGCTGGAGTCCGTGGCCGCTTGCTGGATCAATGAAGTCCCCGGGCCGACTGGTGCAGTCCCCGGGCCGAGCTCTGGAGTCTTTGGTCTGGTCGCTGCAGTCCCCGGGCCGGGTTCTGAAGTCCCCGGGCCGGCTTTGACTGCGGCGTTCTTGGAGTCGTCTGCAAGGGTTTTTGTGCCGTCTGCTGGGGCTCTTGAGTCGGATCCGACTTCTTCAGGGGGAGCCGGCACAAAAATGGAATCTGACTCTGGTGAAGGCTTGATAGACGGCTTGAGGAGGCGCTGAAGAGCGACGCCGGATGGTATTGCTTGGCGGGTGGAGCCGATTCGTGCCAAAGTATCTGCTTGGTCGTTGTCGTTTCTTGGCACGTGGAGGAACTCACACCCCTCGAAATATCCGTTGAGTTGCTGCACGAGGAAGCGGTAGCTTTCCATGTTTGCGTCCTTGGCGTCCCAGTCCCCAGATGATTGCTGGACCACCAAGTCGGAGTCGCCATAACACAGGATCCGGCGAATGCCAAGTTCTTTGGCAAGCCGGAGCCCGTGAATGAGCGCCTCGTATTCAGCGACGTTGTTGGAGGCGGCGAAGTGGATCTGCAGCGCATACTTGAGCTTGTCACCTTTAGGAGAAGTGAGGACCACGCCGGCTCCCAAGCCAGTGCGCATCTTGGAGCCATCGAAATGCATCCGCCAATGGGTGGAGTCGGGTGCTGGCGGCAGGTACTGGGTCTCGGCTCAGTCGACGAGGAATTCGGCCAGTGCTTGCAACTTGATGGCGATGCGGGGCTGATAGTAGATCGTGTAGGGGGCCAACTCTATGGCCCATTTGGCCACTCGGCCAGACGCATCTCGGCTTCCGATGATCTCGGCTAGTGGGGCTGTGCAGACCACAGTGATTGGATGCTCTTGAAAGTAAGGCTTCAGCTTCTTAGCGGCAAAGTGCACGTCGTAGCACATCTTCTGGTAGTGGGGGTAGTTCTGCTTGGAGGTCGACAGTGCTTCGCTTAGGTAATATACCGGTCTCTGGACAGGTAGTGCCTTGCCTTCCTCCTTGCGCTCAACTACGATGACTGTGCTGACTACCCGGCTGGTGGCGGCGATGTACAGGAGCATGGGCTCTTTGGGAGTCGGAGCCGCCAACACAGGGGGAGTAACCAACATCTTCTTCAGCTGGAGAAAGGCCTCGTCCGCCTTGTGGTTCCACTCGAAAAAATTGGTCTTCTTCATGAGCTGGTACAAAGGGAGAGCTTTCTCACCCAGCCGACTGATGAACCGGCTGATGGATGCCAGGCAGCCAGTGAAATTTTGCACATCCAACAGTCGGCTGGGTACCTCCATCCTCTCGATGGCCTTGATCTTCACAGGGTTGCACTCTATGCCGCGTTCGGAGACCAGGAAGCCAAGGAGTTGGCCGGCTGGTACTCCGAAGACGCACTTTTCAGGGTTGAGCTTGATCTGGAATTGTCGCGGGTTCTCAAAGGTCTGCTTGAGGTCTTCCAGCAGAGTCCCACGCTTTTCCATCTTCACCACCACATCATCTACATAGACGTGGGCATTTCTGTTGAGTTGCTTGAGGAGGCACTTCTGCACGCAATGCTGAAAGGTGGCGCCGGCGTTCCTCAAGCTGAACGTCATGGTCAGGTAGCAGAAGGCTCCAAACGGCGTGATGAAGGCAGTTTTTAGTCTGTCCGCCGGGTTCAGCTTGATCTGGTGATATCCTGAATAGGCATCTAAGAAACTCAACAGCTCGCATCTGGCTGTGGAGTCTATCACCTGATCGATTCTTGGCAAAGCAAACGGGTCCTTGGGGCAAGCTTTGTTGAGGCTGGTGTAGTCAATACACATCCGCCACTGCTTGTTCTTCTTCAACACTAAGACTGGGTTTGCTAGCCATTCTAGAAAAAACACTTCCATGATAAAGCCGGCTGCACGGAGCCGGATTATCTCTTCTCCAACAACTCTTTCTCTTCGGACAGGCGGCGCAAGGGTTGCCTGACGGGCTTCACATCAGATCGGACATGTAACTTGTGCTTGGCGAATTCCGTCGGTACACCTGGCATGTCTTTGGGGGACCATGCGAAGATGTCCCGATTCTCATGGAGGAAATCGACGAGCTCGCCTTCCTATTTGCTGTCAAGGTTTGCACCTATGACAGTGTACCTCTCCGAGTGCTCTGAGTCCAAGGGTATCTTCTTTGTCTCTTTGGCCGGCTTGAACGAGCCCTCAGCTTCCGACTCTTGGGGTTGGGCGACATCTCTGGCTGCTTGCCGGCCATCGCCACAACCCGATCAAGAAGCCGCTTCTCAGCTGCAATCACCAGGGACTCGGCCAGCCGACTGCTCTCAGCCGTGCAAGCGGAGGACTTTCTGTAGTCGCCGGCTATGGTCAGAATCCCCTTGGAACTCGGCATCTTCATCTTGAGGTAGGCGTAGTGGGGAACCGCCATGAACTTGGCCAAGGCAGGTCGGCCAAGCAACACATGGTACGGGCTCTTAAGGTCCACCACTTCAAACCAGACTGGCTCCCGGTGGAAATGATCCTTGTCTCCAAAGAGGACATCTATCACAATCTTGCCGATTGGTGAGCAGGAAAGGCCGGGCACGATGCCGTGGAACACAGTCCGGCTGTTCTGAAGCTGTCTTTGCTTGATTCCTAACTTCTCCATGGTATCCTTGTACAGGATGTTGATGTTGCTGCCTCCGTCTATCAGCACTCGTGAGAAACGAGCAGCTCTTTTATCCGTGGCAAAGGTGGCATCCAAGACCAGGGCATAGGAGCCCGGATTCGGCATTACTTCGGGGTGATCAGCTCTGCTCCAACTGATGGGCTTCTCGGACCAGTGCATGAACTCCGGAACATCTGATGCCACTGCATTCACCTCTTGCTGCTGCAGTCGCTTGCTGCGTTTATCATCTGCCACACTGGTGAACACCACATAGGCCCCATGCTCTTCTGGGTACTCGTCTTGTACGCGCCGACTGGCCTGACAGCCGGCTGCTGGGGTGGAGGCGGAGGCGGCTGCCCAGCAGGCGGAGGAGGCATCAGGTTGTCTCCCTTGGCAATCCTGGTGAGCCAGTGGCACTTCTAGGTGGTGTGGTTTGACGGCTTCGCGCCGCTGTGGAACTTGCAGGGACCATTTAGAGTCTGCTCGTATGAAAAGGCCGGCAACCAGTTTGACTTGCCGCCTTTCTGTCGCTTGGGCGGAGGCTGCCCCTCCGGCTGCTGGTCTTCGACCGTTGCCACCTGCCGGCTACTGGAAGCCGGCTGCGGGGCCTTGCGCTTGTGGTCGTTATGCTGTTGACGCTGACTGGCGTCTCCAGCCGGAGTTCTGGGAGCCTGAGGGGCTACCTTGCCAGCCGTGCTAACTTGAATCTCCGTCTTCATGGAAGAGTCGGCTGTGGCTTATTTGTCTGCTATGATCAGTAGCTCATCCAGGGTCTCTGGCTCATCGCAGAGGAGCTTGTGCTTGAGGAGGGTGCCTTCTCTGCACCCGGCGGTGAAGTACTCGATGGCCTGCACCTCGTGCACGCCCTTGCAGGAGTTTCGGAGCTCGGCCCAACGCGTGAGGTAGTCGCGAGTTGACTCGTTGGGACCCTGCACGCACAAGGAAAGCTGGCAAGGCTTGGGAGGTCGCTTGTACGTGCTTGTGAAGTTGCGGACGAAAGCTTCGGTGAAGTCGACCCAGCTGTTGATGCTGCGGGGCTTCAGGCTGTTCAACCATGTCCGGGCCGTGCCCTGGAGCATGAGTGGAACGTACTTCACGGCAACGCGCTTGTTGCCGCTTGCTATGTCGACGGCCGTGGCATAGTCAACCAGCCAGTCTTCCGGCTTCACAGAGCCGGTGTACTTGGGAGTATCTCTGGGAAGAGTGAACCCTTTGGGAAAGGGCTCATCTCGAATGCGGGGGCCGAAACACGGCGGACCCAACTCGTCCTCCTCTTCCAGCGCCAGGGACCGGTGGAGCCGATCGATCCGGTGACGCGCGTCGTTTTCTCCGACTCCCTCTGGGCGGCCAAGGCGGTCGCCGAGAGCCGCATGCTCAACGGGCGGCGGGGAGACTCGCCTTTCTCTGCGAGGTGGAAGAGGCAGATAGTCGTCCCGCCGCTCCACTGCTCTTGGGCGGCCATCTTGGTCGCGCTCGATGGTGATGTGAATCCGACTGCGACTGGCAGCCGGCTCCTTGTCTTTCCTTCCGCGGACGCCGCCAGTCGGCGTACGAGACGTCGCGCCTTGATCACGGCGGGGTGGCAGGTCGTCGTTCTGTCGTTGCGGCGCCTCAGTGCGGCAGCCGGCCGCGTTCTGCGCGGCAGCCGCGTCGAGGAGTTGCTGGATTCGCTCCGTCATCAGTCGGCGCTCTTCGCCTTCGAGGTTGTCCAACTCGTCTGCCGCCGCCTGGGCGGCTCGGATGTTCTCTGCGGGCGTGGCGTATACGGGGCGATTGGCCCCGAACATGTTGGCGATGTTCGTGCCGCGCTGCCGGACCGCGCCTAGGCGGCTAGGCCCCGTTGGGGCTGGTGAGCCGCCCACAGCGCGATCTATCTCATGCTGGTAGGCTTCTGACAAGCGTCTCATGCTAGCAAGCTTCTTCGCGCCTTCGACGAGCTGGAGGCGGCGTGCCTCCAGCGTCTCGGCGTCAGCGTCTTCTGGGATGGACGCATCCAGGTCTTGCAGCGGCGCATCGAGCGGGTCGTGAGCCCCGCCGTCGGAGTGCTCGCCATGACCGATGACAAGCACTTCTGTGACGGTGCTTCCACCGCTCTCCGCGCGAGGGAGCGGCTCGTCGTAGACTACCACGTTGGTAGGGAACGCGTCGAGCGACGCGGTGTCGGAGTCGACCAGCATCGGGTCGGTGGAGCCTACGGACTCCAGGCCTGCGGTAGGCTCGCCGGCTACGTGGAGTTCGTCGAGGAGGCCCGCGAGAAGGCTCTCGGGGCCGCCGGTGCCTGCGACGGATGCAGGCTCGTCGGAGAGGCGAACGTCGCCGACAAGTTCGGCGAGGCAGCTGGCCACGCAGGCAATCTTAGCATCGTGCAGCGCGTCGCCAGGGAGGAAAAGGGTTCCCGTCCAGAGCTGGTCTCCAGACGACGGTGCACCTCGCCCCACGGTGGGCGCCAAATGTCGGGGGTTGTGTGCGACATATGCCAAAGGATGGCTTATCATGGTGGGGGCGAGTAGAACGTCGCCGGTGCCTGGAAGCGGGATGAGGCGTAGACATGCACGCCGGCGAGTCTTACCCAGCTTCAGGGCTCTTCAAGGAGATAACACCCCTACTGCTGCTCTGCGGGGTCTCCGCATGATCACTATGGTAAAATGTATACAAGGTTGCTCCTTGAGTTGTTTCTTGGAGGTAGGAGAAGGCAAGGCTAGCTCTCTCCCCCTTGTGTTCTCTGGTCTAGTGCTAAAAGAATCCAACCCTTTGCATGGGTGCCCGGGGGGGTTATATAGGCCTACCCCCGGGGGTACAATGGTAATCCGGCTGGGCGCGGGTCCTAGTCGTCTGTCTCTCAGGCCGCCGTCTTCTCTGCCGACTCCTGGGGCCCGCCGGCTGGCGGGCCCCGCTGACTGGCCGGGTACGGGGCCGACAGGCCTTGTCCGCCGCGGGCGGGTCTTGCCAGCTGCGGATTACTGTAGCCGTGCTTCTAATGACGCTGGCTTGGTCATGGGGTCATGGCAACAGTGCCGCCGCCTGACGGGCGATCACTGTTGCCATTCCCCATCTTGTCTGGTTAATGGCGTGCGGGGCCCGTGGGAGGAGCCGGCCGACTGCGATTGGCAGCCGGCTCCTTGTCTTTCCGTCCGCGAACGCCGCCAGTTGGCGTCCGAGACGTCGCGCCTTGATCTCGGCGGGGTGGCACGTCGTCGTTTTGTCGTTGCGGCGCCTCAGTGCGGCAACCGGCCGCGTTCTATGCGGCAGCCGCGTCGAGGAGTCGCTCGACTCGCTCCTTCATCAGTCGGCGCTCTTCGCCTTCGAGGTTGTCCAACTCGTCTGCCGCCGCCTGGGCGGCTCGGATGTTCTCTGCGGGCATGGCGTATACGGGGCGATTGGCCCCGAACATGTTGGCGATGTTCACGCCGCGCTGCCGGACCGCGCCTAGGCGGCTAGGCCCCGTTGGGGCTGGCGAGCCGCCCAAAGTGTGATCTATCTCATGTTGGTAGGCTTCTGACAAGCGTCTCATGCTAGCCAGCTTCTTCGCGCCTTCGACGAGCTGGAGCCGGCGTGCCTCCAGCGTCTCGGCGTCAGCGTCTTCTGGGATGGGCGCATCCAGGTCTTGCAGTGCCGCATCGAGCGGGTCGTGAACCCCGCCGTCGGAGTGCTCGCCATGACAGTTGACGAGCACTTCTGTGACGGTGCTTCCGCCGCTCTTCGCGCGAGGGAGCGGCTCGTCGTAGACTACCACGTTGGTAGGGAACGCGTCGAGCGACGCGGTGTCGGAGTCGACCAGCATCGGGTCGGTGGAGCCTACAGACTCCAGGTTTGCGGCAGGCTCGCCGGCTACGTGGAGTTCATCGAGGAGGCCCGCGAGAAGGCTCTCGGGGCCGCCGGTGCCTGCGTCGGATGCAGGCTCGTCGGAGAGGCGAACGTCACTGACAAGTTCGGCGAGGCAGCTGGCCGCGCAGGCGATCTCAGCGCCGTGCAGCGCGTCGGCACAAACTCCCTCTGGCGTGCCGGGCTGGCTGCGCTCGCCAGGGAGGAAAAGGGTTCCCGTCCAGAGCAGGTCTCCGGACGACGGTGCACCTCGCCCCACGGTGGGCGCCAAATGTCGGGGGTTGTGTGCGACATATGCCAAAGGATGCTTATCATGGTGGGGGCGAGTAGAACATCACCGGTGCCTGGAAGCGGGATGAGGCGTAGACATGCACGCCGGCGAGCCTTACCCAGCTTCAGAGCTCTCCGAGGAGATAACACCCCTACTGCTGCTCTGCGGGGTCTCCGCATGATCACTATGGTAAAATGTATACAAGGTTGCTCCTTGAGCTGTTTCTTGGAGGTAGGAGAGGGCAAGGCTAGCTCTCTTCCCCTTGTGTTCTCTGGTCTAGTGCTAAAAGAATCCAACCCTTTGCATGGGTGCCCCGTGGGGTTTATATAGGCCTACCCCCGGGGGTACAATGGTAATCCGGCTAGGCGCAGGTCCCAGCCGTCTGTCTCTCAGGCCGCCGTCTTCTCTGCCGACTCCTGGGGCCCGCCGGCTGGCGGGCCCCGCCGACTGGCCGGGTACAGGGCCGACAGGCCTTGTCCGCCACGGGCGGGTCTTGCCGGCTGCGGATTACTGTAGCCGTGCTTCTAATGACGCTGGCTTGGTCATGGGGTCATGGCAACAGTGTCGTCGCATGACGGGCGATCACTGTTGCCATTCCCCGTCTTGTCTGGTTAATGGCATGCGGGGCCCGTGGGAGGAGCCGGCCGACTCTCAGAGGCCGACTCCCACGGGGTCCGTCTTGTGGCTCTCTTGCCGTCTTCTGTACCCCCGCCGACAAGCGGGGCCCGCCGTCTCTGAAACGTATAGGCGGGCCGACGTGGGCACAGGGTTCCGCCGGTGGAGCTGATGTCAGGGCTGGCATGGCAATAGTGCCGCGCCGTGACGGAGATCTCCGTTGGTATGGTGCACTGTGGCCATGCCTGCCCTTGGTAAGGGGCGGGCGCGGCCCGTACTGAGGCCACGCCCCGTCCCTGTCCCTCCTGACGAGGGCATTAGGTGGTTGAAGTCGCGGGCCGACTCCCCATAGCCGGCTTCTCTGGAAGCCGCCAGTTAGGAGTTGGCTCATCTTGTAGTCGTCCCTGAGACCCGGCCGCGAGTAGGTAGTCGGCTGCGCCGCAGCCGACTCCCAGAGGCGGCCCTCCGTCCAGAGGTTCCTGAGGGGCGAAGCCGGCCCCGATGTCTTGAAAGGTTCTGGGTCTCGGGTTAGCCTACCCGTGGCCCATTACCCCGACAATCGTAGAGGAGCTTAGGCGAAGCCCTACGTCGGTAGCATCATCATGAACCCTCCCTCGTGCTGACAGAACCCTCCCTCAAAACTCTGCTGGATCGTGAGTTCGAGGGACGTCATCAAGCTGAACGTGTGCTGAACTCGGAGGTGTCGTGCGTTCGGTACTTGGATCGGTCGGATCGTGAAGACGTACGACTACATCAACCGCGTTGTCATAATGCTTCCGCTTAACGGTCTACGAGGGTACGTGGACGACACTCTCCCCTCTCATTGCTATGCATCACCATGATCTTGCTTGTGCGTAGGAAATTTTTCGAAATTACTACGTTCCCCAACAATGGGCACGAGTCTGAAATACCAATTTCAACTCTTGGAACATCTCATATGCTCTGTGGCGTTCAAAACGTTTTTGAAGTCCCGGTTCTAAACCGTAAAGCATGCTGCACTAAACTATCAAGTAGTCATCATACCGAGCTTGTCAAACGTTCATAACGTCTGCATCTGCTCCTGCATTAGGTCTGTCACCTAGCGGTGCATCAAGGACATATTTCTTCTCTGCAACAACGAGGATAATCCTCAGGTCACGAACCCAGTCCGCATCATTGCTACTATCATCTTTCAACTTAGTTTTCTCTAGGAACGCATTAATATTCAAGGGAACGGTAGCACGGGCCATTGATCTACAACATAGATATGGAAAAACTATCAGGACTAAGTTCATGATAAATTAAGTTCAATTAATCATATTACTTAAGGACTCCCACTTAGATAGACATCCCTCGAGTTATCTAAATGATCACATGATCCATATCAACTAAACCATGTCCGATCATCATGTGAGACGGAGTAGTTTTCAATGGTGAACATCTCTATGTTGATCATATCTACTATATGATTCACGTTCGACCTTTCGGTCTCAGTGTTCTCAGGCCATGTATGTACATGCTAGGCTCGTCAAGTTTAACTCAAGTATTCCGCACCTGCAAAATTGTCTTGCACCCGTTGTATGTGAATGTAGAGCTTATCACACCCGATCATCACGTGGTGTCTCAACATGACGAAATGTCACAATGGTGCATACTCAGGGAGAACACTTATACCTTGAACTTTTAGTGAGGGATCATCTTATAATGCTACCGCCGTACTAAGCAAAATAAGATGCATAAAAGATAAACATCACATGCAATCAAAATATGTGACATGATATGGCCATCATCCTCTTGTGCCTTTGATCTCCATCTCCAAAGCAACGTCTTGATCTCCATCGTCACCGGCTTGACACCTTGATATCCATCGTAGCGTCGTTGTCGTCTCACCAACTATTGCTTCTACAACTACCGCTAACGCGTAGTGATAAAGTAAAGCAATTACATGGCGATTGCATTTCATACAATAAAGCGACAACCATAAGTCTCCTGCCAGTTGCCGATAACTTTTGCAAAACATGATCATCTCATATAATAACTTATATCACATCATGTCTTGACCATATCACATCACAACACGCCCTGCAAAAACAAGTTAGGTGTCCTCTACTTTGTTGTTGCAAGTTTTACGTGGCTGCTACGGGCTTCTAGTAAGAACCGTTCTTACCTACACATCAAAACCAAAACGATGTTAAGTCAAGTTTGTTGTATTAACCTTCAACAAGGACCGATCATAGTCAAATTCGATTCAACTAAATTTGGAGAAACAGACACCCGCCAGCCACCTCTATGCAAAACAAGTTGCATATCTGTCGGTGGAACCGGTCTCGTGAATATGGTCATGTAAGGTTGGTCCGGGCCGCTTCATCCAACAATACCGCCGAATCAAAATAAGATATTGGTGGTAAGCAGTATGATTATGATCACCCATAACTCCTTGTGTTCTACTCGTGCATATCATCTACGCATAAACCTGGCTCGGATACCACTGTTGCAAAATGTAGCATGCAATTTAAAAAAAATTCCTACGCTCACGCAAGATCTATCTTGGAGATGCATAGCAACGAGAGGGGGAGAGTGTGTCCATGTACCCTCGTAGACCAAAAGCGGAAGCGTTAGCTTAACGCGGTTGATGTAGTGAAACATCTTCGTGATCCAACCGATCAAGCACCAAACATACGGCACCTCCGAGTTCTGCACACGTTCAGCTTGATGACATCCCTTGAACTGTTGATCCAGCAAAGTGTCGAGGGAGAGTTTCGTCAGCACGACGGTGTTGTGACGGTGATGGTGATGTGATCCGTGCAGGGCTTCGCCTAAGCACTACGACAAATATGACCAGAGGAATAAACGGTGGAGGGGGCACTGCACACGGCTAAGAAACAATTGGTGTACTTTTGGGTGCCCCCTGCCCCCGTATATAAAGGAGGGAGAGGAGGGTCCGGCCTAGGAGGCGCGCCAAGTGGGAGGAGTCCCTCTTGGACTCCTAGTCCAATTCGCCCCCCCTGTCGGTGTCAAAACCGGTGGATCTTGGGTAGGGGGTCCCGAACTATGCGTCTAAGGTCGATGGTGACAGGAGACGGGGGACACAATGTTTACCCAGGTTCGTGCCCTCTTGATGGAGGTAATACCCTACTTCTTGCTTGATTGATCTTGATGAATATGAGGACTACAAGAGTTGATCTACGACGAGATCGTAATGGCTAAACCCTAGATGTCTAGCCTGTATGATTGTGATTGCCTCTACGGACTAAACCCTCCCGTTTATATAGACACCGGAGGGGCCTAGGGTTGTACAGAGTCGGTTTATAGAGGAAGGGATCTTCATATCCAAATGTCAGGCTTGCCTTCCACGCAAAGGAGAGTCCCATCCGGACATGGGAGGAAGTCTTCTATCTTGTATCTTCATGGCCCATCAGTCCGGCCCACGTCACATAGGCCGGACGTTCGAGGACCCCTTAATCCAGGACTCCCTCAGTAGCCCCCGAACCAGACTTCAATGACGATGTGTCCGGCGCGCTGATAGTCTTCGGCATTGCAAGGCGAGTTCTCCCTCCGAATACTTCGAAGCGTATGATCTGAAGAATTACACTCGGCTTTCCATTTAATGTCGTACCTCTGGGCTTCTGCGCCTCCATTGCTTCGGCTTCCACGTTTCGAGCAAACACAAAAGGTCACAGTATTTTCGCACATAACAACCTGGCCATGTAAGAAAGGCGTATATTTAAGTGGATTGGATCTCAGATGCCATTTCACACCAGGCAGAAAATCCTTAGATCTTGCTAGGAGAAACCATTCGAGCATGGCTAGCGTTCCCAGTTCTTCCTCCCGCCCCCATGGCTCCGAAAAAGGCGACTGGGAGAAATGTTCAGTATCCCACGACCAGCTGAGTAAGCTTCAAACACAGGGATTCCCCCTCCCCCCCCCCCCCCCCCCCCCGCGGATCTAGTCCCCGTCCGGTAAGGATTCACCTCTTTTACAGGCGAAGGCCTGGCAGAAAATTTCCCTAATCCGACCAGGGGGGAGCGAGTGTGCTTCATATCCTTCTCAATAAGAGGTGTCGGGTTTCCAATCCACCCGTTCCTCCGAGGCCTCCTGGAGTACCACTGCCTCCAACTGCACAACTTCAATCCGGCCTCCATCCGGCATATCGCGGGTTTCGTCGCTCTTTGCGAGCTATTCCTGGGCTGCGAGGCCCACTTTTATCTATGGAGGAAACTTTTCTGCCTCGTCCCTCGTACCCAAAAGGGATCTGTGTTCGAGGTGGGTGGTGCCTAGATATGGTGCATACCAGGGACCAGATACCTATCCGGCACGTCGAAGAAGGCATCCGAAGAGTGGCCCTCGGAGTGGTTTTATATTGAAGATGTCGCTCTCCCTGACCCAGTCTGAATGGGCCTTTCTGAATTTTCCAACGCTCCGTTGAGGAAACGCCATAGCTGGCGTCCTTGGAGCCTCGAGGAGGAGGATAGCGCAGAAGTCCAACAATTAATGGGCAAGATAAGGACACTTGCCCAGTCCGGATTATCAATAATCTAGGTAATTGCAACTTCCATAGTGTGAGGTGTTCAGCCACTCCAATTCAGAGAGCTCCCTATGTGGCACTACAATGGGGAAGATGACGCCTCATGCTGTGGACGGAAAGGTCCCGACACACCTGCCACCCAGGCCACAATATTGGTCGATCTGTATAAAGGGGAGAAAGAGGAGCTTACTCGCCTTAAGCGCCAAGAGGGATTCTCCATGTACAATCCCCCTAGCTGGGTGAGTTTTAATCCCACCTCCTTACTCAATCCTTTGCCCGAGTCATGTTTAATTGACATTTACCCGTCCATTTTTAACAAGAATGGCGGAAGGTTATCGCGGGGATCTATAGCCCCGCTCCACAGCCGGAGGACCATAACCGAGACCTCGATCCCGGATTTCCAGACATATTTGTAGAACTCCAAGAGGGAGTCTTCTACTAGGCGAGCTATGATGGCACAGAAGTGGCCATCATGGCCGATTATCCTAGCCTCCTTCCTGCCTCACATGTATGTAGCCAGGAGACATCTCCTCCGAAAGAGCTTCATCTTATGCCTCACCCACCGCACTGTCTCGTGCTCCAAAGGGGAGGCGTTCGGCGCGTCATGCCGCACCAGAGACGTCTTATAAGAGAGAGGCACCTACGCCGGGCAGGCCTTCGAAGAGGAAGGCAAATGACAACGCGGCCGAGCCTTCATCAAAGAAGTATGACTCTAAATATGCCCCATGGTAGTCACATCGAACCGTGACATTGTCCGCTGTGTTTTATCCGAAAGAGTGTTTGCCGGACTATGTCCGGGGATCCTGCCGGTTGTGCCTTCATCAGTCAGGTTCCAGACCCTGCCTCTAGGGCAGGGGCTGACACGGGAGCGACGCTGGATTGTCCTCCTTCAGAGGATTCAGATAATTTATCTGTCATAAACTCTGAAGTGGAGAGCGCCATGAATCATCGGTGCCAGAGGGCCGCACTTCGCGACCCTGGCTTTACTAAAGAGGCGTTCAATGCCTTCAGCTCGGCTGATGCATACATCCGAGCTGCTCGGGACAGGCTTGTCAGAGCCATTGACCAGCATTTGAAAGATATGCGGGTAAATACGCATTGTACAGATCTGGTAATCATGTACCAGTAGCCCCCGAGACTTGAAACAGTTGAAACAACTGATTTAAGGATCATTGTATAATCAGGTACTCACAGAGAAGAACAACATGTTGTCTAATGAGCTGGAAAGGTGCCAGACACAGCTAGCTATTGTTACCGCTGAACTAGAAAAGTCCAAGGAGGCACCGCCTGGTAATGTTCCCCTCCATCCAGAAAAAGTATAATCATGTATGAGTAATGCTAATATTGTTGCGTTTCCAATGACAGGATTAGCAGATCAACTAAAAGAGGAACTGAAAGTCGCGCAGGCGAGTGAACAAGAGGCCAAAAGGCAACTGGCCGCAGACGAACGTGTGTTGACACGGGTCAGGGATGATAAGAACAAGCTGCAGGATTCCAACACCCTGCTGGGTGAAGAACTAAAAGATGTACGAGCCCAGCTAGCTGACGCCGTAAAGGAAAATAGGAGGCTACGAGGCGGCATATTCAGTATGCTTTTGAACTTACCTCCGTGTAATTCAGTGAAAAAATGAGCTGACAGATTTATGTCTGCAGGTATGCTGACTGGCCGTCCCGAAGAGGAAATGTCCAGATCTCAAGGCGATCTGCTGCAATAGCTGTCGCACTTGCACGAGCGAGCTCGACAAGCAATGCGCAGCATTGCCAACGCTTTGTGGCCATCCGCCTCCCCTCCAGGAAGTATGGGGGAGCTTGTGAAGCTATTCCAGGTAGCTCGGTGGCGCTTTCGATTATGGAAGATATCGGCCTGCCGAGAAGCTGCGGGAGAGGCCCGGGCCATGGTAAAAACACGGTACACCAAGCTTGATCCGAATCATATGGCCTGGGTCGGACCTCGGGGGTCAGATGGACAAGAAATTCTAGTGATTTTGGTATATGACCAAGTAAAGATAGCCGCCAAGTTCTCCTAACAGGATTGTAAGCTAGACAGCCTGTTAGACGGCATAGAGGAAGAAGTTTTTGAGTCCAAGTGACTATGTACTTCAATTGACAAATTTGTCCCCAGCCGGATTGTAAAACGATTGTAATGGCAAACCTTTTTGCTTCGACCACTGGACCCGAAGGTGCGGAGTGTTTTCAAATACCGGAGCGGCAAGTTGTATCCGGCTAGCTATGTTATATTACTTGTTGATTGTAAGAAACATCTTCCAAGGATAATAGTTCCGCTAAGGGTTCCTTTCCTTGGGCAAACATGCGTTAGTATGCATGCCCGAACTGGTGATTGAAAAATCGTAGTATACGTAACAACTGGGGGTTCACAGTGTAAGTCTTTAGTCCGCCGACCGAATATTCCCTTAAGAACGCTAGCTTTCGGCTTCACCCAGTCTGAGGTACAAGTCCGTATGACCCGGCTGTAACAATCGCATAGGTGCTCCCTTTATGCCCTAGATGAAGAAATGGGAATGTATGGCATAAGCATAGGAGCCAGGCAACCCAGCTTGGCAAAAACTTAAGTCATAATGGTGCATATAATGGCGAAGAAAGGTACATATGAGGAAAGGACACATATGTGGGGAGCTTGATGCTCGGTAAATAATAATAATAAGCTTATGTAAAAGAAGCCCCCAGGTATCATGAGCGTATACATTTAAGGATGTGTACATCATAGGTGTGCGGTTCAGCCGCACAAGAGCTATAGTGTTGGAGAAAAAAATTAAAGAGAGAAAAAATGGGAACAAAGGGAGAAGAAGACGAACAAAGAGTACGGCTCTAGGCGTAGAATCTTCAGAGTCTGGCGGCATTCCACGGGTTCGGCTCTAAGCAATTGTCCGATGCATCATGCATGTGGTACGCCCCTCCAGTGATAACTTCATCTATGATGAAGGGACTGAGGGAGTGCTGGATTAGGGGGTGTCCGGATGGCCGGACTATACCTTCAGCCGGACTCCTGGACTATGAAGATACAAGATTGAAGACTTCGTCCCTTGTCCGGAGGGGACTTTCCTTGGCGTGGAAGGCAAGCTTGGCGGTGCGGATATTCAGATCTCCTACCATTGTAACCGACTTTGTGTAACCCTAACCCTATCCGGTGTCTATATAAACCGGAGGGTTTTGGTCTGTAGGACAACAACTCCAACATACAACAATCATAACATAGGCTAGCTTCTAGGGTTTAGCCTCCTTGATCTCGTGGTAGATCTACTCTTGTACTACCCATATTATCAACATTAATCAAGCAGGACGTAGGGTTTTACCTCCATCAAGAGGGCCCGAACCTGGGTAAAACATTGTGTCCCTCGTCTCCTGTTACCATCCGCCTAGACGCACAGTTCGGGACCCCCTACCCGAGATCCGTCGGTTTTGACACCGACATTGGTGCTTTCATTGAGAGTTCCTCTATGTCGTCACTTTTAGGCCTGATGGCTCCTTTGATCATCAACGACGATGCGGTCCAGGGTGAGACTTTTCTCCCCGGACAGATCTTCGTCTTCGGCGGCTTCGCACTGCGGGCCAATTCGCTTGGCCATCTGGAGCAGATCGAAAGCTATGCCCCTGGCCATCAGGTCAGGTTTGGAAGTTTGAACTACACGGCTGACATCCGCGGGGACTTGATCTTCGACGGATTCGAGCCACAGCCAAGCGCGCCGCACTGTCTCGATGGGCATGATCTAGCTCTGCCGCCGAATAGTGTCCTGGAGGCCGCACGCGCGTCGGCTCCGACCCTTAATTCGGAGCCTGCTGCGCCGATCGAGGATGAGCGGTTGGACGCCACCTCAGGGGCTGTGATCTCAAAGGCGATCGAGCCGAACACCAGCCCCGCACTCTGCATGGCCCGTGACCCCGAGGAGCTGGATTCCTCTCCGGACTCCGAGCCCCCCGCGCCCCTGCCGATCGAATCCGATTGGGCGCCGATAATGGAGTTCACCGTCGCGGACATCTTTCAGCACTCGCCCTTCGGCGACATCCTGAATTCGCTAAAATCTCTCTCTTTATCAGGAGAGTCCTGGCCGGACTATGGTCAGCAAGGTTGGGATACGGACGATGAAGAAATTCAAAGCCCACCCACCACCCATGTAACGCCCTTGATGCGGCTATATCTCCCACGTGTCGAGGCACGACTTAGAGGCATAACCGCATTGAAAGCAATGTCGCAAGTGAGGTAATCTTCACACAATCCATGTAATAAATAAAGGGGAAAGATACATAGTTGGCTTACAATCGCCACTTCACACAAGTACATAAATAACATCCATCAAACAGATTACACTCAAGGTCCGACTACGGTACCAAAATGAAAGAAGACTACCCCAAATGCTAAACAGATCCCCGGATCACCCAACTGGGCTCCACTACTGATCATCTGGAAAAGAAACATAGTAACGGCCACGTTCCTCATCGAACTCCCAAGTGAGCTCGGTCGCGTCATCTGCACTGACATCGTTGGTACCTGCAACTGAGGTGATAATATCTGTGAGCCACGGGGACTCAGCAATCTCACACCCGCGTGATCAAGACTATTTAAGCTTAAAGGTGGGAAAAAGGGGTTGTGAGGTGGGGCTGCAGCAAGCGACTAGCATATGGTGGCTACAGCGCAAAAGAGAGCGAGAAGAGAAGGCAAAGCACGATCGTGAAGCTAGAAGTGATCAAGAAGTGATCCTGAAACAACCTACGTCAGACATAACTCCAACAACCGTGTTCACTTCCCGGACCCCGCCGAGAAGAGACCATCACGGTTACACACGCGATTGATGTGTCTTAGTTAAGGTCAACTTCGGGTTTTCTACAACCGGACATCAACAAATTCCCATCTGCCTCATAACCGCGGGCACGGCTTTCGAAAGATAATACCCTGCAGGGGTGTCCCAACTTAGCCCATGATAAGCTCTCACGGTCAACGAAGGATATTCCTTCTACCGGGAAGACCCGATCAATCTCGGAATCCCGGACTACAAGACATTTCAACAGCAATAAAACAAGTCCAGCAAAGCCGCCCGATTGTGCCGACAAATCCTGATAGGAGCTGCACATATCTCGGTCTCAGGGCACATCCGGTTTGTCCAAACTTCCGATAGGCGAACCCAGAGTTGCCCCTGGTGGCCACCGGCGGCTGACGGTTTGGACCAGCAATCGAAGGAGAACTGGCCCGGGGGTTAAAATAAAGATGACCCTTGAGTCTGCAGAACCCAAGGGAAAAAGGCTAGGTGGCGAATGGTAAAACCAATGTTGGGCCTTGCTGGAAAAGTCTCATTCAAAGCGAACTGTCAAGGGGGTCCCATAAATCACCCAACCGTGTAAGGAACGCAAACTCCGGGAACATAACACCGGTATGACGAAAACTAGGGTGGCAAGAGTGGAACAAAACACCAGGCATAAGGCCGAGCCTTCCACCCTTTACCAAGTATATAGATGCATTAATTAATAAGAGGTATTGTGATATCCCAACAAGTAAACATGTTCCAACAAGGAACAACAAGTCCATGTTCCAATCAAGGAACAAACTTCATCTTCACCTGCAACTAGCAACGCTATAAGAGGGGCTGAGCAAAGCAGTAACATAGCCAAACAACGGTTTGCTAGGAAAAGGATGGTTAGGGGCTGACATGGCAATATAGGAGGCATGATATAGCAAGTGGTAGGTATCGCAGCATAGGCATAGCAAAAGAGCGAGCAATCTAGCAAGCAAAGATAGAAGTGATTTCGAGGGTATGGTCATCTTGCCTGCAAGGTTCTCAGAGTTGTCGAAAGCTTGGTCCTCGTAAGCGTTCTCAACGGAATCCTCGGTCACGTACTCGTCTCCCGGCTCTACCCAAGACAAGAGAACAAGCAAAGGAACCAAAATCAACCACGATGCAATGCGCAAGCAATATGATACAAAACATGGCATGATATGCGAGAGGTGATATGCAATGCGTATGCATGCTCCGGAAGGACAAGGATGAACAGGGCATAATCTTGGCAACCCAAGCATGCCACTGGATAGACGAGGTGATTTCGGTTGAAATCGATATAAAGATCACCGGAATCGGATGCACGGTTTGCAAATGGCAAGCAATACAAGAATGACACGAAACTGCCATAAACAGCATGATGCTACTTAGCAAGCAACAAATAATTAAGCTACTGCACCCAAACATGGCAACAAAGCATATGACAGTAATCTACTCAAGATGCTCGACAAAAGATGAACACTGAGCTACGGCTAAATCACACCATAACAGGTCCAAACAAGCATGGCAAAAGTGCAACTTATAACAGATTCACAGACTTAGTGAAATAACAAGTCAGGAAAACAACATCAGGATGGCGTGTTCAGAGCAAGATAATAACATGCTACAGGTTCAGAACATAGCATATAATGACATGGCATGAATCTATACATAGCACTCGATAAAAGTCTCTTACTGATATTAGGCCAGAAAGGAATAGAAAATACAATAACAAGCTAGACAAAACAGCAAGTTACGATACAGATTTCAGACTTAGCAGAAATCTGGACATGGCAGAAATCAGATAATGGGTAGGCAAGTTCGAGAGCTCGATGCACTCGCTACAAAGCCTTTCATGACAAACTAAGCATGCACCCATCAAGAAGACATGGCATAGTAACAATACATGGCAAGAATAACATCATATCATGCAAGGATCAACTACACCAAGCTTGGCAAAATCGAATAACATGTAAACAATCTGCCAGCAACATTTTGAAGCAAAAGTAGAGCTCGATTGACTCAAGCTATGGCACCCCATAGTTGCAAACAAAGGCATGGATGGATTAAGCAAATACTCAAGTTCAAAACTCCCTTACTGATCATACTCAAATTATGCATAGATCACTCAGAAACAACATGAATACATGGCATAAAAATAACAGCAGTCAGGGACTTAGTGAAATCACTAAGTCTCTGAAATCAGCAACATCAAGACACCTAGTTTGCATGCTTGTGCTAGTCACCACATAGATCATAAAAATGCATGGCAAAAATCCCTGGATAGGTAACATGGCATATTACAAAACTCATGTAGGACTCAACTTCATAGGAGGTACACATCAATCATGGCAAAAATGACAAAAGTGCATGTTCAGATACGATCCAGCAACTAACATCAACTAGCCCTCTTGTAACAGCATTTCGGGCAACAATATGACTTCAAATTAAAATGATGCAATGGAACAAAATGATGTACTCTTCGAGACGAACAATTTGACATATTATGAGTGCGAAACGGACCTATGGATGCAAAGTTACAGTGCGATTAACAGGTGATGATATTGTAAAAATCTCAGGGACTTAGAGATATTTTGAGAGGGGGAAGAACCCTAGATCTGAGATCCGGCGGCACGAGGCCCGAGGCGGCGGCGCGGCTCGCCGGGGTTGGTCGTCGGGGAGGCGGAGGCGGCGGCCGGCGAGGTTGGGGACGCGGGATCCGGTCCGGCCCGACCGGATCCGCGGCGGACGGCGGCGAGGGAGCTCCGGCGCGCGCGGGGAGCTCCGGGGCGAGGCGCGGGCGGCAGCGGCGGCCGGGAGGCGGCGGTGGTCGGCGGGATCCGCGGCGGGGCGAGGCGGCGGCGCGGACGGGGAAGGAGGCGCTGGGCGCGGGCGGCGGCGACCGGGCCCCGCGGGCCGGATCTGGGCCCCGCGGGCCCTGGCGGCGGGGCGAGGCGGAGGCGGCGGCGGGCGCCACGTGGCGCGCTCCCACTGGCCCGGGGCGCGCCGGCGGCGGGCAGGAGAGAGAGAGGCGCGCGGATCGAGGAGAATTAGGGTTTCGGGGTGTTTCTCTCTCAGATTTGGGCGGGGAGGCGTTTTTATAGCTAGGAGGAGCTAGGAGGCTCCAAACGGAGTGCGGTTTTCGCCCACGCGATCGTGATCGAACGGCGGAGGACATGAGAGTGACTTAGATGGGTTATGGGCCGCTTAGAGAGGGAAGTTGGGCTGCACCAAACGAGGCCTTCGCGGTTACCCGGTTAACCGTTGAAGTACCAAACGAACTCCGATTGACCCGAAACTTGACAGGCGGTCTACCGGTGCTATACCGAGGCCACATGTCAAACCTCGGTCCAATCCGAGAATGTTTAATACCCGCTCCCGAAGAAATGTAAAAGGGGGCGCCGGGAGACATAGGAGCGCCGGATTGCAAAACGGACAACGGGAAAGATGCTCGGATTTATGAGACGAACGCGTATGCGAATGCGATGCACATGATGACATGATGTGAAATGCAAGACATGACCAAAAAGCAAAACGGAGAGAACCCAACCACGGAGGGAATAACATAGCACATAGCCGAAAATGGCAAGAGTTGGATTACAAATATGGCAAGTTACCTCGGGGGCGTTACAACCCACTTCGTAGCCACTGTCAACGATTTAACCGACGTGCTCGACTTCGACTCCGAAGACATCGACGGTATGGACGACGATGCAGGAGACGAACAAGAACCAGCACCTGTAGGGCGCTGGAAGGCCACCTTGTCATATGAAATATATATGGTGGACACTCCAAAAGATGGAGAAGGCGATGGAACAGTGGGGGATGACACTTCTAAGAAACATCCCATGCGCCGACGTCGGCGGTGCCGCTCTAAATCCCGCCAAAGCAAAAACGGTGATTCCGGCACGGGAGATAATACTACTCCGGATAGCGCCGAAGAACACCCCCTCCAGCAAGATTCGGCACAGGAGGATGGAGAAGCCAGCCCTCATGAGAGAGCGGCAGACCGAGAGGTTGAGGATGACAATTATATGCCTCCCTCCAAAGACGAGGCAAGCCTTGACGACGACGAATTCGTCGTGCCATCAGATCCCGCCGAACAAGAGCGTTTTAAACGCAGGCTTTTAGCCACGGCAAGCAGCCTCAAGAAAAAGCAGCAACAGCTTAGAGCTGATCAAGATTTGCTAGCTGACAGATGGAGTGAAGTCCTTGCGGCCGAAGAGTATGAACTCGAACGCCCCTCCAAGCGTTACCCAAAACGCAAGCTGCTACCCGATTAGAGGAGGAAGCGCCTACATCACCAACGCATGACATGGCCGACCGGCCACCTCGTGGCCATGACAGGGAGGCCTCTAAGCCCTCCACTAAAGCCATGCCCCGACGCTGCTCAAAACATGCTAAGGCACGGGAAAACGCTCCAGACCTGCGAGATATACTGGAGGACAAGGCAAGGCAAACAAGATCGATCTACGGATCACGCGGGCGCCCCACGGCACGCGACGGTGATCTTCACTCCGGATACAATAAATTCGGCCGGGCCGAACACAATAGACAAAGCTCCTGTGAGTTGCGTCGTGATATAGCCCAGTACAGAGGCGCCGCACACCCACTATACTTCACAGATGAAGTAATGGATCATAAAATCCCCGAGGGCTTCAAACCCGTAAACATTGAATCATACGATGGCACGACAGATCCTGCGGTATGGATCGAGGACAATCTCCTTCATATCCACATGGCTCGCGGCGATGATCTACACGCCATCAAATACCTCCCGCTCAAACTTAAGGGACCGGCCCGGCATTGGCTTAACAGCTTGCCAGCAGATTCAATCAATTCTTGGGAGGACCTGGAAGCCGTATTCCTCGACAATTTCCAGGGTACCTATGTGCGACCACCGAACGCCGATGACCTAAGCCACATAATTCAGCAGCCAGAAGAATCGGCCATGCAATTCTGGACGCGGTTCCTAACAAAGAAAAACCAAATAGTCGACTGTCCGGACGTAGAGGCCCTAGCGACCTTCAAGCATAATATCCGTGACGAGTGGCTCGCCCGGCACCTGGGACAGGAAAAGCCGAAATCTATGGCAGCCCTTACGACACTCATGACCCGCTTTTGCGCGGGAGAAGACAGCTGGCTAGCTCGCAGCAACAACTTAACCAAGAACCTTGGTAATTCGGATACCAAGGACAAAAGCGGCAGGTCGCGCCGGAACAAGCAAAAGCGCCGCGTTAACAGCGACAGCAACGAGGATACGACAGTAAATGCCGGATTCCGAGGCTACAAATCTGGTCAGCGGAAAAAGCCATTCAAAAGAAATACTCAGGGCCCGTCCAGTTTGGACCGAATACTCGAACGCTTGTGCCAGATACATGGCACCCCCGAAAAGCCAGCCAATCACACCAACAGAGATTGTTGGGTGTTCAAGCAGACAGGCAAGTTAAATGCCGAAAACAGAGACAAGGGGCTGCACTGCAACGACGAGGAGGAGCCCAGGCCGCCGAACAACAGTGGACAGAAGAGTTTTCCCCCACAAGTGCGGACGGTGAACATGATATATGCAACCCACATTCCCAAAAGGGAGCGGAAGCGTGCGTTACGGGACATATATGCGCTGGAGCCAGTCGCCCCAAAGTTCAACCCGTGGTCCTCCTGCCCGATCACTTTCGATCGAAGGGACCACCCCACTAGCATCCGTCATGGCGGGTTCGCCGCATTGGTTCTTGACCCAATCATTGACGAATTTCATCTCACAAGAGTCCTTATGGACGGCGGCAGTAGCCTGAACCTGCTTTACCAGGATACAGTGCGGAAGATGGGCATAGATCCCTCGAGGATCAAGCCCACCAAAACGACCTTCAAAGGCATCATACCAGGTGTAGAGGCCAACTATACAGGTTCGGTCACACTTGAAGTGGTCTTCGGATCTCCGGATAACTTCCGAAGCGAGGAGTTAATCTTCGACATAGTCCCGTTCCGCAGTGGCTATCACGCACTGCTCGGGCGAACCGCATTCGCAAAGTTCAATGCGGTACCGCACTATGCATACCTCAAGCTCAAGATGCCAGGCCCTCGAGGAGTAATCACGGTCAACGGAAACACCGAACGCTCCCTCCGAACGGAGGAGCACACAGCAGCACTCGCAGCAGAGGTACAAAGCAGCCTCTCTAGGCAGTTCTCCAGTCCGGCCCTTAAAAAGCCAGACACTGTCAAGCGCGCCCGGAGTAACCTACAACAAGACCGCCTGGCATGTTACGAGCTAGCATAGCAATGCGGCCCCAACCCTAGCCCTCGCGGTATAGCAAAACCAGTGCTTCGCGTACATAACTAAGCTCTTGAAATACCATGGGCACAAGGGGAGGGGCACCATCACCGCACGCCCAAAACACGGCTTAAACCGTACTAGGGGCTGCCGGATTCTTTTTTAAATTTTCTCTTACTTTCAGGACTCCATACTTCGGACGACCTGTTCGGCAATTCAACTGCCGCACAAACGATGCAAGATCCAGGAAAGCAGACAAGCCATGCCGCATTATGGAACTCCCAGGTGGTCCCTATTACGAGCAGTATACCTGTTTTGAATACAATTCCGCGGTCTGCCCCTGGCCAGGACATGTTAAATAGTCCAATTTCTTTTGCTTATCGCACTATTTGTATCGTTCCGCTTTGATAGCAGTCTTTATATAAACAATGCATAGCTTTTGTCTATCTTTTGCATTACCCTCTTTTTATATATATGTTTATTAATAACATGTTGCACCCGTACACCGTGGTACGGCAAATACGCCAGGGGCTTCAGTACCCCTTAATATGGTGCAAGAAGACCGAACACTTTCACAAGTGCAGCACCCCAAACTTATAGCACTATATGCATCGGCTCCGAATCATGATTTGGGTCAATAGTTGGGTTTGCCCAGCTCCTACGTTTTGGTGCCTTACGTTCCGTTATATCGGCTAAGGTAGCACTAGGAGAACTACTGCGATTGTGCCCCGGTTGAGCTGGGCTGAGAACCTCACTAGAGAAAGCTAAAACTGGCTGTCATGATGAGGCGAGAGACCGGTCGCTGTTCGAGAGGTTTTTCAAGTCCTTAAAGACTTATGCCGCTTCGAGCGAGGAACCGGCTTTGTCCGGCCAAGGCGTGGATAGCGCCCCTAACTCGGTCTTCCGAATACTAGGGGCTTTGCCAAAATTTAAAATTATAGTGTTCTATGGCTAAGTGAGAGTGTTCAAGCATTATAGTCTGATTGCCTTGTTCGTTGTGCTGAGCGCCTCCCTCGACGGACCCAATCATGTGAAAAAGAGCGCTCAGGTTTATCCCAAACACCCCAGCACTAGTGGCATGGGGGCAGAAGCCGACGACTGGCCACCTCTCAATTTTTGATAAACGGCCGCACAGAAAGTAATATTTTAAATTCAACAAGGATTGCTTAGCGCATATGAACAAGTTTTCAGCGCAGAGGATAACACGAGCGAGTTCATTCAAAAATTACATCCTTGGTACATTCATCCGCCATAAGGTGGGCACCAGCAAGAACATCCTTGTAATAGTTCTCGGGCTTGCGATGCTCCTTCCCCGGCGGCGGCCCGTCCCTCACAAGCTTCTCACCGTCCAGCTTACCCCAGTGCACCTTTGCACGGGCAAGGGCCCTACAGGCACCTTCGATGCAGATGGAGCACTTGATGACCTCGAGCCTTGGACAGGCCTCCACCAACCGCCGCACCAGCCCGAAGTAGCTCCCAGGCAGGGCCTCTCCAGGCCACAGCCAAACTATGAAGCCCTTCAGGGCCTGTTCGGCCGCCTTGTGGAGCTCGACCAGCTGCTTCAGCTGGTCGCTCGGCCTCAGCGTACTGAGACCAGAACACCTTCTCCGTCGAGCTGCCTTCCTCGGCTCGGTAGAATGCGGCGGCATCGGATACGCTGCGGGGAACAACTGTGAATGCCCGTGGAGAACTCCGGATTCGGGTAAGTAACAACTAGTTTACTTTTATATGTCTGCTTTGCATAAAGAATGCCTTACCCGCCGCTATCTTTTTCACCGCCTCCAACTCTTGGAGGGCCTTCTGGGATTCGGCCTTGGCAGACTCGGCAGTTTTAAGGGCCGCCTCGAGCTCGGACGCTCGCGTCTTCGAGTCAAGCTCCAAACTCTCATGTTTTTTCATGAGAGCCTGAAGCTCTTGCTGCACCTCGCCAATCTGGGCCTCAAATTTCTCTCGCTCGGTGCGCTCCATGGCCGCTCTCTTTTCGGCCTCGGACAGCGCCTGCTTGAGGGTCGCCACCTCAGTCGTGGCCCCTACAATAAGCAGTATAATCCTGTTATTTTTTCAATTGCATCTTTTTTGTATATATTTTTTCTATAAGGTATCTCTTACCTTCTTTCTCCTCCAGCTGCCGCTTGGCAAGGCTGAGTTCTTGCTCGGTCCGCTCGAGGTCCTTCTTCAGGGCACCCACCTCCGCAGTCAGTGCGGCGGTGGCCAGCAGCGAAGCCTGCATACGCATATTGACTCTTTTTTTAGACTCCTGCGAAATTTAATAGATCCTCTATTCGGCTTTTCTTTCCGAACGCCAAACAGAGCATCAGGGGCTACTGTCTATGTGGTAATATTTTTACATATTTTACTTACCTCGAAGCCTATTAGAAGGCTGGCACAAGCTTCAGTCAGTCCGCTCTTGGCGGACTGAACCTTCTGGATCACCGTACTCATAATAGTACGGTGCTCCTCGTCGATGGAGGCATCGTTAAGCACCTCCAGCAGATTGTCCGGCACCTCCGGCTGGACGGAGGCTGCTGGCTCTGAAGTCTTGCTCCTCTTAGAAGGAGTTCGCCTACCGCGGTCCGGAACTGTTGAGGATTCTGGCGCGGTGTCCGGCTCTAAGCCGGACTTGGAGCCCTGGGGGGTCTTGTCCCCTTTACTCCTGGAGTCTGGGAGGTCGCCTCGGTTCTTCCAGGACCACCTCCTCTTGCCCCGGAGCTTGTCGCGACGCCACTTCGACGTCGTCCGCAGTGCGGGGGGAGACAGCGGACGGAACGGAGTTCACGTCCAATGAATCCAGGGAGTCGCTCGATGACTCGTCGAGTCCGCCCCGGGGCGGCCTGCATAATTACATTCGACATTAGGGAAGAGCTGGGCAACAACAGGGATATTATGAGTTACTCTGGTATCCAAATACTCATGATTTCGTCGGACGCTTGGTCCTGTCCGGCCACTCCTCTTCGTCCTCGTCGGCGTCGGGGGAGTAGTCCGGTGGAGGGGTCTTCCTCTTCCTGGACCCTTCGGCCTCCCCTGCTGGGGCGGCCTTCCTCTTCTTTCCTCCCCCCGCTGGAGGGGGAGAGGGTTCTTCTTCCTCCTCCTCGTCTTCGCGGGAGGAGTGTGTCTCGGATTCGTCGGACGACGAATCTGACACCACCACATGACGGGAACTCTTTCGAGTCCCCATGGTCTTCTTCTCCTTGGCCTTCTTCTCCAGCACCACGTAAGGCACCGGAGCCAGCAGCTTTGATAAACGAGCGCCTGCTGGGTCTTCGGGCAAAGGAGCCGGATAGATAATTGGTCCGGACTTCACCTGCCATTCCTGTCAAAGGTAAGGGAGTTTAGATCCCGCAAAGAGTCAAACTATGGGAGACAAATGTCCTGTAAAAGGTAAAAATAACTTACCTCGTCAGCGTGACGCTGCGAGCTGAATCCGTGGTCCTCGGAAGCGGACGCGGGAGCCTCGGCGCCTTTGAATAGCACCTTCCAGACATCTTTGTACGTCGTGTCGAAGAGCCTGCTCAGGGTTGGGTGCTGCGCTGGGTCAAACTCCCACAGATTGAAGACCCGTTGTTGACACGAGAGGATCCGGCGGACGAGCATAACCTGGACTACATTGACAAGCCTTAGCTACTTGTTCACCATGGGTTTGGATGCATTTTTGCAGTCCGGTCACCTCTTCTTTGTAGCCCCACAATAGGCCCGTCTCTTTCCAGGACGTGAGCCGCGTGGGGGGTCCGGACCGGAACTCAGGGGCTGCGATCCATTCCGGATCGCGCGGCTCGGTGATGTAAAACCACCCTGACTGCCACCCCTTCAGGGTCTCCACAAAGGAGCCCTCGAGCCATAGGACGTTAGCCATCTTGCCCGCCATGGCGCCTCCGCATTCCGCCTGGTTGCCGCGCACCACCTTTGGCTTGACATTGAAGGTCTTGAGCCAGAGGCCGAAATGGGGGCGGATGCAGAGGAAGGCCTCGCACACGATGATAGAGATGTTGAGGATGAAGTTTGGGGCCAGATCGTGGAAATCCAGGCCATAGTAGAACATGAGCCCCCGGACAAATGGGTGGAGAGGAAAGCCCAGTCCGCAGAGGAAGTGGGGAAGGAATACAACCCTCTCATGGGGCTCTGGGGTGGGGAGAAGTTGCCCCTTTTCGGGGAGCCGGTGCGCGATGTCTTTGGACAAGTATCCGGCCTTCCTCAGCTTTTTGACATGGCCCTCCGTGACGGAGGAGACCATCCACTTGCCTCCCGCTCCGGACATTGCTGGAGAAGGTTGAGGTGGGAAGTGCGGGCTTGGGCGCTGGAGCTCGAGTGCGCAGAAGATGGATAGGCAAAGGAGGAAGAAGGCGTAGATAAAAAGGTGGATCCTTATCCCCTTATATGGGCGGATGCGGCTATGCGTCCCCACCAGCCTAGTAAAACTCGCTTGCCTCCCAAGCGTCGTGATAAATGGCGCGGTTGGGTTACCCACATCTGTATTGATGAGAATCCTGTAAATAAAGGGGACACGATCTCTGCTTTGACAAGACGTGCCAAGGAAACCGCCTCGCAAAACGCGCTGAGGTGGAGAAGTGAAAACGATTCGAATAAAGGCTTGGCCGCAGTGTGATGTCACGCCACGGAATACGTCAGTAGATTAGATTTGTGTTAATTTTATTCTCTCTATGGCAATATGTGGAAACTTATTTTGCAGAGCCGGACACTATCCTTGGTGTTTACAATCTTTTATGAAGAACTTGGAGGAGGAACCCGCCTTGCAATGCCGAAGACAAACTGCGCGCCGGACTCGTCGTCATTGAAGCCTAGTTCAGGGGCTACTGAGGGAGTCCTGGATTAGGGGGTGTCCGGATGGCCAGACTATACCTTCAGCCGGACTCCTGGACTATGAAGATACAAGATTGAAGACTTCGTCCCTTGTCCGGAGGGGACTTTCCTTGGCGTGGAAGGCAAGCTTGGCGATGCGGATATTCAGATCTCCTACCATTGTAACCGACTTTGTGTAACCCTAACCCTATCCGGTGTCTATATAAACCGGAGGGTTTTGGTCCGTAGGACAACAACTCCAACATACAACAATCATAACATAGGCTAGCTTCTAGGGTTTAGCCTCCTTGATCTCGTGGTAGATCTACTCTTGTACTACCCATATTATCAATATTAATCAAGCAGGACGTAGGGTTTTACCTCCATCAAGAGGGCCCGAACCTGGGTAAAACATTGTGTCCCTCGTCTCCTGTTACCATCCGCCTAGACGCACAGTTCGGGACCCCCTACCCGAGATCCGCCGGTTTTGACACCGACAGGGACCCTCCCACTTGGGCTTGAGTTTGTCCTTTTTCTTTTCTGGCAAGCGTAGAACGAGTTCACCAACTTTATAAGTCTTGGCCCGCAGTTCCCTGCTTTGGTATCTGCGAGCCTGTTGTTGATAGAATGCAAAATGTGCTTTTGCAACGTCGCGCTCCTCCTCCAGGGTATCTAGACTGTCCTGCCAATCAAGCTCGGCCTCTCTCTCTTCATACATGCGCACTCGACGTGAGTCATGAATGATGTCGCAGGGCAAAATGGCCTCTGCGCCGTACACCATGAAAAAAGGTGTGTATCCAGTAGTGCGATTGGGCGTGGTCCGCAGCCCCCAGAGTACGGAGTCGAGCTCCTCAACCCAGTGCTTGTCTAATTCTTTCAATGACCGCACTAGTCTAGGCTTCATGCCGCTCATGATAAGACCATTAGCTCGTTCGACTTGACCATTTGTTTGTGGGTGATAGACCGAGGCGTAATCGAGCTTAATGCCCAATTTAGCACACCAGGTTTTCACTTCATCGGCTATGAAATTGGAGCCATTATCGGTGATGATGTTGTGTGGGACACCATAACGGTGCACGACACCGGATATAAAGTCTATCACCGGTCCGACTTCGGCCGTTTTAACTGGTTTGGCCTCTATCCACTTGATGAATTTATCTACCATGACTAGCCGGTATTTTTTTCTTATGGCTTCCTCCTTTAAGGGGTCTGACCATATCAAACCCCCAGACCACGGAAGGCCAAGTAATGGGGATTGTTTGTAGAGCTATAGGCGGCATATGGCTTTGTTTGGCGAAAAGCTGGCATTCGACACAACGTTGGACCAGGTCATGTGCATCTGCTCGGGCCGTCGGCCAAAAGAATCATGTACGGAAGGCCTTACTTACAAGGGCCCGAGCCGCGACGTGGTGACCGCCGAGACCAGCATGGATTTCGGCCAGGAGTTGTCGTCCCTCTTCTTCGGAGATACATCTTTGAAGGACTCCGGTAGCGCTTTTCTTGTAGAGCTCTTCGTCATGGACCTTGTAGGCTTTCGAGCGCCGAACAATGCAGCGAGCCTCATTCTGGTCCTCAAGGAGCTCTCGCCTATTAAGGTAGGCCAAGAAGGGTTCGGTCCATGGGGCAATTACTGCCATCATTAGATGGTCCGATGATGTTATCTTGGTGGCTGAGCCCCCGATGATATCGGTATTGTGTTCATAATCTGGGGGTGTAATCGGGTCCAGACTGGTGTTGTTGCTCTCACCTTGCCACATCACGGATGGCTTGAAGAGCCTTTCTAGAAAGATGTTAGGCAGGATAGGGTCACGCTTGGCACCCATGCGAGCAAGGACATCCGCCACTTGATTACTTTCCCAAGCCACATGATGAAACTCGAGTCCCTTGAACCTAGATGATATTTTGAGTACGGCGTTACGATAGGCCGCCATCTTCGGATCTTTGGTGTCGAAGTCTCCATTTGTTTGGAATATGGCGAGATTTGAGTCCCCGCGCACCTCCAGGCATTGTATGCCCATGGAGGTGGCCATCCTAAGACCGTGCAATAAGGCCTCGTATTCGGCTGCATTGTTGGAGTCTGTGTATAATATTTGGAGTACGTACTAGACTGTGTCTCCAGTGGGGGACATTAAAACGACGCCTGCTCCTAAACAGGCCAGCATTTTAGAGCCATCGAAGTACATGATCCAGTTGGAATATGTGCCGTACTCTTTAGGGAGTTCAGCCTCTGTCCATTCGGCGACGAAGTCGGCCAATACTTGGGATTTGATGGCTCGGCGTGGTTTGTATGTTATGTCGAATGGCAGGAGCTCAATGGCTCACTTAGCAATCCGGCCCGTAGCGTCGCGGTTGTTTATTATGTCATTGAGTGGTACTTCGGAAGCCACCATGATCGAGCACTCTTGGAAGTAGTGTGGTAGCTTCCGGGATGCCATGAAGACCGCATATGCTATCTTTTGGTAATGAGGATATCGGGGATTTGCATGGTGTGATGACAGTGGATACGTAGTATACCGTTTTCTGGAGTGGGAATTTGTGTCCGTTCTCCTCCCGCTCAACGGTGAGCACCACGCTCACTGAGGGAGTCCTGGACTGAGGGGTCCTCGGGCGTCCGGCCTGTTATCCATGGGCCAGACTGATGGGCTGTGAAGACATGAAGGCCGAAGACTGTACCCGTGTCCGGATTGGACTCTCCTTGGCATGGAAGGCAAGCTTGGCGATCAACTATGAATATTCCTTCTTATGTAACCGTCTATATGTAACCCTAGATCCCTCCGGTGTCTATATAAACCAGAGGGCGTAGTCCGGATGGCAGGTAGATACACATTACCTTAGTCATACAGGCCAGACTTCTAGGGTTTAGCCATTACGATCTCGTGGTAGATCAACTCTTGTAATACTCATATTCATCAAGATCAATCAAGCAGGAAGTAGGGTATTACCTCCATAGAGAGGGCCCGAACCTGGGTAAGCATCATGTCCCCCGTCTCCTATTACCATCGATCCTAGACGCACAGTTCAGGACCCCCTACCCGATATCCGCTGGTTTTGACACCGACATTGGTGCTTTCATTGAGGGTTCCACTGTGCCGTCGACGAAAGGTTCGATGGCCCCTTCGATCGTCTATAGTGACGCTGTCCAAGGAGAAACCTTCCTCCCGGGACAGATTTTCGTATTCGGTGGCTTCGTACTGCAGGCCAACTCGCTTGGCCATCTGGAGCAGATCGATAGCTACGCCGCTGGCCACCAGGTCAGATTTGGAAGCTTGAACTATGCCGCGGATATCCGTGAAGACTTGATCTTCAATGGATTTGAGACCGCGGCGATCGCTCCCCCTCGCTCCGATGAACATGACTTAAATCTGTCATCGGACCAGATTCTGGAGATGGTTCATGTAACTGCTATGACCTTAGATCTGGAGCAGTTTGCACCATCCGAAGCCATAGAGTCTGTGGCGTTGGATCCGCACACAGACTCAACACCAGGCAATATAAGTGTCAACGGAATTCCGGACTCGTCTCTGGCTATAAGTTCCGAACCACGCACGCCGCCAGACACCGAATTGGATTGGTTATCAATCTTCGAGTTCAGCACCGCAGATATCTTCCAACACTCGCCCTTCGGTGATGTGCTAAATTCATTAAAAAAACTATCCCTGGCGGGGGACTCACGGCCAAACTGTGTTTGGTTCAAGCTAGAGGCAGATAACGGAGAATTTCGCTCCCCACCCACCACCCACTTCATAGCCACTGTAGAGGACTTAACCGACATGCCTGCTTATGGCTCCGAAGACATTAATGGTATAAACGATGATGCCGACAAGGAGCAAGGCCAAGACCCGCCAGTCACCAGGCGTGGGACGGCCACCACTTCATACGACGTGTACATGGTCGATACACTTAAAAAAGCTCGTGGCAATGACAAATGAGATACAGTTGAGAATAAACCTCCTAAGACACAGTCTAAGTATCGGCGTCTGAACACCGCGCCAAGTCGCACCGCAAGGATAGCACCGGAGAAGATAGTACTCCGGACGGTGCCGAAAACAATGAAGACCCTGTTGGAGCAAGATCCGACCAGGAGAAACAGGAAAGTGGGCAAACCAACCCCGATGAATAGGCCCTGCCCAGTGACAGTTCGGAGGACGACAACTACCTTCCGCTCTCCGAAGATGAGGTAAGCCTCGGCAACGAAGACTTCATCGTACCCGAAGAGCCCCTCGAGCAGGAGCACTTGAAGCGCAGGCTAATAGCTACTGTAAGGAGCCTGAAAAAGAAGCAGCAGCTTCAAGCTGACCAAGACCTACTCAAGGACAGATGGACCAAAGTCCTGGTCGCCGACGAATACGGCCTTAGTGGCCTGGCCAAAAGCTACCCAAAGCACAGATTGCTATACCAGTCCGATGACGGGGCGTTGGAGCCCGTACCATCGTCACACAATGCAGCAGGTTGCCGACAACTCTGTACGGATAAAGAGGCAACTCTAGCTGAACACCAGACCGCCCACCTCGCCGTAAAGGCAAGAATAACGCAGATCACGATTGCCCAGACGACCCGCGGCGGGACTTGGACAATAAGAGCAGGACACGCAGGACCGGTCTACGGATCGCGAAAGCATGCCTTGACACGCGACGATGGCTACCTATTCGGACGCGACAAAACTAGCCACGCCCGAGCTGAAAACCGCAAATGGACTCCTTCGGAGTTATGTCGTAGTGTAGCCCAACATAGAGGCGCCGCACACCCGTTTGCTTCACTGATGAAGTAATGGATCATGAATTCCACGAAGGATTCAAACCCGTCAATATTGAATCATACGACAGAACAACCGATCCCGCGGTATGGATAGAAGATTTTATCCTCCACATCCATATGGCCCATGGGGACGACCTCCATGCCATTAAATATCGCCCACTAAAGCTAAAGGGACCAGCTCGGCACTAGTTAAACGGCCTGCCTGAAAATTCCATAGGCAGCTGGGAGGACTTGGAAGAGGCCTTCCTCGATAACTTTCGAGGAACATATGTCCAGCCACCGAATGTCGATGACCTAAGTCACATTGTCCAACATCCCGGAGAGTCAGCCAGGAAACTCTGGAGTCGGTTCCTAGTCAAAAAGAATCAAATCGTTGACTGTCCGGACGCGGAAGCCCTTGCGGCTTTCAGACACAGCGTCCGGGATGACTGGCTTGCACGCCACCTCGGCCAAGAAGGACCTAAATCCATGACAGCCCTCACTGCTCTGATGATCCGCTTTTGCGCGGGAGAAGACAGCAGGCTCGCTCGTAAAAGCAACAACGCTAGCGACCCGGGCACTTCCGAAATCCGAGACGGCAACGGCAAGCCACGATGAAGCAAATATAACAGCCGCAATGATAACGAAAGATCACGCGACACGGCGGTCAACGCCGGATTAAGCAATCCCAAGCCCGGTCAACGGAAGAAGCCATTCAAGGCGAAGCGAGACGAAACATCCAACCTAGACAGGATACTGGACCGACCCAGCCAGATTCACGGCCACCCCAATAAACCAGCCAATCATACTAACAGAAACTGCTGGGTCTTTAAACAGGCCGGCAAGCTCAACGCTGAACATAAGGGGAGGAAGCCACCAGGCAACAGGGATGATAGAGAGGTTCACCAACTAAATACCGAGGGTCAAAAGCAATTTCCACCCGAGGATCAACCACTCCCGGAGCAAAAATAGCAGTCCAGCTTCCGCAGCCCACCTCGTACACTTGCAAAATTTGTGTCGCGCACACATCACTACGCACTCAAAATACCATGGGCACTGGCGGAAGCACACTATGGACAAGCCTGCAAACATCCCCGTAACATCTTTTATCCATTTTCTTTTTATTTCTTCTTTCACTAAGAAACAGGTGACGAACAGGACAAACATCGGAAACTGGCTTTATCGGAGTTCGGATCCGTACACTCACCTAAGGGGCTATTCCCATCAAGGATTCCCCCCGCCGAGGACTGGCGGCGCAGACGTGCGACAGGAGGTCCAAAGTAACTTTTTCTGTAGACCGCACTCTCTATTTTGAGCCTGTACTATGCATGTTCCTCCGTCCCCGACCCCGAGCATGTCAAATAGCTGGGAGGGTGGCTTTTATATATAATAAATAATCATTGGCATATCGCTCAGCTCTCAGTAAACAATATCCGAATTAATCATCCATGTTGTTTCGCCATTAAAAACGACTCTCATGGTTGTTTCACAGATATACCCTGGCATAACCTGCCAAGGGCTCGGTATGGGAACAAATGAGTTGCCAGCAAAAGCCGGAACAGCTCTACAGCGTACTTCGGCGTCGCAAGGTTTGGCCTTATATGCATCAGCTCTGAATCATTAACTTGGGTCAATAGTTGGGTTTCCCGGCTCTTGTGCTTGCTACCCTACGTTCCGCTCTATCGGCTAGGGTAGTAAAGGGAGAACTACTGCGATTGTGCTTCCGGTTCATCCGGTCAAGTACCTCAGTAGAGAAAGCTGAAAACTGACTGTCATGATGCGGCGAGAGCTGGTCAACCACTTGACGACTTATTGGAATCTTTAGCGATTCTCCGTGTCACACGAAGGATCTTTTTCATATCAAACATGTAAGGTACCATACCCCGCATACATACCAGGGGCTATGTCGTAGTACCACCATAAAACTCATATGGCTAAGTGAAAGTGTTAACGCCCTATAGTCCAATTGCCTGGTTCGCCACATTATCACCTCCCTCATGGACCAAGACGTTGGATAAAGAGTGATTAAATGCTTTTCTTAACACCCCCGTACTTCCTACGAGGGGGCTGAAGCCGACGACTGGAAAACTTTCAGATTATATTAAAACGGCCGCACAGGAGGAATTCAAGCTTTCAAGCAAAACATAAAAATAGATTAACTATAAAATTGTCTTTTACAATTCCCATACACCTCACTTGAACATTATGTCTTTCGAGCACTGACCCTCTATCAAGCGGGCGGCCTCTAGGACGTCTTCAAATAATGCTCCGGTTTCGGACGGTCCTTGCCTTTGGGTGGACTCTTGGTTGCAATATCGATGGCTTTCATCTTCCCCCAGAACGTCTTGACTCGGGCAAAAGCCATCCGTGCACCCTCAATGCACGTTGACCGCTTCACAGCACCGATACGCGGCACCGCGTCAACAAGCCTCTGCACCAAACCGAAATAGCTATTCGGAATAGGCTCTGTTGTCCACAACCGGATTATGACATCCTTCATGGAAGCATCGGATATCCTATGAAGGTCGGCCCATTGGGACATCTGTTCATTGAGCAACAGAGGGCGCTTTGATGCGCCAAATTGCAACCAAAAAAGCTTCTCCGTTGCATACCGATCTCGTGCTTGGTAATACTGCGCCGCATCGGAAGAACTCCTCGGCAAGTCCAAGAACTCGTCCGGAGAACTCCACACTTGGTTAAGCTGAGCATAGTTTGGGTCACCGAACTTAGTTTGCAGCAGAAAGGGCTTTCCAGCCGCAATCTCCCTGGCCTGCCAAACCTCCTCACGGGTGGCTCTGGATTCCGATCGCGCCTCCCTCGCCTCTTGTAAGGCCTTGTCCAGTTCAGCCGTTAAGGCTTTATTCTCCTTCTCCAGAAATTCACAGCGGCCAGTGGCATTTTCCAGTTCGGGCGCCATCGTGGATATCCTCTCCTCGTCTTGGCGTCGTGCAACTTGTTCAGCTTTTAGCTCAGCCGATGCCTTTTTGGCAGCATCATTGCTACGTCAGGCCTGCTCCTTGGCCCGGGCCAGCTCCGCTCGAAGAACTTCAACGGCGGCAACACCATCTGCAGCCATGCATATTGCAGCATCTAAATCTCAGCAGCATGCTTATACCACAAACATGTATGAGGATTGCCCCGAATACATACCTTGCGATTCGTCAAGACGCATATTGATTAACGCAAGATCATCCCCTGCCACATCAAGCTTCCGCTGCAGCTCGGCAATTTCCATAGTCCGGGAAGGGGCCAAGGGGGAAGCAGCATGTACTCAAGTTCATCAGGTTAGTCCTCAAACGATCCTTTTCAATCCTTCGTTTGCTTCCCAGTGGAAGACAACCCAAGTCTCAGGGGCAACTACCTATATACAGGTGCATCTTTGCAAATAAAGCGTAGTTGAAAATATTATATCACAAACCTCGAAGCCTTTTAGCAGGCTCATGAAGGCTTCATTCAATCCGCTCTTCGCGAACAAAATCCTCTCAACCACTGTGCCCATCAAGGTACGTTGTTCCCCCGAGACAGATGATTTTCGCAACATGTCCCGCAATATATCCGGAGCCTCCTGGTCTCCGGAAGCCGCTCTAGCAGCACCACCATCCTTTGAAGGGATCTGTTCACCCGTCTCCGGAATCACCGTCGGTTGCAAGCCAGACAGTCCGAGGCCTTTATTATCAACCCCAGAATCTCGGACGATCAGAGATCCGCCTTTGGGCACTGCCTCTTCTATCCCCTGCGTAGCTTGTTGGTCAAGAAGAACCCTCCGTGACGACACTTCAGAGTCGTCCGCCTTATAGGGTGAGGAGGTTGGGGGAGGCATCTTGCTCTCCATCATATCGGGGAGGAGACCCCCTAAGAAGAGGATCGACGAGAAACACTCTGCGCCGACCTGTAACAATGCACAGACGCGTTACGTATATATCTTCGATAACAGCAAAGGAGCGGGACACTATCAAAGTATTCCGGATTCACTTAAGGTTTGGCCGAGTGCTTGTCCCCTTGTTGGAGCTGTTCAACAGCGTCGCTCTCTGAACCCAAGCCGCTCAACGGTGGCATCTTGCCCCTTTTGGGGGATCGCCCCTCCCAACCTTTGGAAGCGGCCCTTTTCCTCCTAGTCGGAGAAGGGATGCTGGGTCCTCTTTCGCCTCTATCTTCAGGCGAGGATAGTTCGATTTCTCCGGACTCAGTATACGACTCACGTTTGGAACAAAGGTCATCCCAGGTCTTCTTGCTCTCCTCTTTGCCCTCCCTTGCCGGCGCCTGATATGGTGTCGAGGCCAGCATCCTTGTTAGCACAGGAGTAGCCGAGTCTTCGAGAAGGGGAGCCGGACACCTAATCTGTTCCACCTTTATCCAGCCCTGGAAAAGGATGATTCTGTCAGTACCTTGCCACTGGGTATCTGATTATGAGGTATTCGGAAAACGGGTACTTACCGGGGTATCCGGATGGTTACAGTCTAGGCCGACATCTTCGGTGGTGTCCGGCCATTTTCTTCGTTTCCCGAAGAATAATCTCCATATTCCTTTGTGCATAGTGCCAAACAAGTGCTGAAGAGTCCGCGGCCCTTCTGGATTGAACTCCCACAGGCGGAGAGGCCGTCGCTGGCATAGCAGGGTCCGACGAACTAGCATTACTTGAACGACATTGACAATATTTATGTCCCTCTCAATGAGGCTTCGGATGTGACTTTGCAGAGTTCATACCTCGTCCGTTGATCCCCAGTCCAACCCCTTATTAATCAATGATGCAAGCTGAATTGGGGGGCTGGATCAAAATGCAGGCACAGCTGCCCACTTGGAGCCACGGGGCTCGGTGATATAGAACCACCCCTGCTGCCATAAATAGGAAGATTTGGCGAAGGATCCTTTCAGCCAAACAGCGCTAGCATGCTTGCTCACTGTAGCACCACTTCATTCATCCTGCTCCCCCTCTATCACTTGCGGCTTTACATCGAAGGTCTTGAGCCACAAGCCGAAGTGCGGAGGAGTTTGGAGGAAGGCTTCGCAAGTAATGATAAATGCCGAGATAAGAAGAATAGAGTCTGGGGCCAGATCATGAAAATCTAGCCCATAATAGAACATGAGCCCTCGAACGAAGGGGTTAAGTGCAAACCCTAATCCGCGGAGGAAGTGGGACACGGACACGACCCTCTCGCCGGATGTGGGTGGGAATAACCTGCCCCTTGGCAGGAAGCCGGTGATGGATTTCTGTGGTCAGATACCTCGCCGCCCGGAGCTTTGCAATATCTCCCTCCGTAACAGAAGACGCCACCCACCGGCCTTGACAGCTGGATCCGGACATGATTGGAGCCTGTGGTGACTGAAACCCGGGTGTTGGAACTCGGGGGTAGCAAGGGTTGAGGAAAAAGCAAGTGCGAAAGAAAAAGACGAGTCTGCACCCCTATATAAAGGCTGCGAATATCGAACGTCTCCTCCTGGGCCTCAAAACTTGCTTGTTCCCAAGGAGTTCTACCCAAGCGACAGTTGGATTACCCACGTCCGGGTTGACAAGAATCCCTTAAAAAGGGGAGACACAATCTCCACTTGGATGAGACATGCCAATAAAACCGCGCCTTAAGACGTGGGACGACGAGCCAGGTAACGGTTCGAAAATAATGACCGAACAGGCATGACGTCATATTACCCAAAAATTGTCAACGGGTTGAACTAGTGGAATATTATATCCTCCGCAGTTGTGTGTATAAGTCCGGATACAATCATTACATCTGAAGGCTATCTTGGAGTTCGGGAAGGCGAACCCGCCTTGCAATGTCGAAGACAATCTGCGCGCCGGACTCCTCGTCATTGAAGCCAGGTTCAGGGGCTACTGAGGGAGTCCTGGACTGAGGGGTCCTCGGGCGTCCGACCTGTTATCCATGGGCCGGACTGATGGGCTGTGAAGACATGAAGGACGAAGACTGTAGTCATGTCCGGATTGGACTCTCCTTGGCATGGAAGGCAAGCTTGGCGATCAACTATGAAGACTCCTTCTTATGTACCCGACTCTATGTAACCCTAGATCCCTCCGGTGTCTGTATAAACCAGAGGGCGTAGTCCGGATGGCAGATAGATACACACTACCGTAGTCATACAGGCTAGCCTTCTAGGGTTTAGCCATTACGATCTCGTGGTAGATCAACTCTTGTAATACTCATATTCATCAAGATCAATCAAGCAGGACGTAGGGTATTACCTCCATAGAGAGGGCCTGAACCTGGGTAAACATCGTGTCCCCCGTCTCCTGTTACCATCGATCCTAGATGCACAGTTCGGGACCCCCTACCCGAGAACCGTCGGTTTTGACACCGACACTCACCACCTGGTGTGTTGCAGAGATGTATAATAATACCGATTCGCCGACGTTCGGCGCGGCCAGGATTGGGTTGCTCGCTAAAAGAGCCTTTATTTCATCCAGTCCAGCCGTTGCCGCATCCGACCACTCAAAGTGGTCGGTGCGTCGGAGAAGGCAATAAAGTGGCAATGCTTTTTCTCCTAATCTGGAGATAAAGCGTCTTAAAGCTGCCACGCATCCAACTAGTTTTTGTACCTGTTTAAGGTCTGTTGGTGTAGCCAATTGAGACAAAGCTCGGATTTTGGCTGGATTTGCCTCAATTCCTCTATTGGAAACGATGAAGCCCAGCAGTTTTCCAACGGGAACGCCAAAAACACACTTTTCTGGATTGAGCTTGATGTCATATGTGCGGAGGTTGTCGAATGTGAGACGCATGTCATCTATTAATGACTCGACGTGCCTAGTCTTGATGACGGCGTCATCCACATATTCCTCAACTGTCTTGCCGATTTGTTTCTCCGGGCATGTTTGAATCATGCGTTGGTAGGTGGCGTCAGTGTTTTTAAGCCCGAAGGGCATAGTGTTGAAGCAGAAAGGCCCGTAAGGGGTAATGAATGTCGTTATAGCTTGATCGGACTCCTTCATTTTGATTTGATGGTAACCGGAGTATGCGTCCTGGAAACACAGTGAGTCGTGTCTTGAGGTAGCATCAATAATCTGATCGATGCGGGGGAGGGGGAAGGGATCCTTAGGGCAGGCCTTGTTGAGGTCTTTGAAATCGACGCACACGCACCAGGATTTGTCCTTCTTTGGCACCATCACCAGGTTTGCTAGACAGTCCGGGTGTTTTATTTCTCTAATGAATCCGGACTCGATTAACTTTGCTAGCTCCTCCCCCATAGCCTGTCATTTGGGTTCTGAAAAGCGCCGCAGTGTTTGCTTGACCGGCTTATATCCCTTCAATATATTGAGGTTGTGTTCGGCCAACCTGCGTGGGATTCCTGGCATATCAGAAGGGTGCCAGGCAAATATGTCCCAGTTCTCGCGCAGGAACGCTCATAGTGCAGCGTCAACCATTGGGTCCAGCTGTGCCTCGATGGAAGCTGTCTTCTTGGGGTCTGTCGGGTGGACTTGAAATTTGACTATTTCGTTTGCTGTTTTGAAAGATGTGGATTTGGGCCGCTTATCAAGGATTACGTCGTCCCTATCCAGCGTGGAGCGTAGTGCAGTTAAATCTTCGGCCGCGAGGGCCTCGGACAGTGCCTCGAGGGCCAGGGATGCAGTTTTGTTTTCGGCACGGAGGGCTATGTCCGGATCACTGGCGAGAGTGATAATACCGTTGGGCACGGCATCTTGAGCTTCATATACCCGTAATGAAGTATGGCTTGAAAGCGTGTGAATGCATCTCGCCCCAACAGGGCATGATACCCACTGTTGAAAGGGGCCACTTGGAAGGTTATCTCTTCCGACTAATAGTTCTCCGGTGTGCCGAATACCACGTCAAGTGTAATTTTCCCCGCGCACCATGCCTCCTGGCTGGGAATGATTCCTTGGAAGGTCATATTACTTTGCTCGATGCGGCTCCTGTCTATTTCCATTTTATTGAGTGTGTCCTCGTAGATGAGGTTTAGCCCGCTGTCGCCGTCCATGAGCACTTTAGTGAGCCGAAAGCCATCCACAATTGGATTGAGGACCAAGGCGGCTGGTGCCCGGACTGACCGGAATTTTGGTTCGCCACTGGCATTGAAAGTTATGGCCATGTCGTTCCAGGGGTTTACTACTGCGACTTGGCAGACTTCGACGAGGTCGCGGAGTGCCCTCTTGCGCCGATTGTTTGAAACGAAAGTCTTGAAGACCGTCAATACTCTAAGGTCATCGCCTTCCGGGGGGTGTTGCTCTGAGGCGTCTTTGGTGAGGATATCCTCGCTGCTCTTGGCCACTTGCCGGAGTATCCAACATGCTCTAAGGGTGTGGGTTGGTATGGTATCCGGTGTCGTGTGTATTTTGCATGGCCTATCAAGCCATCCCTCCAGAACGGTTCCGCATCCCGTAGTGGTCTTAGTTTTCTTCATTATGGGGTCGGGTACCCCGCGAGGGTGCATCCTTTTTGCTCGCCAGGGGGGTTGAGTGGGGACCGGTGGTTCCCAGCGAGTTGTCTGAGTTTTCCAGGCGCTTTCCATTGCGCAGTACTTCTATACTATGGTTGCCAAGTCAGCGAAGTGTAATACACGACGGCGATTAATGGCGTTGAGGATTCCATCGTCCATGCAATTATTGTAGAACACTGAAATCGTGTCCTCATCGTGGCAATATTTAATCTTGTCTTTGATAAGGAGGAATCTGGCCCAAAAGTGATGGGCTGTTTCCTGAGACTGCTACCGCACGTACATGAGGTCGCATATGTCCGGAGGACCGGAATTGCTTGGCAGATATCGCTTGTGGTGGGTGGGTGGCTTTAAATTCGAACCATGACCCAATTTGGAGTCCGGAGTTTGAAGAACTTCCGAGCTTATTAGTTCGAGCTCCGAGGTGTTAAATGAATTTCCAGGCCCAACACCCGATTCTAGGTTCGGAGGACCGGGAGTGTCATCCCGCAGACAGGTATCCAGCTGTTCGAGCTCAGAAATACGAGCACAACTCATCTTCAACATAGGGGAAGAGTTGTTGTTTTGCTCCTCTATGACCGCTATTTGATGGGTGATCGGAGGAGATTTGATTTCTCTCTGATCGTGTTTAAGCCCAATCTGATCATAGTCTATAGCGACCCCCATGGCGGCGATGTGATCCAGGAGTTCGTTTAAAGACGACAACTCCGCCGGATCCATCAGTTTGGAGTATTCGGAGTCAACACGGAGACGATTTTCGATGACCTGAGAAGTCATCATCGGCTTGACAGCCGAGCGGGCGGTCATGGTAAAGCCGCCCAGCCAGAGGGTTTGTCCCGAGGCCAGGGCTCCTTCGGAGGTGATACTGTCCTTGATAACAAGGCGAGCCATTAATCCTGTCTTCGACGTCACAGCGGAACTCTCAATGAAAGCACCAATGTCGGCGTCAAAACCGGCGGATCCCGGTTAGGGGGTCCCGAACTATGCGTCTAAGGTCGATGGTAACAGGAGACGGGGGACACAATGTTTACCCAGGTTCGGGCCCTCTTGATGGAGGTAATACCCTACTTTCTGCTTGATTGATCTTGATGAATATGAGGATTACAAGACTTGATCTACCACGAGATCGTAATGGCTAAACCCTAGATGTCTAGCCTGTATGATTGTGATTGCCTCTACGGACTAAACCCTCCGGTTTATATAGACACCGGAGGGGCCTAGGGTTGTAGAGAGTCGGTTTATAGAGGAAAGAATCTTCATATCCGAATGCCAGGCTTGCCTTCCACGCAAAGGAGAGTCCCATCCGGACACGGGAGGAAGTCTTCTATCTTGTATCTGTTGGGGAACGTAGTAATTTCAAAAAAAATCCTATGCACACGCAAGATCATGGTGATGCATAGCAACGAGAGGGGAGAGTGTTGTCCACGAACCCTCGTAGATCGAAAGCGGAAGCATTAGCACAACGCGGTTGATGTAGTCGTACGTCTTCACGATTCGACCGATCAAGTACCGAACGCACGGCACCTCCGAGTTCAGCACACGTTCAGCCCGATGACGTCCCCCGAACTCCGATCTAGCCGAGTGTTGAGGGAGAGTTTTTTCAGCACGACGGCGTGGTGACGATGATGATGTTCTACCAACGCAGGGCTTCGCCTAAGCACCACTACAGTATTATTGAGGTGGACTATGGTGGAGGGGGGGCACCGCACACGGCTAAAATATCAAATCAATTGTGTGTCCTTGGGGTGCCCCCCTGCCCCCGTATATAAAGGAGCAAGGGGTGCGGCCAGCTAGGGGAGAGGGCGCGCCAGGAGGAGTCCTACTCCTACCGGGAGTAGGACTCCCCCCTTTTCCTTGTTGGATTAGGAGAGACAGGGGAAAGAGGTGGAGGAGAAGAAGGAAGGGGGGCGCCGCCCCCCTCTCCTTGTCCTATTCAGACTAGGGGGAGGGGGCGCGGCCCTTGCCCTGGCCGCCTCTCCTCTCTTCCACCAAGGCCCACTAAGGCCCATTTAGTCCCCGGGGGGTTCCGGTAACCCCTCCGGTACTCCGGTAAAATCACGATTTCACCCAGACCACTTCTGATATCCAAACATAGGCTTCCAATATATCAATCTTCATGTATCGACCATTTCGAGACTCCTCGTCATGTCCGTGATCATATCCGGGATTCCGAACAACCTTCGGTACATCAAAACATATAAACTCATAATATAACTGTCATCGAAACGTTAAGCGTGCGGACCCTACGGGTTCGAGAACTATGTAGACATGACCGAGACACGTCTCCGGTCAATAACCAATAGCAGAACCTGGATGCTCATATTGGCTCCCACATATTCTACGAAGATCTTTATCGGTCAGGCCACATAACAACATACGTTGTTCCCTTTGTCATCGATATGTTACTTGCCCGAGATTCGATCGTCGGTATCTCAATACCTAGTTCAATCTCATTACCGGCAAGTCTCTTTACTCGTTCCGTAATACATCATGCCGCAACTAACTAATTAGTTGCAATGCTTGCAAGGCTTAGGTGATGTGCATTACCGAGAGGGCCCAGAGATACCTCTCCGACAATCGGAGTGACAAATCCTAATCTCGAAATACGCCAACCCAACAAGTACCTTCAGAGACACGTGTAGAGCACCTTTATAGTCACCCAGTTACGTTGTGACGTTTGGTAGCACACAAAGTGTTCCTCCGGTAAACGGGAGTTTCATAATCTCATAGTCATAGGAACATGTATAAGTCATGAATAAAGCAATAGCAGCATACTAAACGATCGGGTGCTAAGCTAACGAAATGGGTCATGTCAATCACATCATTCTCCTAATGATGTGATCCCCTTAATCAAATGACAACTCATGTCAATGGCTAGGAAACATAACCATCTTTGATCAACGAGCTAGTCAAGTAGAGGCATACTAGTGACACTCTGTTTGTCTATGTATTCACACATGTATTACGTTTCCGGTTAATACAATTATAGCATGAATAATAAACATTTATCATGATATAAGGAAATAAATAATAACTTTATTATTGCCTCTAGGGCATATTTCCTTCAGTATCTTCATGGCCCATCAGTCCGGCCCACGTCACATAGGCCGGACGTCCGAGAACCCCTTAATCCAGGACTCCCTCACCCCCCTTCCTTTCATCCGAGGGGGAATGGGGGAAGGAGAGGGAGAGGGAGAAGGAAAGGGGGGCCGCACCCCCTCCTCTTGTCCAATTCGGACTCCCCATTGGGGGCACGCGCCACCCCCTTGTGGGCTACCCTCTCTCTCCCCTATGGCCCATGTGGCCCATTACTTTCCCCGGGGGGCTCCGCTAACCCCTCGGTACTCTGATAAATACCTGAAACACTCCGAAACCATTCCGGTGTCCAAATACTATCGTCCAATATATCAATCTTTACCTCTCGACCATTTTGAGACTCCTCCTCATGTCCATGATCTCATCCGGGACTGTGAACAATCTTTGGTCACCAAAACACATAACTCATAATACAAATCGTCATCGAACGTTAAGCGTGCGGACCCTACTGGTTCGAGAACTATGTAGACATGATCGAGACACATCTCCGATCAATAACCAACAGCGGAACCTAGATTCTCATATTGGTTCCTACATATTCTACGAAGACCTTTATCGATCAAAGTGCAATGACAATATACGCAATTCCCTTTGTCATCGGTATGTTACTTGCCCGAGATTCGATCGTCGATATCTTCATACCTAGTTCAATCTCATTACCGGCAAGTCTATTTACTCGTTCCGTAATGCCTCATACCACAACTAACTCATTAGTCACATTGCTTGCAAGGCTTATCATCATGTGCATTACCGAGAGGGCCTAGAGATACTTCTCCGATACTTTGAGTGACAAATCCTAATCTCGATCTATGCCAACCCAACAAATACCTTTCGGGACACCTGTAGAGCATCTTTATAATCAACCAGTTATGTCATGACGTTTGATAGCACACAAGGTATTCATCTGGTATTTGGGAGTTGCATAATCTCATAGTCAAAGGAATATGTATAAGTCATGAAGAAAGCAATAACAATAAAATTTAACGATCATTATGCTAGCTAACGGATGGGTCTTGTCCATCACATCATTCTCCAAATGATGTGTTCCCGTTCATCAAATGAGAACACATGTCTATGGTTAGTAAACTTAACCATCTTTGATTAACGAGCTAGTCTAGTAGAGGCTTACTAGGGACACGGTGTTTTGTCTATGTATTCACATGTATCAAGTTTTCGGCTAATACAATTCTAGCATGAATAATAAACTTTTATCATGATATAAGGAAATATAAATAACAACTTTATTATTGCCTCTAGTGCATATTTCCTTCAATTCCTTCATAGGCTCGCTGGTCGGTGAGGAGTTGGATGAGATTCATTATGTAATCGAGTTAGTTTTGTTAGGGATGATCCCTAGTATCCATTATGTTCTGAGATTGATGTTGCTATGACTTTGACATGCTTAATGCTTGTCACTTTGGGCCCGAGTGCCATGATTTCAGATATGAACCGTTTATGTTATCACAATTATATCCATGTTCTAGATCCGATCTTGCAAGTTATAGTCACCTACTACGTGTTATGATCGGGCAACCCCGGAGTGACAATATTCGGGACCACTCCCGGTGATGACCGTAGTTTGAGGAGTTCATGTATTCACTGTGTGTTAATGCTTTGTTCTGGTTCTCTATTAAAAGGAGGCCTTAATATCCCTTAATTTCCAATAGGACCCCGCTGCCATAGGAGGGTAGGACAAAATATGTCATGCAAGTTCTTTCCATAAGCATGTATGACTATTTACGGAATACATGCCTACATTATATTTATGAACTGGAGCTAGTGCCGTATCGCCCTAGGTTATGACTGTCCCATGATGAATATCATCCAACAAATTACCGATCCAATGCCTACGAGTTTCTCTTATATTGTTCTTGCTAAGTTACCACTGTTATCGTTACTGTTGCACTCGCTACAAAACTACTGCTATCACTGTTACCGTTACTATTGTTGTTGCTACTATTATCAAAACTATCATACTACTTTGCTACTGATCACTTTGCTGTAGATAATTAATCTCCAGGTGTGGTTGAATTGACAACTCAGCTGCTAATACTTGCAAGTATTCTTTGGCTCCCCTTGTGTCGAATCTATAAATTTGGGTTGAATACTCTACCCTCGAAGACTGTTGCAATCCCATATAGTTGTGGGTTATCAGTCTGAAACCTTAATACATGTGTGAATACATAAACAAACACAGTGTCCCTAGTGAGCCTCCACTAGACTAGCTCGTTGATCAAAGCTGGTTAAGGTTTCCTAACCATTGACATGAGTTGTCATTTGATAATGGGATCACATCATTAGGAGAATGATGTGATGGACAAGACCCATCCGTTAGCTTAGCATAATGATCATTCAGTTTTATTGATATTGCTTTCTTCATGTCAAATACATATTCCTTCGACTATGAGATTATGCAACTCCTGGATACCGGAAGAATGCCTTGTGTGCTATCAAACATCACAACGTAACTAGGTGATTATAAAGATGCTCTACCGGTATCTTCAAAGGTGTTTGTTGAGTTGGCATAGATCGAGATTAGGATTTGTCACTCTGAGTATCAGAGAGGTATCTCTGGGCCCTCTCGGTAATACACATCATAAGCTTGCAAGCAAGCGACTAAGAAGTTAGTCACGAGGTGATGTATTGCAAAACTAGTAAGGAGACTTGCCAGTAACGAGATTGAACTAGGTATAAAGATACCGGCGATTGAATCTTGGGCAAGTAACATACCGTTGGGCAAATGGAATTACGTATGTTGTCATAACGGTTCGACCAATAAAGATCTTCGTAGAATATGTAGGAGCCAATATGGGCATCCAGGTTCCGCTATTGGTTATTGACTGGAGAGGTGTCTCAGTCGTGTCTACATAGTTCTCGAACCCGTACGGTCCGCACACTTAACATTCGATGGCGATATAGTATTATATGAGTTATGTGATTTGGTGATTGAATGTTGTTCGGAGTCCTGGATGGGATCACGGACATGACGAGGAGTCTCGAAATGGTCGACAGGTAAAGATTGATATATATGACGATGGTATTCGGACACCGGAAGTGTTTCGGGGGGTACTGGGTACTTATCGGGTCACCGGAAGGGGTTCCGGGCAACCCTGGCAAAAGATATGGGCCTTATGGGCCAAGAGGGGAATCACACCAGCCACAAGGGGCTGGTGTGCCCCCATATGGGCCGGCCTAAGGAGGAAATGAAAGGGAAGAAGGGAAAGGAAAGTCTGGATTAGGATTCCCACTTCATTCCCTCTCCCCCCCTCTTTCCTTCCTCCTTGAGGAAACATGGCAGGGGGAGCATAGCCTCTCCCCTCCCCCTCCCCCTATATATACGTGGGAGGGGGGCGCCTAGCACACACCAGATCAATTGTTAGCCGTGTGCGCCCCCCTCCACCGTTTACACCCCCGGTCATATTCGTAGTGCTTAGGCGAAGCCCTGTGGAGATCACTTCACCATCACCGTCACCACGCCGTCGTGCTGACGGAACGCATCTACTACCTCGATGTCTTGCTGGATCAAGAAGGCGAGGAACGTCACCGAGCTGAACGTGTGCAGAACGCGAAGGTGCCGTGCGTTCGGTACTTGATCCGTTGAAGCACGAAGAAGTTCAACTACATCAACCACGTTGTGAAAACGCTTCCGCTTACAGCCTACGAGGGTACGTAGACACACTCTCCCCCTCGTTGCTATGCATATCTATGGATAGATCATTGTGTGTGCGTAGATTTTTTTCCATGCAACGTTTCCCAACAGTCATGACATGGAAAACAATTTGAACATGCAAATATTTCACCAATTAAACTTCACAGAATCAACTACAAGCAATAATTAACACCAGGATGTGATCTAAATAATAGTTGTTGGGAAACGTAGTAGAAAAAATCGTCCTACGGTCAAATCAGGAACACTATGAAGATGCATTAGCGGTTTAGATTAGATCATTACCAACTCTGAGTTGCAATGGAAGAAGTGTCGGTGTATATCATACTTTAAGTCTCTCAAACCATTCATGAACAATCCCTCAAACTGAAGATCGAAAGCACGACCTCTCCAAGTATGCAAGCGTACGGTCTTCACGATCAGGCGGCGCTTCGCTGTCCAGAGCTAACCAACGCGAAGATTTGGAGGGAGAAGACTAGAACCACACCGAGCTTCTAATTATGAGTACTAGATAGGATTAGATCTAGGTTTAAACTGATCAACTAGACTAGAACTAGAGAACTAGAGGACGATCCAAAACTTGTGTATGCAAAAGTGCCCAAAACCTCTAGTATATATAGGTTGGAGGATAGGGTACGGGGCGCTACAAGGGGGGAGGACTGCCCCCTTGCGCCAGCCAAGGAGGGGGAATCCCCCTCCAATTCAGCCTCCCCTAGCTTCTCCATGAAGCTAGGGAGCGCCTCCACGAATGGGCCTCATAAGCCCATTAACTTTCCCCCCTATAGGACTTTTAGTATTTTCCTTGAACTAATGATACTTAAATAATTATAAAATCCTCCTAATCATTATTAGGGCCTTTTATTATTAACTTAACATATCCGGAATATTTTCCACCTATGTATCAATTCCCGGTATTGGCCGATAAACCCCGAAACTCTTCCGTTAACCCCAGAACGCTTCCGGTTTCTCTGGAAACTATTTCTTATATTAATGAAACAATTTCATAAATCTTTTATCATCACTCTTGCTCCATTAATACCCAGCAGATCATGATTCCCTTAACATCACGACCCAACATAGACATGAACAAACCCCCTTTCGTTCAATGACCAATAGCGGAAACATAGACATTCATATTGATCCCTATGAATAAACGAATGAAATTCGAGTGAACCTTTGGTTATAATGTGTTGTTCCCTTTGCTTCACGATACTCTACAAAACCAGAGGTGAGATATATCGATATCCTCTTGAGTAATTCTGATGCTCACTATACCAGTCTCCTCGTTACCGGTTTTGTTATTTTTTTCTTGTTGACATGTCCATGCATCCTTGTGGCCTAGTCACCCGTGTCTGGCCAGACGATGATGGATGTCGTCACACTGAGAGGACCCTAAGAATATTTCTCCATCGTTGTAGGAGAAAATCCCACTCTTGAGCTATCTAGCCCCTTGTCCAACTTTTCGATGCCTGTAAGTTGTCGTTATGATCACCGTGTTACAGATGACGTTTGTGCAAACCCAAAGTTTATCGTATGGTAAGAAGTGACTATGATACTCTCATCTTCTAAGGAACTAAAGCATACGTTAACTCTCTATGTTATAACGATTGATTTGTGATGATTTTATCTCAAAGTATAACAAACAAGTTTGGCTCAATTAAATATGACTGTTCTTCCAACGTCATATTCTCAAAGTTTTTTAGGACTATCCTTGCACTTAACGATACCCTAAGATCTAGAAAACATGATCACTAACAACACTTGAGCTAGTCTTAGAGGCGAGACTAGGAATCAGGTTTTTCTGTTTATCATTCCACACATGCATATGAGTTTTCCATTGAATCGCACATTCCAGGATCATGGCAGTTAGAGCATAGAGTATAAACTCTTAATTATAAACATGGAAATATAATGATACATTATTATTGCCTCTAGGGCATATTTCGAACAATAGTTCATAGGTTGAAAAGTAGGGTTTGAGATGGATGATGATTATGAAGGTGGTGCTATTAGTGGTCGAGATGTCTCCATGATGAATGGCGTGTTGGTGGTGCAGATGACTTCGATTCCCCCACCTTCATCTGCATTTGTCCGTGGAATTTTGGGAGATCAACGTGAGGTGAAAGCGATTCACCTCTGTTTCTTCTCACAGATGACGGTGAAAAAGTCCTCTCAAACAAATCTGGAGGTTTCGAGGTAAAATAGGACCAGATGTATCGTAGAGCACTGGAGGGGTGCCATGTGTGCCCCTCATTCATTGGCTCATGGGCCCCTTAGGGCCCTCCTTGGATAGGGTCTTAGCTCTTTTCCCGTGAACATCTCCAATATATTTTTTACCATTTTTCCTAGCTTCATACAAAATATTTCTTCAGTGGTCCCTGTTCGTTGCTTTTCTACAACTTACTGATAATTTCACTCGCTAAGTAAAACATGCAAGCTTAGTGTAAAAATACATTAGAATGATGTGATAATGTGCAAAATATCATTAACATTTATACTAAGTATCAGCTCCCCAAGATTAGAATATGCTTAGTAAACATGACCGTACATTTATGGAGTGATGTGTCAATATTAAAGAATACGGACCTAACAACATCACAATTATTTTCATGATCAAACATTCTGAACAACAACTCTTTCGTATAAAACTTCTTAGTGAGGAGGTCATGACACCCTCTACACGCACAGGTTTAACAATCAAAACATATTGAGAATATCAAACCATTTAACATGTACGTTGGTTCCGCTTTTGGGAAACATTCGGAAGGTTCCAGCCCCTATTCTTACCATTTTTGGGCACCTTCTAGAAGGTTCTAGCCCAGGTTTTATCAGTTTTGAGAACCTTCTAGAAGCTTCCTAAACTGGTTTTTCTGTTTGTTTTGTTTACTGATTTTTCCGATGTTCTTGTTTGTATTTTTTTTACTTTTCAGGTTTCTTTAAAAAATGAAAATTTCCAAAAATATCCGCGTATTTGATTTTTTTTCATGTTTTACCAAAAAGTTTAATATGAAAAAATGTCCACATTTTCAAAAATGTTTCCAATTTTTATAGAAATGTAGCATTTTTAAAAAAATGATCGCGTTTTCAAAAGATGATCATGATTTCAAAAAATATTTTTAATACTTCTTCATATTCAAAAAATAAAATTAGAAAAAACATTTCTTTTTTTCAAAATGCCACAAGTTTGAAAGTTGTGTGCGTGTCTCCAAAACACCGTTCAAGATTTGTAGAAATGTTCACAAATTTTACAAAAAATGTTTCCGTTTACCAAAAAATCTAAAAATGTTAAGTTTGTTTGCTTGAGAATTCCGGTCGCTAAAGTGTCGGGTTGATGCAACAAGCTGGTGCACTACGGACAAAATGTTCAGCTATATATACTGTCACTAGAGGAAAAACCGAGTAGCTACGTGAGGAAACCAGGTTGCTATAGTAACCCATGTGTGCTAGTGGGTTGCCCTTTGTGTGTGTGTGTTTGCTCGGCGAGCGGGACATTGGCAGCAACTAGCGCTCGCTCCCAGCCTCCGGCGCTCTCAGCCGCCGCCACGTGTCGCATTCTGTATGCTCCCTTGAGATTTTATTTTATATTTTTTCGCACACATTTTCGGCTTTTTATACGGGGTTTTCTGTTTTTTTTTTTGCCTTTTTGATTTTTCATCGGTCTTCCTTAACTTTTGGAATAAAAAAAATATTGCGTGAAAAGATATTATTTTTCTCCTGCGACAGGCACCGTTTTGTTTCCGCGAGACGTATGATTTTGCTTCCGCGAGAGGCACGATTTTGCTTTCGCGAGAGGCACGACCATGCCTCTTGAAAACAAAAAGAATGCTTTTTTTTTATTTCATAAGAGGCACGGTTTTGCTTCCGCGAGAGGCACGATCGTGTCTCACGGGAACAGAAAAAACATGTTTTTTAAAAAAAATTCCATTCGCGAGAGGCTGGATTTTGCTTTCGCAAGAGACACGGTTGTGTATTCGCGAGAGACATGGTCGTGCCTCTCGAAAAAAAAAAAATGTGTTTTCTATTTTTTTTTCGGTGAGAGGCATGGTTTTCCTTCCGCAAGAGGAACGGTTGTGCCTCTCGAAAATAAAAAATATGTGTTTTTAATTTTTTTCCTTCCGCGAGAGGCACAACCATGCCTCTTTCGGAAAGAGGAAAAAACGTGCTTCTGGTTCGGTTTTTTCGTGAAGAAAAAGTTTGTCAAACATTATCAACATGGGATCTAATTTGAAGATCTTGACACAAGGAATCCAATGATGAAAATGGTTTGAGATTTGGACTCACGGTTTAAGAGATAAAACATTCTGAATAAACGAATGTACGAAAAAAATGGAGAACTCCTTGGGTGCGACAAGTGGCGCGCATGTAATGTGCCAGTTATCGCAACCTGGGGAGGTGGGAGTGATCTTTGAAATGAGTACTTTTTAATTAATGATTTCGCACATTGGCACTCTGCCTTATAGGTGCATGTGTAAAGATGGGTGTGGTTGTGTCTCGCCTACCGTGGTTTCCTATTCGGTGCTTCAGGCACCTGTTTCTTCGTTAATTGCAAACGGGTGCACACTGTGGCTCCACTCTCGGCCAGCCCATTTCTCTTCTTTTTTCCATTAAAGTTCCAGAATAATGTGCCGGGCTACGGTCGAACTAGCGACCTCACTGTTTGAAATGAAGTGCTGAAACCACCATGCAATCACACCCGCTTGTGCACACCTACTTCCTTTCTTTTTTCGTCCTTCAATTCGATTTGTTCTTTTTCATTTTCCATTACTTTTTGTTTTTTCTTCTTCTTTTTTTTTGTTTTCTTAAATGTGTGTCTTTTAAATTCGTGAACCTTTCTTCCAAAATCGACAAACCTTTTGAAAATTGGATGAACTTGTTTTGTAAATTTGATGATTTTTTTCAAAGTTGATGAAATCTTTTTAAATTCCATGAACCTTTTCAAATTTGATGAATTTTTAAAAATTTGATAAACTTTTTTCAAACCCGTGAACTTTTTTCAAATCCGTGAACTTTTATTTGAAACTGCAAAATCCGTCAACCATTTTTAAGTTAGTGAACTTTATTTGAAACAGCGAAATCCCTGAACTTTTTAAAGAACAGTTTTCAAAAATGGTGACTCCTTTTTTAAATTTATGAACAGTTTTTCCCTTGATGCTAACTTTATTTCTTATCCGTGATTTTCTTTGTTCAAAAGCCAATGGTCAACTCTGAACTGGTCAATAAGTAAATAGTCAACTGACCAGGAGGGGGACCGTGGAAACCGAATGAGCGAGCGCTAGCGAGCGTGAGCGCTGTGTTGCTAGCTAGCACAACGAGCGTTGAAGGCAAATCCTATTTCGTGCTTAAGACGCCAGTTGCGGTCCATTCTACGAACCGGCGCACACACATCCTGAGCTCTGGTCCAACCCATTTCACATTTTGTTTTCTGTTTAAAGCTCGAAAAAGGTCCGTGAGGGATTGTGGGTAACAAATATCGAACTCGCGATCTCTTCACTGCGAGCGGACTGCACTAACCACTTTGCTAACTTGGCTCCTGCGCATAACTACTTCTTTTTCTATAGTTCTATATATAGGAAATTCCCCCCTACGCTTTCTATGTTATCCTTTTGTCTTATCTTTTCTGTTTCCTGTTTTCTTTTTTCTTATATTAAATGCGTGAACTTTTACAAATTGATGTTTTTTTTCAAAAGTGATGATCTTTTTTCAATTTTGTTGAACTTTCTTTCAAATTCAATAAATTTTTCTCAAAAGTCGATAAACCATTTAGAAAATGATGTTCCAAATCATATGAACTTTTTTCAATTCAAAGAATTTTTTTTAAAATCTATAAAGAAATTTTTTGGTGAACCTTTATTAAAAATCGATGAACTTTTTTTCAAACCCAATAATATTTTTCCAATTCAATGAATTTTTTCAAATTAGATGAAGTTTTGTCAAATTTCATGATCTTTTTAAAAATTCGAGAATTCATTTTCAAAATCAATTAAATTTTTTTAGATTTGATGAACTCTTTCCAATTTGTGAACATTTTTCAAATTCGATGAACGTTTCTCATTTTTTTGTGAAACTTTTTTCAAAATCGATGAACTTTTTTCAAGTTTGTGAACTTTTTATGCAATATTACTTTTTTTGAAATTGATGAACCTTTTCAAATTCACCATTTCTACAAATAGTTCAAAATTCTAAGTGTGACAGTAGACGCTATTGTGCAATAAATTTCGCGGCAACTACCAAAATTCAAGGGTATTTCAAAATTGTTCTTATATTATTGGTGCTATTCCCAGTCACTAAAGTCGAGTTGTTGTAGTGGTTGGCCGAACTCGTACGAGAATGCTATGGTGCGGGTTTGAATCCTTGAGATCTTAACTTTTTGAGTGGTTTTTTCGGCATTTCCTATTTGGCGCCACAGGCGGCAGTTAATGTGCATTTTTGTTAACTGGCGCCTGTGGAGTCTGTAAATGGGCCGGCCCATCTAGGTGCCGGTTGACATTTTCTTTTTACAAAATTGTATGAACTTTTTGAATATCGATGAACTTTTTTCCAACAGTATTTTTCAGATAGATGAACTTTTTGAATATCCATGAACTTCTTTTCGAAAATGGATGAACTTTTTTAGATTTACGATTTTTTCAGTTCCGTGTACTTTTTCAAAAAATACATGAGCTTTTATTGAATTTATATGAGCTTTTTTCATATTTAATAAACTCTTTAAAAAATTAACGAACTTTTTGCTAAATTGGATGAACTTTTTTTCAATTTGAATGAACATTTTTCAAACTAATGAACTTTTTTCAAAATTGATGAACCTTTTTTAAAGATATGAACTTATTTTCAAATGGATGAACCTTTTTTCTTTAAATCTGTAAACCTTAGGACTGCTCATGCTAGCAAAATATCGAACAAAACTGGGGCAACACGCTAGTGGGCCGGCCCATACTAGCAACGCTGGAGGCGCCGGATCGTTAACAGGCACCTGCAGCTCTGTATAGGAGCTCCGGAGCTCATAAGCCGCACCTTTAGCGCCGGTAAGGCTTACTGGCGCCCACGCGTTTCCCACCTGGGCCTGGCCCAAGTAAGGCCGACGCGACCGTTCGGGACGCTGTTAAGAGCGAAAAACAGCGAAAAAGATGGCGCTCCCAGGATTCGAACTCGAGCCACTGCAACCCAATACTAGTGTTCCTAACCACTAGAACAACTTACCTATTGTGTATGATAACAGCCCCGACACTATAAGGACGTGCGGCTGCGCTATTTCTTGCATGTATACTATATCACTTAATTTCCGAATTATTTACAAAAAACATCGTGAATTTGAATAAGTTCATCATTTTAGAAAAAGAGTTCACAAAAATTGAAAAAAACTCAACAATTTTGAAAAAAGTTCATCAAATTTTAAAAGGTTCATCGGACTTCAAAGTTCAATTAATTTGGAAAAGTTAATCAAGTTGACAAAAGGTTTATCAATTTTGAAAAAAGTTCACCGTTATGAAAAAAAAGAACACCATTTTGAAAAAAAGTTCACTATTTTGAGAAAAAGTTCATCGATTTTCACGAAAAAGTTCATCAAGTAGAAAGAAGTTTATCAATTTTGAAAAAAGTTCACCGTTTTGAAAAAAGTTCACCATTTTGAAAAAAAGTTCATCGATTTGAAAATAGTTCATCGATTTTGAAGAAAAAGTTCATCAAGTAGAAAGAAGTTTTATCAATTTTAGAAAAGGTTCATAGATTTGAAAAATGTTTCATCAATTTAGAAAAAAATCATAGACTTGAAATAAAGTTCACAAAAAATAAAGTTCACGAAAATATTTCATCGATTTTGAGGAAAAAAATCATCGACTTTGAAAAAATGCATCGATTTCGAAAAAGTTCATTCATTTTAAATAAAAGTTAATCAATCTGAAAATAGTTCATAGAATTTGAAAAAAAAAGTTGACGCATTTGAAAAAGAAATACAGAATGGGAAAAAGAAAAAAGAAAGAAAAGTAAAAAACTGTTCCAAAAAAACGGTCCCAAAAGTGGGGGATTCCGCGACCGTGACAAAGAATAAAGCGAACATGACAGTATTGGACACATATGTTAGGCTTATCATAGTGGTTGGTGCGCTGCTCTCTGAGCCTAGTGATCCTAGGTTCGAACCCTGCCTCAGACGCCGTTTTTTTGCTTTGATTCAGTTTGAACAGAATTGGAAAAAAGGACAATGGACCGGCCCGGCGCAGCAGGGGGGTGTGCGCCCGATTGCATAATGTACTGTAACAGGCGCAACAGGCGCCCTTTAGTATTTGCCGAGCTCCCGGGGTTTTCATGTTTAGGACTGCCACATTGTGTGTTCGTTGTGCTAGTGAGCGCCTTGGTCGCGGTGACTATTTATCGCATTAAGCCTGAAGGAAACTTTCTCTCCATGAAATGTGCAGCTATCGGGCCGGCCCTTTAACGTGCACCTAGAAAAAAAATATAGAAGAAAAGGACAAAACGACAAGGAGTCAATCCCACAATTTTCTAGGCGGAAGGTTGCACTGTTAGCCACTGATTTGGCGTGCGATTGGTGATAGAATTGAGGGTACGGCCTACTTGACAAGAAACGAGCCGCTATTCCATAGGTTTTTCCATCTTTTTTTAGCTTTTTTTCTCACCAATTCTTCATTTCTTTTCTCAGTTTTTTTATTTTCTTTCCTTTTACTTTGGTTTTATCTATTCTCCCTTTTCTTTCTTTTATTTTTCCATTTTTCTCCTCCGTTTCATTATTCTTTGTAGGATTTTATTTCTTTGTTTTTTATTTTCCTTTTCATTTTTATTTTGTTTCTATTTTTGGGTTTGGTTGTTCTTTTGGTTATTATTGGACATTTTTTGTATATGTCAACAAAATTTTCTAATAAATATCTAACATTTTTCCAATACAAATTATACATATTTGTTATACAGGGTCAACATTTTTTTTACAAACAGTTTTAACATTTTTCAAATAAAAGATAATTTTTTAATACTTGGTAAACTTTTTTCTATACATTTTTTAAAATTATTGATTAACAGCTTTCAAATAAAAATATTAATATTTTTGTAATACATGGTCAACATTTTTTTCTATACACATTAACATTTTCCAAACAATTGATTGACATTTTTTTCAAACACTTGTTCAACATTTTTAAAAAATTTGTTTAACATTTTATATACATGATCAATTTTTAATCAATTTTCCAATTCATGGTAAACATTCTTTCCATACACATTTAACATTTTTCAAATAATTGATTAAAATTTCTCAAATAATTACAGAAGATTTTTCAATGCTTGTTAACATATTTATATAAAATGATAATAAAAATTCATCATTTCCCAAATGCACATTCTTTCCATACACATTTAACATTTCCCAAATGCTTGATTAACATTTTTTTTATATACATGATGAAAACAATTCATCATTTTTAAATACATGGTCAACTTTTTCTATATACATTTTGATCGACATATTTTAATTACATGAGAAATTGTTTCACACGAATTTTAGTATTTTACTAGAACAATGCTCATGCGTTGCAATGGGATATAAATATTCTAGTACATTAGCTTGTGATTACTTGTCAATAATGATGCGATTGTATAAATAAATGTTCATCAAATTCTAACCATGAATTAAATTATATTTTGATTAGAAGTTTGGTAAATAAATTAATGTGGAGTTGGTTCAGAAGGTAAGTAAATTAAGGTGATTGATTATCATATACATGAATGGTTGGACGAAGGGGTGGTGAGAAGAAAGATGAAATGGGAACCTTGTGTTTTTTTTAAGTAGTAGAGATTTACATTTATCGTAAACATGATAAACATTACCTCTATACACATTTAACAATTTGAAATTCTTGGTCCACATTTTTCGGGTTTTTTATGTAGACTGATTTTGTAATATATTTATGTTAAATATTTGGAAGTGTAAACAAAGGTTAAAAAAGAAAGCAAAATGCGTAATAGGAGCTCCCGGCGCTGACTAGGACTCCTGTGAGCTACATGTAGCGGTCACCTACCAGTAGGCTAGCCCATCAACTCGTTTTTCCTGTGCAGTCTCAGCACTCGTTGGAAATACGTTAGATTTTTTTTCTAGTGCCATAGTATTTGTTGCATTGTGTGGTGAACTGGATTAGTAATGTATTTTTATTTTTCCCTATTTCGTTTATATATCCAAAAATATTATAATATGTATATTCCAAAAATAAATTTACTTAATTTTTATTATCTAAAACCACGAATTTACAAAATGTTAACGTAGGGTTAGCTTAATTCAGAAAATTGTTTATAGCATGAAAACAAAGTTGTCAGCACATTAAAAAAATGTTCACGCCGTTCATAAAAATGTACAACACAGTTGTAAAAATGTGCATACATTGTGGAAAAAATATTTGCCACATTCAGGATAATGCTTTTCACCATTCAAAATAGGTATGTTCCATTTGAAAAATGTTCATGCATCCCGAAAATATGTTCATGACTTTTTTATTTATTAAAATGTTCCTGCAGTCTTAAAAAATGTTTCATATCATTCAAGAAAATGTTTCAACATGTATATGTAAACATGTAACATCTATTCGGAAAAAAATCAATAAGATCCATTAAAAATGGTACATGCGTGCATGAAAAAAAATGATATCAAAGCATGTATTGAAAAACATGTTAATCATCTACTTGAAAACGTTAATCATGCATTTTAAAACCGAACCGAAAAACCATACCGAAAATAAAACTAACCAAACCAAATTTATGGATTTTATGGTTTCTGGTTTCGGTATGGTATAAAATTTTCATACCGTTTTGAACTCTGGTTTTTATGGTACATACCCAAAAACGGAACGGTTAACTGAATAAACCGAAGTAAAAATAAATTTATATTTCTTTAGATGAACAACCATACAAGTTATCATTTTGCTTGTACATGAGTCAAATTCATTACTAAGTACGTAATTTTTTCTTGTAATGTAGTCATTTTTTTCTTTTAAAAATGCTAAGCACGTCCATAACCATCAACAGATGAATCAATGCATCTATATATACATATATATATATATATATATATATATATATATATATATATATATATAGTTATATACTATTTGTGTAAAATAGTATGTGTTTTGAGTAATAAATTCACAAATTATTATTATGTCATTTTCAAATTCGCGTCAACTTTGGTTATTACGGTATATACCAAAACCATACCAAAATAATTTGGTAGTATATACCAAAATTGAACCATATTTTAATTTCATATCGTATTTACTGAAGTATTAATACCGTACAAACCCAACAACTGTATAAACTGAACCATGTAAACCGAACAAACCGAACACACAGAGTGACCTGGTGTATACAAAATATACAGTGCATACAGAAAAAGAAGGCACATGTTCAAAAAGTAAACGATCTTAAAAAAACCAATCCCCCCTCCCCCCCCAATGAAAACTGATAAAGAAACAGAAAAAGAAACTCAAGAAAACCATAAAAAGGAAAAAACACACTACAAACAGTAAAGAAAGTCATAAATAAACCACATAAAAAACTCTCGCGTGCTGCTACAGTAATGGGCTAGCCTCATGGTACGTTGGCGAGAGGCGAGATGGTGCTTCATCTCGCAATGGCCGAGAAATTGCTCCCGCGATGTATAAATATCGCGGGAGCAACTAATCCGGGCGTACCCCTCGGGAGTTTCGCAAGGGATCACTTTAGTGGGTTGGGGGCATGCCACTTTGTGTGCTCTCAGTTCCCGCCTCGTGCCACATGCTGGGCGCTCCCACGGCATTTTATTTTATTATGTTTCTGTACACGTTTTCGTGTTTTAGATGTTTTTTCTGGGGTTTCCGAATTTTTGGTTTTCGTCTAGTATTTCATAGATTCTGGAGAGAAAAAAGTTAAAAAATATAGCACAAAAAACATGTTTCTTTGCTTTCGTGGGAGCACAGATTTGTTTCCGCGAGAGGCACAACTGTACCTCTCGAAAAAGTAAAAAAATACATTTTTTCTTCCAGAGGAGACACGAATTTTCTTTCGCGAGAGGCACCGAGATTTGCTTCTCGTGGAGGCACATATTTTTTTCCATGAGAGGCACAATTGTGCCTCACAAAAAAGAAAAAATAAATGTGATTTTTACTTGCTTCCATGGTAGGCACAGATTTGTTTCCACTAGAGACACAATTGTGTCTCTCAAAAATGAAAAAATGTGGAGAAAAAATGTGCTTCCTACGTGGCTTTTTTCAGGAAAAAAAGTTCGTTAAAACCTATTAACATCGGACCTAGTTTCGAGGACCTCGACGCAAGAAATCCAACTTTAAAAGCGGTTTGAGATTTGAACGCACGGTTTAAGAGATAAAATGTTTTTAAATAAACTAATATACAAAAAATAGAAAAACTCATAGGTTTGCGACAAGTGACGTACATGCAGTGCGTCATTTGTCAACCATTGTAAAGGTGGGAGTGACCTTTGTAAGAGGTATCCATTAATTACTGATCTCACTATATTGCCAGGGACGAATTGGATCACACTCGCACCTACATCACTTCTTTGGTGGGCCGGTTCATCACAGTAATATGTTTAACACATGTTGTTTTGAGCGTTATTTCTGTAGTGTTTTTTGCTAGTTTTTTTAGTGCTGGCTCTGTGTTTCATTTTAAAGTTTTTTATGTTCCTTTGTCGTTTATATATTTTTAGTATGCAATAATATCTTTGAAAATATGTAACATATTAAAAATTGTGTAATTTTAATAAGTGTTATCGATGTGAAAAATTATTTTGGTACAATTATAAATTATTTACCTATTTAAACAATTGCTCATGGGTTTGATAAAAGTCTTCATGTATTTAGAAAATGTTCATGTAATTATGAAGAGTGTTTGCGGATTTATAAGGGGCTAACATGTCATTTAAGATGTTTTTTTTACTTTTTAATTATTCACGCAATTAAATATTTTGGCATGCCTTTCGAAAATAAATGCTCATGTAGTTTAAAGGAAATGACTTATTATTTTGAATATTCAGCGAATACTAGAAAGTGTTCACGCGTGCTGAAAAATAATCACGCCCTTCCAAAAAGGTGCGCACATATGTTTAAAAAATGTTTGGACTATTTAAAAAGTATTCACCTCTTTTGATAAAATGTTATTGCTATTTTGAACAATTGTCATTGGAATAAAATTAGCACATATGCCCGCGCGTTGCAACGAGAGAAGTAATTGACATGTCCATCAAATCGTATATCAATGCGACACGACAACATCCGTACGGTGCCACCAAATAGCAGCAGTGATACACACGTCGAGGTTGAAATCTACTTCCACCTTTGTTGTGCTTATTTGACAAAAATCTTAAAAATTGAATTATTGACGCAAGATTGGTGGACTCCACAAGGATTGATTCATTAATCGCAGGGCTTCCCCTTATAGTAACAATCCTGAAATCCAGTCTTACTTACACCGCTTAATTTATATTGACGCAACCATCCATGCAATCCAACAACTTTTTTATTTAGAACCAATCAGCCATGCTAGCCTAAATCCATTTAATTTCTTCATTCCCTATGTTCCTTGGTTCTTGAAGTGGCTTCCCAATTTCCACACAATTTACAAACGTATATAAATTAATTGTAGAGCACGCAGAAGGCAGCAGCGCCGCCGGACTCCAGCGCCTCGACCTCACCTCAGCATGGACACCACAACAGCTCTGCAGCGTCTCGCATGGCGCCGAGCTGAACTTTTAAATGCCACCTGGAATTGCACAAATTTGAACTATCAACCATATGAATTCAGAGTAATTTGAATAGCAGGAACATTATAGCCATGTAGTGTCCATTGATTGAGGACTAGGAGGAGAAGGTGTCACAGATGTAGCAAGCAGTTTAAGTAGTACCCAGAGCATGCAACGTCAAGCCACCAAAACCGAACCTAGCCTTGTCTGTAGGAAGAACGAGAGAGCTGAAGGAGATCAATAGTGTCTCGCTGTCGAGAAATAGAAAAAACAAAAACAAATATGAACCTAACTCAAGAAGGTCAAAGCGGCCTCCACGAGAAGTTCAACATGGCAAGGGGTGAGGGTCGGGAGGAGGCTGGTGGTTGGCCACGGTGGTGCATTATCAGGCGTGCCGTTGGTGGTGGCGAGTGGCACGACGGCGGACAGAGACACCGGGGAGGCGCTTGTGGCCGGGGTGGAGCACGGAGGAGGCGCACGTGGCAGGAGGTCGTCGCCGGGAGGACGAGCTAGGCGAGGCCGGGGCAGCTGAGTGGCAGGGGAGGCACGACGGCGCACGTAGGCGTCGCGACCATTGCGTGGTGGCGGTAGGGGGCGGCCAAGGCTAGATTCGGGGACGTGGGTGGCGCAGCGGTCATACGTCTCCAACGTATCTACTTTTTTCTCACGCTTTTCCTCTTGTTTTGGACTCTAATTTGCATGATTTGGATGAAACTAACCCCGGTTGACGCTATTTTCAGCAGAACTACCATGGTGTTGTTTTTGTGCAGAAATAAAAGTTCTCGGAATGGAACGAAACTTTGCGAGGATTTTTTATACCAATAATAAAAATTTCTAGAGCCAAGACCCACCAGAGAGGGGCCCCTGGTTGGGCACAACCCACCAGGGCGCACCCACCTCTCCTGGCGCGCCCAAGTGGGTTGTACCCACCCGGTGGCCCCACTGATGACCCCCTGATACTATAAAATCACATTATTCCAGAAAAAAAATCAGGGAGAAAGAATTATCGTGATCCACGAGACGGAGCTGCCGCCAAGCCCTGTTCATCCTCGGGAGGGCAGATCTGGGGTCCGTTTGGGGCTCCGGAGAGGGGGATCTTCGTTCCTCGTCATCACCACCCAATCTCCATCGCCAATTCCATGATGATACCCACCGGGAGTGAGTAATTCCTTCATAGGCTCGCTGGTCGGTGAGGAGTTGGATGAGATTCATCATGTAATCAAATTAGTTTTGTTAGGGCCTGATCGCTAGTATCCACTATGTTCCTATATTGATGTTGCTATGACTTTGCTATGCTTAATGCTTGTCACTTTGGGCCCGAGTGCCATTAACTCAGATCTGAACCGTTTATGAATTCATCATTATATCCATGTTTTAGATCCGATCTTGCAAGTTATAGTCACCTACTACGGTTATGATCTGACAACCCCGGAGTGACAACAACCGGGCCCACTCTCGGTGATGACCGTAGTTTGAGGATTTCATGTATTCACTATGTGTTAATGCTTTGTTCCGATTCTCTATTAAAAGGAGGACTTAATATCCTTCGTTTCCAATATGGACCCTGCTGCCACGGGAGGGTAGGATAAAATATGTCATGCAAGTTCTTTCCATAAGCATGTATGACTATTTACGGAGTACATGCCTACGTTATATCGATGAACTGTAGCTAGTGCCGTATCGCCCTAGGTTATAACTGTCTCATGATGAATATCATCCAACAAGTCACCGACCCAATGCCTACGAATTTATTTATATTGATCTTGCTGCGTTACTACTGCTATCATCACTGTTATATTTGCTACAAATTACTGTTATCACTGTTACTGTTACCATTGCTGCTGTGACTACTATCAAAACTATCAAACTACTTTGCTACTGATCACCTCACTGCAGATAATTAATCTCCAGGTGTGGTTGAATCGACAATTCAGCTACTAATACCTTCAAATATTCTTTGGCTCCCCTTGTGTCGAATCTATAAATTTGGGTTAAATACTTTACCCTCGAAAACAGTTGCGATCCCCTATACTTGTGGGCTATCAAGACCTTTTTCTGGTGCCGTTGCCGGGGAGCATAGCTATATTTGTTGAGTCACTTGGGATTATTATCATATTATCACTATGAAGAATCTGAAGGATTCAAAGACTAAGATATTTCCCTCAAGGACGAGGGGAGGTAAGGAACTGCCATCCAGTTCTGCTTTAGATTTACCTTCTGTTATGAGTAAACTTGCAACACCACGACATGCTATCAATTCTGATATGTCGCAAGTTATTGATGATGCTACTTCTGCTATGGATAATGCTTATGATGATGCTAGAACCTTGCTTGATAATGATGATGTGCCACTTGGTGATTTTATTGATAAACAAATTGCTAGAGTAATACAACATGATGTTGTTGAATCTGATGATGAGCTTGAAACTGAAACTCCTGAAACACCTGCTAGAACTAGCCTTCCTAGATATGAATTGCCTAAGGTAACAGAAGGTTATGTTATGAGTGAAGAAGCAACTAGAGATATTCTTTCTTGCAATGATAGAGACGATCTAGAGAAATTACTATGCAAGTATAAAGAAAAATCTCTGAATGCTAGAATGAAATGTGATCCTGCTACTTCACCTATCTTTATTAATGATAAGGATTATGAATTCTCTGTCAACCCAGAGTTAATCACTTTGGTTGAATCTAATCCTTTCCATGGTTATGAAACTAAAAAACTATTGTGGCACATCTTACTAAGTTGAATGATATAGCCACCCTTTTTACTCATGATGAGAAAACTCGCTATTACTTTATTCTCAAATTATTTCCTTTCTCATTAAAGGGTGATGCTAAAGCTTGGTACAATACTCTTGCTCCTGGTTGTGTGCGTAGCCTGTGACGCCCTCGATTCAATCGTACACTAATCATACACACAAATGTGTATGATCAAGATCAAGGACTCACAGGAAGATATCACAACACAACTCTAGACACAAATTAAAATAATACAAGCTTTATATTACAAGCCAGGGGCATCGAGGGCTCGAATACATCAGCTTGAATACAAACGAGTTAGCGGAAGCAACAATATCTGAGTACAGACATAAGTTAAATAAGTTTGCCTTAAGAAGGCTAGCACAAAAGCAACATCGATCGAAAAGGCAAGGCCTCCTGCCTGGGAGCCTCCTAACTTCTCCTAGCCGTCTGCGGCCTCCACGTAGTAGTAAGCATCGGCGATGGCATCTGGCTCCTGGGCTCCGACATCTGGTTGCATCAACCGGAAAGAAGAAGAAAGGGGGAAAAGGGGGAGCAAAGCAACCGTGAGTACTCATCCAAAGTACTTGCAAGCAAGGATCTACACTACATATGCATCGGTATCAATGAAATGGGCTGTATATGTGGACTGAATTGCAGAATGGCAGAAGAGAAGGGGAAAGCCTAGCCTATCAAAGACTAGCATCTTCAAGCAGCTCCAAGCATCTTGCAGCATCAGAAGAGGTAAGAGTAGCATAAAGTGAAGTATTAGTAGTGTTATCAACCTCGGCCAAAGATCCTTTCTCGACCCCCTGCGAGAAAGCAATCCCAGAGCCATACTATCCAATTGTCATCACAATCCAATTCTCACCATCCAATTCTCATCACAAGTATCCAGTTCTAGTTGTATCGATCGGGATACAACTCCAAGTGTACGTTACCGTAGGACAGGCTATCGATAGATGTTTTCTTCCCTGCAGGGTTGCACCAACTTACCCACCACGCTCGATTAACTCCGGACGGACACACTTTCCTAGGTCATGCCCGGCCTCGGCCAAACAATACGCCGCAACCCGACCTAGGCTTAACAGAGAGGTTAGCATGCCGGACTAAACCTATGCCCCCAGGGTTCATGGGCCATCGCCTCAGGAACTCCTGCATGTTGCGAGGGCGTCCGGTGAGCAGACCTAGATACCTCCTTCAAAAAGGCAGGTGCTTACGCAGTCCAACCCGGCGTGGCTGCTCAGTCGCTGACGTCTATTAAGCTTCTGTAGCGACCAGACCTCAAACAGTCTGACCTCTGTGCTCAGGTGTCATCCCTGGATCAGTAATGCTGACACCACACAGTACTTTGAAGGATTTATAACAGAGTAGCAATCACACACTTATTACATCGAATGCCTCAAAGAGAACTTATTACAATAAATATGGCTTAAGGCCATCTAATAACGATAACAACGGAAGGCTTGGAAGATAAGCGAGTCCATCAACTCCAACGGCATCACTGAGTATAGAACCACGACCTAAAAGGCACCTTACTTGTCGTCTGAAAAGTCTGCAACATGAAACATTGCAGCCCGAAAACGGGTCAGCACATGGAATATGTTGGCAATGTAACACATAGAGAGTAATGAAAAATTAAGCCTATACTACATGCATATATGGCTGGTGGAAAGCTCTATGGTTACAGTTTTGCGTAAAGCCAATTTTTCCCTACTGCAAAGGAATAAATTTTATTTAACTATCATGGTGGTTGTTAAACATTGAGAATGGTTGACAGCATCCTCAATCCCAATTAAAGTAATCATCATTAAAAACCCAACAATATTAATTTAGAGTAACATGATGAGATTCACATGATATCCAAGTACTAGATACTCAAAACGTCCATAACCGGGACACGACTAACCATGATTAGTTTGTACACTCTGCAGAGGTTTGCACACTTTTCCCCACAAGACACGATCGCCTCCGTTGATTTCTCGCACTACATGGTGTTTGAGAAACGGAGGACCGAGACACAGTCTTTCAGAAGCGCTAGCACCTTACGATGTGATAGACCGTACCAACCTACATCCCCTACATCTGCTAGTCTACCACTATAAGAGTTCGCATGACTTAGTCAACTATGCCAGAGCCCATAATGGCTTGTGGCTGCACACGGAAGTTTCTAGTTTGAATAATCTCATGATGCCTTTGAGTCTGGGTGACGGTCCATAAAGAAAACAACAGGCAATCCTGGAATACCCAGGTACCTCAATCCACCCAGATGTGTGTTTAAGTTGCCACCTTAGATAAACCATTAAATTAAGAAACTCACATCTATCATGGATATCACTCACCCAATCCACGTCTACTAGCATAGCATGGCATAATAGACAAACGTAGAAGTAACTCCCAAAGGTTTGATAAATAAACAGGTAATAGGTACTACCTCAACTACTTCCCATCCCACAATTTAATTAGATCCTATTCATGCAAAGTTTGAGGATTGATCTAATGCAACAAAACTGGGTAGTAAAAGAGGTATGATCAAAGTGTTACTTGCCTTGCTGATGATCCGCGAAACCTAGAGATTCAAAGTAACATGCGACGCACTCCGAGTATTCTATCGCAGACAAACAAACAAGCATACAATAAGTACTCATCTAATGCACAGGTAAAACTCAAATAAAAGATATAACCAGAAAGCTCAACTTAAGAACCCCGGTTTGCAAAAAGAATCAAATGGAAGGAAGCAACGAAAATCAAACGGCAAAAGAAAACAACTTCGTTCTACTAATCCAGACCTAAGTCAAATTTTACAGAAGCAAAAACTTGTTTAAGTTGGTTAAACGGATAGAGGGTTTCGAGACAAAACTCCAGGCGCTTGAATCGCCTGATTCCGATAAACGAGCGAAAAGTTATACTAAAACGAAAATCGAATCAGAAATCGCGATCAGAAAATAACCGCGGAAAATCCGAGAAAAAGAAAAACGATGAACGGATTAACGAACGAACATTCGTTATCCAGATCTAAACGATGAACGCGTTCGTTAAAGCGAACGAACGAGCGAACGCTCGCTATTTATCCTAAACCGAAAAAAACGATCTAATAAAAAAACGAAACTAAAAAAATAAACCGACGAAAACCAATCGGTTTAAAAAAAACGGTGGCACGGGTTACGAGGCACGACGAACCTCGGCGAGCGAGTCGGCGGCGGCGGCGGGCGGCAGCGGCTGGCGGCGCGGGTGGCGGGGTCGGGGCGGCTCGGGGCTAGGGTTTGCCCCCGGGGTGGGCCGGCTTATAAAGCCCCCGCAGGCCAGGAGTCCTAGTCGGACACGACCCGTAGGTCGGTTCGTTTTTTTAATAATTACGCGCAGAAGAAAAATAAAAACAAATAATAAACGAACTCCAAAAATCCCGAAATAAATTTTCCCGGACTTATAAAATCAAGCCCGACAAAGTGAACATTTATTTGGGGCCTAAATGCATTTTTGAAAAACGCATATTTTTCCTAAATTCAAATAAAATACCGAAAAATTCCGAAATAAAATCTTATTTGATTTTTATTATTAAATCCTCAATATTTCTTTATTTTGGGAAAGTCATTTTATTCCCTCTCTCATATTTTTGTAATAGAAATAATTGACGATAAAATAAATAAAATCAAATGATCCTATTCTCAAAATTTGAGAAAACTCAAATATGAAAATAACGAAACCCCAACTCCCTCCGTGGGTCCTTGAGTTGCTTAGGATTTTCTAGGATCGAAACCAAAGCAAATAAAATATGATATGCAATGATGATCTAATGTATAACATTCCAAATTGAAAATTTGGGATGTTACAGACCTACCCCCCTTAAGATGAATCTCGCCCTCGAGATTCGGGTTGGCTAGAAAATAGGTGAGGGTGGCCCTTGAGCAAATCTTCCTCTCGCTCCCAGGTGGCTTCGTCCTCCGTGTGGTGGCTCCACTGAACTTTGCAAAACTTGATAACCTTGCTGCGAGTGACTCGACTGGCAAACTCGAGAATCTTGACTGGTTTCTCCTCATAGGTCAAATTGTTATCCAACTGAATTGCTTCCAATGGCATTGTGTCTCTCAAAGGTATGTCAGCCATCTCCGCGTGGCACTTCTTCAACTGGGAAACATGGAACACATCATGAACTCCTGACAATCCTTCGGGCAATTCCAACTTGTAGGCAACTTCTCCCATACGCTCCAAAACTCGATATGGTCCTACAAATCATGGCGCTAACTTTCCCTTAACTCCAAAATGCTTAATCCCTCAAAGTGGCGATACTCGAAGATAAACTCTGTCTCCGACTCCGTAAACTGTCTCCTTGCGTTTAGAATCTGCGTAGCTCTTCTGCCTGGACTGGGCTACCTTGAGCCTATCGCGAATCAACTTCACCTTCTGTTTAGACTCCTTAATCAAATCAGGTCCAAACAACTGGCGTTCTCCAACTTCGTCCCACGACAACGGTGTCGTGCACCTCCTTCCGTACAAGGCTTCGAAAGGGGCCATCTTCAAACTGGTTTGATAGCTGTTGTTGTAAGAGAACTCTGCATATGGAAAATTGTCGTCCCAACTAGATCCATAATCTAGCGCACAAGCTCTTAGCATATCCTCCAAAATCTGATTGACTCTCCCGGTCTGTCCATTTGTCTATGGATGAAAAGCTGTACTGAACTCTAGTCTGATACCCAAAGTTTCATGTAACTGCTTCCAGAACTTTGAGGTAAACTGGGTTCCTCTATCTAATACGATACTCCTCGGAACTCCATGCAGACATACGATCCTAGTCATATATATCTTTGCCAACTTAGCACTGGTGTAAGTGGTCTTTACCGGGATGAAATGAGCTACCTTCGTCAACCGATCAACTACAACCCAAATCAAGTCATAGCCGGAATGAGTCCTTGGTAATCCCGTAATAAAATCCATGCCTAGTTTATCCCACTTCCATTCGGGTATCGGCAATGGTTGCAACAATCCTATTGGCTTCTGATGCTCTGCCTTTACTCTATGACATACATCACAAACTGCTACATACTCCGCAATATCTTTCTTCATTCCGGTCCACCAGAAAGTATCCTTCAAATCCAAATACATCTTGGTATTTCCTGGGTGAATCGAATACTGTGAATCATGCGCCTCTTGCAGAATCAACTTCCTGATCTCCGGGTCATTGGGCACATAAACACGGTCTTCAAACCATAGGGTATCGTGTTCATCCTCACGAAAACCTTTAGCCTTTCCTTCGCTCATTTTCTCCTTTATAGAGGCAATCTCCTTGTCAGTCTTCTGAGCTTCTCTGATTCTATCCATCAAAGTTGACTGAATCTCCAATGCTGCTACATAGCCTCTCGGAACTATTTTCAAACATAGTTCACGAAGATCCTCGGCTAATTCCTTTGGTATTTCTCCCGTCATTAGTGTATTAACATGGCTCTTACGGCTCAATACGTCAGCTACTACATTAGCCTTCCCGGGATGATAATGCAATCTCATATCATAATCCTTGATGAGCTCCAGCCATCTCCTTTGTCTCAGGTTTAACTCCTTCTGCGTGAAAATGTACTTCCAACTCTTGTGATCCGTGTACACCTCACAATGGTTTCCAATGAGGAAATGTCTCCATGTTTTCAATGCATGCACTACGGCTGCTAACTCCAAATCATGCGTGGCATAATTCAATTCGTGAGGCTTCAGTTGTCGTGAAGCGTACGAAACAACTCTTCCCTCCTGCATAAGCACTGCTCCAAGTCCTCGACGTGAAGCGTCGCAATACACCTCATAATCCTTGGTCTGATCTGGCAGAATCAACACTGGTGAGGTAACCAAACGTTTCTTCAACTCCTGGAAACTAGCCTCACACTCCTCAGTCCATATGAACTTAGTATCCTTCCTTAGCAACTCCGTCATAGGCTTTGCAATCTTAGAAAAGTTCTCAATAAATCTCCGGTAGTATCCTGCGAGTCCAAGAAAACTCCGGATCTCTCCAACTGTTGTTGGTGCTTCCCAATTGGTCACAGTAATAACCTTTGTGGGGTCAACTGCTATTCCTTCTCCGGATATAACATGTCCGAGGAATCCTACTTCCTTCAGCCAAAACTCACATTTGCTGAACTTGGCATATAGCTGATGTTCTCTGAGCTTCTCAAGTACCAATCACAAATGTTCCTTATGTTCTTCTTCATTCTTTGAGTAAACCAGAATATCGTCAATGAACACCACGACGAACTTATCCAAAAACTCCATAAACACCTTGTTCATCATGTTCATAAAATAGGCAGGTGCGTTAGTCAGACCAAATGACATAACGGTATACTCATACAGTCCATATCTTGTGGTGAATGCTGTCTTAGGTATGTCCTGCTCTCGAATCTTCAATTGATGGTACCCTGATCGCAAATCGATCTTGGAAAACACTTTAGCTCCTTGCAACCGATCAAACAGATCATTGATCATGGGGAGCGGGTACTTGTTCTTGATTGTTACCTCGTTCAATCTGCGGTAATCAACAACCATTCTTAACGATCCATTCTTCTTCTCCACTAGAAGTACTGGTGATCCCCAAGGTGATGAACTTGGGTGAATGTAACCCTTATCCAGTAACTCCTTAATCTGCTTCTTAATCTCCACCAAATCCTTTGCGGGCATCCTGTATGGTCTCTTCGATATTGGCCCGGTGCCTGGCAAAAGCTCAATCAAAAACTCAATATCTCTATCCGGTGGCATGCCTGGCAACTCTTCTGGAAATACGTCAGGGAAATCCTTTACCACTGCTACTTCCTCCTGCACAACTCCTGTCAAGGAATTTGCTTGAATTCTTTTTGGCACATGCCGTGATACATACTTGATCCTTCTTCCTTCTGGCGTTGTAAGCAAAATTGTCTTACTAGCGCATTCAATGTTTCCTTCATACTTTGACAACCAATCCATGCCTAATATCACATCCAGTCCTTGAGATTCCAATACTATTAGGTCTGAGGGAAATACATAGTTACCAATCCTTAATGGTAATCGATCACACCATCGACTAGCCATATACTCTGCTCCAGGCGAGGTTACTAACATGGGTGACCTAAGGGCTTGGGTTGGCAGGTTATACTTATCCACAAATCCCCTTGATATATATGAATGCGATGCACCAGTATCGAAAAGAACGAGTGCAGTAAATGACTTAACCAAAAACTTATCGATTACTGCATCAGGCTAAGCTTCAACCTCCTCCACATTAACGTGGTTCACCTGTCCCCTGTTGAAAGGGCTCGGCTTCTTTCCAGAGCTTCCATTGCCATTCTGGCCTTCAGGACATTCATTGGCATAATGTCCGGTCTTTGAGCACTTAAAACAAGTGACTTGGCTCAGATCTCTCTTGGCTGGGGTTGATGGGGTGGTACGATTCTGGCCGTTGCTTCCTCCATTCTCATTTACCATTCTTGGAGCCATTATGGTTGTGCGAGCTACCTCCTCCATGGGTATGCTGAAAATGAACTCCCAGTTTTGGGGTAAGACGGGGTTTCTGCTGAGCTCCAGAGTTGTATTTCCCCTGTCCATACTTCCTCTTGCGGTTTTCAATCTGCTGCTGCTTCCCCTCAATCATAAGATCACGATCTACCAACTCCTGGTAGTTGTTGAAACTTGCTACCATCAACTGCATACTCAGCTCGTCATTCAGTCCTTCCAGAAACTTCTCCTTCTTAGCTGCATCCGTAGCAATGTCATCTGGGGCATAACGTGCTAGCTTACTAAAGTCATCCACATACTGGCCAACTGTCCGTCCTCCTTGGCGTACGTTGCGGAACTCACGCTTCTTCATGGCCATAGCTCCTGCTGAAACATGGGCAGTACGGAAAGCTTGCTGAAACTGATCCCATGTGACAGTGTCTACAGGGTAAGTGGCGGTAAAATTCTCCCACCATGCTGCTGCGGGTCCTTCAAGCTGATGTGCGGCAAATTTCACCTTTTCCCCATCTGTACATCCGGCAGTGGTCAACTCCCTCCCTGTCTTGCAGAGCCAATCATCTGCTACTATCGGCTCGGTGCTACTGGAAAACACGGATTCAGCCTAAGAAAACGGGTCAAGTGATCAACAGGTGGTGGCGGCGGTGGGTTGTTGTTGTTGTTGTTATTGTTGTTGTTCTGGTTCTGGACTAACAACTGCATCAAAGCATTCTGCTGGATCAACTGAGTGAGCTCCGGTGGGAAAGCAAATCCATTGTCACGTCTCGGAGGCATCTGAGGGTTTAGAAAAGATGAGAATTAAGAATAGAATGAGGTCTAAAGAGAAAACAGTACCCAAATGCACATGAGACAAATGCACACAAAATCACTTCATTCAAATCAAACAAAGGCATACAATCGGTCTAGAACTAACGCAAAAGTGCGTGGACTACGCTATGTACATGGAGGAACACTACTACTGTTTATGGTAGTCTACTAGAAAAACTGCTCCGATGAAGACTCCATGATATCTGCTCCAGCTTCGTCTTCGAAATCATCATCACTAGGATCGGAATCAGTGTCGTCGATGATGATGTAGTTATCTGGACAGGTGCAATCTTCATCTTCTCCTCCGGGTGCTGAATTCCCCATGAGTTCTTCAATCTTCTCCTTAAGATCGCCGTTTTGTCTCACTAGAGCTACTATCTCATCCATGTAGTCCTTGCGAGTGGCCTTCAGTTCTCCTTCTAGCTCAATAATCTTGGCTTTTTCTTTCTTCCACTCCATCATGTCTGCGCACATCTGGTTCTCCTGACGTCGAATGTGCTGGTTTAACTCCTGGATGAAAGCTGCAATGGATCTATCCTTCTTGGTGCTAACTATCTCCCATTGTTCATCTCGGCGTCCGCAAATCTGGTAGATAGTATCCTTGAGGTCTTCTTGGTAGACTTCTCCAATGCATCCCATGGTGATGTGAGCTGCCATGCTCTTTCCCAGACTCCAGGTTGGTGCATTGAAAACACACTCTATGGGCTCCGTGACTGGCGCGGACGTCCTTCCTGGAACTAGAGCTTGAATCTTCCAACGCTCCTCTTCAGGTAAAGTGGCATTGTAGGTCCCGGTGAAGCTTGGTATTCGAATGTTCAGGTACTTAGTGACTTCCTTCAGGTGTCGTCCAAAAGGTGTATCTTCATACGGTTGCGTGAACTTGATCCTCGCTTCCGTCATCCTAAAAGAGTACAAAAGATGAGGAGTCAGAAATGAGAAGAGAGTAGTGATCTAGGGCTTTAGCTTAGTGGTCGTGTCCTACAGTCAGCGTGTGCTCTGATACCATCTCTGTAGCGACCAGACCTTAAACAGTCTGACCTCTGTGCTTAGGTGTCATCCCTCGGTCAGTAATGCTGACACCACATAGTACTTTGAAGGATTTATAACAGAGTAGCAATCACACACTTATTACATCGAATGCCTCAAAGAGAACTTATTACAATAAATATGGCTTAAGGCCATCTAATAACGATAACAGCGGAAGGCTTGGAAGATAAGCGAGTCCATCAACTCCAACGGCACCGTTGAGTATAGAACCACGACCTCAAAGGCACCTTACTCGTCATCTGAAAAGTCTGCAACATGAAACGTTGCAACCCGAAAACGGGTCAGCACATGGAATATGCTGGCAATGTAACACATAGAGAGTAATGAAAAATTAAGCCTATACTACATGCATATATGGCTGGTGGAAAGCTCTATGGTTACAGTTTTGCGTAAAGCCAATTTTTCCCTACTGCAAAGGAATAAATCTTATTTAATTATCATGGTGGTTGTTAAACAATGAGAATGGTTGACAGCATCCTCAATCTCAATTAAAGTAATCATCATTAAAAATCCAACAATATTAATTCAGAGTAACATGATGAGATTCACATGACATCCAAGTACTAGATACTCAAAACGTCCATAACCGGGGACACGGCTAACCATGATTAGTTTGTACACTCTTCAGAGGTTTGCGCACTTTTCCCCACAAGACTCGATCGCCTCCGTTGATTTCTTGCACTACATGGTGTTTGAGAAACGGATGACTGAGACACAGTCTTTCAGAAGCATTAGCACCTTACGATGTGATAGACCGTACCAACCTACATCCCCTACATCTGCTAGTTTACCACTATAAGAGTTCGCACGACTTAGTCAACTATGCCAGAGCCCATAATGGCTTGTGGCTGCACACGGAAGTTTCTAGTTTGAATAATCTCATGATCCCTTTGAGCCTGGGTGGCGGTCCATAAAGAAAACAACAGGCAATCCTGGAATACCCTGGTACCTCAATCCACCCAGATGTGTGTTTAAGTTGCCACCTTAGGTAAACCATTAAATTAACAAACTCACATCTGTCATGGATATCACTCACCCAATCCACTTCTACTAGCATAGCATGGCATAATAAGCAAACGTAGAAGTAACTCCCAAAGGTTTGATAAATAAACAGGTAATAGGTACTACCTCAACTACTTCCCATCCCACAATTTAATTAGATCCTATTCATGCAAAGTTTGAGGATTGATCTAATGCAACAAAACTGGGTAGTAAAAGAGGTATGATCAAAGTGTTACTTGCCTTGCTGATGATCCGCGAAACCTAGAGATTCGAAGTAACAGGCGGCGCACTCCGGGTATTCTATCACAGACAAACAAACAAGCATACAATAAGTACTCATCTAATGCACCGGTAAAACTCAAATAAGAGATCTAACCAGAAAGTTCAACTTAAGAACTCCGGTTTGCAAAAAGAATCAAATCGAACGAAGCAACGAAAATCAAATGGCGAAAGAAAGCAACTTCGTTCTACTAATCCAGACCTAAGTCAAATTTTACAGAAGCAAAAACTTGTTTAATTGGTTAAACGGATAGAGGGTTTCGAGACAAAACTCCAAGCGCTTGAATCGCCTGATTCCGATAAACGAGCGAAAAGTTATACTAAAACGAAAATCGGATCAGAAACCGCGATCAGAAAATAACCGCGGAAAATCCGAGAAAAAGAAAAAAGACAAACGGATTAACGAACAAACATTCGTTATTCAGATCTAAACGATGAACGCGTTCGTTAAAACGAACGAACGAGCGAACGCTCGCTATTTATCCTAAACTGAAAAAACCAATCTAATAAAAAAACGAAACTAAAAAAAATAAACCGACGAAAACCAATCGGTTTTAAAAAAAACCGGCGGCACGGGTTACGAGGCGCGGAGAACCTCGGCGAGCGGGTTGGCGACGGCGGCGGCGGCGGCGCGTGCGGCGGCGGCGGCTAGCGGTGCGGGCAGCGGGGTCGGGGCAGCTCGGGGCTAGGGTTTGCCCCCAGGGTGGGCCGGCTTATAAAGCCCCCACGGGCCAGGAGTCCTAGTCGGACACGGCCCGTAGGTCGGTTCGTTTTTTTAAATAATTATGCGCAGAAGAAAAATAAAAAGAAATACTAAAAGGACTCCAAAAATCCCAAAATAAAATTTCCCGGACTTCTAAAATCAAGCCCGACAAAGTGAACATTTATTTGGGGCCTAAATGCAATTTTGAAAAACGCATATTTTTCCTAAATTCAAATAAAATACCGAAAAATTCTGAAATAAAATCTTATTTGATTTTTATTATTAAATCCTCAATATTTATATATTTTGGGAAAATCATTTTATTCCCTCTCTCATCTTTTCGTAATAGAAATAGAAATAATTGAAGACAAAATAAATAAAATCAAATGATCCTATTCTCAAAATTTGAGAAAACTCAAATATGAAAATAACGAAATCCCCAACTCTCTCCGTGGGTCCTTGAGTTGCTTAGGATTTTCTAGGATCGAAACTAAAGCAAATAAAATATGATATGCAATGATGATCTAATGTATAACATTCCAAATTGAATATTTGGGATGTTACAGCTTCGGCTGATGTATACGACATAGAACGCCCATACTATGCCCATGTGATGGTTAGTGCTATCAGGCCAGAGGCCCCTCGGATCAAATATCTAAATTGTAGTGGATTAGGAACGCGCGGTAACAAGCGGAGACTCACGAAAGATGTGACCCCGTTGCCCTATCTCGAGGACTTGCGGCAAGGACTAGGAATGCCCGGCCACGCCTCGTAATTATCTCACGGGCACCTTCCAGGTCAACCCGACTCAACATCACTCGCAATTAAGCTCGCACGGGTACCCCTCAGGGCCAACCCGTCTTTAGTAACCTGGTTCAGTGTAAAGTCATAGTAACCATAATAACCGTGTGTCTAACACCAAGGGGAAAACCTAAGGAATCACCCTTGACGGATTCCACTCGATGTAATCATCAAGGTGAATGTAAGAGGATCCACCCTCGAGGTTCACACTTGAGGGGTTGCACGGCAGAGTCGTATTGGAAGTGGTTAAGGCAAATTCACCCTCGATGACCACGACCGAACAACTACACTACAGGGTTAACATTGGAAGTGCTGATGAGGTCTCACCCTCGGCACTTGATAGTAACCCAGTAGTGTCGAGCAACTAAGGGGAAAGTGATGTGCGGTGCCGGGGCCTGGTCTTCGATCCCGTTGATCGGGTTTTCGATTCCGTTGACCGGGTCTTCAATGATGAAGCAGGGGAAACAAGGACAAGGTGGGGGTCACTGATGGATCACTAACCAACCTATACTAAGCAGTTTAGGATAAGCAGGTAAGTATCAATAAGCAGGTTACAAAAGCAGGCTATGCATCCGAATAGAAGCAAACAATAACAATAGAAAAATCTAATGCAAGCATGAGAGAATGGAATGGGCGATATCGGGATGATCAAAGGGGGGGCTTGCCTGGAAGCTCCGCTGAAAGGGAAGAAGGGTCGTCGGTGACGTAGTCGATCACAGGGGTAGCATCGGTCTCGGGGTCTACCACAGAGAAGAGGGAGGAAGAAACAATAAATACATAGCAAACAGAGGTACCACTCAGCATGACATGACGAAAAGCAGAACTAGGGGCGACCTAACTTAGTACTGCACGATATAGGTGAAGGGGGGATTCAACCAGGAATGTTTTCCTGGTTTCGGACCTATGTCAGACAGATGACCGGAGGAGGAATGTTCCATACTCAGATAGTTAGAGGCATCTGATAGGTAACGGACTGCGAATTCGGATTCGTCTCGTCGTCCTGAGCAACTTTCATGTAGAAAACATTTTCATCCGAGTTACGGTTTATTTTCTATGAATTAACAAATTTTAAATGATTTTCTAAACTCCTTATTTTAATTTAATTCAATAATATTAATAAACAGAAACTGCTAGGTGCACCCGGTGCATGCACCCAGAGTGGCTGACAGGTGGGGTCAATCATCTGCCCAGTCAGGAGTTGACTGGTCCATGGTTGACTGGTCAAAGGGGGCCCTAGGACTCAATGTCATTGGCAGAGGCAACTAAAAGTGTTTATTTAATTTATTTAACCTAATTAGATAGAGTGGGCCCACATGTCATAACCTATAGTTCAATAAAATTAGTTAACCGGGTGGGGCCCAATGTCAGTGGGTTAGAGGGGGGATTAGTTTTAAAGGTTGTTTAGGCCTACAACTAACGGTGATGGGTTACACGGGCGGCGGCGAGGCTCCGGCCAGCCGGCTCCGGCGATCTTTGGGGGCGCGGGTGGGTGCGTTGGAGAGCCTGCGACATGGTGCTTCAGATGGGGGTGACACTAGGAGCGGAGGCGGCTCGTAGTAGCACCGACGTTGAGGCCAGCGGCCAAGCCCTAGGCGAAGCAGCAGCAAGACCACGGCGGGCGGGCGAGAGACGGGCGATGCACGGGTGCTGGGAGGCGTGGCACTGAACGGCTGCCGGCGTGGGCCAGGTGCAAGGCGCGACAGGTGAGGGTCGACGGCAACGAGCGAGGCGGGTGCAGGGTAGCCGCAATGCTGCAGCACGCGCGGTTGCGGGCGCGCTGGCAGACAGACGGCCAGCAGCAAAGCAGCAGCTGCAGCAGTAGCAGAGGGGGGAAGGGGCACGCGCGCTAGCGAGGCGCGGGCGGAGCACGACGCCTAGGAGCGGAGGAAGACGGGGGTTGCGGTAAGATCCGATCATGGCGGCGACCGAGGCGCGACAACGTCGTGACAGAGGAGCAGCTAGCTAGGGCGATATGCGGGCAACCAGAGGGAGGGAGGAGAGGCGGATGCTCATGGAGGGGGCACACGAAGGTTTGGCGAATGGATTAGGAGCAGCAGAGGTGACCGGAGTCGAGGAAGACGGCGGCAACGATGGAGGTCCGAGGTTAAAGAAGAAGGGCGTGGCGGCGATGCAGTGCAGCTCCAGTCGCACGGACGGGCTCAGCCGACGTGGAAGAAGGCGGCGCAGTTGCTGGATGACCTCCGGGGCGTTGGGGAGGCTGGTGGCCGCGGGTACTAACGGTGACGGCCGCGCTGGCCCCTTCTCCAGATCGACGGAGAGGGAGAGGTAGAGAGGGGAGAGCGAGTGGATAAGGGGGAGGAGTGGGTGGAGGTAGGTGGGGGAGGACTCGAGGAGCCGGAGGGGGCGCTCTTATCCCATCCCTCGTCATCGACGGCGAGGCGGTCCGGGGCGACGGCGCCCCTGTAGCGACGGCGCCAGGGGAACAGGAGAAGGCGACTGGAGGAAGTGGGATGGCTGGGCCGGCCTGTTAGTCCAAGGCCCAGTGGGGGATACTGGGGAGGTTTTCTCTTTTATTTAAACAGCTTTGCTTTTCTGTTTTTTTAATAAACAGATATGGGTAAGAAAATATTGGGCATGCCATTTTCTTCGGAAAAATATGGGAAGTGTCCCTTTTATTCCCTGGTGATATTAGACAGTGCCACAAATATTTTGGAGATCAGAAGAATTCATTTGGTATTTTTCATAAATAGGATAGCATTTAAAAAGGCTGAATTGGTGTTGTTTTAACTGCTAATGCTCATCTTTGCGCAAAAGTGATGTTGTGTTCCTTAACAAATAATTGTTATGGAATTTTTGACAAATGATGAACATTTTTCCAGCAACTTTTGAGCAACTTCAAACTTCACTTGAATTTGAATTGACTGGAATTTCAAATGGGATATTGAACAAGGTGATTAAGCACTGTTTGAAAAAATGATTATCTTAATCACAAGGGGGTTACTGTAGCATGACACCGGGTGTTACATAGCCCCCAGCTGCGCCCTGGTGGGTTGTGGTCCCCACATGGGCCCCCTCACTTACCTCTTCATCCCACATTGTCACCTACCTCCAGAAAAAAAATCACTCTTGCTCTCTCTCCCGTGTTCTTGAGCTCAAACCCGCGGATTTCAATCTCTTTGCTCGAAGCTCCTTTTCCGAAACTGTTTCGGGGGATTGTTACTTGGTATGTGACTCCATCATTTGTCCAATTAGTTTTTGTTTTAGTGGTTTATACTTTGAATAAATAGCTACTCTTGGTGTTGCTGTAGATGTGCTTGCATGTTAAATTCTTAGTGTTCTAAGTAGTTTGAATGCTTGCTATGGCCTCTATGTATCACTATGAGTAGTTGCTATTAGTTTTGTGAAGTTTTGTTGGAAAAATTTTGTGAACTAAAAATTCAGATTTTGTTCATAGGAAAAATTGTACGCGGACATGAATATCTTCAGGAAATTTGGCTCTAAGAAGAACTCCAAGGGTGTTATTGGGGAATCTTCTGACAGTGATCTCCGCCCTCGGAGGCTGACGGAGGTACGACCGTGCGAATGGACGCACATCCCGTTCCTTCAGCAGGCTAGAATTCATGAGGAGTTCATGCAATTTATTGCTAATGCCGGCCCTCACTGACTTCATCGCGGATGAGTGTGAACAACACCAAATCCCCACAAACATGTTTGTTCAAAGCTCTACTCTCTTGCCTAGAAATAATCCTCCAGAAGTGAGCTTTGATTTATATGCTGAAAACCACCAGATACCACTTACTGAATTTTGTGACTTATACATGATCCCGTCTGATGGGAGCTTGGCTGAGCCTAGGCCGGCTGAGTTTGAGGATTTCTATCGCACTTTGACAGTGGGTGATGAGAGGAGAGTGTCAGCCATCACAGTCGGTGGCTTACATTTTCCTGTTGTTCGTTACTTTGCATACTTCATTACCAAATGCTTGCTTGCTAGGGAGAAGGTAGGTGCACTTAGTTCACCAGACCTTACTGTTTTACGTCGTGCAATAGAGGGCGACAACACTTATAGCTTGGGAGCTATTGTGTCTCGTCGCCTCCATCTTAATAAATATCAAAGGAAAATACATGGTGGGATTTTTGCTACTCGTTTGGCGGATCACTTCGAGGTTGCGATACGCCCCCATGATGTCCCTCTTACCACAGTTTACCTAGACCGTGCAGCCATGGATCACCATCACTTTCTTGCACATGATCGTCCTGATATTGCCATTCCTTATAACTTGGTCTATAGCGTTGACACTCGTGATGTTATCCCCTTGCCTGCACCTGCTCTGTTTGATTCTGTTGCCAGGGGCGGATATCGGATTATGCCTGCAGAAATCCTCGCCTACTGGAATGCTCAGCCTACTGCTGAGGCTGCACAGGCACCTTCGCAGTGGGATGAGTGGATGCCTGCTCCTCAGGATCCCTACTACCCTCCAGGCTACTGATCGATTACCAACTTAGGCCAAAATCCTAAGCTTGGGGGAGTACGTGTTCTCACTGACTTTACATTCATGTTCATATCACTCTATTTGTCGGTGCTCACACTTTTTCATTGTATCATCCATGCTTAGATTTATTTTCTTGCTTTCTTCTTGTGTTTTTAAAAACTTTAGAAAAAACAAAAAAAATAGTTATAGTAATTTACTTTCTATGCATGCTTAGTAGTAGTACTAAAAAAAAATCCAAAAAGATTTCCTTGTTCTTCTTTTGCTTCTTGGGAGCTTTCCCGTGTAAATAGTTTTTCTCACTTTTTGCTTTTTTTATTTGCTTGATTGAAGAAAACCAAAAACTCCAAAAATATTTCAGTGTGTTTCTCTGAATTTCTTTTCTTTTTATTCGAGTCTTACCGAGGATAAGACCACGATGAAAATGTTGAGTGGCTCTCATATGAATAATTGTTGAACTAACAAAGAGCCCATTTTACCTTGTCTTCTCCTGTTGAATAAAATGTTTACAGATTCCAGCTTAGTCCACGGCACTCTTGCACTATTATTATTTTCACATCATTGGGTCGTGCAAGTGAAAGGCAATAATGACGACATCTGATGAACTGGCCGTGGCAGAGAGAAACTGGTATGAACTCAACTTGTTCTGTTTGTGTAAATATGTTTAACCTAGTATCCAGGCTTGAGCCCATTATGATTAAACATGTTTGCAATGACAATTAGAGATTATAGTTTCTCATACCATGCATAAGTAGCTGGGAGTTGATAATGATTTATCTTGGATATCAACATAGCGTTAAAATGATTGTGATGTAGTATGATGATATGGTATCCTCCTCTGAATGTTCGAGTGGCTTGACTTGGTACATGTTCATGCATGTATTTGAATCAAAACCAACATAGCCTCTATAATGTTTATGTTCATGGTGTTCATATCCTACTCATTCTAGAGTCCAATGTTACTTATGCATAATGCCTGGTCATGATCGTTGTTGCTCTCTAGCTGGCCGCTTTCCAATCTTAATTGCTAGCCTTCGCCTGTACTAAGTGGGAATTTTGCTTGTACATCAAAAACCTTGAACCCAAAGTTTTTCCAGATGAGTCCACCATACCTACCTATATGCGGTATTACCCTGCCGTCCTAAGTAAATTTGCATGTGCCACCTCTAAAAACTTCTAAAAAAAATTATCCGTTTTGTTTGCCTGGATCGTTCATGGAATGACAGGAGGTGGTTGATATCTTCCGTGCTAAGCGGGTTATCCTCAGGTCGAGTGTTTATTCACTCGCCATCGCATGAGGAAATGGGCGGTAATAGGGATGCCCAGTCCCAAACTACAAACATGAAAAAGAGTTCATCTCTTGAATAATCAAACAAAAACTCTCAATGGAGTCAAAACCTTTACTTTCTGCTTGGGAACCGCCACTAGCATGCTTAGCATGGAAGATGTTGATAACTGATGGCCGTGAAGTGAATAAGAAGGGTGCATGTCTCAAAATATCATTTATCTATGTTTTAAAAATTGAGCTCTGACACCTCTGCAAATCACTGCTTCCCTCTGCGAAGGGACTTTCTATTTACTTTTATGTTGTGTCATCACCTTCTAAAAACAAGCGCCAGAAACTCAATAGAGCACAGTTGTCATGATTTATGCATTGTGTGTAGCTAATGTTGGGTGCATCATGACTGGATCTTTTCTACCATGAATTACAATGTTTAGTCACTGCTTGAACTTTGGAGGTGCTCTGCATTTATGTTTTGCGGTCTCGGAAAGGGCTAGCGAGATACCACTATTGTCATATTATATCATGATTGTTTTGACAACGTGTTGCCGTTTGAGATATTTTATTATTGCTCGCTAGCTGATTATGTCATTGATATGAGTCATTATAATCTTTAAGAGTTATTGTTGACATGGTTAGTTATAATGCTGGCTGAAAACCTGGGTGCTGTTTAAGCTTATTTATGCAAAAAAGAGCAGAAGAGTTCATAAAAGTTTTTCTTTCTCACTTTCAGTTTATCCACTGAATTGCTTGAGGACAAGCAAAGTTTTAAGCTTGGGGGAGTTGATACGTCTCCAACGTATCTACTTTTTCTCACGCTTTTCCTCTTGTTTTGGACTCTAATTTGCATGATTTGGATGAAACTAACCCTGGACTGACGTTGTTTTCAGCAGAACTACCATGGTGTTGTTTTTGTGCAGAAATAAAATTTCTCAGAATGGAACGAAACTTTGCGAGGATTTTTTAAACCAATAATAAGAATTTCTGGAGCCAAGACACACTAGAGAGGGGCCCCTGGTTGGGCACAACCCACTAGGGCGCGCCCCCTCTCCTGGCGCGCCCAGATGGGTTGTACCCACCTGGTGGCCCCACTGATGACCCCCTGATACTATAAAAATCACATTATTCCAGAAAAAATCAGGGAGAAAGAATTATCGTGATCCAAGAGAAGGAGTCGCCGCCAAGCCCTGTTCTTCCTCGGGAGGGCAGACCTGGAGTCCATTTGGGGCTCCGGAGAGGGGGATCTTTGTTCTTCGTCATCACCAACCAATCTCCATCGCCAATTTCATGATGATCCCCACCGGGAGTGAGTAATTCCTTCGTAGGCTCGCTGGTCAGTGAGGAGTTGGATGAGATTCATCATGTAATCGAGTTAGTTTTGTTAGGGCCTGATCCCTAGTATCCACTATGTTCCTAGATTGATGTTGCTACAACTTTGCTATGCTTAATGCTTGTCACTTTGGGCCCGGGTGCCATGAACTCAGATCTGAGCCGTTTATGAATTCATCATTATATCCATGTTTTAGATCCGATCTTGCAAGTTATAGCCACCTACTATGGTTATGATCCGACAACCCTGGAGTGACAACAACCGGGCCCACTCTCGGTGATGACCATAGTTTGAGGAGTTCATGTATTCACTATGTGTTAATGCTTTGTTCCAGTTCTTTATTAAAAGGAGGCCTTAATATCCCTTAGTTTCCAATATGGACCCCACTACCACGGGAGGGTAGGACAAAAGATGTCATGCAAGTTCTTTCGATAAGCACGTATGACTATTTACGGAATACATGCCTACATTATATTGATGAACTGGAGCTAGTGTTGTATCGCCCTAGGTTATAACTGTCTCATGATGAATATCATCCAACAAGTCACTGATCCAATGCCTACGAATTTATTTATATTGATCTTGCTGCGTTACTACTGCTATCATCACTGTTACACTTGCTACAAATTACTGCTATCACTGTTACTGTTACCATTGCTACTGTCACTACTATCAAAACTATCAAACTACTTTGCTACTGATCACTTTGCTGCTGATAATTAATCTCCAGGTCTGGTTGAATTGACAACTCAACTGCTAATACCTTCAAATATTCTTTGTCTCCCCTTGTGTCAAATCTATAAATTTGGGTTAAATACTTTACCCTCGAAAACTATTGCGATCCCCTATACTTGTGGGTTATCAAGCGGCTAGATCCGGGGGTGGTGGGGGCGGCAGGATTGTTGGGGAACGCAGTATTTCAAAAATAAACCTACGATCACGCAAGATCTATCTAGGAGATGCATTGCAACGAGATGGGAGAGTGTGTCCACGTACCCTCGTAGACCGAAAGTGGAAGTTGATGTAGTCGAACATCTTCGCGATCCAACCGATCCAAGTACCGAACGTACGGCACCTCCGTGTTCAGCACACGTTCAGCACGATGACGTCCCTCGAGCTCTTGATCCAATTGAGGACGAGGGAGAGTTCCGTCAGCACAACGGTGTGGTGACGGTGATGATGATGTTACCGGTGCAGGACTTCGCCTAAGCACTACGACGATATGACCGAGGTGTTAAACTATGGAGGGGGGCACCGCACACGGCTTAGAGATTGTCGGTTGTGCCTTTGGGGTGCCCCTGCCCCCGTATATAAAGGAGGGAGGAGGAGGAGGCCGCCCCCAGGGGCGCGCCAAGTGTGGGGAGTCCTACTAGGACTCCCAAGTCCTAGTAGGATTCCCCTCTCCTTTTCCTTTTGGGAAGTAGCAAAGGGGGAAAGGGAGAAGGAGTAGGAGAGGGAAAGGGGGGCGCCGCCCTCACCCCTTGTCCAATTTGGATTAGCATGGGGGGGGGGGGGCGCCACCTCCTATGGTCGGCCCTCTCTCCTCCACTAAGGCCCATGTTGGCCCATTACCTTCCCAGGGGGGGGGGGTCGGATAACCCCCGGTACTCCAAAACTTCCCGAAACCATTCCGGTGTCCGAATGTAACCTTCCAATATATGAATCTTTACCTCTCAGCCATTTCAAGACTCCTCGTCATGTCCGTGATCTCATCCGTGAAGGAAATATGCCCTAGAGGCAATAATAAAGTTGTTATTTATATTTCCTTAATCATGATACATGTTTATTATTCATGCTAGAATTGTATTAACCGGAAACTTAGTACATGTTTGAATACATAGACAAACAGAGTGTCACTAGTATGCCTCTACTTGACTAGCTCACTGAATCAAAGATGATTATGTTTCCTAACCATAGACATGAGTTGTCATTTGATTAACGGGATCACATCATTAAAGAATGATGTGATTGCTTGACCCATTTCGTTAGCTTAGCATTTGATCGTTTAGTATATTGCTATTGTTTTCTTCATGACTTATACATGTTCCTATGACTATGAGATTATGCAACTCCCGAATACCGGAGGAACACTTTGTGTGCTACCAAACGTCACAACATAACTGGGTGATTATAAAGGTGCTCTACAGGTGTCTCCGATGGTACTTGTTGATTTGGCATAGATCGAGATTAGGATTTGTCACTCTGATTGTCCGAGAGGTATCTTTGGGCCCTCTCAGTAATGCACATCACTATAAGCCTTGCAAGCAATGTAACTAATGAGTTAGTTGCGTGATGATGCATTACGGAACGAGTAAAGAGACTTGCCGGTAACATACCGATGACAAAGGGAACAACGTATGTTGTCATGCAGTTCGACCGATAAAGATCTTCGTAGAATATGTAGGAGCCAATATGGGCATCCAGCTTCCACTATTGGTTATTGACCAGAGAGATGTCTCGGTCATGTCTACATAGTTCTCGAACCCGTAGGGTCCGCATGCTTAAGTTCGTTGACGATATAGTATTTATGAGTTATGTATGTTGGTAACCGAATGTTGTTCGGAGTTCCGGATAAGATCACGGACATGATGAGGAACTCCGGAATGGTCCGGAGGTAAAGTTTAATATGTGGGATAGTAGTGTTTGATCTCTGGAAGGGTTCCAAAATTCACCGGAAGGGGTTCCGGATGTCTCTCGAAATGTTTGGGTACGAGAACACTTTATTTGGGACAAAGGGGAAAGCCCACGAGGCATTTGGAAAGTGCAAAAGGAAGTTTTGCGGAGACCAGAGGCTAGACGCCAGGAACCCTGGCGTCTAGGGGGTAGACGCCGGGAACCCTGCCTTCTAGCCCTGGAGTCCGAGAAGGACTCTTGCCTTTCGGGCAAAACCGACTTTGAGGAGGCTTTTACTCCAAGTTTCGACCCCATGGCTCAACATATAAATAGAGGGGTAGGGCTAGCACCCAAGACACATCAAGAAACATCAAGCCGTGTGCCGGCAACCCCGTCCCCTCTAGTTTATCATTCGTCATAGTTTTCGTAGTGCTTGGCAAAGCCCTGCGGAGATTGTTCTTCACGAACACCGTCACCACGTCATCGTGCTTCCGGAACTCATCTACTACTTTGTCCCTCTTGCTGGATCAAGAAGGCAAGGACGTCATCGAGTTGAACGTGTGCTGAACGCGGAGGTGCCGTACGTTCGGTACTTGATCGGGACAGATCGTGAAGGTGTACGACTACATCAAGCGCGTTGATAAACGCTTCCGCTTACGGTCTACGAGGGTACGTAGACAACACTCTCCCCTCTTGTTGCTATGCATCACCATGATCTTGCGTGTGCGTAGGAATTTTTTTGAAATTACTACGTTCCCCAACAGTGGCATCAGAGCCAGGTTTATGCGTAGATGTTATATGCACGAGTAGAACACAAGTGAGTTGTGGGCGATACTAGTCATACTACTTACCAGAATGTCATACTTTGATTCGGCGGTATTGTTGGATGAAGCGGTCCGGACCTACATTACGCGTATGCTTACGCGAGACTGGTTCTACCGACGTGCTTCGCACACAGGTGGCTGGCGGGTGTCAGTTTCTCCAACTTTAGTTGAATCGAGTGTGGCTATGCCCGGTCCTTGTGAAGGTTAAAACATCACATACTTGACGAAATATCGTTGTGGTTTTGATGCGTAGGTAAGAACGGTTCTTGCTCAGCCCGTAGCAGCCATGCAAAACTTGCAACAACAAAGTAGAGGACGTCTAACTTGTTTTTGCAGGGCATGTTGTGATGTGATATGGTCAAGACATGATGCTAAATTTTATTGTATGAGATTATCATGTTTTGTAACAAAGTTATTGGCAACTGGCAGGAGCCATATGGTTGTCACTTTATTGTATGAAATGCAATCGCCATGTAATTGATTTACTTTATCACTAAGCGGTAGCGATAGTCGTAGAAGCTATAGTTGGCGAGATGACAACGATGCTACGATGGAGATCAAGGTATCACGCTGGTGACGATGGTGATCATGACGGTGCTTTGGAGATGGAGATCAAAGGCACAATATGATGATGGCCATATCATATCACTTATATTGATTGCATGTGATGTTTATCCTTTATGCATCTTATTTTGCTTAGATTGACGGTAGCATTATAAGATGATCTCTCACTAAATTTCAAGGTATAAGTGTTCTCCTTGAGTATGCACCGCTGCGAGTTCTTCGTGCTGAGACACCACGTGATGATCGGGTCTGATAGGCTCTACGTTCACATACAACGGGTGCAAGCCAGTTTTGCACACGCAGAATACTCGGGTTAAAGACGAGCCTATGAAAGTGCAACTATCCCTAGGTGGTTTTGGTAATTCATAACAACATATAGCTCATTGAGCTAATGCTATTCCAAGACAATTATTTCAGGAAAGCTCAATGATTGGCATGGCATGGATGGTGAAAGTGGAACCCTCAAAATGATAAGGACAAAGGATTGGCTAAATCTCAAAAGCTCAAGACTCTTCATTTTATATTTTAGTGATCCAAGATCACATTGAGTCCATAGGAAAAGCCAATACTATCAAGGAGGGATGAGGTGTTGCTTAATGAGTTCTTTGCCTTATGTGCTTCATGATATGCTCCAAAATCCTCAGCTACTTTCCCATATCCACTTTTGACCTAAACCCTAAGCCAAATTCGGTCATACCGATTCTTTCTATCCGGCGCCACCGAGTTTCATATGTCATAATCCATAGCCAAAACCCTAGCAAATCGGTTTCACCGATAGGGATCTCGGTCTCACCGAGATGGGATTGCAACCTCTCTGTTTCCCTTTCGTAACTTTTCGGTCTCACCAAAAGAGCGAATCGGTCCCACCGAGATTGCAATGCAAACTCTCTGTTTCGCTTTTGTAACTTTTCGGTCTCACCGAAAAGAGAAAATCGGTCCCACCGAGTTTGCCTGACCAACTCTCTGGTTAGCCAATTACCAAATCGGTCTCACCGAGTTTGTGTAATCGGTCTCACCGAGATTACGTTATGCCCAAACCCTAACCACATCGGTCCTACCAAGATGCATGTCAGTCCCACCGAGAATCTCTAACGGTCACTAGGTTTACCTTTTCGGTCCGACCGAGTTTGTTGATTCGGTCCCACCGAGATTGGTAAATTGTGTGTAACGGTTGGATTTTGTGTGGAGGCTATATATACCCCTCCACCTCCTCTTCATTCGTGGAGAGAGCCATCAGAACACACCTACACTTCCAACTCATATGTTCTGAGAGAGAACCACCTACTCATGTGTTGAGACCAAGATATTCCATTCCTACCATATGAATCTTGATCTCTTGCCTTCCCCAAGTTGCTTTCCACTCAAATCTTCTTTCCACCAAATCCAAATCCTGTGAGAGAGAGTTGAGTGTTGGGGAGACTATTATTCAAAGCACAAGAGCAAGGAGTTCATCATCAACACACCATTTGTTACTTCTTGGAGAGTGGTGTCTACTAGATTGGCTAGGTGTCACTTGCGAGCCTCCGACAAGATTGTGGAGTTGAACCAAGGAGTTTGTAAGGGCAAGGAGATCACCTACTTCATGAAGATCTACCACTAGTGAGGCAAGTCCTTCGTGGGCGATGGCCATGGTGGGATAGACAAGGTTTCTTCTTCGTGGACCCTTCGTGGGTGGAGCCCTCCGTGGACTCGCGCAACCGTTACCCTTCGTGGGTTGAAGTCTCCACTAACGTGGATGTAGGATAGCACCACCAATCCGAACCACGGGAAAAACATCCGTGTCTCCAATAGCGTTTGAATTCTCCAAACCCTTCCCTTTACATTCTTGCAAGTTGCATGCTTTACTTTTCGCTGCCTATATACTCTTTGCATGCTTGCTTGAATTGTGTGATGATTGCTTGACTTGTCCTAAAGTAGCTAAAATATGCCAAGAACTAAAATTGGGAAAAGGTTAAGTTTTTATTTGGTCAAGTAGTCTAATCACCCCCCTCTAGACATACTTCCGATCCTACAAGTGGTATCTGAGCTTTGGTCTCCATTTGCTTTGATTCCCATAGCTTTTGGTGGTCATAGCCTTGGTTTCACAACCTAGGAGAGTATGGCGTCTAGTGAGGGAAATTATCACCGTAGAGGTCCTTACTTTGATGGTACTAACTTTGCTAGTTGGAAGCATAAAATGAAAATGCATATTCTTGGACATAACCCTCCCGTTTGGGCTATTGCGTGTGTTGGTTTGCAAGGTGACTTCTTCGAAGGGAAATAACCAAACCGTGAAGCTACCGCGGATGAGTTGAAGATGCTGCAATACAATGCTCAAGCTTGTGATATTCTCTTCAACGGATTGTGCCCCGAAGAATTCAACAAAATCAGCCGTCTTGAAAATGCAAAGGAAATTTGGGATACTTTGATTGATATGCACGAAGGTACCGACTCCGTCAAGGAATCCAAATTGGATGTGCTTCAAAGTCAACTTGACAAGTTCAAAATGAAGGATGGTGAAGGTGTCGCCGAAATGTACTCTAGGCTTGCTCTCATCACAAATGAGATTGCCGGCTTAGGGAGTGAAGAGATGACCGACAGATTCATCATCAAGAAGATCCTAAGAGCCTTGGATGGAAAATATGATACCGAGTGTACATTGATCCAAATGATGCCCAATTACAAAACTCTCAAGCCAACGGAAGTCATTGCAAGAATTGTTGCTCATGAGATGTCACTCAAGGACAAAGAGGAACTTCACAACAAATCAAGTGGTGCTTACAAAGCCTCATGTGAAGCCCCCACATCATCAAGTGAGAAACAAAACTTCACTGAAGAATTGAGCTTAATGGTGAAGAACTTCAAGAAGTTCTACAAGAGTAGAAGCAAAGATAGAAGCTCCAAGTCAAGGTCCTACAATGACAAAAGATCTTCTAGTTGAGAGCGAAACTGCTACAATTGTGGAAGACCCGGACACTATTCCAGTGAGTGTACGACTCCCTACAAAAGAAGAGAAGATTCTCCAAAAAGAAGAAGCAAAAGAGAGGAATCACCGTCACGAGAGAGAAGGAGTAGAGATGATCGTTATGAACGAAGACACTCACGGAGAAGCAAGGATTCGGAAAGGAAGGAAAAATCATCAAGGAGCTACACAAAACGAAGACATCAAGATCATGTTGGTGAATGGGTATCCGGCTCCGACTCCGACAATCACTCCGAGAGAAGTTATCACTCCGACTCCGAATATACTCAAGATGAAGGTGTTGCCGGACTAGCACTTGTGTCATCCAACTCCTACGACATATTTGATTCACCAAATGAAGGAATTGGAAGATGCTTCATGGCCAAAGGTCCTAAGGTAACTCACCCTGAGTATGTTGATTTTAATAGTGATAAAGATGACTTGTTAGGCGATGATGATTTACTTGTTGACAACTCTAGTGATGAATCCTATCATGAAATGTCAATTAATCATGCTAAAACGAATGACAATGATAAGGAGAAAATTGAGTCTCTAACTAAAGAACTAAACACTCTTAAGTTAGCTCATGAAACTTTCTTCGAAGATCATCGAGAACTTTTAAGGGCTCATGAGAAGTTACACTTTGAAAAGCTCAATCTTGAGCAAGAGCATGAGCTTTTAAAGGCAATCAATGATGATCTCCACAAGAAAAGTTCTTCTTGCATTGCCAAACGTTTACTCTTATCCACTTACATGCCTCAAGTCAAGTCTAGTAACAAGAACAAGAAAGATTCTTCTTCTAGTAGTAACAATGATCATGTTAAATCCAATATTGTTGCTTCTAGTAGTTCTCTTGATTCCACTAATGATTATCTTAGCCAAGTTACACTTGAGCAAGAAAATAGCATATTGAAGGAAATCATAGAGAAGGGTGTGTACAAAAGCCTTGCCGGAAGTAAGCAATTCGAGGAGATTGTACGCAAGCAAGGAAGGCACCGGAAGAATCAAGGTGTTGGTTTTGAACGAAAGTTCAATGCCAATGGAGTTGAGTGGGAAGAAGATCAATACCCCAAGACAAAGTTTTTTCCTCAACAAGAGAAGTATGATCCAACTTCTTTCAAGGGGACACAAACTCAAGATGATCTTCCACCACAAGACTACAAGCAAAAAGGCAAGGACAAGCTTCAAGAGGAAATAGATGCATTTGAAGAAGCTCCTAAGACCTTAGTCAAGTGGATTCCCAAGACTACTTCAAGTTCCACTTCATCAAGTACGACTACAACTCCAAGGATTCCCATCAAGATGGTGTGGATCCAAAAGAAGAAGAACTAGAGAGTTCTTGAGGGTGACTCTGCCAACATACTTCACTCTTATCATTTTGGCAAGAACATGTGCAATCAACTTCCACATCTTGCACTAGTTCAAGGAGTCACAAACCCTCTTGTTGGTAAGTCAAGGGACAAGGTAACCTAAAAGCTTTCATAGACATCATCTTGCATGTGCATCACTCTATGTCTATGGATATACTTGCTTGTTCCTTGTGGGACTAACCCATGTAGGTATTGAAAGTGCAATTCACTCAAAAGGATAGCTCCAAGTGATCTACATCAACATTGAGCATCCACATCTTCAACATCTACATGAAGTCATCATCGACAAAACCCAAGGTTAGTTCATCCCTCTTAGGGGGGATATCACATCTATGGGGAGCTTTACTCTAAGACTTGAGCTAAAGCAACTCTAATGATGTGAACACAACAATGCTTTATGTAAAAGTGGTAACCCCACTTGAGCTTAAACGATGAGTATGACCTATGATCAAATGTTCTCATTTGACTCCTAAGTCAATATACTCATATATAGATGACCTAGTCATCGCCAATTGCTTGATAGATGCTAGAATTGGTTGTGCATGCTTTGTCACATATTTCAATTGCTATTTTATTGTGTGAGCATGTTGGTTGCATATTTTACTCATTCTAGGACATCCACTTGTTGTTCTGATTGTTTGGTTTTATTGTTCTTTTGCCAAGTGGATGGACAAGAATGCCTAAGAACCCCCTCTAGCTATCTATGCTTTTCTCGTCTCAAACTCTATTCATGCTACATTACAAAATTGATCAAGTCAAATTCGAACCACTCTGTGTGAGGAGCACTCCGAGTCCCCGATTCGTCATAGACTTAAACTTCCAAAACCTCTTTATGATTCTCGGTCTGACCGATACTCCACTTTCGGTCCTACCGAGATCATCAAGTTGATCTATGTTTTTGATCTCGGTGCAACCGATTTGAACCATTCGGTCACACCGAGTTGCAATAGCTGTATACAGTTTTGCATCTCGGTGCCACCGAGTTGTTCCACTCGGTCACATCGACAGGGTCGAGCTATATATAGACACGGGCAAAAATTTGGAAATTTCTCTGAACCCCTTCACCCGCGCCATAGCTCGCTCTGCCGACATGGTCTCCGGATCGTCTTCTCGCCGCCAGCAGCCTCCAGTCGCTGGTCTCCGTCGCCGTCAACGGAAATCACCTCCGCCGTTGCCGCCGTAGCGAGTCTTCGCTGAACTAGGGTACGGACTCGATCTTTGTGCTATTCCTCAATCTGATTCCTAGCACATTGTGATCATAATGATCTTTGCCACGATTGATAAACTCCTATCCAGTCAAAGAACTCATAGATTAGGTTTGATTCGAAAATTTTAGGGTTAGGTTTCCGCCGAAACCATCTCGGACCCATCGAGTTGAAAAAACTCGGTCCCACCGATTTGGCCTATGCCATTGCACAAGTGAAACTCGGTCTGACCGAGTGTAACTAATCGATGTGACCGATTTTTGAACTTTGTGAAACCCTAGCAGTCTCGGTGCAACCGAACTGTGACTCGGTCTGACCGAGATCACTAGTTTAGGTTCCAAATGCTGCTTCGGTATCACTGAGTTTAGAAATTGGTAGATCTGAACTGCTTTCTGTGGGAAACTAAAACTAAGTTTTTGAATCATTCTTTTGCAAAAATCTCTGCATTTTGTGATGCTCATCTATTCTACCTCATCTATAAACTATTCACAGGGTCAGCAGTCAGCAGTCAGCCTGTTCAACATGTCAGACCAGAGTGACAGCCAAAAACAGTCAGAGCAGCTTGTGCATATGAGTGAGGGCACTAGTCCCTCAAGCTCATCAGATGATGGCAGCAGGAGCACTCCAAGCAATCTGCCAAAGGCTGCCACCAGACAGAGAAAGAAGAGAAATTCTGATTCTGAAGATGAAGATTATGTGGCAGAGGAGGAGGCAACCTCCAAGAAAGCTGAGCTTAAGAAAGAACATGGTTCAAGGCAGAGCACCAAGCCAGGCTTGAAGGTCAAAAGGCCAGCAGGAAGGAAACCTATGCCAAAGGCCAGAGCTTCAACCAAGATTCCTGAAAAATCCACTTCCAAGGAGCCAGTTGTTGCTGTAGAGAAGAAAGAAAGGAAAAGAGGCAGATGGTGCAAGAAAGTAGATCCTATGGCTGAGTTTGAAAGACATTCTTCTGATGAAGAAGAAGAGGAAGAGGAAGGTGCTGCACCAGCACCCAAGGCACCCAAGCTGATGGGTGATGCTATAAGGTCAGGGGCAGCTGCATCCAAGCCCAAGGAAGCCCCCAAGACAGATCCAAAGCAAAAACCCAAGAGGAATACAAGAAGTATTCCAGCTGCTGAGAAGAACAAGGCCCCAGTGCCTGATGTTGCAGAAAAGGAAGAAGGACAAGTGTTGAGGAAATTGAAGCCCAAAATCCCATACCACAATGATGCTCATCCAGTGGCTGAGGACATGAACATAAGGAGAGACTCTGGATTAAGAAAGTGGAGAGCAGAAGATCCTTATGCTACCAGGAGAAGGACTATTGTGGACTACAGGTTCCACACAAAGGAACAGCAGGACTTCTATGAGACAATCCTGTTGGACAAGAAGCCAATTGTCTGTGACATGAGATGGGTGGATTGGCAGTATATCCAGGACAATGAAGAGCACTTCCCAGGAGTGCAGGACAGCTTCAAAGCTTGTGGGGTAGCAGACTTTGTTGGGCAAAAGCTCACAAAGTGGAATGAGGAACTTATTATGCAGTTCTACTCCACAGGACACTTTTACCCTGATGGGAGAATCACATGGATGTCTGAAGGTACAAGGTACCAGTCAACTGTTGCGGAATGGGCTCAGCTGATCAATGCCCCCGAAGAGAGTGAAGATGACTTAGATGTCTACTCCAAGAAGAAGATGGACCACAACTCAATGATCAACATGTACAAAGAGATCCCTCACAAAGCACTTGAAACCTTCAAGTATGGATCTGTACATTATCTTCTGTCAGGACTGCCCACTATCAACTGGATCTTAAGGCATACTCTGTTGCCCAAGTCTGGAGATCACAAGATGATCAGAGGCCATGCTATCAACCTTCTTCATATCTTTGATGTGCCTCAAAAGTTCAAAGTCATGAGCCTGATGATTGAGACAATCAAGAGTACAGCAGCAGACCAGAAGAGAAGCTGTGGATATGCTCCTCAGATCCAGGAACTCATCAACTCCAAGATGGGCACAGGCATCTATCTTTAGGATAAGGAACATCTTCCTATTCATCCTGAGTTTGAAGATAATGAAGTTGTGATGAACAAGGATGAACCATCTTCAGCCCATGCTCAAGCTCAAAAGGAGAAGGCAAGAAAGGAGAAAGCTGCTAGGATGCCAACTCAAGAGGAGGCATCAGAATACTTCTTGAAGACTAAGCAAGAACAGCTCAGTTACCTGATTGCATCCACCCTGCAGATTGAGAAAGGTTTGGCCAACCTAACTCAGAACCAGGCAAGCCTAGAGAGGATCGTAGAACAGAAGTTCTATGACTTGGACATCAAGGTGACAGAGATACAGACAACAGTAGAGCAGCTCCAGGATGACATGCAGGAGAGGAGAGGGAAGACTACCACAGATGCATTTGCTAGAGTGCCACGTGCTCAGAGGTCCAGTGCAGTGCCAGTTCCAGACACAAGAGCAACAGCCTCAGCACCAGCCGCAACACCAGTCCAACCTGCTCCAACATCCACCTCAGCTCCAACTACATCAGCATCAACAGAAGCCTTCGTCCTTGGAGTGATCCAGACTCCACCACCACCTGAAGACCAAGCCTGCGTGTCGATATAGCACTATGCATTTTCTAGGAACTTTTTGGTAACTTGTTGCCAAAGGGGGAGAAGATGTATAGATCATAGGCTTCGAGAGAGAGAGTGTTGGTTTTTCTCTCTTGTTTTATTTGGTGGTCTTTGATACAATGTTTGCTTTTGGTTGAGATACCTTATTATGCTTGTGAGACATTGATGATAATGTGTTTGATCATAAGCTACACTTATGCATGCTTGATATTATCCTATCTATCTTATGTGATCATTCACGTTTCTTGGTGATGAGTGCATGTATTTAATTCTTATCATTTTGAGCGCTCCACCAAGATGTATGTGACATGGAAGAGTAACCCATGATTCTAACTCTTTGTGCATTTGCAGTCCAAAGCAAATTTTAAATATGCACAAATTTAGGGGGAGCTCTTACTTATCACATACTTCTCAAAGCGACGATGTAATTCATTCTTATTATCATTTGTCGAAGCTTTGATCTATATGTTGTCATCAATTACCAAAAAGGGGGAGATTGAAAGTGCAACTATCCCTAGGTGGTTTTGGTAATTCATAACAACATATAGCTCATTGAGCTAATGCTATTCCAAGACAATTATTTCAGGAAAGCTCAATGATTGGCATGGCATGGATGGTGAAAGTGGAACCCTCAAAATGCTAAGGACAAAGGATTGGCTAAATCTCAAAAGCTCAAGACTCTTCATTTTATATTTTAGTGATCCAAGATCACATTGAGTCCATAGGAAAAGCCAATACTATCAAGGAGGGATGAGGTGTTGCTTAATGAGCTCTTTGCCTTATGTGCTTCATGATATGCTCCAAAATCCTCAGCTACTTTCCCATATCCACTTTTGACCTAAACCCTAAGCCAAATTCGGTCATACCGATTCTTTCTATCCGGCGCCACCGAGTTTCATATGTCATAAGCCATAGCCAAAACCCTTGCAAATCGGTTTCACCGATAGGGATCTCGGTCTCACCGAGATGGGGTTGCAACCTCTCTGTTTCCCTTTCGTAACTTTTCGGTCTCACCGAAAGAGCGAATCGGTCCCACCGAGATTGCAATGCAAACTCTCTGTTTCCCTTTTGTAACTTTTCGGTCTCACCGAAAAGAGCAAATCGGTCCCACCGAGTTTGCCTGACCAACTCTCTGGTTAGCCAATTACCAAATCGGTCTCACCGAGTTTGTGTAATCGGTCTCACCGAGATTACGTTATGCCCAAACCCTAACCACATCGGTCCTACCGAGATGCATGTCAGTCCCACCGAGAATCTCTAACGGTCACTAGGTTTACCTTTTCGGTCCGACCGAGTTTGTTGATTCGGTCCCACCGAGATTGGTAAATTGTGTGTAACGGTTGGATTTTGTGTGGAGGCTATATATACCCCTCCACCTCCTCTTCATTCGTGGAGAGAGCCATCAGAACACACCTACACTTCCAACTCATGTTCTGAGAGAGAACCACCTACTCATGTGTTGAGACCAAGATATTCCATTCCTACCATATGAATCTTTATCTCTAGCCTTCCCCAAGTTGCTTTCCACTCAAATCTTCTTTCCACCAAATCCAAATCCTGTGAGAGAGAGTTGAGTGTTGGGGAGACTATCATTCGAAGCACAAGAGCAAGGAGTTCATCATGAACACACCATTTATTACTTCTTGGAGAGTGGTGTCTCCTAGATTGGCTAGGTGTCACTTGGGAGCCTCCGACAAGATTGTGGAGTTGAACCAAGGAGTTTGTAAGGGCAAGGAGATCGCCTACTTCGTGAAGATCTACCGCTAGTGAGGCAAGTCCTTCATGGGCGATGGCCATGGTGGGATAGACAAGGTTGCTTCTTCGTGGACCCTTCGTGGGTGGAGCCCTCCGTGGACTTGCGCAACCGTTACCCTTCGTGGGTTGAAGTCTCCACTAACGTGGATGTAGGATAGCACCACCTATCCGAACCACGGGAAAAACATCCGTGTCTCCAATAGCGTTTGAATTCTCCAAACCCTTCCCTTTACATTCTTGCAAGTTGCATGCTTTACTTTCCGCTGCCTATATACTCTTTGCATGCTTGCTTGAATTGTGGGATGATTGCTTGACTTGTCCTAAAGTAGCTAAAATCTGCCAAGAACTAAAATTGGGAAAAGGTTAAGTTTTTATTTGGTCAAGTAGTCTAATCACCCCCCCTCTAGACATACTTCCGATCCTACAGCCTAGCATATGCAGATATGGCCTCGGAACATTGGAGACCGAAAGGTCGAGCTTGAATCATATAGAAGATATGATCAACATAGCGATGTTCACCATTGAAAACTACTCCATCTCACGTGATGATCGGACATGGTTTAGTTGATATGGATCACGTGATCACTTAGATGATTAGAGGGATGTCTATCGAAGTGGGGGTTCTTAAGTAATATGATTAATTGAACTTTAATTTATCAGGAACTTAGTCCTGGTAGTATTAGCATATCTATGTTGTAGATCAATAGCTCACGTTTAGCTCCCCTGTTTTATTTTTGATATGTTCCTAGAGAAAACAAAGTTGAAAGATGTTAGTAGCAATGATGCGGATTGGATCCGTGATCTGAGGATTATCCTCATTGCTACATAGAAGAATCATGTCCTTGATGCACCGCTAGGTGATAGCCCGATTGCAGGAGTAGATGCAGACATTATGAACGTTTGGCAAGCTCGATATGATGACTACTTGATAGTTTAGTGCACCATGCTTTACGGCTTAGAATCGGGGCTTCAAAGACGTTGTTGAAACGCCACGGAGCACATTAGATGTTCCAAGAGTTGAAATTAGTATTTCAGACTCATGCCCATGTCGAAAGGTATGAGACCTTTGACAAGTACTTTGCCTACAAGATGGAGGAGAATAGCTCAGCTTGTGAGCATATGCTTAGAATGTCTGAGTACTACAATCACTTGAATCAAGTGGGAGTTAATCTGCCCGATAAGATAGTGATTGACAGAGTTCTCTAGTTACTATCACAAAGTTACTAGAACTTCGTGATGAACTATAATATGCAAGGGATAACGGAAACGATTCCCAAAGCTCATCGTGATACTGAAATTGACGAAGGTGGAAATCAAGAAAAGCATCAAGTGTTGATGGTTGACAAGACCACTAGTTTCAAGAAAAGGGCAAAGGGAAGAGGGGAACTTCAAGAAGAACGACAAGCAAGTTGCTGCTCAAGTGAAGAGGCCCAAGTTTTGGCATAAGCTTGAGACTAAGTGCTTCTACGGCAAAGGGACTGGTCACTGGAAGCAGAACTGCCCCAAGTATTTGGCGGATAAGAAGGATGGCAAAGCGAACAAAGGTATATTTGATATACATGTTATTGATGTGTACTTTACTAGTGTTTATAGCAACCCCTTAGTATTTGATACTAGTTTAGTTGCTAAAGATTAGAAACATGAAACGGGAGTTGCAGAATGAACAGAGACTAGTTAAGGGTGAAGTGACGATGTGTGTTGGAAGTGGTTCCAAGATTGATATGATCATCATCGCACACTCCCTATACTTTCGGGATTAGTGTTGCACCTAAATAAATGTTATTTGGTGTTTGCGTTGAGCATGAATATGATTTGGTCATGTTTATTGCAATACGTTTATTCATTTAAAGTCAGAGAATAATTGTTGTTTTGTTTACATGAATAAAACCTTCGATGGTCATACACCAATGAAAATAGTTTGTTGGATTTCGATCGTAGTGATACACATATTCATAATATTGAAGCCAAAAGATGCAAAGTTAATAATGATAGTGCAACTTATTTGTGGCACTACCGTTTAGGTCATATTGGTGTAAAGCGCATGAAGAAACTCCATGCTGATGGGCTTTTGGAATCACTTGATAATGAATCATTTGATGCTTGTGAACCATGCCTCATGGGCAAGATGACTAAAACTCTGTTCTCCAGAACAATGGAGCAAGCTACTGACTTATTGGAAATAATACATACCGATGTATGAGGTCCGATGAGTGTTAAGGCTCGCGGCGGGTATCATTGTTTTCTGACCTTCACAGATGATTTGAGCAGATATGGGTATATCTACTTAATGAAACACAAATCTGAAACAGTTGAAAAGTTCAAAGAATTTCAGAGTGAAGTGGAGAATCATTGTAACAAGAAAATAAAGTTTTTCTGCGATTTGATCGCGGAGACGAATATTTGAGTTATGAGTTTGGCCTTCAATTAAAACAATGTGGAATAGTTTCACAAACTCTTGCCACCTGGAACACCCCATCATAATGGTGTGTCCGAACGTCATAACCATACTTTATTGCATATAGTGCAATCTATGATGTCTCTTATCGATTTACCACTATCGTTTTGGGGTTATGCATTAGAGACAGTTGTATTCACGTTAAATAGGGCACCGTCTAATCCGTTGAGACGACACCGTATGAACTATGGTTTGGCTAGAAACCTAAGCTGTCGTTTCTTAAAGTTTGGGGTTGCGATGCTTATGTGAAAAAGTTTCAACCTGATAAGCTCGAACCCAAATCGAAGAAGTGCGTCTTCATAGGATACCCAAAAGAAAATGTTGGGTACACCTTCTATCACAGATCCGAAGGCAAGATCTTTGTTGCCAAAGAATGGATTCTTTCTATAGAGGAAGTTTCTCTCGAAGGAAGTGAGTGGGAGGAAAGTAGAACTTGATGAGGTAACTGTACCTGCTCCCTTATTGGAAAGTAGTTCATCACAGAAATCTGTTCCTGTGACTCCTACACCAATTAGTGAAGAAGCTAATCATGATGATCATGTAACTTCAGATCAAGTTACTACTGAACCTCGTAGGTCAACCCGAGTGATATCCACACCAGAGTGGTACGGTAATCCTGTTCTGGAGATCATGTTACTTGACCATGACACTACAAAAAAAATACACTTCTGTGATGATACGTGTTTGTCATAGTAGGTCTTTTTTGTCATGCATGTACATCAACGACAAATTTATGACAGAATCAAGATAGTCATACCTGTGCTGTCGTAGAAGTGTTCCATGACATTACCAAAATTATCATCACGGAAGTGTCCACTTCCATGACGATAAATCGCGCGCCACAGAAGTGCTTTCGTCAAGGGTGACTGACACGTGGCATCCACCGTAACGGAACACCGTTAAGCTATCGGGTCGGGTTTTGGATCCAATAACCCGTTAACAGCCCCGACCAATGGGGATTTTCCACGTGTAAAATCATCATTGGCTGGAGGAAACACGTGTCGGCTCATCGTTCAGACAGATGTCATCCACTCATTGGACGGAAGGCGCCTATGATACGTCGACACGCGGCACGGCCCAACAGAGGCCCATCCCTATGAAAAGGCCGGCCCGTTTGACTTGGTCAAAAGGTGGCGGGCCGGCCCATGGAAAGCCTGTTAACGGCCTGTTCGCATATAGCCCATTTACAGCCTGCTAACCCAAGGCCTGTTACGCCCTATCCGAATTAGGCCCAGTAGCGTCATCTAGGCCATCCAATATGATTCCAGCCCGTTTTCACTTCTGGCGCATGTATGGCCCATGACGTCTTTCGGCCCATATGAGGCCCTATGTAACTCTTGGCCTATTAACAACCCGTGGTGAAACTGGCCCGTAATGAACAGTGTATCACTTTACACCCATTAACGGCCCGTGGTGAAACTGGCCTGTAATGGACAGTGTATCACTTTATACCCATTAACGGCCGGTTATTCCGTTGGGCCGTTTCCAGACCATGTTATCTTTCGGCCTTCTCAGAGCCCATTTATTCTTGGGCTCATTTCCAGCATTCGTTTACTTATGGCCTGTTACTGTCATTTTCTGCTTGTGGGCCAAATTCAGCCCGTGGTTACGGTGGGCCCGTTTGTGGTCCGTTAATACGTTGGGCCATTTTCATAGCGTCATCAAATACGACCTATTAACGATGGCCCGTTATGGTCGGCCCATGAACGGACGATTCCAACTCTAGCCCGTTTACGGCCATAATGCGGTCTGTTTGGCCCATGCTTGGCCAGTCGATCATACGGCCCATATAAGGCCCATTGATGATACGGCCCGTAGAAGGCCCATTGTTTCTACGGCCTGTAGAAGGCCCATTTTTTCTACGGCCTATAGAAGGCCCACTGTTTCTACGGCCAGTAGGAGGCCCAACGTCACTACAGTAAATATTAGCCCATGGTTATTGTGGCCTAGTTTTAAAAAATAGGTTATTGCAGCCACTAGCTAACCGCGGAAAAAGAACTGCAATGACTACAAGCAAACAAATAAACAAGACAACAAGGAAATAAATAAGCAAGCAACTAACGCTAGGCTATCACGGCTATTACACATATTACATCCACTGGGCATCAAAGTTCGCCACCAGTGCAAATATAGGGAACACAACAGCATATAAACGCCGCAGCAAAACAAGTCCAGAACTGAAACCACTTCAGAAGAGCTCAAGAAACAATATTCTGGGTACCCATAATGCTGGCAAGATGCTTAGCAAGCTTATTAACTTTCTCTTGTTTGGCGCTTAAGTCCTCCAGCGCTTGCTGTTGCACCAGAAAGTATGCATCTGAATTCTGCAGGGACTTCCTCAGTGCTTCGTCTTCTTGTCGCATAACATCTGATCGATGTCTTTCAACTTGAAGTTGAGGCTCAAGAAGCCGAACTGATTCAGGCGAGTTTGAAGAGCTGGTGCCAGCAGTGGTAGCTAGTAGTAACTCGAACACTACATCAAGACAGGACTTTGGGGTTGTCTCAGTGTCTTCAATATAGTTTTTATCAGCTTTCTTGGAGACCAACAGGGATGTCTCACTATCTTGAACCTTATCTGCATTACTTCCTTTACCATTGCATAACAGGGTACTCTTCTCCAATATTTTATCCGCGTTCTAAAAGAGAAACAAACAAACACATCTCAGGTTTACAATGTAGTATATGAAACTCATTTTGGTAAACCAGTTCAGTAGTAAGGTGGACAGGATAACAACATGAAACAAACATATATCTATGTAGTATGGTCACTGTATGGTCTATATCATTCTAGTTTATGTTGCCAAATCAAGATAGATACATTTCAAATCGTATCTATTTAAGACAAAACAGCATAGACAAAATATAAGTGTGGGAAACTACACAGCAATAACAACACTTGTAATGTGCATGGCATGAGAACATAACTATTTATTCAATTGAAACTGAAATCAACATAGAGCAAGTTACAACAGCAAACAGCCAAACACGTTGAAGAAACAGGTTTAAAACATACCTGTTGCGCCATTGGAGTTTTAATTGCATCCTTCAAATTTGAAATTAGTTGGTATCAGTAAATACAGTGATGCAAGAGCAAAGTAGTATGAACCATAGCTACGAAACCTGACCTGAGAACAATTCTTCTTCTGCTTTAAGCGTTGACTTCGGGTTCGGAGTGGTGGTCCTCGTGATTTGGGCACTGCAGTTGCCTTACTAACTTCTCGTGTTTGGGTGTTCTATGGTGGAGACGGTGCTGTGTCGAAGGGAACTAGGTGTCTATCTGCTGGGGTTGGGGTTAGAAGGGGTGTAGCTGGTTCTCTGTCCAACTGGGTAGGGGTACAATCTGCATGAGTGTGGGTTATGTGTGGTGGGGCCGGTTCTTGGGCAAGTACAACCGTGGTTCTATCTGCATCGACAGGTAGCACGATCTTTTCTGAAGACCGTGTTTTTACTCCCACAGATACTGCCATCACTCCCTCCAATTGAAATGGCTGATAAACAAGAAAAGTAATTGAATGTACATACATTGTAAGATAGACAGGTGCAATAGATAGTAGGGAAGAAAACATGGCATGAAATAATTCACATTTATGTTGTCTAAGCAAACAGAATAGCAGGACATAATTTCACATATATGATGGCTAATTAAACAGGATAGCATGACACAATTTCACATGTATGATGGCTAACTAAACATGATAGAATGACATACTTCAAAATATGATGACTATGTAAACAGGATGACATGATGTAACTATACGATGTGTCTATTAAAGTGGTTGGCATGCCATAAATCACAAACATGTCGTTGATGGAAACACGATGGCATGATATAATTCACGGATAGAACAACATAATTTAAAATATGATGACTATGTAAACAGGATGAGATGATATAACTATATTATGTCTTTAGAAAATGGGTTGGCATGCCATAATTCAGATACATGCTGTCTATGTAAACATCATGGCATGACATAATTCAAATATATGATTTATATACTAAGGAAGTGAGCAGAGGGCAATCGCATATATGATGTGTCAACTAAGGAGATGGCATTCAATATTGTGTATATGATGTAAAAACTAAGCATTGCAATACAACATATGCATTATATGAGTAATATAACCTTGCCAAGTTTGTGCATACACCTCAGGGGGATAATAGGACTGGTCATCTGCCTCTGAATCCTCCTCTGAAGAGCTATCTGTAACCAGCAAGATATCTGCTTCAGCAGGTAGCATTGTCTCCTCTAAAGACCTTGTTTTCACTCCAGATTTCTCCATCACCAATTCAAATGGCGGATGCACAGGAAGAGCAGTTGAATATACAAACATTGTCGACAAAAAGCAATGAGAAATACAAAAAAAGGACGGCATGATATAATTCACATATATGACGCTTGCCTAAACAGCATGGCATTGCATAATTCACATACATAATGCCTTGCAACAAGATAACATTGCATAATTCACATATATAATGTCTTGCAACAAGATGGCATTGCATAATTCACATATATGGTAATTAGACACTAAACAGGTGGCATTCACACAAAGCATGTCTAAACTAAGCAAATGACATAGCAATGAAAGATACCATACGCACGATATGAGCAACATAACCCTGCCAAGTTAGGGCATGCACCTCGGGGGGGAAATATGACTGGTCATCTGTCTCTAAATCCTCCTCTGAGGAGCTATCGGTAACCAGCAAGACATGTGCTTCGTCAAATACCATTGTCTTCTCTGAAGACCTTGTTTCCACTCTAGATTTTTCCATGACCGTGCCGAATGGCTGATGCACAGGGAGAGTAATTGAATGTACTAAAATTGTTGATAAATTTAACACGTAATAAAAAAATGATGGCATGATATAATTCACATATAAGATGACTGGCTAACCAGGGTGGCATTGCAAAATTCACATATATGATGCGTGGCTAGACAAGATGGCATTGCATGATTCACATATACGATAAAGAAACTAAACCGATGGCATTGACACAAAGCATGTCTAAACTAAGCAGATGACATCTTTAATGTATACAGTAAGCAATGCAAGGCACCATATGCATGATATTACCAACATCAACATGCCAAGTTAGAGCGAAGACCTCATGGGGTAAATAGGAGTGGTCTTCTCCTTCTGAATCCCCCTCAGAACAGTTATCTTCCTCTTGATCATGATCCGAAATGGGTGGAGGGGGGGCTGCCTTTGCGCCCACCATGGAACGACGTCTGCATGAAATTTTATTGCCACGCAAGGCTCGTCTCTTTTGCTCTACATGATCAGTTCCATTGTGTACAATAACTGGCATGCATAGGAATAAAACATAGTGAGATTATGTAAGGAGTGCATGCACAAATCCAGAGTGATGGTAGCAAACTGTGGATAGACCCAAAACCAATGATAGCAGACAGATAATAGCTTTAGTTAAAAAATACAGATAATGGCTCCTTTAATGTTTGTTTGTACCCAACATGAAACTCATAGTAGACATCGGAGATTAACCAGATAGTAGACAGATAGTACTAATTGCTGCCCCAATATGTACCCCACAACCATTTAAAAACTCAAGTTTCAGCATTAGTTTGGACCTGACTCGGAGTCTAATAGGTGAACACGACGATAATGTAGCATGTCATCATATTAAGCTACGCATAACATAAGAAGACACGGAAGAGTGCGACCTCTCTTGCGGACCCGTGTAGTCCTCAAGGACATATGCTCAGTTGATGATGGTAATGCAGTTGTCGTGGCTGCCGGTGGTGGGGAACAAGATCTGAGGCGGCGAAAGACAGTCCGGAGAGCGAATCCCTGCTGTGGTGAACCCTTCCGTCGTTGGAGCAGCTAAGCTGGGGTGGAACACAGCGCCGCAGGAGCAGGACAAACCACACAAGGTTTTCTTTGACACATATCTGTAACAAAAGTAATTGAGTAAGGGCTTGTTTGAATTTGAGGATTCTAACAATGCAGGGATAGGAAATAGACAGGAATAGGATAGGAATGCACGTGCAAAACAGAGAATTTAAAAACACAGGATTTCTGCCAATTTGGGTGTTTGATTCACAACAATTGGAAGATCACAGAATGCAAAAAAGCATGGTGAGATTAAGTCAAACCACAAGAAAATGTACGGTTATGATGCTATAATGCTACTATCTCTTAGTCTTGTGCTTGATGAATAGGAATATGAAAAGGAGGAGAAGAGGAAATTAGAATTCCTATGGTTTTTCTTTAAAGGAGACACTAAAGGAACAAATCCTATACTTTTCCTTTGCTCCATTCCTTTGCACCAAATTCATGAAAAGTAGTACCATAGGAAACTTTCCAATTCCGATGTTTTTCATTCACTTTCCCTTTCAAGCACTGGCGATTCTAGTAGGCAGGCTTGAGCAAGGAAAATCCTACACTAAAAAAATGTTTTTGTGCTACTTCTATTACTTTGTACCCAGGCCACTGCCATACTAGCTCAACTCCCAGGCCCATCAACAAATGCACATCTCAAACGCGCAGAGATAAATAATGATGTCGTTCAAGAGAGTCCATCACGGATAGCTAAGTTGCCTGGTACCTCACTGCTTGTCATATAGTAGGATAAAATAATCATATTTCCCGTTACTACGAGTGCTCAGTGGACAATATATAACATGTAGAGTAAAAAAGAGATGCAACAAGTGTACAACCTCTTTGGCGAAGCCATGTCGATCTCAGCGTGATTGGGTTGGCCGGTGAGGATGCTCCGGCTGACTTGGCTGTCGGAGGAGGGGAAGAAGATCTTAGGCGTCTGGAGATGGAGCCCGAGGTACTGCTCCGCTGTGATGGAGGGTTTCGTCGTTGGAGCAGCTCCGGTGAGTTGTACGACGCCGAGGCTGAAGCAGGACAAGAGAGACAACGAATAACGTTAACCTGAGTGGAATTCTAATAGCATCTCCAATACATGACGTAAAATACATAACCACAAAGTGATAGATGTAAAATACATCAGCCGCTCATCTCTGAACTTAACTGTCGAAACTGAACTTAACTGTTGAAACTGAATTTTGCTGTCGAAACTGAATTTTGCTGTCAAAACTGAACGCACTAGCAAGGTGAGGCTACACGTCGGTCGACTGACTTTTTCATCTCTGGACAGTCGATTTTGCAGTCGTTGGATACAAAATCAAGGGCCTGCGGTTCATCTTCAACCTCCACCCCCTGAGCCGCCAGCCACCACGGGCCAAACAGCAGCCCCCCGCTGCCCGCAGCCGGTGGTGGGCCGCCCCACCCGCCCCGAAAACACTCCCCATCGCCGGTCCGCCGCCGCCCCGGCCAGCCCTCTAGGCCCCCCTGTGCCGAGCTTTTTCTCCGGCGATCCCCATGCCACCGCCCCGCCAACGCCCCGCCACCGTCGGCGACCACCGCCCCCATCCTGAACCCTAAGATAGATAGTGGTGTACCTCTCCGGCGAGCCCCCCTCCCCACCGCGGCTGGTTCTTCCTTCACCCCGGCGAGCCCCCCACCCCCTGAAAATCGACTGACCCAAAAGTCGATTCAGTCGACTGAAGTGTAGCTAAATCAGAGCAGCATTGCAAGCAAGAGCAAGAGCGAGAGCAGCAGCGCGAGCAAGAGCAATAACAAGAGCATACCATGCAGGCGACCAAGAGCAAGAGCAGAGCAGCAACATGAGAGAGAGCTAAAGCAGCAGCATTTCCTACTGATGTGGACGTTGCCGCCGAGGGAGCGACGTCGTGGAGGAAGTGGTCAGCGACACCGCCGTGGATGGAGCCGCGCCGTGTCGGCACGGGACCGAGCGCCGGCAGCACCGTGAGATCGAATCAAGAAGAAAATGTGGCGATTAGTGTACAACTTCTTTGGTGGCGCCGATTAGGCCACAACTTCATCCAAGGAAACGGTGATGATGATGCTCTTCCGGTGGTGCAGGTGAAGACGGTGATGTGGGAATGGAGGTGGCGCGAAAGCCGAGGGAACATCGGGGCAGCTCCTTGCAGGTGGAGGACAGGGTGGCTGAACCGGCGGGACGATGAGATCAACGACGGATCCTCATCCGGTACGGTAGATGAGGGACATCGAGGTGTTGCTGTGGACGACGTCGTCGAGGAAGAGGCTCCGGCTAGGTGGCGGATGGAGCAGGGTGTGGGGTTTCGTCGCGGGCTTTCGCGGCCTCAGTGTACGAATGGGTGGGTGGATGGGATGGCAGTGGGGAACCATGGCTTAGAGACGCGCTTGTCCGAAATGTGGGGTAAGTTACAAAAGTACCCCCACCGATTTGAGGCGGTTCTTTTGATTCAGGGATACCACGGGCATTCCGCGTGTCGGGATTTCACAGGAGGTGGGAGTTTTCGCGCGCGTTGTAATTTCGGAATAGCAAGGCGCGGGTTGAGATGGAGGGAGTTGTCGGAGCACAACAAGACAAAGATATATCTTAAATATTTCGGGCTAACAAGGCGCGGGTTGAAGAGGCGGGAGTTTCGCAGCACGATAGACAGAGACACTAGCTTGAATATTCGGCATAACAAGGCGCGGTTTGAAATTTCGGAAGAACAAGCTCGACGTGTACCAAAAAAAAGACAATTTGCACCTCAACACGCACAACACACACACAAACACCATTTAGACTAGAGTAAGGTACACGTGCATTGCACGCATGAGATTTGGCAACCAAATTATGAATAAATACCACATTATAGCATGCAAGATTTGAGTCATATATGCATGATGTAGATGTTCGTTTAATTCTTATAGTTCATTTCATTCAAAATCATCTAGTTTTTATAAGAAAGCCAATCTATTTTAAGATTCATGGAATTGTGCGTCGTAAGACATAAAGTAAAAACAAATAATGACAAATCATGTAGAAAAACATTTGGGCAATTCTAATACGGAAGATTTTAGAACAAATAAGAAGTGCTTGTGTTTTGATGTTTGTGCATTATGCTTAAGTTCAACCATGGAGTCTTCTAGATTATACATGTGGCGAAATCTGGTGGAATCTAGATGATATCCAACGGCCAGTAGTGCTCAAATTTGCCATCTTTGGACCATCAGATTCGCCTCATCCAACGACCATCTTTCAAAGTTAAAGTTACCCGCACACAATATAAAAAAATATAATATATAATATATATATAGGGGTATAGATATAGATATGTGATGCGAAAGCCGCCCATCATCTCCAATTAGAATAGTGTGTCCATGCACGGATGCGACGTGGCCAAATGATGTCTGCCATCAGTATCTCAAATTCAAATAAGCCTGACCTTGTTCAATGTGTATACATTACAACATGCTCGTTTCCAAACCACACCCCGCAGATCTCCGTTATATTCATGCATGCATGGGTTTCAAACATCAGGATCTCTTATTCAAATATTTGAATTCAACTTTACATTGATTATGACCTCACCTATTCTTTTACACCCACACAATAGTCTTATCTTTATAATTGTACCACTAACTTTCTCTCATGCATGCATGCACACACACTACCAGTCGGCATCCATCGCATACATGCAATCTTTTTCTTCAGGTCGGTCTCCCATGAAGGCACACACCCACACACATCCCCCTCTCCATCATATCAGGCATTCTTTATCTCTCGCGCGTGCATGCGCCACGATCGATGTTCCTCTATGTATGTGTGTATATAGCTAGGTCTTTCATAGTTTTCCACACAAACCGATCAATCGATATATCCGGTGAGGTCTCACCCTATTTCCCACGTCCACATCGACCAATCTATACCTCTCTATATAGGATTAACATATATAGCTAATACACCCACCTTAATTATATATCCAACGTCCCCCTCTCATCATCCATGCCTTCCGCTTCATCTCTCAGACGCGTGCACAATGGCGAAGACAGGGGGCAGTAAGGGCCCTGCCCCCTTCCCCCCGTAACATCACTATATATCGAGGCTAATATGAATTTGATCATTAGACAATTGCTGCTAAAAATGGTTTAAGTTCATGAATTGACCCTCCTCGTAAAGGATTAGCAATGCTTGGCCCCCTAGCTCATTTATTTTTCATGGCTCCGCCACTGCGCGCAACAGCGCACGTGTTCACCCCCTCTCTCTAAATATCGATCTCACACTTGTGCATTCCTTCATAGTCTCCCTCCACTCGGCCCCTCGCACCATCTTCTAGCCCCCCACCAGATTTTGCCACATGTACAATCTAGCAGACTCCATGGTTGAACTTAAGCATAATGCACAAACCTCAAAACAATAGCGGTTTTCTTTTGTTCTAGAATCTTCCGTATCATAACTGCCCAAACTTTTTTTCTAGTTGAATTGCCATTATTTGTTTTTACTTTATGCTTTACAACGCACAATTCCATGAATCATAAAATAGATTAAGGGCTTCTTTGATTCAAAGGATTCTCAAAGAATTTTGTAGGATTCTAATCATTAGGAATTTTTCCTATCATGGTTGTTTGATTCGTAGGATTGTAAACCATAGGAATGTTTCCATATGATTCATTTGCACTAGATTTCATAGGAAACATCCCATCCACTCAAACCTCTTTGAAAGAATTATGCGTTTTTCTATGCACAATCAAACACTCGTACAATCCTGTAGGATTCAAGACGACATTCCACTATAATCCCATGTTTTTCCTATTCCCGCGTTCTTAGCTTTTTTATAAAAACTAATTGATTTTGAATGAGATGAACTATAAGAATTAAACGAAGGGAGTGAACGACTTTACACGCGTCAAATTATCACATGGGGTGGATCTTGGTACAAAATTGCGTCCGCCCGTGTACCCGCGTGTACGTGCGAGGAAATGAGTGCGTGCGTGGCGTGCGTGCACATCTTCGCTTCGTGCATGTACCACCAGTATGGCTCAGGGAGGACGAGTACATTCTTCTGGAACCAGCAGCACGTCACTGTGATCAATTCATGCAAGGAGGTCGCGACAACGCCTCCACATGTGCCACGTGGCTTCATGAATTGTAAGAGAGACACTGTGTAGCGTGCCATTGGTATTCTAATTTTATGTGTTTTGCACATACTCGAAGTACTAGTAAGGTACACGTGCATTGCACGCATCAGATTTTGCAACCAAATTATGAATAAATACCACACTATAGCATGTAAGCTCTGAGTCATATAACACCCCATCGATGAGCTCCACCGATATGTCCGGATCCTATTCGGAGTCCGGATCGAGGGACAGTGCTGGGTCCTCGGGCTGTGGAGGGCGGCTGTTTATATTTTTTACTTCCTGTCGCAGTTCCTGCGCCGAAGTCGTTAGACTACATATCTAACTATGGGAGTATAAAACAAACGGGCAGGCGAAGTTGTTCACTTACCCAACTTGGAGGTTCGTACATAGTGAATCCGGCCCGCGGATTGACGCAGAGGAATTCCTCCTTTTCTCCCTTGTACAAAGAGGATAAAATCTTTATCAGAGCGGCAGCTGAGGGTGGCCCCTTACGACCGTAACGGGTGGCGTCATCCTCCCCATTGAAATCCCACATGGGGTGGCCTCTATATTGAAGCGGCTGCACCCCCCGCATAATGCATGCGGCCATGACTCCAATCATGGTTAGTCCGGAATGAGCCAACAGTCTTATCCGACCCATCAGATAAAGGACGTCTCTGTTGCTTTCTCTCTGAGAGCTCCGCGGACGCCAGCTCAAGCATTTCTTCAAGGGAGCACTGTTGAACTCGGGGAGACCGATCCGGATAGGATCCGGTAGCGGAACGTCATCTATGTAAAACCATTCCGAAGGCCAATCCTCGGATGCCTTCTTTGGGGTTCCGGTTAAGTATCCGGTCCCGGCGATGCGACATACTTCGGCTCCGCCCACGTGATATATAGACCCCTCTTGAGAACGGGGCACTAGGCAGAATAACCTCTTCCACAGCGCGAAATGAGCCTCAACGCCTAAAAATAGCTCGCAAAGGGCGACAAAACCCACAATATGCAATACGGAGGCGGGCGTAAGATTGTGCAGCTGGAGGCCATAGTACTCCAGGAGCCCACGGAGAAATGGGTGAATTGGAAATCCCAGTCCCCTTGTTAGATAGGGGACGAGGCACACCCGCTCTCCTTTAGAGGGATTGGGGGTGCTCTCCGCTTGTTTTCCGCCATTGTAGGTGGCGAGACCGGCTCGGACGGGACCATGTATGCCTGAGGGAGAAATCCCTTGGCTTGAAGCGACACTAACTCGCTATGCAGGATGGTGCAACTCTCCCAGTCCCCGGGTTTAGGACCGGAGGGACGAGGGGAGGAGCTGCGACGGCTGGTCATGTTGGAATGGACCTTTGCTGGGAGCGCTCTGATGATAACTCGCATAAGAGGAGAAGATGTGGTTTGGATCTGAATCCTCATCCCGTTAAATAGGCGGCTCGTTTGTTCGCCCAGGGGTGTGGATGTAAAAACACTCCGGCTTTTCGCATTCGTTTAACACGTGGAAGACAGCCATTATTGGGCATGGAAGCCGAGGAGCACAGCATTATAAAAAATCGGACATTATTCCTACAGGTACACAAAATTTGGAGAAGAACCCGCCCTGCAATGCCGAAAACAATCTATGCGCCGGACTCATCATCATTGAAGCCTGGTTCAGGGGCTACTGAGGGAGTCCTCGATTAGGGGGTGTTCGGGTAGCCGGACTATACCTTCAGCCGGACTCCAGGACTATCAAGATACAAGATTGAAGACTTCGTCCCGTGTCCGGATGGGACTTTCCTTGGCGTGGAAGGCAAGCTTGGCGATGCGGATATTCAAGATCTCCTACCTATGTAACCGACTCTGTGTAACCCTAACCCTATCCGGTGTCTATATAAACCGGAGGGTTGTAGTCCGTAGGACAATCATCTTCATACACAATCATACCATAGGCTAGCTTCTAGGGTTTAGCCTCCTTGATCTCGTGGTAGATCTACTCTTATACTACCCATATCATCAATATTAATCAAGCAGGAGTAGGGTATTACCTCCATCAAGAGGGCCCGAACCTGGGTAAAAACATTGTGTCCCTTGTCTCCTGTTACCATCCGGCCTTGACGCACAGATCGGGACCCCCTACCCGAGATCCGCCGGTTTTGACACCAACAGGTAGACTATCATTTGAAGCACAGGAGCAAGGAGTTCATCATCAACACACCATTTGTTACTTCTTGGAGAGTGGTGTCTCCTAGATTGGCTAGGTGTCACTTGGGAGCCTCCGACAAGATTGTGGAGTTGAACCAAGGAGTTTGTAAGGGCAAGGAGATCGCCTACTTCGTGAAGATCTATCATCTACCGCTAGTGAGGCAAGTCCTTCGTGGGCGATGGCCATGGTGGGATAGACAAGGTTGCTTCTTCGTGGGTGGAGCCCTCCGTGGACTCGCGCAACCGTTACCCTTTGTGGGTTGAAGTCTCCATCAACGTGGATGTAGGATAGCACCACCTATCTGAACCACGCCAAAAACATCCGTGTCTCCAATTGCGTTTGAATTCTCCAAACCCTTCCCTTTACATTCTTGCAAGTTGCATGCTTTACTTTCCGCTGCCTATATACTCTTTGCATGCTTGCTTGAATTGTGTGATGATTGCTTGACTTGTCCTAAAATAGCTAAAATCTGCCAAGAACTAAAATTGGGAAAAGGTTAAGTTTTTATTTGGTCAAGTAGTCTAGTCACCCCCCTCTAGACATACTTTCGATCCTACAAGTGGTATTAGAGATTTGGTCTCCATTTGCTTCGATTTCCATAGCCCTTGGTGATCATAGCCTTGGTTTCACAACCTAGGAGAGTATGGCGTCTAGCGAGGGAAATTATCACCGTAGAGGTCCTTATTTTGATGGTACTAATTTTGCTAGTTGGAAGCATAAAATGAAAATGCATATTCTCGGACATAACCCCGCCGTTTGGGCTATTGTGTGTGTTGGTTTGCAAGGTGACTTCTTTGATGGGAAAGAACCAAACCGTGAAGCTACCGCGGATGAGTTGAAGTTGCTGCAATACAATACTCAAGCTTGTGATATTCTCTTCAACGAATTGTGTCCCGAAGAATTCAACAAAATCAGCCGTCTTGAGAATGCAAAGGAAATTTGGGATACTTTGATTGATATGCACGAAGGTACCGACTCCGTCAAGGAATCCAAATTGGATGTGCTTCAAAGTCAACTTGACAAGTTCAAAATGAAGGATGGTGAAGGTGTCGCTGAAATGTACTCTAGGCTTGCCCTCATCACAAACGAGATTGCCGGCTTAGGGAGTGAAGAGATGACCGATAGATTCATCATCAAGAAGATCCTAAGAGCCTTGGATGGAAAATATGATACTGTGTGCACATTGATCCAAATGATGCCGAATTACAAAGATCTCAAGCCAACGGAGGTCATTGGAAGAATTGTTGCTCATGAGATGTCACTCAAGGATAAAGAGGAACTTCACAACAAATCAAGTGGTGCTTACAAAGCCTCATGTGAAGCCCCCACATCATCAAGTGAGAAAAAAAACTTCAATGAAGAATTGAGCTTAATGGTGAAGAACTTCAACAAGTTCTACAAGAGTAGAAGCAAAGATAGAAGCTCCAAGTCAAGGTCCTACAATGACAAAAGATCTTCTAGTCGAGAGCAAAACTGCTACAATTGTGGAAGACCCGGACACTATTCCAATGAGTGTACGGCTCCCTACAAAATAAGAGAAGATTCTCCAAAAAGAAGAAGCAAAAGAGAAGAATCACCATCAAGAGAGAGAAGGAGTAGAGATGATCGTTATGAACAAAGATACTCACAGAGAAACAAGGATTCGGAAAGAAAGGAAAAGTCATCAAGGAGCTACACAAAATGAAGACATCAAGCTCATGTTGGTGAATGGGTATCCGGCTCCGACTCCGACAACCACTCCGAGAGAAGTTATCACTCCGATTATGAATATACTCAAGACGAAGGTGTTGCCGGTCTAGCACTTGTGTCAACCAACTCCTACGACATATTTGACTCACCAAATGAAGGAATTGGAAGATGCTTCATGGCCAAAGGTCCTAAGGTAACACACCCCGAGTATGTCAATTTCAATAGTGATGAAGATGACTTGTTAGGTGATGATGATTTACTTGTTGACAACTCTAGTGATGAATACTATGATGAAACGTCAATTAATCATGCTAATCAAGATAAAACGAATGACAATGATAAGGAGAAGATTGAGGCTCTAACTAAAGAACTAAACACTCTTAAGTTAGCTCATGAAACTATCTTCGAAGATCATCGAGAACTTTTAAGAGCTCATGAGAAGTTACGCTTTGAAAAGCTCAATCTTGAGCAAGAGCATGAGTTTTTAAAGGCAATCAGTGATGATCTCCGCAAGAAAAAGTTCTTCTTACATTGCCAAGCATTTACACTTATCCACTTACATGCCTCAAGTCAAGTCTAGTAACAAGAACAAGAAAGATTCTTCCTCTAGTAGTAACAATAATCATGTTAAATCCAATATTGTTGCTTCTAGTAGTTCTCTTGATTCCACTAATGATTCTCTTAGCCAAGTTACACTTGAGCAAGAAAATAGCTTATTGAAGGGAATTATAGAGAAAGGAGTCTACAAGAGCCTTGCCGGAAGTAAGCAATTCGAGGAAATTGTACGCAAGCAAGGAAGGCACCGGAAGAATCAAGGTGTTGGATTTGAACGAAAGTTCAACGCCAATGGAGTTGAGTGGGAAGAAGATCAATACCCTAAGACAAAGTTTGGTCCTCAACAAGATAAGTATGAACCTAGTTCTTTCAAGGGGACACAAACTCAAGATGATCTTCCACCACAAGACTACAAGCAAAAAGGCAAGGACAAGCTTCAAGAGGAAATTGATGCATTTGAAGAAGCTCCTAAGACCTTAGTCAAGTGGATTCCCAAGACTACTTCAAGTTCCACTTCATCAAGTACGACTACAACTCCAAGGATTCCCATCAAGATGGTGTGGATCCAAAATAAGAAGGACTAGAGAGTTCTTGAGGGTGACTCCGCCAACATACTTCACTCCTATCATTTTGGCAAGAACAAGTGCAATCAACTTCCACATCTTGCACTAGTTTAAGGAGTCACAAACCCTCTTGTTGGTAAGTCAAGGGACAAGGTAACCTAAAAGCTTTCATGGACATCATCTTGTGTGTGCATCACTCTATGTCTATGGATATCCTTGTTTGTTCCTTGTGGGACTAACCCATGTAGGTATTGAAAGTGCAACTCACTCCAATGGATAGCTCCAATTGTTCTACATCAACATTGAGCATCCACATCTTCAACATCTACATAAAGTCATCATCGACAAAACTCAAGGTTAGTTCATCCCTCTTAGGGGGGATATCACATCTAGGGGAAGCTTTACTCTAAGACTTGAGCTAAAGCAACTCTAATGATGTGAACACAACAATGCTTTATGTAAAAGTGGTAACCCCACTTGTGCTTAAACGATGAGTATGACCTATGATCAAATGTTCTCATTTGACTCCTAAGTCAATATACTCATATATAGATGACCTAGTCATCGCCAATTGCTTGATAGATGCTAGAATTGGTTGTGCATGCTTTGTCACATATTTCAATTGCCATTTTATTGTGTGAGCATGTTGGTTGCATATTTTACTCATTCGAGGACATCCACTTGTTGTTTTGATTGATTGGTTTTCTTTTCTCTTGCCAAGTGGATGGACAAGAATGCCTAAGAACCTCCTCTAGCTATCTATGCTTTTCTCGTCTCAAACTCTATTCATGCTACGTCACAAAATTTGATCAAGTCAGATTCGAACCACTCTGTGTGAGGAGCACTCAGAGTCCCCGATTCGTCATAGACTTAAACTTCCAAAACTTTTTTGTGATTCTCGGTCTGACCGATATCTCCTTTTCGGTCCTACCGAGATCATTAAGTCGATCTATGTTTTCGATCTCGGTGCGACCTATTTGAACAATTCGGTCACACCGAGTTGCAATAACTGTATACAGTTTTGCATCTCGGTGCCACCGAGTTGTTCCACTCGGTCACACCGACAGGGGCGGGCTATATATAGTCACGGGCAAAAAATTGGAAATTTCTCCGAACCCCTTCGCCCGCGCGATAGCTCGCTCTGCCAACGTGGTCTCCGGATCGTCTCCTCGCCGCCAGCCGCCTCCAGTCGCTGGTCTCCATCGCTGTCAACGGAATTCAACCCCGCTATTGCCGCCGTAGCGAGTCTTCGCCGGACTAGGGTATGGACTCGATCTTTGTGCTATTCCCCATCTGATTCCTAGCACATTGTGATCATATTGATTCTTGCCATGATTGAAACACTCCTATCCAGTCAATGCAATTCGTAGAATAGGTTTGATTTGAAATTTTAGGGTTAGGTTTCCGCCGAAACCATCTCGGACCCACCGAGTTGAAAAACTCGGTCCCACCAATTTGGCTCATGCCATTGCACAAGTGAGACTCGGTCTGACCGAGAATTACTAATCGGTGTGACCGATTTTGGAACTTTGTGAAACCCTAGCAGTCTCGGTGCCACCGAATTGTGACTCGGTCTAACCGAGTTCACCAGTTTAGGTTCCAAAAACTGCTTCGGTATCACCGAGTTTAAAAATCGGTAGATCCGAAATGATTTCTGTGGGAAACTAAAACTAAGATTTTGAATCATTCTTTTGCAAAAACCTCTGCATTTTGTGATGCTCATCTATTCTACCTCATCTATAAACTCTTCACAGGGTCAGCAGTCAGCTTTTTCATCATGTCTGATCAAAGTGACAGCCAGCGTGTCAGAACAGCAAGTGCACATGAGTGAGGGCACTAGTCCCTCCAGTTCTTCAGATGAAGGCAGCAGGAGCACCCCTAGCAATTTGCCAAAAGCTGCCACTAGACAAAGGAAGAAGAGAACCTCATAATCAGAGGATGAGGATTATGTGGCAGAAGAGGAAGCTACTTCCAAGAAAGTAGTGCTCAAGAAGGAGTATGGCTCAAGACAGAGCACCAAGCCAGGCTTAAAGGTCAAAAGGCCAGCTGGTAGGCAGCCTATGCCAAAGGCCAGAGCCTCAACTCAGATTCCTGAAAAGCCTGCACCCAAAGGGCCAGTTGCTGCTGAAGGAAAGAAGGAAAGGAAAAGGGGCAGATGGTGCAAGAAAGTTGATCCCATGGTTGAGTTTGAACAGCATTCTTCTGAAGAAGAAGATGAAGAAGAAGAGGTTGCTGCACCAGCACCTAAGGCACCAAAGCTCATGGGTGATGCTATAAGATCAGGGGCTACTGCATCGAAGCCCAAGGAAGCACCCAAAGTTGCATCAAAGGCCAAGTCAGCTCCAAAGAGGAATACAAGGAGCATCCCAGCTACTGAAAAGAACAAGGCCCCAGTGCCTGACATTGCAGAAGAAGAAGAAGGTCAAGTTCTGAGGAAGCTAAAGCCCAAGATCCTAGACCACAACGATGCTCTTCCTGTGGCTGAGGACATGAAAATCAGAAGAGACTCAGGGCTGAGAAAGTGGAGAGCAGAAGATCCATATGCTACAAGGAGAAGAACTGCTGTTGATTACAGGTTCCACACAAAGGAACAACAGGACTTCTATGAGACAGTTTTGCTTGATAAGAAGCCCATAGTTTGTGACATGAGATGGGTAGACTGGGAATACATCAAGGACAATGAAGAGCACTATCCTGGAGTGCAAGACAGCTTCAAGGCTTGTGGAGTAGCTGACTTTGTTGGGCAGAAGCTCACAAAGTGGAATGAAGAGCTGATCATGCAGTTCTACTCCACAGCACACTTCTATCCAGATGGAAGGATTGAATGGATGTCAGAAGGAACAAGGTATCAATCAACAGTTGCTGACTGGGCACAGCTCATCAATGCCTCAGAGGAAAATGAGGATGACTTGGACATATATGCCAAGAAGAAGATGGTCACAACTCCATGTCCAACATGTACAAGGAGATCCCAAACAAGGCACTTGATACTTTCAAGTTTGGCTCAGTACATTATCTTCTGTCAGGGCTGCCAACCATTAATTGGATTCTGAGGCACACTTTATTGCCCAAGTCAGGTGATCACAAGATGATCAGAGGCCATGCAATCAATTTGCTTCATATCTTTGATATGCCACAGAAGTTCAAAGTCATGAGCCTCATGGTAGAGACCATCAAGAGGACTGCAGCAGATCAGAAGAGGAGTTGTGGTTATGTCCATCAGATCCAAGAGCTGATCAACTCCAAGATGGGCACGGGCATATACTTATTGGACAAGGAACATTTGCCTATTCATCCAGACTTTGAGGATAATCAAGTTGTGATGAACAAGGATGAACCATCATCAGCTCATGCTCAAGCACAGAAGGAGAAGGCAAGGAAGGAGAAAGCTGCCAAGATGCCAACTCAAGAGGAGGCATCTGAGTACTTCTTGAAAACCAAGCAGGAGCAACTTAGTTACTTAATTGCATCCACATTGAGGATTGAGAAAGGACTGGCCACCCTCACTCAGAATCAGGAGAGCTTAGAGAGAATCGTAGAACAGAAGTTCTATGACTTGGATGTCAAAGTAACAGAGATTCAGTCTGCAGTGGAGCAACTTCAAGATGACATGCAGGAGAGGAAAGGGAAGACTACAACTGATGCATTTGCCAGAGTGCCACGAGCTCAGAGGTCAACAGCAGTGCCAGTTCCTGACACCAGAGCCACCACGTCAGCTCCAGCTACAGCACCAGCCCAACCAGCTCCAGCATCCACTTCAGCTCCAACTCCAACCACTTCAACAGAAGCCTTCGTCCTTGGTGTGACCAGACTCCATCACCACCAGAAGATCAAGCCTGAGTGTCGATCTAGCACTATGCATTTTCTAGGAACTTTTTGGTAACTTGTTGCCAAAGGGGGAGAAAAATGTATAGATCATAGGCTTCGAGAGAGAGAGAGAGAGTTGCTTTTATTCTCTCTTGCTTTATTTGGTGGTTTTTCAAACTTTGTTTGCTTTTGGTTGAGATACTATGATATGCTTGTGAGACATTGATGATCATGTGTTTGATCATAAGCTACACTTATGCATGCTTGATATTATCCTATCTATCTTATGTGATCATTCACGTTTCTTGGTGATGAGTGCATGTATTTAATTCTTATCATTTTGAGCGCTCCACCAAGATGTATGTGACATGGAAGAGTAACCCATGATTCTAACTCTTTGTGCATTTGCAGTCCAAAGCAAATTTTAAATATGCACAAATTTAGGGGGAGCTCTTACTTATCACATACTTCTGAAAGCGATGATATATTTCATTCTTATTATCATTTGTCGAAGCTTTGATCTATATGTTGTCATCAATTACCAAAAAGGGGGAGATTGAAAGTGCAACTATCCCTAGGTGGTTTTGGTAATTCATAACAACATATAGCTCATTGAGCTAATGCTATTCCAAGATGATTATTTCAGGAAAGCTCAATGATTGGCATGGCATGGATGATGAAAGTAGATCCCTCAAAATGCTAAGGACAAAAGATTGGCTCAAGATCACAAGCTCAAGACTCTTCATTTTACATTTTAGTGATCCAAGATCACATTGAGTTTATAGGAAAAGCCAATACTATCAAGGAGGGATGAGGTGTTGCTTAATGAGCCTCTTGCTTCATGTGCTTAGTGATATGCTCCAAAACCCTCAACTACTTTCCCGTATCCACATTGGACATAAACCCAAAGCCAAACTCGGACCTACCGATTCTTTCAATCCGGCGCCACCGAGTTTCTTTTGTCATAAGCCACTGCCAAACCCTAGCAAATCGGTTCTACCGACAGGGATCTCGGTCTCACCGAGATGGGATTGCAATTTCTCTGTTTCCTTTTGGTAACTTTTTGGTCTCACCGAAAGAGCGGATCAGTCCCACCGAGATTGCAATGTAAACTCTCTGTTTCCTTTTTGTAACTTTTCGGTCTCACCGAAAGAGAAAATCGGTCCCACTGAGTTTACCTGACCAACTCTCTGGTTAGCTTATTACCAAATCGGTCTCACCGAGTTTGTGTAATCGGTCTCACCGAGATTACGTTATGCCCTAACCCTAACCATATCGGTCCTACCGAGTTGCATGTCAGTCCCACCAAAAATCTCTAACGGTCACTAGGTTTACTAAATCGGTCCGACCGAGTTTGTTGATTCGGTCCCACTGAGATTGGTAAATTGTGTGTAACGGTTGGATTTTGTTTGGAGGCTATAAATTCCCCTCCACCTCCTCTTCATTCGTGGAGAGAGCCACCAGAACACATCTACACTTCCAACTCATATGTTCTGAGAGAGAACTACCTACCCTTGTGTTGAGGCCAAGATATTCCATTCCTACCATATGAATCTTGATCTCTAGCCTTCCCCAAGTTGCTTTCCACTCAAATCTTCTTTCCACCAAATCCAAATCCCGTGAGAGAGAGTTGAGTGTTGGGGAGACTATCATTTGAAGCACAAGAGCAAGGAGTTCATCATCAACACACCATTTGTTACTTCTTGGAGAGTGGTGTCTCCTAGATTGGCTAGGTGTCACTTGGGAGCCTCCGACAAGATTGTGGAGTTGAACCAAGGAGTTTGTAAGGGCAAGGAGATCGCCTACTTCGTGAAGAACTACCGCTAGTGAGGCAAGTCCTTCGTGGGCGATGGCCATGGTGGGATAGACAAGGTTGCTTCTTCGTGGACTCGCGCAACCGTTACCCTTCGTGGGTTGAAGTCTCCATTAACGTGGATGTAGGATAGCACCACCTATCTGAACCACGCCAAAAACATCCGTGTCTCCAATTGCGTTTGAATTCCCCAAACCCTTCCCTTTACATTCTTGCAAGTTGCATGCTTTACTTTCTGCTGCCTATATACTCTTTGCATGCTTGCTTGAATTGTGTAATGATTGCTTGACTTGTCCTAAAATAGCTAAAATCTGCCAAGAACTAAAATTGGGAAAAGGTTAAGTTTTTATTTGGTCAAGTAGTCTAATCACCCCCCTCTAGACATACTTTCGATCCTACAGCTCCAAAGAGGTTCTCAGCCGCAGAGAAGGGAAAGGCCTACCAGGCAGGGCCCGACTTCTCCCCGGCCAAGCGCGGCCGGGGTCGCCCTCGCAAGCATCCCGCGGTCCTCGTAGCGGCTTCCCGCGGCCATGGAGGCGGTTCCCTGCGTGGTGGTGAGCGCTCGGCTGCCGAGGGGAGGCATGCCGTGACCGCGCGGCCCGCCAGGCCGTGCTTTCGCTTGATGGAGGTGCTGCCGGAGTTCGTTGTGTGGTCGGCTGACCCGACCAACACCTGGCTCCAGCTCCCCCGCTTCATCATTGGTGAGCTGTCGGCCAGCGCCCGGTGCGACTTCTAGCTCCAGGCTGATGGTTGCTGCAGCAGGGCCTTCTGGGCTTCGCTGGAGGTCTCCCCTTATGGAAACGGGGCCCTGACTCGTGGCTGGCAAACGTTTGCCCGCGCGCGTGGCCTGAGTCAGCGGTGCACCCTGCACTTCAAGTTCGATGGCGACGCCACCCTCTACGTGAGGGTGTTTGGGGAAGATGGTCGCCGCGCGGGGTGCTGCCCCGAAGATGGTGACCGCGGCCGCCTGCCCAGCCCATGCACTGACCAGGATGAAGACGGCGCCAGGCGTGCTGGTGGCGGTGCCCGGGGCTCGCCAAGTTTCGGCGACTCTCCCTCAGGCAGCAGCTCCTCCAGTGGTGGCCGCAACCAGCCCCCGCGCAGTTGCGCCCGCCTGGGTGAAGGCAGCGGGTCCACCCGCTTCCTCGCCCCGGTGAAGCGAGAGAGGGCGTCCGCCTGAGCCCCAGGAGCAGCCCGAGCCTTTGCTGTAGGTTGGTGTAGGACAGGTCGTGTCCATTTTGTTTCCTTCCTTTCCTGCATAATAAGAAGGTAGTACAGGGGCCCGTGGGGGCGTGTTAGAACTGTTGCTGTCAACTGTCGCGGTGCTTTTGCCATTTCCTCGCTATGTTTCTGTGATGCGTGCCCATGTGTGGGAGTCATTTGAGTTTGGTGGAGCTTGACGTGGCCCTTGCCTCCCGAGGCTGAGGCCCCGCCGTGAGCTTCATGCCCTGCAAAGATTAGTTAGAGGGGCAACCTTTGATCCCGGCAACGGGGGCGATCAGCCCAGGTCCTGCGTTCGCGTCGCGATGCCCGTGAGGCATGGACTGGGAGGGGTACTCCCGCAGAGGACTCTGGCAGGAAAACTCCAAATGATTGGGGCAGAAGACGCTCGCGAGGGCACCCGCGATCATCCCTCGTGAGACTTGTGCGAGAGAAAACGAGGCGAGTAGATGAAAAAGACAGGGAGCCACAAGCCAGGAACGCCAACAACTCCAATAAGACTTCAAACGGGAATAAACACGCCAACTGCAGAAAGCAAATGAAAAAGCCGCGTCCGGCACCTATTCTAGTCTTCGACGTCTTCTCACCAGCGCGGAGCTAAGTGCTGCCACTGGGCGTGGGCGGGAGCCCCCGAGGCCCAAGGGCAACACTCCGGAGACTCCGGGGCGTGTACAGACCCACTCATTATTACGTGAGAGTGTCACAGGCGGCGAGCTTCACAGGCGTTTGCCTTCTTCACAGGCATCGGGCTTTTTGTAAAACGCGATAGCTTCACAGGCACTGGCCTTCTTCACAGGCACCGGGCCTTTTCCAAAACGCGATAGCTTCACAGGCATTGGCCTTCTTCACAGGCACCGGGCCTTTCCCAAAACGCGATAGCTTCACAGGCACTGGCCTTCTTCACAGGCACCGGGCCTTTTCCAAAACGCGATAGCTTCACAGGCATTGGCCTTCTTCACAGGCACCGGGCCTTTCCCAAAATGCGATAGCTTCACAGGCATTGGCCTTCTTCACAGGCACCGGGCCTTTCTCAAAACGCGATAGTTTCACAGGCATTGGCCTTCTTCACAGGCACCGGGCCTTTCCTAGGCGCTAGGCCTCGCTCAGGGGTAGAACTTCCGGAGATGTTGAATGTTCCACGCGCTCTGGATGGGTGCCCCCTCCGGAGTCTTCAAGCGCGCGGAGCCAGGCCTGGAAACATGAACAACCTTGAACGGGCCCTCCCACATGGGAGAGAGCTTGTGCAGCCCCTCCCTGGAGATAACCCGTCTGAGCACGAGATCCCCTACCTCGAGGGTCCTGGGGCAGATGTTGCAGCAGTGGTATCGTCGTAGCGCCTGTTGATACCTTGCCGCTTGCAGTGCGGATTCTCGACGGTGTTCCTCCCCCAGCACGAGATCCGTCCCCCGCATGGCGTCCTGCTGAGCCTCGTCGAACGCCAGGACCCGTGCGGAGCGACGCATGACCTCGTGAGGGAGAACAACCTCTGCTCCGTAGACGAGGAAGAATGGGGTCTCGCCAGTCGGCTTGGTCGCTGTCGTGCGGATGGACCACAACACGGACTGGAGTTCGTTGTACCAGCCCCTGCCACATGCCTCCAGCTTCTTCTTGAAGGTCCTGGCTTTGAGGCCCCTCAGGACCTCCGCGTTGGCTCGTTTAGCCTGGCCATTGCTCCGGGGGTGTGCTACCGAAGCGTAGCATATCTGCGTTCCAAGGTTAGCACAGTATGTTTTGAAGAGATTACTGGTGAATTGCGAACCGTTGTCAGTGATGATGCGGTTAGGCACCCCAAACCGGCTCACGAGGCCCTTGATGAACTTGACTGCCGAGCCTGCCGGGATTGTGCGAACAGCTTCCACCTCGGCCCACTTGGTGAACTTGTCCACAACGACGTAGAGGTAGCGATAGCCCCCTGGCGCCCGAGGGAACGGGCCCAGAATGTGCAACCCCCAAACTACGAACGACCATGAGAGGGGTATGGTCTGTAGACCTCCCGCAGGCTGATGGATCTATTTAGCATGAAACTGGCAGGCCTCGCAAGCCTTCACCAGCTCAACGGTGTCGTTGAGCGTTGTGGGCCAGTAGAACCCGCTGCGGAACGCCTTGCCGACAAGGGTTCATGACGACGAGTGGTGCCCACAGTCTCCACCGTGTATGTCCGCCAGTAGCTCCTTTCCTTGCTCCCTGGAGATGCAACGCAGGGACAAGTCATTTTGCCGCTTCCTGTAAAGCTCGCCGTCCTGAATGCAATAAGCCGTGGCCTGCCGTGCTACACGCTCCGCTTCCTCCTCTTTCTCTGGCAGAATCCCTTGCATCAGGTAGCCCTTGAGCTCCGGGATCCAACATCCCTCCTGAGGCTCCAACGCCAGGAGCAGGCGCACTCCTGAGGCCAGGCCGCAGACCGGAGCTCCCGAGGCAGGTGGCTGAGGAGGCTCCTCTCTTGGTTGCGCCGTTCCTGACAGCAACGGCACCGCCGAGGGCTTGAAGAGCCGCTCCTCGAAGACGCCAGGCTCCTGCGGCAGCCGCCTAGACGCCCTCTTGGCAATGTCGTTAGCCTCCTGATTGGTGCCGTGAGGCACATGCTGCAACTCTAGCCCCCAGAACTGTTTCTCCATCCTGCGAACTTCAGCGAGGTAGGCCTCCATGTGCTCGTCCTTCGGCTCGTATACCTTGTTGGAGAAGTTGACGAGGAGTTGTGAATCTCCCTTGATGGTGAGGCGCTTTACCCCTAGGGCGATCGCAGCTTTCAAGCCCGCTATCAGGCCTTCGTACTCTGCTATGTTGTTGGAGACCTTCTCTCCGTGCTGGAAGCAGAGCTGCACGGCATAGTAGAGTTTGTCCTGGGTGAATAGTTGCTTCTTTTTAGCTGGCGCAACCCCCTTGGGCTCGAGGGCGTCGGTGCTAGCGGGCTGTGCCGCCACGGTAGCCCTGAAGGCCAGTCGGAGCACCTGCAGTGCGTCCTTTGTATCCCCCGTCACGGTAAGGATACCGCTGCTCCCGGGCATCTTCATGAGGTTGTACGCCGGGTGAGTCGCCACCATGAACTGGGCCAAGGCCGGGTAGCTGAGGATGGCGTTGGACGGGAGGCCGATGGGGGCGATGTCGAAGTCGATCAGCTCTGTGCATAAGTTGTCGTAGGTGCCGAAGGTCACCGGGAGGCGGATCTGCCCCAAGGAGGTGGTGGAGCCGGTTCCGACGCCTGTGAAGGGCCTGCTGGGTTGGAGCCGCTCCGGTGGTACTTGCAGGAGGCTGAAGGCCTCCATCGAGAGCACGTTGAGGCCGGCGCCACCATCGATGAGGGTTCTGGTGACGACCACTTGGCAGATGGTGGGGGTGCACAGCATCGGGAGCGCGCCCGAGCCGGAAGGGTTAAAGGGGAGGTCACGCGAGTCGAAAATCAGACCAGCCTCGGGCGCCGCCCAGCCCGGGGGAGGTTGTTGACGCATGGAGGCTGCGCTGATCTGGCGGGTGAACGGCTTAACGTGGTGGCTCGAGGGCGGTGCTTGGGAGCCTCCCAGGAGGGCCGCGACCACGGGCGGCGCTGGCGTGGTGAAACAGGCGAGGAAGAGGCCGCACAACTCTTCCCAAGAGGTCACGGAAGCCGTCGGTAGGTGGAAGAGCCACATGCGCGGGACATCGGTGAGGGCCATGGGTAGCCAGTTGGCCATTACCCGCTCGTCTCCCCTGGCTCTAAGGACGGCCTCCTCGTACGCCAGCAGGAAAACCAGCGGGTCTGCCGCACCGTCATAGCGTGGTGGCATCTCGGGCTTGAACTTGTGCGGCCATTGCACCTGCCGCAGGGTGGGGGCCAAGGCTGGGAGCCCCCTGGCCCCTGCGCTTGCGTCTGCTGCCAGGGCCGGCAGCGCGTCGTCCGCCATGGGTGCGGAGCGCAGTGTTGACGGAATCGGGTTGTCGAAAGGAAGGAAGGATTCCGGTGCACCCCTACCTGGCACGCCAAAATGTCGGATTTCGGGTTCCGGCAGACCCTTGAGGTTCGAACACTGGGGTGCGTGTCAGGACCCCGATCCTAGGTCACACCGATCTAGCATGTAACACATCATATCACTTTGCGGCCTCACGCACGGTATTCCCACGGGTGCCACCTTACCTGGCCCGGGACCGTTTGCGCCTTTTGGCTCACGTATATGATAGTGTCGCTAGCATCCATATGACAAAGAACCCGGGCCGACATGGCTAGTCGTGAACCCAAAGCGGCGCTAACCTATGAGGACAGGCATACATGAAACACATCGAGCATGTCGGTCATCAACGTGTGAATCCGGGCTGTAGCACTGGGCTAACAGGGCTCCGGTAACCCGGGCTGTAGCAGGCTAGGCAGGACTCCGGAAGTCACCGCGTGACATTTCCCCGAAGGGACAGACACAGGAACGAAGTGATTCACATGCCGGCCAGTCAAGTGTTCCAAGCAGTAGTGCTGGGCTAGCAGGACTCCGGTGAACCGGGCTGTAGCGGACTACTATCGCTCCGAAGCACTAGACTACATTTCCCCATATGATAGGCTGCCAAGGATAAACAACTAGATAGTCGGATCCCACCCATACCAAGCATTTCAATCATACACACAATATGCCCGATATGAGTAGATACAACATGGCATCACAACAAGACTCTATGACTCAAGTATTTATTAGGCTCCGAGGAGCGAGATATTACAAACATGGGTCTCATGACCCAACATTCAGAGCATACAAGTCAAACACATGCGGAAGCTTAACATGTCTGAGTACAGACATCTACAAATGAAAAAGGCTGAGAAGCCTGACTATCTACCAGATCCTGCCGAGGGCACAAGATCGTAGCTGAGGTATCAAGCTAAACGTCGAAGTCCAAGCGATACTACCAGTGAGACTGAAGTCTCTCTGCAAAAACATAAATAGGCAAACGTGAGTACAAATGTACCCAGCAAGACTTACATCAGAACTATCTACATATGCATCGGTATCAAAAAGGGGGTGGTGGGGTTTAACTGCAGCAAGCCAGCTTTGACTCGGTGGCTATCCTAAACTATGACTGCAAGTAACTCTTTTGAGGTGGCGCACACGAGTCCACATATTCACCATATCAATACACCACTATGGATCCACTTCCGTCTCCCTACGAGAAGGCCATCCATAGCACTCACGCTTATCTTGCGTATTTTAGAGTATCCACTTTCACTTGTCTATGAACTGATATAGGCAACCCAGAAGTCCATTACCACGGACACGGCTATTCGAATAGATGATGTTAACCCTGCAGGGGTGTACTTGTTCATACATGTTTCCACCACTTAGCATCTGCACACGACATGTGCTCGGCAGACTTCAAGCGAAAGCCGACGTGGGTGTAGACCACGACCTACCTAAACACTCAAGTCTCTAGTCCAGGTTTATCGCCTATTCGGGTTCCATCCGCAGGGAGTCCGGCCGAGGTTTCCACTAACGGCCCCGAACGATGTGTACAGGGTCCGAGACACCAAACGGGCGCCCGGCTGCCCGGCCACGTGCCTACCGCAACACAGCCCACCCCTACGGTCAGCGCTGCGTGCGGCCCCCAGCATACTACAAACACCAGAAACTACTTGCAACTCCTGGACAGAGGACAAGGGTGATTAAGAAGTCGAGCGGGGTCATATTTCAGGGCCCAATGCATGGTAGTAGCTGTTTCATGGATCACAAACACAGAACTCAGTTCCTGAGGACGGCTTCAATGAGACAACCCACCATGTACTCCTACATGGCCTCTCACCAATACCTTTACCAAATCGTATTCACACACTTAGCTCACACACAGTAGGACATGTTCATCACCATTCCAATTCATTCCCGATGAATCAGACCCGACTCAACTCTAAGCAGTAGCAGGCATGACAAACAAGCATGAATGAGTAGGCACAACATGGGCTCAAACAACTCCTACTCATGCTAGTGGGTTTCATCTATTTACTGTGGAATGACAGGTCATGCAAAGGATAAAGGGGTTCAGCTACCGCAGCAAGTAACACATGAATCGTTGTTGTCCTAATGCAGTAAAAGAGAGCAGGAGCGAGAGAGTGGGATTGTATCGGAATGAACAAGGGGGTTTTGCTTGCCTGGCACTTCTGAAGATAATATAGCTCTTCATCGGTGTCATCGATCTCATCGTCGAAACCACGTCTATCGAAAGGGGACAATTACCAGCAACAGAGAAGGAAACACAATCAATGCAATGCGACAGTATGATGCATGATCATGACATGGCAAAATGATGTGATTTGAGCTAATGCAGCTATCAAGAGAAGGGTTTGAGTTGATTTGAACCAAAGGTTCAAATTCAAAATCAAACTATGAATTTATAAAGTGTATTATCATGTTTTCATCTAAACAGCAAGGTTAAGTTGCTTAGTCATGCATGAGAATGGTACAAATGGATAGATTGGATTTTTCTGATCATTTTTCATATATAACTTATTTTAAACTGAGCTACGGTTGAATTGATATGAATTTTAGAAGTTTAGAGTATTTTCTGAAATTTATAAATCATTTCTGATTTATTTTAATTCCAGAAAACAAATACTGCGTCAGCATTGAGTAAGCATGATGTCAGCAAGTCAACTGCGGCTGACCAAGTCAAACCTGACCAGTGGGGTCCACTGGTCAGTCACACAGTGCTGTCTGTGTTAATGACAGGTGGGGCCAGGTCAACGGACACGTCAGCAAGTCAATACTGACGTGTGGGGTCGGTCAACGGTTGACGTGGCCAGGTCAAACTGACCTGTGGGGCCCATGGGGGTTAGGTTAATCTAAACGCAGATAAAACCTGGGTTAATTAGGGCTCGGGGCCCAGCTGTCATTGTCATAGGGTTAGACTAATAACATAATTAGTACTAGTCTAATCTGCCACGTCAGCGTCACCGGAACCTCGCCGGCGGCGACCAAAATGACGGTGGCGCGGCTCGGAAACGTGCTACGGGCGGCGGTTTGGCTCGTTGAGGGTACCAGGGCATAGCCCTTGCGCCCGTGCATCCAACGGAGGCAACAACTCTCGCCGGAGTGGACTAAATCGACGGCAGCGGTAACTCTTGCGGCGGCCGGAGTTCGGGTCTCAGCGGTCCCGGCGTTGTGTTGCACGACAGGAGCAACAGGAGGGTGTTTTGGTCTTCTGGCATTGTGCTGAGCACGTCGGGGCGCTCGGTGGTAGCTCTAGGTGACGGTGGCCACGGTGGCGACATGGCCGGCGGAGCCGAGCTCGCAGCTCCGGTGGAATCGGCGACTATAGGACAGGGACGAGCCCGGAAAGGAAGGGGAAAGACGCAGAAGCTCACCGCGAGTTGAACGGAGGCCTCGGCGTGCTCGGGGAGGGGCTGGTGACGATGGAAGGTCGCCGGCGATCTCGGCTTCCCGAGGTTGAAGACGACGATGGGGAGAGCGTTCGGGGGCGTCTGGCATCGCGTGAGTCGTCGAGGAGGCGTGTACGACGGAAACGGAGCTTGTGGGCACGTCAGAGGGGTGAGGGGGTGGCTCTGGCCGTGGTGGAGCTCGTCGGCGACGTCGAGCTCCGCTCGGTGGGGAAGAGAGAGGGACCCAGGTGAGGAGAGAGAGAGCGGTGAGTGAGGGAAAGGGGACGGGGTTTCGGGGCGTCGTCGTGGCGCGTCCAGGGCGAGGGGGAGCAGCTGCGTGGAAGCAGGAGGTGGAGCTCGAGCGTGCGCGCGTCGACACGCCTCTGCCTACTGGCAGAGGTTGAAGACGGTGGGGAGTTGGGCTGGGCCAGGTGGCTGGGCTGCCAGCTGGGCCGGCCAGGTAGGTGGGCCTCAGGTAAGCGCCAGGTAATTCTCCCTCTCTCTTTTATTTCCAGTTTTCTATTCTATCATTTGTTTTGATTTAGTTTTTAGAAACTAAATCATTTTTGCTGCTTCTGTAAATTATTGTATGGACTAGAGATATTAGTATAAAGCCCCACAACAATTTCCAGAATTATTGGATCATAACTGAAATATATTAAATATAAATCCAATGCAAATAATTATTGAATTAATTCCAAATGCCCAAAATAAATATTTCTGAGACTCTAAAAATATTGGTTTGAGTTTTACCTCTTGCCAATATTTTTGTAGCTTGACAGAAACATTTTCTTGGGTTTATTTGAAACAATTTTTAATGTTGATCATTTTTTTTAAAAGGCTTCTGAGGCTTTCTACTTTCCCCAATTCAACTTTCATAAATATGTACATGATGCATGAGTGCTTGTGCAACTAGTTACAACCAACTCTAGGGCTGTGACAGTGCGCGTGGAGATCTCTCCCCTACCGATCTACGCCCGATCCTCTTGTGCGAAGTGAGATGAAAACGATGAACAACACAAGGGACACGGGGTTTATACTGGTTGAGACCACCGTTGTGGTGTAATACCCTACTCAAGTGTGTGGTGTGGTGGATTGCCTCAGGGGCTGATGATGAACAATACAAAGGAAGAACAGCCTCGCGAGAGGTGTTCTTGAGCTGGTGCGGTTGTTCTACTTAGCCTATACTGGGTTTCATCTTGCTCTTCTCTCTCTCTTTTCCCCTCCTTCTACTCTGGGGTGGCTAGCTCTATTTATAGAGGCCCTGGGCCTCTCCCCGAAATAATAAGCGGGAAGGGCGCCAACAACTGGCCATTTTGAAGGGGAACATCTAGTACAAGTTATCCTCACCAAAGGTGGTCTTCGGTTGCCAAAAGCTTTGGTGGTGACGCCGTCTTGGGCTCCACGATGACCTCCGTCCGGCCACCCGGCTGGCCTTGGTCTTGTTTCACTGGAATTGTAACCTTTGCCTGATACCTTGGCCTGAGCTTGCCTCCTTTGCACCAAAGGGGAAACAAGGACTCTGCGCAGGCCGGTGCCCGCCCGGCGCCCGCCTGGCCTTGATCGTCATGGCTTGCGTCACTGGATCCTCGCGAGGTCCCCTTGCATTGATCTCTCCGCCTCCTCGCGATCTTGCCTGATGAGGCCGCTCCTGAGGAAGCTCTTTGTCATCCGCCCCACGAGGCTTGGCCCCTCGCGAGGGTCTTGAGCTTGTGTTGATGAAGATGGGCCACGCTGGGCTCCCACTTGAGCCACGCCGCAGGCCGCAGGTAGGCAAGTCTGGGGACCCCCGTTCCCAGAACGCCGACACATGCAAATTGAGTGGATGTGAGGGCGGAAGAATGACGTTAGTACTCCACTGCGCGCATGTGAGTAGTTAAATCGTGGGTTGCTAGTAGTACTTCCATTCGTCTCCTTCATATTTTGTGTCAATTTTTGACAGTAACATAATATTTACACATTTGAGCAGTGTAGTACTTGAAATTTATGTTCTGCTAAACTCATCGGGAGCCGTTTCGGGCCTCGAAACCAAAACCATCAATTAATCTTTACCTTGTTCCCATCACAGTCGAAAGCCTGCTCACACCTACTAGTATGTACCAAACCTGAACGTGTTCCCACTATGCAGGTATTAGTACTAGTGCTAGTACTTAGGTTATAAAAAGGGGAACTACCTAACCGAAAATTACACTACCTTTCCTCCTCATAAGTGCTTCTTCTTTGTCCATCGTTGCCATGGCCGGTGAGCAGAGCTCTAGGTCGAGAACTACTCGTAACAAGCGAGCGGCAACCAAAGCCGCGGAAAAAAAGAGGGCTCGCCGCCATGCAGAGACCTCGAAAGATCTCTCACGGGCAGGCGATGGCTCCCAGGAGCGCCCTAGCCGCAGAGGCGAACATGCCGAGCCGGCGGAGCTGGAGTCGTTATCCCTCGACGGCATGCCTGATCAGCTCAATAAGCACCTCAATAAGCAGAAGGAGTTCATCCAAGGCTTGATGGAGTTGCTAAAGGAGAGCCTCGACTACATGCCCGCTGAGCTCAATCAGCAGGGGGAGTTGACCGCCGGCTTGGTGATGCTGCTGAAGAGGAGCATTGCCTCGAAGAAGAAGGCGACCGGCAAAATCCTGCGACTTCGGGAGGACAATGCGAAGCTCTGCTACGAGATCGACCTGTTGAAGGAGAAGAAAGCCGGCTGGAAGAAGCTGCATGAGAATAGTAGTTCCTCGATGAATATGCTGTAGGCCCTCGTCATGGAACAGAAGGAGGAGTTGGCGAAGCTTCGCATCGAGCACCCGTCTGTTGTCAAGGTACATAATGCGGCCGTGGAACAGATGATGAAGGCTCGCGTCGAGAAATCCCGCATCATGGACAAAATGAAGATGATGGCGGAGGATACGCGCAAGGAGATGGAGGTCGTGGATGCGATGAAGAAGAAGTTACGACTCCGCAGTGAATTAGATCATTTGGGGTGATAATCTTCCTTCTTCTTTTGCTCCTGTGTTTCATCTTTTGCTTCGGGTGTTTCGCCGCACGTGTCACGTTCTCTGCGAGGCATGAATAGAACAATGGTTTTTTTGAGGGAATGAATAGAAAAATGCTAACAATGAGATGACTAGCAAATTAGATCATTTTTATCGCCATATGGCACTGGGCTTCCGTGTTTCGTGATCCTCCGTCGCAGTAATACTCCAGTGGAAAACTTGAGTATACCGCATGATTCTTTGCTCCTGCTCGATCAGGTCGTCGGCGCATTTATACGAGCAGTCAAATCACAAGGCCCCGCCTTCCAGCAGTAATGAGCCGTCAAATCACAAAGGCCCTCGCCTCTCGTGAAACCGACCAAGCTAGACGGCCCCACCCTCTAGCCTTTTAAAAAACGTATACTTTTGTACAACACTAGTATCGATGGATTACGCCATGGAGCAAAACTTGAAATTAAAAAAAAGGTGGTACATACAGAGAGCGCTCGTCGCCAAATTATGCATATAGTACTATTTAAAAGGCTAGTCACAATAATGGTGTCCAGCACAACCCACCCCTCAAATAAAACTAAGAGGGTGCTTGGATACATTTTAGTCCCATGACTAAAAGTAGTGGGACTAAAACATGCTAGCCTCACCCATGCTTGGATCCAAATACTAAAAAGGCTAAAATCAAGTTAATGAGCATTTATTATCCTCCAAACCCTCCAATCCAGAACTCGCGTGTGTTAAAGGAGAGGAGTTAAATGAGTAGAGAGAGGACTAATCCACATTTTAGTAGGGGTACCCCTGACTAAATTTTTTTTAGTCTCAAGACTAGTTTTAGCCTCTCTTTAGCCAGGGGTGTTTGGAACTTTAGCCTCTTAAAGAGACTATTTTTAGTCAGACTAAAATAATTCCCTTGGATCCAAGCACCCTCTAAGCATCCTGGAATTCTTTGACAAAACTAAGCACCCTGAAATTCTTTGACAACTAAACTGCTGGCTATATGATGTTGGCCATATATATTGTACGTATATAATGTGAAGAAACGAGTGGTAGTACTATACCAACTAAAAGATGAAATGTAAGAAATACTAGTATGTACGTACTGAAGAGTTAAAATAACGAGAAGAAACATAACATAGTTCTGCTGGGGGCTCAACACAACACACCCCTCAAATTAAATTAAGCATACCTGAAATTAAACTTTGCAACTATTCCGGTAGACACTGCATTAGAACCACCATGAGCAACGACACTGCCACCTTACTCGGAGTCCTCGTCCACATCCTCGACTTCGTCCTTGTCCCTCTTCCTCTTGGCCGATACTTCTTTGCTTGAACTGCACACTTGGTCGTTGTTCTTCATCCAACCCTTGTAGATATTGAAGCAAAGGTAGCCATCCATTGCAGCGTAGTGGATGTGGTCTATATCTAGTACATTCCGCTGCCATGCATGACGATGAAACGTGTATGGAGGTTTCTCCAGTTTACCGTACGAAGGATGAACCATGGCTCCTGCCAGGGTCAGCATTGAAGGCTGAAGAGAGGACATCAGCCGATTCTTCTGGAGGTCAAAGGTGTTGCCTACAACGAGGCCTATCCGACGCAGGACTTCTTTGTCATTACCAAAGTCTACAGTAATGAATTTGACTAGGTTGCTCTCGAGGAAGTCCTTAAAATCCTGGCACTCAACGTCGGCATGGCGTATGTGGTAGACCAAGCATAAGTCATGCACGCAAACCTGGATCACGGCGGGCTTCTTCCTCTCTTCGTCCTTTAGATCCTTCTCTCGTCCGAGGACTGTGGTGTAATCAACATCTAGCCCAGCGACCCACTCATCATCTGAATTTTCGAACATGCGTCTGAAGCGAGAAAGGCATCCTTTCACCGTCATGGAAGAACGAGTGTAGATGACGTCAAACTCATGGCCGATGATGGTTCTAACCTTGTACTCACCGCCGATCGTGGAGATTTGGGACGCCATGGATTTTGGAGGATGGTTAGGATTAGTGGAACTCCCGTAATGTGAATGGACGGGACAACTAGGAGCGAACCATCGTAGTATTGAAGGACGTGCGGGGACGAGTAGGAGCGAACTGCCAGCGTGCGAACGGCAGGGTAGTGGTTTTCCATTCTCCCATGATACGGGCTTCCGAGAGCCCTTGGATCTGAGATCGAACGGTTGCATGGCGTGATTCTAGACCTATGGGTGAATATCCTATCCTGGAGGGTTCTTCTGCAAATTTTCAGCAACTTAGCATGCGACCATTTGATCTCAGATCCAAGGGCTGCCAGCAGCCCGTATCATGGTCGCGCCTACCATGACCGTCGCGTCGCTCACACGGTCGCGCCCTTGGAGATTTAACACGGTGCGTTAGGCTATCTGATGTTGGCATGTCATACATAGTCATCACTTAGTCACTCATACTACAACAAGGTTGGCTATAAGGTTGGCTATAAGTGTATTTTTTTACTCCTCTCTATCTCTTTCTTCGTACTCCCTCCGTCCCATAATATAAGAATGTTTTTGACACTAGTGTAGTGCCAAAAACGTTCTTATATTATGGGACACAGGGAGTACTAGTATTTATTGCATTTGCCAAGGAGTGACCTCTTCCAATGAAATGGTGTTGCTAAGTTTTCTTCATTTAATTAGCTATAGACTCAAAATTGTCTTTTCACCTAGGTACACGCGCTTAGCACCATTTCTTCCTTGGGTCACCAAACTAGTCTCTCTCTTCTTGATTAACTTGCCACATCAGACTTTATGCCTATGTGGCAAGCTTAAGCACCTGTAGGAGCAAGTAAAAGTAAGTACAATAGTGCACTTTACATGGCATTTTTGCATATGTGGAGGAAAGAGAGGCAAGGAAAAAGTGGAGAAGTGGTCTCTCATGCAAGAGCCAGCCTCTACTACATGGTGGAGCATTGGGAGAGGCACCTGTATGGAGGTGGTCAGGAATCAGGAGACTCACGCCGGTCGTAGCGCCGCAGTTAAAATGATAATGGCAAGTCAAATCACGAGGCCCCACCCATCCAGCAGTAACTCGCTGTCAACTCACACAACCCTACGTTTGCAGCAGCCTACTCCCTCGTCTTCTCGCGTCTCTATCGAACTGACTAGGCGGAACTGCCATGCCGCCTACCGTGCAGGAAAAGCCCCACCCTCGACTTTTAAATAGTATACAATATACTAATTTTGTATCCATGGATTGCGCCCGCGCCATGGAGCAAAGCGCCTAGAAAATGGCGGTACACATGTACGGAGTATACAGCACACCCGTCGCGTTCGCGTCGCACCCCAGATGGTCGGTCGGTCTGGCACGCTGCTCTCCGAATGGAACGCGCATCATATTGCGTTTGCACACACATGTGGGACGGCAATTGAGAACCGACCATAGGCACACTCCCCGTCCCCACAAGTCGGGTGACTTAATAGAAGAGGGAGACAAGCGATAGTACTAGAGAAGTGTTGTACTACGTTGGTGCCTGGACGATCCCTGCAAGACACGGAAGATCAGTTCGTCCATGCATGTGACCAGACTCCAGCAGACACGCCTGGATTGGCTATCGTCTACATATCATGCAGGTTGTGTTGTACATGGATGTAGTTGTGGTGAGAAATATAAAAAAAGGTTTCTTATCATCTCGCAAAATTAGGTGGTATGTGCTTCGGATCACTGCGAAGGTTAAACAACGACAACTGAGTTGGGCTAGTCATTGGGGGCACATGCACGAACAGTGACTACTCGGCTGCCATCTAGGTCAAGCCGGCTATGTTAATTAGGACATCTATCGACAGACCCCCTTTTCTACGAGTTTATCTTTAATTTGAGCTTTGTTCCTCGTCTAGTTTGTCCGTCGGGATTCATGTTGTCTCCTTTGGGCAGTGAGGTTATGATTTCTTGTCATGTGGCATTTTTTCGTGTTATATGTTATAATACGACGCTTCAGATCAAAATGACGACAACTGCGCCTCCGGGCCACGTGCATGAAGACTTCTCGACAGTCATTGACGAGGTCAAGCCGGCTCCGGTAGACAAAAGAAAACTAGTACTACTCCACTATATAGAGAAGAGGGAGAGGCGAGACGGTGGTTTTGGAATGGAGATGATGGAGAGGAGAGGAGGTGGTTTTGCAATGGAGAAGATCGGAAGAGGGAGAGGCGAGACGGTAGTTTTGGAATGGAGATGATGGAGAGGAGAGGAGGTGGTTTTGCAATGGAGAAGATCAGAAGAGGGAGAGGTGAGACGGTGGTTTTGGAATGGGGATGATGGAGAGGAGAGGAGGTGGTTTTTCAATGGAGAAGAGGGAGAGGAGTGTGCGGCAGCGATTTAGGATTGGACGAGAGGGCCGGCGCACTATGACTGGATCAAAATCAAAATCAATTTACCCTTCAATTAAGAAAGCGACCCCACATTAACTAGTCTCCCTTTTATTCTGGGTCATAATTGACCATGATTTTCGCACATAAAATATATGTTATACGTTGTAAAAATAATATAATTTGAAAGTACATTCATATACGAACCAAACGATACAATTTTTGGTGACATGCATTCACATTTTGCTTGTCAAATACAGTACGTGGTCAAACTTTGACCCAAAATACGCAAAACAACAAAAAAATACTTCCAAGACCAGTGCCGCTCTTCCGCTCTTCTCCTCTTAAACCACCGCCGCTCCTCTCTTGTTCCAATCTAAATGCAGCGCCGCTCCTCTCCTCTTCCATTTCAAAACCACCACCCCTCCTCTCCTATTCCAGTCCAAAACCTGCGTCGCTCCTTTCCCGTTCTAATCCAAAACCAGCGCTGCTCCTCTCCTCTTCCATTCAAAAACCACCGCCGGCGAGTGAAGGTGCTGTGGAGAAGTAGATCGATTGAGGAGTACAACCGATACATGAGGATCGCAGACGGCGACCCTGTGAAGCTAGCTAGGATGTTGGAGATACAGTCTTGGTTTGACAACAAGGACCAACTAGCGGCGACGGCGACATCCATGGCCAAATATCTACAACAGAGCGAAAAGGCGGCGATACTCCCGGAGGGAGTCGCGCCGGAGTACATAGAGCTGCTCCTCTGGGCCATGGAGCAAACAAATTCACCGAATCCGATCATGAGGGAGCGGTGGTGGGAGTATCGATCCCAGATGGAGCATTTACCAGAGATTGAAGGATCGAGCATCTACAGGGTGCCGTTTGTGAGGGTGTCCTGCCAGAGCGAGCCGGTGGAGTCTTCGTCGATCGAACCCAACTACAAGAGGAGAAAAGCAGTTGGCCCGGCGACACTTCCCCGCCATCGTCTCCCTCGCCGTTCACATCGTCTCACGGGGCGGCTGTCTGCCACCGAGGAATAGGAGGGGGCTGCCCCCCAGCCCAATAGTCGGGCAGGTTGTGAATTGTCAGGAGGAGCTTAGGGTTGTCAGTATTTGCAGGTTGTGAATTGTGTTTTGTGTTGTATATTTTGAGAGTACTTTCAGATATGAATATCTTTTGAATTTCAGATTTGCAATATTGAGCATATGAAGTATTTTATGAATTCTAGAGATATATTTTTAGCACTTAAAAATTAGTTTCATAGGAGTATAAAAGTGCAGACAATGTGATTCTCAGAGAAGAAACTGCAAGTTTCAGTTTCAGACAAGAAACTACAAGTTCAGTTTCAGATAAGAAACTGATAAGAAACTGCAACTTTCAGAGGCAGAGCATTTATATTAACATGGCCTTTTCAAACAGGGTTAACATCATGTTGGAAGTTTTATTCATGGTCGAAAATGGAACTACCAGCCACTTAACATCATGCTGATCAACATTCATGCATAGCACATCTTCATATGATGCACAGTCAAAATGCCCGCACAATGTCGAGTGTGCGAAACACAGAGAAAACGAGCGATGAAGTTTTGGCAAGTGTTGGACGTGGTTTTGGGCTGCCCCGTCTAGGCTTTCATTTTTAACATGCGCAACCCACGACCTCGGATGGGAGGTCCATAGGCCTATTTGTATTTTCTTAGGGCCATCATGTATCAACCGGCCTATGGACCTCCCATCCGAGGTTTTATTTTTGGCAGCCCAATTTATGTATTTTTTTTTAAGAAAACGCAGAGGTCTGCTCTATTTTTCTATATAAGAATAGGAACGCCAGGTCCAACTTATGTTTTCCTTCTAACTATATTATATATATTTAAATTATTTTATATGTTATTATATATTATTTTTATTGTCATCATATATTTAACAGATACTTACATATGTAAGAAAACAATATCCCACATCTTATTAACTTATAAAAATAATTTCTTAACAAATAAAATCCTGAATTGTTTTGGCACGAAAATCCTAGTGATTGTGTAGAAAAGCTTGGTAAGATTTAAGGACGAATGTAATAATATCACTTATTATTTAAATATATTTATAACAAAATGCTTAGCCCCTTTTTATTTTTTGATAACATTGCTGGCCCAACCCAACATTATAATTAGAATCAGCCCAGCAAAATCGTGTATTTCGAGAAAGTGCAAATGGCCTGTAATTTTCTAGGAAATAAAATAAATGGGCCGCATGGACGCAACATTATTTGTTCACCCAGCCCAACTAATGGTTGTAATTCAAAAAAAAGATCAAATTGACTGTAAATTCTACCACGTTAAAAAAAGGTGTAAATTTTGAAAAAATGGGTTGAATATGTGCCACATTTTTGGAGGCTGAAATGTGGGCCAATAGGTCGAAGCCAACGCAAGTCGTTGTCAATTTAGTCAACAAATGATTCTGACATGTTAGGCGTTGGATTTACATCCAACGACCGGCATCCATCTTCAATCTCTCGTCTTCTTCCTCCAGTGCCGCCGGGACCACCTCCCGCCTCCTCCTGCTAGCAGTTCTGCTTAGCACGCTTCGCTATGAAGCGCTACTCCACCGTTGGCCAGGCCATCCCTCCACCCCTCCACACCTCCTGTTCTTCTCCATCGACTGCCGAACCACACCGCACTAGAACCAGTTAACCCTCGTACACCTCTCCGTCTGCGACTCTAGTCCCGCGTCTTCCCATCTCCGGCTCGTTGCTGTCCGGAGCCTTGCCGTCGTCCACCACCTTGGATGCGCTTGGCGCGGCGTGGTCAACATGGTCAACGAACGACACCATCGGAAGTAGACTGTGCATGGAGAGGCTGACAGCTGGGTCCATGGCCGCACACAAGGAAATGTCTCCTTACTACGCGTAAAATAATGATTCCTCCACCTGACATCTGGGATCCACCGGAAGGGCCTCTGTATTTCGTGAAAATAACATGCCCCCCGCTGACATGTCGGACCGACCAGCTATCTTCGCACGCAAGGAAGTGCCTCCTTATTATGCACAAAAAAAATGAATATTCCCCCTGCCAGCTAGAACCCAGCATAGTGGGAGGCTGACTTGTGGGCCTACCAAGTTGACGGGGATGGAGGGCTTTGTCAACTTAGTCAATATGAACGATTCTAGCTCCTGTTATTGTACGATGTTCATCCAACGGCTGTAGTGCTTCTTCAACCTCTGGTCTTCTATCTCCAACCGCCCAAACCAGCGCCGCTCGTGCCGCGTGCTCCTGCCTCCTGTGGCCGGCCGTGATGCCGCGGAGGCCTCACTGCCCTACTACTCCCACCGCTGGACAGGCCATCCCTCTACTCACCCACACCCCCTGCTATTCTGCGACGACAGCAGCCGCACACCGCAGCCGAACCAGTGAACCCTCATACTCCTCTTCGCGTGGGCATCCACTGCTGCGTCTTCCCCGGCTCCGAGTCGTCCCCTTCCTAGTCCTCGCCGTCGTCCAGCGTCGTGGTGATCTCGGCGCGGCGTGGTCAACGTGGTCAAGGAACGACTTCCATCGGACGTGGACTGTACGTGGAGAGGCTGACAGTTGGGTCCATGGCCGCAGCAAGGAAGTGCCTCCTTATTACACGCAAAATAATGATTCCTCCACCTGACAGCGGGGACCCACCGGACGGGCCACCATATTTCGCGAAAAAAACATTTCCCCTGACTGCTGGGACCCACCAGCTACATCTTTGCACACAAGGAAGTGCGTCCGGGCAAAATAACGATTCATCCCCCTGACTGTTGGGACCCACCAGCTACATCTTCGCACACAAGGAAGTGCATCCGGGCAAAAAAACGATTCACCCCCCTGACTGTTGGGACCCACCAGCTACATCTTCGCACGCAAGGAAGTGCCTGACAGTCGGGACCCACCTGGTCGAAGCGTACGTAGCATTGTCATTCTGGTCGCGAACGTGTACGTACATATACACTGGTGGATGTAGAGGTGCGCACGTGTCGTAGTAGAGGCGCGTACGTGTCGTAGTAGAGGCGCGCACGTAGCATGTACATGTACGTACAGCGGGCAGGGTGCAAGAAAGAAAATACGGCCACGTATGTGTACATACGGGCGGGGTCTCGAACGCCTACTCGCGCATACATACGGCCAGGGCTCGTGTACATGGCTGGGTCGGAACGGAGAAACAACATCGTCATCGTGTTCATGGGGAGGCAACAGAATGCGTCGTGTTCACGGGGAGGCAACGAAATGCGTCGTGTTCATCGGGAGGCAACGGAATGCGTCGTGTTCATCAGGAGGCAACGGAAGGCTGGGTCGGAACGGAATGCGTGATCGTGTTCATCGGGAGGGCTTGGACGGAACAGGCGATGGAAACGAGGCCTGGCGTACTGCACAACAGAGGAAACAGACCTCCTACGTTCGGAACGAGGTCTTGTTGATCGGGAGGGGTGTGGCGTACCGCAAAACGGAGGAAACGGACCTCTTACGATCGAAACGGGGGTCCTGTTGATCGGGAGGGGTGTGGCGTACCACAAAATGGACGAAACGGAGCTCCTACGGTCGAAACGGGGGTCCTGTTAATCGGGAGGGGTGTGGCGTACCGCAAAACGGACGAAACGGACCTCCTACGGTCGAAACGGGGGTCCTGTTCATCGGGAGGAGTGTGGCGTACCGCAAAACGGGACTCCACGAGACACTGTTCATCTCCACCGCCGACCTCCTCTAGCCTCCACCGCGCGCTACTCCACCGGCTACTGTTCAACCACCCCTCCACCGTCTACTATTCATCCAGCCCTCCACACCACGGGGTCCTGTTGAACCACCCCTCCACGGGCACCCCTCCATTGTCTACTGTTCATCCAGCCCTCCACACCACGGGTCCTGTTCAACCACCCCTCCACGGGCACCCCTTCACCGTCTACTGTTCATCCAGCCCTCCACCACACCACGGGGTCCTGTTCATCTAGAGGCAACGCCACCGCTCACTATTCATCCAACCCCCCCGCAACGCTCACTGTTCATCCAATCGATCGGCTTCAGTTAGCACCAGTAGCGAAGGAATCGCTCGATCGGGTTCAGTTAACAGCCATCGATCGATCGCTCGGGTTCAGTAACGCGTAGCCTGCAGTGCAATCGCTCGGGTTCAGTTAGAGCCCAACGCCTTGCTTGGGTTCAGTTAGAGCCAACGCCTCGCACACACGCGCGTACGTGTACGAGAGAAACGCGCATCGCTCGGCCCCCGACCTCCCACCGTAAGCGGGAACTCCCCAAAATTTTCCTCCCCCTCGCTTCTACCATGGTTTTTTCCGTCATGGACGGCCCAAAGAATGTCATGCAGCTGCGTCTCCGGCCAGAAGTTTTTTGTCATAGAAGCCCATTTTCTGTCATGATTTTTTGTCATAGAAGTAGGAGCCCACCACATCTATGATGATACCGGGTTTTGTCACAATTATTGTCATAGAAGTGTCATATGTATGACAGAAAAAAAATTCGTTCGGCCGAAAATGTCATGGATGTGTCTTTTTTTTGTAGTGTGACGAACCTACGAACTATGAGGAAGCAATGATGAGCCCAGATTCCACGAAATGGCTTGAGGCCATGAAATGTGAGATGGGATCCATGTATCAGAACAAAGTGTGTACTTTGGTTGACTTGCCCGATGATCGGCAAGCCATAGAAATAAATGGATCTTCAAGAGGAAGACGGACGCTGATAGTAGTGTTACTATCTACAAAGCTAGAGTTGTCGAAAAAGGTTTTTGACAAAGTTCAAGGTGTTGACTACGATGAGATTTTCTCACTCGATGCTTAAGTCTGTTCGAATCATGTTAGCAAATTGCCACATTTTATGAAATCTGACAAATGGATGTCAAAACTACATTCCTTAATGTATTTCTTGAAGAAGAGTTGTATATGATGCAACTAGAAGGTTTTGTCGATCCTAAAGGTGCTAACAAAATGTGCAAGCTCCAGCGATCCATCTATGGACTGGTGCAAGCATCTCGGAGTTGGAATATACGCTTTGATGAGTTGATCAAAGCATATAGTTTTATACAGGCTTGCGGTGAAGCCTGTATTTACAAGAAAGTGAGTGGGAGCACTACAACATTTCTGATAAGTATATGTGAATGACATATTGTCGATCGGAAATAATGTAGAATTTTCTGGAAAGCATAAAGGAGTATTTGAAAGGAGTTTTTCAAACAAAGACCTCGGTAAAGCTGCTTACATATTGAGCATCAGGATCTATAGAGATAGATCAAAATGCTTGATAAGTTTTTCAATGAGTACATACCTTGACAAGATTTTGAAGTAGTTCAAAATGGAACAGTCAAAGAAAGAGTTCTTGCCTGTGTTGCAAGGTGTGAAATTGAGTAAGACTCAAAGCCCGACCACAGCAAAAGATAGAAAGAGAATGAAAGGCATTCCCTATGCCTCAGCCATAGGTTCTATAAAGTATGCCATGCTATGTACCAGATCTATTGTATACCCTGCACTGAGTTTGGCAAGGGAGTACAATAGTGATCTAGGAGTAGATCATTGGATAGCAGTCAAAATTATCCTTAGTGTAATAAGGATATGTTTCTCGATTATGGAGGTGACAAAAGGTTCGTCGTAAAGGGTTGCGTTGATGCAAGTTTTGACACTGATCCATATGACTCTAAGTCTCAATCTGGATATATATTGAAAGTGGGAGCAATTAGCTAGAGTAGCTCTGTGCAGAGCATTATTGACATAGAAATTTGCAAAATACATATGGATCTGAATATGGCAGACCCGTTGACTAAACTTATCTAACAAGCAAAACATGATCACACCTTAGTACTCTTTGGGTGTTAATCACATGGTGATGTGAACTAAGATTACTGACTCTAGTAAACCCTTTGAGTGTTCGTCACATGGCAATGTGAACTATGGGTGTTAATCACATGGTGATGTGAACTATTGGTGTTAAATCACATGGCGATGTGAACTAGATTATTGACTCTAGTGCAAGTGGGAGACTAAAGGAAATATGCCCTTGAGGAAATAATAAAGTTGTTATTTATATTTCCTTATATCATGATAAATTTTTATTATTCATGCTAGAATTGTATTAACCGGAAACTTAGTACATGTGTGCATACATAGACAAACAGAGTGTCACTAGTATGCCTCTACTTGACTAGCTCATTAAATCAAAAGATGGTTATGTTTCCTAACCATAGACATGAGTTGTCATTTGATTAATGGGATCACATCATTAGAGAATGATGTGATTGACTTGACCCATTCCGTTAGCTTAGCATTTGATCATTTAGTATATTGCTATTTCTTTCTTCATAACTTATACATGTTCCCATGACTATGAGATTACGCAACTCCCAAATACCGGAGGAACACTTTATGTGCTACCAAACGTCACAACGTAACTGGGTGATTATAAAGGTGCTCTACAGGTGTCTCAGATGGTACTTGTTGATTTGGCATAGATCGAGATTAGGATTTGTCACTCCAATTTTCGGAGAGGTATCTCTAGGCCCTCTCGGTAATACACATCACTATAAGCCTTGGAAGAAATGTAACTAATGAGTTAGTTGCGGGATGATGCATTACGAAACGAGTAAAGAGACTTGCCGGTAACGAGATTGAACTAGGTATTGAGATACCGACGATCGAATCTCGAGCAAGTAACATACCGATGGCAAAAGGAATAACATATGTTGTCATGCGCTTCGACTGATAAAGATCTTCGTAGAATATGTGGGAGCCAATATGGGCATCCAGGTTCCGGTATTGGATATTGACCAGAGAGATGTCTCGGTCATGTCTACATAGTTCTCAAACCCGTAGAGTCCGCACGCTTAACGTTCGTTGACGATATAGTATTTATGAGTTATGTATGTTGGTAACCGAATGTTGTTCGGAGTTCCGGATAAGATCACGGACATGACGAGGAACCCCTGAATGGTTCGGAGGTAAAGTTTAATATATGGGATAATAGTGTTTGATCTCCGGAAGGGTTCCAGAATTCACCAGAAGGGGTTCCGGATGTCTCCCGAAATGTTTGGGTAAGAGAACACTTTATTTGGGCCAAAGGGGAAAGCCCACGAGGCTTTTGGAAAGTGCAAAAGGAAGTTTTGCAGATACCAGAGGCTAGACGCCAGGAACCCTGGCGTCTAGGGGGTTGACGTCGGGAACCCTGGCGTCTAGCCCTGGAGTCCGAGAAGGACTCTTGCTTTTCGGGAAAATCCGACTTTGAGGAGGCTTTTACTCCAAGTTTCGACCCGAGGGCTCAACATATAAATAGAGGGGTAGAGCTAGCACCCAAGACACATCAATAAACACCAAGCCATGCGCCGGCAACCCCGTCCCCTCTAGTTTATCCTCCGTCATAGTTTTCGTAGTGCTAGGCGAAGCCCTGCGGAGATTGTTCTTCACCAACACCGTCACCATGCCGTCGTGCTGCCGGAACTCATCTACTACTTCGCCCCTCTTATTGGATCAAGAAGGCGAGGATGTCATCAAGCTGAACGTGTGTTGAACGCGGAGGTGCCGTACATTCGGTACTTGATTGGGACGGATCTTGAAGGTGTACGACTACATCAACCGCTTTGATAAACGCTTCCGCTTACGGTCTATGAGGGTACGTAGACAACACTCTCCCCTCTCGTTGCTATGCATCACCATGATCTTGCATGTGCATAGGAATTTTTTTGAAGTTACTATGTTCCCCAACAATCCGGGACTCAGAACAAACTTCGGTTCATCAAATCACATAACTCATAATACAAATCGTCATCGAATGTTAAGCGTGCAGACCCTACGGGTTCAAGAACTATGTAGACATGACCGAGACACATCTCCGGTCAATAACCAATAGCGGAACCTGGATGCTCATATTGGTTCCTACATATTCTACAAAGATCTTTACCGGTCAAACCGCATAACAACATACGTTATTCCCTTTGTCATCGGTATGTTACTTGCTCGAGATTCGATCGTCGATATCATCATACCTAGTTCAATATCGTTACCGGGAAGTCTCTTTAATCATTCCATAATACATCATCACGTAACTAACTCATTAGTCACATTGCTTGCAAGGCTTATAGTGATGTGCATTACCGAGAGGGCCCAGAGATACCTTTCCGATACACGACGTGACAAATCCTAATCTCGATCTATGCCAACTCAACAAACACCTTCGGATACACCTGCAGAGCATCTTTATAATCACCCAGTTACGTTGTCACGTTTGATAGCACACAAAGTGTTCCTCCGGTATTCGGGAGTTCCATAATCTCATAGTCAGAGGAATATGTATAAGTCATGAACAAAGCAATAGCAATAAAACTAAAAGATCATTATGCTAAGCTAACAGATGGGTCTTGTCCATCACATCATTCTCTAATGATGTGATCGTGTTTATCAAATGACAACACATGTCTATGGTCAGGAAACTTAACCATCTTTGATTAACGAGCTAGTCAAGTAGAGGCATACTAGGGACACTCTGTTTTGTCTATGTATTCAGACATGTACTAAGTTTCCGGTTAATACAATTCTAGCATGAATAATAAATATTTGTCATGATATAAGGAAATATAAATAACAACTTTATTATTGCCTCCAGGGCATATTTCCTTCTGTCTCCCACTTGCACTGGAGTCAATAATCTAGATTACATAGTAATGATTCTAACACCCATGGAGTCTTGGTGTTGATCATCTTTTGCTCGTGAGAGAGGCTTAGTCAACGGGTGTGCAACATTCAGATCCGTGTGTATTTTGCAAATCTCTATGTCTCCCTCCTTGACTTGATCGCGGATGGAATTGAAGCGTCTCTTGATGTATTTGGTTCTCTTGTGAAATCTGGATTCCTTCGGCAAGGCAGTTGCTCCAGTATTGTCACAAAAGATTTTCATTGGACTCGATGCACTAGGTATTACACCTAGATCAGATATGAACTCCTTCATCCATACTCCTTCATTTGCTGCTTCCGAAGCAGCTATGTACTCTGCTTCACACGTAGATCCCGCCACAACGCTCTGCTTGGAACAGCACCAACTGATAGCTCCACCATTCAATATAAATACGTATCCGGTTTGCGACATAGAGTCATTCGGATCAGTGTCAAAGCTTGCATCGACGTAACCATTTACGACGAGGTCTTTGTCACCTCCATAAATGAGAAACATATCCTTAGTCCTTCTCAGGTATTTCAGGATGTTCTTGACCGCTGTCCAGTGATCCAGTCCTGGATTACTTTGGTACCTCCCTGCTAAATTAATAGCAAGGTACACATCAGGTCTGGTACACAACATTGCATACATGATAGAACCTATGGCTGAGGCATAGGGAATGACCATCATTTTCTCTCTATCTTCTGAAGTGGTCGGGCGTTGAGTCTGACTCAATTTCACACCTTATAACACAGGCAAGAACCCTTTCTTTGACTAATCCATTTTGAACTTCTTCAAAACTTTATTAAGGTATGTGTTTTGTGAAAGTCCAATTAAGCATCTTGATCTATCTCTATAGATCTTGATGCCCAATATATAAGCAACTTCACCGAGGTCTTTCATTGAAAAATTATTATTCAAGTATCCTTTTAAGCTATCCAGAAATTATGTGTTATTTCCCATCAACAATATGTCATCCACATATAATATTAGAAATGCTACAGAGCTCCCACTCACTTTCTTGTAAATACAGGCTTCTCCAAAAGTCTGTATAAAACCATATGATTTGATCACACTATCAAAGCGTATATTCCAACTCCGAGATGCTTGCACCGGTCCATAAATGTATCGCTGGAGCTTGCACACTTTGTTAGCACCTTTAGGATCGATAAAACCTTCTAGTTGCATCATATACAACTCTTCTTTAAGATATCCCTTAAGGAATGAAGTTTTGACATCCATTTGCCAAATTTCATAATCATATAATGCGGCAATTGCTAACACGATTCGGACAGACTTAAGCATCGCTACGGGTGAGAAGGTCTCATCCTAGTCAACTCCTTGAACTTGTCGAAAACCTTTCGCAACAAGTCGAGCTTTGTAGACAGTAACATTACCGTCAGCGTCAGTCTTCTTCTTGAAGATCCATTTATTCTCTATGGCTTGCCGATCATCGGGCAAGTCAACCAAAGTCCACACTTTGTTCTCATCCATGGATCCCATCTCAGATTTCATGGCCTCAAGACATTTCGCGGAATCTGGGCTCGTCATTGCTTCCTCATAGTTCGTAGGTTTGTCATGGTCAAGTAACATGACCTCCAGAACAGGATTACCGTACCACTCTGGTGCAGATTGTAGTCTGGTTGACCTACGAGGTTCAGTAGTAACTTGATCTGAAGTTTCATGAACATCATCATTAGCTTCCTCACTAATTGGTGTAGGAATCTTTGGAATTGATTTCTGTGATGAACTACCTTCCAATTCGGCAGAAGGTACACTTGCCTCATCAAGTTCTACTTTCCTCCCACTCACTTCTTTTGAGAGAAACTCCTTCTCTAGAAAGGATCCATTCTTAGCAATGGATATCTTGCCTTCGGATCTGTGATAGAAGGTGTACCCAATAGTCTCCTTTGGGTATCCTATGAAGACACATTTCTCCGATTTGGGTTCGAGCTTATCAGGTTGAAGCTTTTTCACATAAGCATCGCAGCCCCAAACTTTAAGAAACGATAGCTTAGGTTTCTTGCTAAACCACAGTTCATATGGTGTCGTCTCGACGGATTTAGATGGTGCCCTATTAAACGTGAATGCAACCGTCTCTAAAGCATAACCCCAAAATGATAGCGTTAAATCAGTAAGAGACATCATAGATCGTACCATATCCAATAAAGTACGGTTACGACATTCGGACACACCATTACGCTGTGGTGTTTGAGGTGGCGTGAGTTGTGAAACTATTCCACATTGTTTCAAATGAAGACCAAACTCATAACTCAAATATTCACCTCCACGATCAGATCGTAGAAACTTTATTTTCTTGTTATGATGATTTTCCACTTCACTCTGAAATTCTTTGCACTTTTCAAATGTTTCTGACTTATGTTTCATTAAGTAGATATACCCATATCTACTCAAATCATTTGTGAAGGTCAGAAAATAACGATACCCGCCGCGAGCCTAAACACTCATCGGACCGCATACATCGGTATGTATTATTTCCAACAAGTCAGTTGCTCGCTCCATTGTTCCAGAGAACGGAGTCTTAGTCATCTTGCCCATGAGGCATGGTTCGCAAGCATCAAGTGATTCATAATCAAGTGATTCCAAAAGCCCATCAGCATGGAGTTTCTTCATGCACTTTACACCAATATGACCTAAACGGCAGTGCCACAAATAAGTTGCACTATCATTATTAACTTTGCATCTTTAGGCTTCAATATTATGAACATGTGTATCACTACAATCGAGATTCAATAAAAATAGACCGCTCTTCAAGGGTGCATGACCATAAAAGATATTACTCATATAAATAGAACAACCATTATTCGCTGATTTAAATGAATAACCGTCTCGCATCAAACAAGATCCAGATATAATGTTCATGCTCAACACTGGCACCAAATAACAATTATTTAGATCTAAAACTAATCCTGACGGTAGATGTAGAGGTAGTGTGCCGACGATCACATCGACTTTGGAACCATTTCCCACGCCCATCGTCACCTCGTCCTTAGACAATCTTCGTTTAATCTGTAGCCCCTGTTTCGAGTTGCAAATATGAGCAACAGAACCAGTATCAAATACCCAGGCGCTACTACGAGCATTAGTAAGGTACACATCAACAACATGTATATCAAATATACCTTTCACTTTTCCATCCTTCTTATCCGCCAAATATTTGGGGCAGTTCTGCTTCCAGCGACCAGTCCCTTTGCAGTAGAAGCACTCAGTCTCAGGCTTAGGTCCAGACTTGGGTTTCTTCACTTGAGCAGCAACTTGCTTGCCGTTCTTCTTGAAGTTACCCTTATTCCCTTTGCCCTTTTTCTTGAAACTAGTGGTCTTGTTAACCATCAAAACTTGATGCTCCTTCTTGATTTCTACCTCCGCAGCCTTTAGCATTGCGAAGAGCTCGGGAATAGTCTTTTCCATCCCTTGCATATTATAGTTCATCACGAAGCCTTTATAGCATGGTGGTACTGATTGAAGAACTCTATTAATGACACTATCATCAGGAAGATTAACTCCCAGCTGAGTCAAGTGGTTGTGGTACCCAGACATTCTGAGTATGTGTTTACTAACATAACTATTCTCCTCCATTTTGCAGCTATAGAACTTGTTGGAGACTTCATATCTCTCAACTCGGGCATCTCCTTGAAATATTAACTTCAACTCCTGGAACATCTGATATGCTCCATGACGTTCAAAATGTCTTTGAAGTCCTGATTCTAAGCCGTAAAGCATGGCACACTGAACTATCGAGTAGTCATCAGCTTTGCTCTGCCAGACATTCATAACGTCCGGAGTTGCTCCTACAACGGGTCTTGCACCTAGCGGTGCTTCCAGGGCGTAATTCTTCTGTGCAGCAATGAGGATAATTCTCAAGTTACGGACCCAATCTGTGTAATTTCTACCATCATCTTTCAACTTAGCTTTCTCTAAGAACGCATTAAAATCCAAAGGAATGGTAGCACGAGCCATTGATCTACAACAACATAGACATGAAAAAACTATCAGGTACTAAGTTCATGATAAAATAAAGTTTAATTAATCATATTACTTAAGAAATCCCACTTAGATAGACATCCCTCTAGTCATCTAAATGATCACGTGATCCAAATCAACTAAACCATGTCCAATTATCACGTGAGATGGAGTAGTTTTCAATGGTGAACATCACTATGTTGATCATATCTACTATATGATTCACGTTCGACCTTTCGGTATCAATGTTCTAAGGCCATATCTGCATATGCTAGGCTCATCAAGTTTAACCCGAGTATTCTGCACGTGCAAAACTGGCTTGCACCTGTTGTATGTGAACATAGAGATTATCTTGGTCTCGTCCTGGTTTCCGGACGCCCCAACGATTGTCGGGGGAGGCGTAGGGCGGAGCCCTCGTCAGGCTCCATGGAAATACATTAAGGTCTCCGCTCGTGACACTCTCACGTAATAATGAGTTGGGGCTGTACACGCCCCGGAGTCTCCTGGGTGTCGCCGTCGGGCCTCACGGGGGCTCCCACCCACGTCCAAGTGGAAGCACCATGCTCCGCGCTGGCCGTCGACATTGTCCCCCAATGACTATACCCACGCCCAGTGGAAGCACTTAGCTCCGCGCTAGTGAGAAGACTAGCTAGGTTCCGGACGCGGATGTTTGCTTTTGCCCTCTTTCTGTAGCCCATTTTTGCTGTCTTTTGGAATGAGATTTGGAGTTCGTGTGCTTATCAAAAGAAAAACAGAGGGAATTTTTCTTGACTCGTGGTGATTTCTTGCTTTTTGGCTTCGTGTTTAATAGTAAGGCTCACGCCTGCTACCCCCCTGTACACGCACGTCGAGCACGCTCGGGCTACCCCGGGCGACACCAAGGCCCCCCTGGGTCAGGAATGCAATCACCGTGCGCGTACCTTGTCGTAATCTGGCAATCAGGATCCTCGTGAGGCTCTCTCGGGGCGGGCTAGCAGGCTCCTCGGGAGGCCTAAAACCTCGTGAGCCCTCGGAGGCCTCGGGAGGAGGACGCTTCCGAGACATCACGACCCGCTCAAGACCTACGGGATTAAACGAAAGCCGTAACAGCTACTCCGGTCAAGAGCCTCCAGGTTCACGACACCACATTTTAAATTCTACCTTAAAGCATATCATCATTCCATTCATTATAAGGGCCCCCTTTTTTCAAAATGCATTCACGCCTCACAGGGCGTACCCGAAGTCTATTGCATACAGGTCAGAGCAGGAAGAGAAATGCAAGCCTAGTCGGACGCACTGCCATCGACGTCGTCCTAGTCGTCTGCACTGCTCGCGCTGCCGCTGACTTCATCCTCATCATCGCCATCCACTCCACCTCCGTCGGCCGCGATCACGACCGCTTCATCCTCGGGAGCGAACTCTGCGACTAGTGCGTCCACATGGTCGTCCACCCACTTTGCCAGGTTGTCCTGGATGACCCTGGGCACGGGGGCTATGGCGGCGTTGAAGTCAAAATGAGGGTCAAGGTTGAGGAGGTGACTGAAGACGAGTGAGAACGCATGCCCGAGAAGGCCCCGGTTTCTCTCCTCGACGAGCTGGCGAGCCCTCGTGGCTCGATCCACCAGGCGGGTCACGATCTGGGTGAAGAAGCAGAGGTGGCTGGCATCGTCATCCTCGTGCGGATGAGGGATGCTCTCCTCGCAGATGGTTTCCAAGGCCTGGTTGGCCTTGACCCTGAGGTCCTAGAGCATCGAGGCACGCGCGCCCTGCATCATCCGATGGCGGCATGCCTCGTTCGCGTTCTTCTCCGCGAGGGACGTGGCACCCTCAATCTGCTGCGGAAGAGAGGACAGGTCGGCGCGAGCAAAGGCCAGGTCGGCCTGAGCGGAGGCCTGGGCATCCTTGGCGGCCCTCTCGCGCTGCTCTGCCGCATCCAGCTTCGTCCTGAGGGCAGTGGTCCTGCCCTCAAGCTCGGCGTCCATGAGCTCCAGCTTCAGGAAGTACTCATCGGCAAGAGCCGCGCGGATCTTTGCCACCCCTTGGTCGACCTCCTGGTGGGCCCTGGCCTCCCGAGCGGCCACGACATCCTCGGCCGCGGCTACCTGACACTCCCTCGCCTCCAGCCACTTGAGCTCCAAGCTGCGCTCCAAGACCTCCAGCACCAGCGCTTCCTCACGCTCCCGGATTTCCCTCTCATCAGCGGGGGCCTCTCCCGGCGGCGCTGCCAGGGCAGCACTGCACGCTTGGACCTGCCGCTAAAGGACGACGTTCAAAGCTCGAAGCTCCCGCTCCTCGGCCGCCCACGACAGCATTCGGCGGCCCTGGCCTCCTGCTGAGCACGGGCGCAAACCTCGCGAGAGGCTGCGAGGGATGTCGAGGAGCTCGCGCGGGCACGCTTGTGCTGAAGATGCCCAAGGTTGATGGCAACCTTCAACTGATGCCACTCATGCGCCAAGCGAAGGCTCTCTGTCTCAAGGCGGGTGTCGACATCGGCAAGCTCTCCTCCAAGCCGACTCGACGCGCCCATCGCCTCCCAGGAAAGCTCATGGTGAACGGTGTTGCATCTGCGCGCAAGCTCCAGCACACGACCAAGCCCACCCTCCGCACTAGGGGCTGCAGGAGAGGCGCAGAGCGGCTCGCCTACCTCTGGCAGGGGGCTGGAGGCCGGCGTCTTCCCAACTGCTCTCCGGGCCTCGGCAAAGGCGCTGGGCGGCACGGTCTCGCTGCTCGAAGATGAAGCCGGCGCTAGGGTTACCCAGCCACCGGTGATGACCAACCGAGGATCCCTTAGCACGCCTCCCGCGCCCCAAGACTGACCGCGAAGGAAGGATGGTGGGAGCACAGGCTCACGGCCTCCCAGCGGATCATCCTCCTCGAGGACTGGCCCCGTGCCTCGCGCGGGTGTCTGGTACAGGGGGCTCGGAACCACGAGTGGACCATGGACCTCCGGAGGTTGCTTCACAGGAGGTTTCGCCACCACAGCCGAAGGGATCCTGAAGAGCCAGGGTAAGGAAGGGACATGACACGCGGAAAACCACAAAGATAAGGACAAGGTTCGGGGTATGACCCTTGGCGGCGGGGTAGCGTGTCGTCACCTCAGGAGCACCTGCCGGGGCTTCGGGGGCGTCGGCCTCAGGAGCATCTGACCGCATGAGCTCTCCAGTGGCTGCCTTGAGGTCGCTCGCCGGAGCTTCAGGAGTGGCTACCTCGGAAGCGCCTGGCGATGCCAGCTCCCGAGCGGTCGCCTCAGGAGTACCCGAGGGCGCTCGCCCCCTGCATCCTCATCCAGGGCGCGCGCCACGGGGTGGACAAGCATGGGAGCAACAAAGGTGGGGTTCTCGCGAGGCCCTTCAAGGCCCGCCGGGCAAAGCCCCACTCGCCAAAGAGAGGCATCTGCCTCACGAAGTCCTGTTTGTTTGAGCAAAGGTACAATAGGCAACTATCCTCCTAAAGCGCGGCGGGCGCGGGGTCGCCTGTTAGGAGCTCGAGCATCGCGCACAGTGTCTTGGAAGGAAACGAAGGCACCTGGAGCCTCATGGGATCCTTGGAGTTGGTGAAGTCTCGCATTGGGCGAGAATGGCGCTGGAGCGGGGCGATGTGCCACCGGACAAACTCCTTCACCACCATTGGCGTCATCACCCCAACCTTCTTCAACTCGGCCACCCTCGGCCAGACATGGGTGATCCGATGGTCGACGAGCTTCACGTGCCCCCAGCCGGAGCTGGGCACCGCCGGCGCTCGCGGGAGCAGGAGCAGGGGGCTGAGCATGCCGGCATCCACATACACCCAGTGCTTCCGGAATCCCCTCACATCTGGGTGGAGCATGAAGTCGATGCCCGAGCTAGCCATCGCCTCCACAGCATGGAAGGCTACGCATCCTGAGCGCTAGCAGGCGTCGACCAGGTGGAGCGAGAAGAAATGGCGAAACAAGGCAACGGAGGGAGCGATGCCCACCATAGCCTCGCACAGGAAGGCGAAGACAGCGAGGAGGATGATGGATTGGGGGTCCAGATGCAGCACCTGAATCTGGTAATGCAAGATTATGGCATTGAAGAAATCCGAGAAAGGGGGAATCAAGCCAACCAAGAGAGCATGAAGATGGATGGGGGTCTTGGTGGCCTCCATGTCGATCGCAGCCCGGCAAGCAGGCCAAGCCGTCGTCGCCTTCCAATCGTTGGAGTCGGCGGCGAGGGCCGGCCGGACCTTGGCCAACCCCTCCTGATTGATCACCATTGACCACTCAAGGGAAGGCTCCAAGACCGGTCGGGATTCAGCCGGAGCGCAGGCTTTTCCCCTCTTCTTCGACCATGGGGCCATGGCGGCGCAAAGGGATTGGCGCGCGGTGTCGAATCTGGGAAAAGAGTTCCGGGCTCACGGGAGTGAGGAGGAGCCAAGGGTGAGCACAACGAACAATGACGACAAAGTTGTGTTAACAGCAGGCGGCCGTCAAGCCTGGCAGTTATCGAGGCAGCGTGGGGAAGTGGGGGCGCCCATGTCCCGTCAAGCGCCACGCATCGACCGAGGCCGCATGAGGTTGGTGTCGGATCACGGGTTCCGGCAGACCCTTAAGGTTCGAACTCTGGGATGCGCGCGGAGATCGTGCCCTCTACCTCACCATCTCGCAAAGAACTAACTACCAGAAGAACAACACAAGAGACACAGGGTTTATACTAGTTCGGGCCACCATTGTGGTGTAATACCCTACTCTAGTTTGTGGTGGGTGGATTGCCTCTTGGGCTGATGAGGAAGAACAGTACAAGGGAGAACGGCCTCGCGAGGGCCTGTTCTAGGCTAGGGGATGAACTGCTAAGGGGAGTTCGATCGCCCTTCTCTTTCTCTCTCTCTCTCTCTACTTGCTCTACTCGTTTCTTGGTACTCGATCCGATGCCTCTACCCTGGGGGTGGCTGGTCCTATTTATAGGCGAAGGCCCTGGGCCTCTTCCCAAATATTGAGCGGGAAGGGCGCCAACAATTGGCCAATGCGAAGGGGAACATCTGGTACACTTATCCTGACTAAAGTTGGTCTTCGCCTGCCAAAGGCCCTGTGGTGACGCCGTCATGGGCTCCATGGTGACCTCCTTCCCACCGTTGGACTGGTCTTGGTCTCGTTGCACCGAAATGGGTGCCTTTGCTTGATCCTCTCGCCTGCGCTTGCCCCCTTTGCACCAAAGAGGAAAGGGAGACGCTGTGCGGGCTGGCGCGCGCCTGGCACCCTTGGTCGTCATGGCTTGCGTCATGGGCACCTCGTGAGGTACCCGCCTTGATCTCTCCGCCTCCTCGCGAGCCAGCCTAAGGAGGCCGTGCTTGAGGAAGCGCCATGTCGACCACCTCGCGAGGCTTGGCCCCTCGCGAGGGTCTTGAGCCTTGTGTTGATGAAGATGGGCCACGCTGGGCCCCCATTCGAGCCACGCCGTTGGCCGCAGGCAGGCAAGTCTGGGGACCCCCGTTCCCAGAACGCCAACAGTAGCCCCCGGGCCCAAGGCGCGCATGGACTTGGCCGTGCCGAGAGGCGAAAGGGCAAGGGCGAAGCGCCGCGGGCCCTAACAGCCTGTGGCCTTGGGCGCCGCGTGGCGGTTTGACAGGACGTGGGCGTCTCCGCTTCCCCACGACGCCTTGGCAACTGCGTGACTTGACTAGTCCCTTGACTTTGTTGTTGCTCTTCTCAATTATTTACCCTCGCGTAGGTAGTTTGCGGCCCCAGCCGGGGGGCGACCGACCCAGGCCCTGTGTGCGTGTCGCGGTGCCCGAGGGGCACGGACTAGAGGGGTGCTCCTGTAGAGAGCCCGGGCCACGAAACCTTTAAGCGGCTAGAGCAGAAACGCTCGCGAGGACGTTCGAGTCCCATCCCTCGCGAGGCCTTTCATGAGAAAAAATCAAAATGAGGAGCGAAAACCGACAAACCACAAATCAACAACGGCAATAGTTTCGATAAGACTTCAGATGCAAGTAAAACACGTCAAATGCGGAAAGCAAATGAAAAAGCCGCGTCCGGCACCTAGTCTAGTCTTCGACGTCTTCTCACCAGCGCGGAGCTAAGTGCTGCGACTGGGCGTGGGAGGGAGCCCCAGGGCCTGAGGTCGGCGCTCCTGAGACTCCGGGGCGTGTACAGCCCCACTCATTATTACGTGAGAGTGTCACGGGGCGGCGAGCTTCACAGGCATTGGCCTTGTTCACAGGCTCCGGGCCTTTTTTACTTAGAGGTAATAAGCTTCACAGGCTCTGGGCCTTTTCCAAAAAGGGACGATCTTCACGGGCTCAGGGCCTTTTCCAAAAAGAGACAATCTTCACAGGCGTTCGCCTTCTTCACAGGCTCAGGGCCTTTTCCAAAAAGAGATGATCTTCACAGGCGTTCGCCTTCTTCACAGGCTCAGGGCCTTTCCCAAAAAGAGACGATCTTCACAGGCGTTCGCCTTCTTCACAGGCTCAGGGCCTTTCCCAAAAAGAGACGATCTTCACAGGCGTTCGCCTTCTTCACAGGCTCAGGGCCTTTTCCAAAAAGATACGATCTTCACAGGCGTTTGCCTTCTTCACAGGCTCAGGGCCTTTCAGGGGTAGAACCTCCGGAGGTGCTGGATGTTCCACGCATTCTGGATCGGCTTCCCATCTTGAGTCTCCAAGCGCACGGAGCCTGGCTTGGAAACATGAGCAACCTTGAACGGACCCTCCCACATGGGAGAGAGCTTGTGCAGCCCCTCCCTGGAGAGGACCCGTCTGAGTACGAGGTCTCCTACCTCGAGGGTCCTGGGGTGGATGTTGCGGCAGTGATATCATTGTAGCACCTGTTGGTACCTTGCCGCTCGCAGCGCGACTTCTCGCCGGTGTTCCTACCCCAGCACGAGGTCCATCCCCCGCGTGGCGTCCTGCTGCGCGTCGTCGAACGCCAGGACCCGCGCGGAGCGACGCCTGACCTCGTGAGGAAGGACTGCTTCAGCTCCATAGACCAGGAAGAACGGGGTTTCCCCGGTTGGTTTGGTCGAGGTTGTGCGGATGGACCACAGCACGGATTGGAGCTCATCGTACCAACCCCTGCCGCAGGCCTCCAGCTTCTTCTTGAACATTCTGGTCTTGAGGCCTCTCAAGACCTCCGCGTTGGCTCGTTCGGCTTGCCCATTGCTTTGTGGGTGTGCCACCGAAGCGTAGCATATCTGCGTTCCAAGGTTAGCACAGTATGTTTTGAAGAGATTACTGGTGCAATGCGAACCGTTGTCTGTGATGATGCGGTTTGGCACCCCAAACCGGCTCACGATACCCTTGATGAACTTGACCGCGGAGCCCGCGGGGATGGTACGGACAGCCTCCACCTCTGCCCACTTGGTGAACTTGTCGATGGCGATGTAGAGATAACGGTAGCCCCCTGGCGCCCGAGGGAACGGGCCCAGAATATCCAACCCCCAAACTGTGAATGGCCACGAGAGGGGTATAGTCTGCAGGCCCCCCGCTGGTTGATGGATCTGCTTGGAATGGAACTCGCAGGCCTCACAAGACTTTACCAATTCGATCGCATCGTTGAGCGCAGTGGGCCAATAGAACCCACTGCGGAATGCTTTCCCGACAAGGGTCCGTGACGATATGTGGTGCCCGCAGTCTCCGCCGTGTATGTCTCCCAGTAGTTCCTTTCCTTGCTCCCTGGAGATGCAGCGCAGGGATACGTCGTTGGGTCGCTTCCAGTAAAGTTCTCCATCCCTGATGCAGTATGCCGTGGCCTGCCGCGCCACACGTTCTGCTTCCTCCTCCTTCTCTGGCAGGGCCCCATGTGTCAGGTAATTCCGGAGCTCTGTGATCTAGCATCCCTCCTGAGGTTCCATCGTCAGGAGCAGGCGTGCTCCTGAGGGCGGCCCGCAGGCCGGGGTTCCTGAGGCTGGCGGCTAAGGGAGCTCCTCTCGAGGCTGAGCCGTGCTTGATAGCGTTGGCTGCGCTGAAGGTTTGAAGAGCCGCTCTTCGAAGACGCCGGGCTCCTGCGGCAGCCGCCTGGACGCCCGTCCGGCAATGTCGTCAGCTTCCTGGTTGGCGCCATGGGGCACATGCTTCAGCTCCAGCCCCCAGAACTGCTTTTCCATCCTGCGGACCTCTGCTAGGTAGGCCTCCATGTGTTCATCCTTCGGCTCGTACACCTTATTGGAGAAGTTGACTAGGAGCTGCGAGTCGCCTTTGACGGTGAGGCGCTTCACTCCCAGGGCCGCTGTGGCCTTCAACCCGGCTATCGTCCCTCATATTCTGCTATGTTGTTGGAGACCTTTTCTCCTTGCTGGAAACAGAGTTGTACGGCATAGTAGAGCTTATCCTGAGTGGGTGATATCAGCACCGCACTAGCCCCCCCGCCGTGCCTGGAGAATGCCCCGTCGAAGTACATGACCCAGCCCTCTGGCGCCTCGCTCCCTGGGGAGAGGGAACGATCCTCGTTGTCCTTGAGGCCTGGCGCCTCTGTCCATTCCGCCACGAAATCCGCCAATGCGGCTCCTTTGATGACCCTAGTTGTGCTGAACTCGATCTGACACGCTTGTAACTCTATGTTCCATTCAGCGACCCTTCCGTTTGAGTTAGGGCTCCTGAGCACCCTCTCCAGGGGGTACGATGAGACGACCTTGATCGGGTGAGCTTGGAAGTAGTGACGCAGCTTGCGCGAGGCCACTAGCAGCGCGAGGAGGAGCTTCTGAGGCATCGGGTATCGTGCCCTCGCGTCCCGTAGCACCGTGCTAACGAAGTAGACCGGGTGCTCAACAAGGCTGAGATCATCTTGGGTTGCGGCGCCCTCGGGAGGTGAAGGCACCTCACGAGATGTTGTGGCCTCGGGAGGCGGACCATCCGGGCATGCTGCCTCTCCTGTCTCTGGTGTGTTCCTCGGCAGCTGACTCTCCTCACCTGTAGTTTCGGCTTCCTCGAGCTTTCCCTGTTCCCGTCTTGTCTTGCCTCGGGCTGCCGCTATGGTCTTGACCCGGCGCTCCTCCCTAACCGCCACCAGTGTTGCGCTGGCAGAGTAGGGAGTGGCGGCGAGGTAAAGCAGCAGAGGCTCCTGAGGGCGCGGAGCCACCATGACTGGGGGACTGGATAGGTACCTCTTGAGATCTTGAAACGCCCTATCTGCCTCTTTAGTCCATTCAAAGGGCCCCTTTTTCTTCATCAGCTGAAAGAAAGGCAGCGCTCGTTCCCCCAATTTGGAGATGAAGCGCCCTAGTGCGGTCACACGCCCAGTGAGCTTCTGCATTTCTCTGAGGGTCTTTGGCGGACTCATGTCCTCGACTGCCTTGACCTTCTCGGGGTTGGCCTTGATGCCACGGTGAGATACGAGGAATCCCAGAAGCTTGCCCGAGGGAACGCCAAACACACATTTCTCCGGGTTGAGCCGCAGGTTTACTGCGTCGAGGCTCGCGAAGGTCTCCTCCAGGTCTTGTATCAGGGTCCTGGCCTCTCGAGATTTCACCACAATGTCATCAACGTATGCTTCAACATTCTTCCCGAGCTGCGGGGCCAAGGTGATGTGCATCAGTCGCTGAAAAGTTGCCCCTGCGTTACGCAGTCCAAATGGCATGCATGTATAGCAGTATACCCCGCACGGGGTCAAGAAGGCGGTCTTCTCAACGTCTTCTATCGCCATCTTGATCTGGTGATATCCGGAGAAGGCATCCAAAAAGCACAGCAGGTCGCACTCGGCGGTGGAATCGACGATCTGGTCGATGCGACGGAGCGGGAATGGATCTTGCGGGCATGCCTTGTTGAGGTTGGTGAAGTCGACACACATGCATTCCTTCCCCCCTTTCTTGGGCACAACGACAGGGTTGGCCAACCAATCTAGGTACCGGACCTCACGAATGACTCCAGCGGCTTCTAACTTGCGGGTCTCTTGGACGATGAAGGCATGCTTCTCTGCGGACTGCCGCCTGGCCTTCTGCTTCACGGGGCGCACATTTGGGCATACGTTGAGGTGATGCTCGATGACGTCCCTGGGGATCCCTGCCAACTGATCGGGCTCCCAAGTAAACACTTTCTTGTTTGCACGCAGAAACTTGACCATGGCCTCCTCCTGCTCAGGCCCCAGGTTGGCGCCAATGGTGAAAGTGGCGCTTGAGGACCCGTCCTCGTTGACGGGTATCTGCTTGGTTTCTGCCTTGTCCTGGGTGAACAACTGCTTCTTCTTGGTGGGCGCAGCCCCCTTGGGCTCAGGGGTCCCCGCGTTGGCGGGCTATGCCGATGCTGCCATCTTGAAGGCGAGCTTGAGTACTCGCAGGGCATCCCCGGTGTCTCCGTGCACGGTGAGGGTACCGTTGCTCCCGGGCATCTTCATGAGGTTGTACGCCGGGTGCGTGGCGGCCATGAACTGAGCCAGTGCCGGGTAGCCGAGGATGGAGTTGTAAGGGAGGCCAATGGGGGCGATGTCGAAGTCGACCATCTCCGTGCGGAAGTTGTCGTAGGTGCCGAAGGTTACCGGGAGCCGGATTTGTCCCAAGGAGTCGGACGACCCGCCCCCGACGCCCGAGAAAGATCGGCTGGGTTGCGGCCGCTCCCGGGGTATGCAGAGGAGGTTGAAGGTCTCGACCGAAAGCACGCTGAGGCCCGCACCGCCGTCAACGAGGGTTCTGGTGACGGCCACCTGGTAGATGGTGGGGGTGCATAACAGGGGGAGCGCGCCCAAGCCGGCCAAGTTAGCGGGGTGGTCCTCCGAGCTGAAGGTCAGACCAACCTCGCGTGCCGCCTGGTCCGGGGGAGCCCCCTGCCGTGCGGAAACGGCGCCGATCTGGCGGGCAAACGGCTTGACGTGGCGGCTCGTGGGTGGCGCCTGCGAGCCACCCAGGAGGGCCGCAACGATCGGGGGCGTCGACGTCGTGGTGCAGCCGCCCTGTCGCATAGGCAGACGCCGGGGTGGTGCTTGCTGCTCGCCTCCCGCCGGGCCGGTGGCGGTGTTGACGGCGGGCGACGGGGAACGGCGAGGACGTCCACCAGCGAGGGCCGCTGGCGTGACGCGAGCTCGACATGCGCCGTACATGGATGTGGCAGCCGGGGAAGGACGGAGCGGTGGAAGGCAGATTCCGGCGCACCCCTACCTGGCGCGCCAAATGTCGGATCACGGGTTCCGGCAGACCCTTAAGGTTCAAACTCTGGGGTGCGCACGGAGATCGTGCCCTCTACCTCACCATCTCGCAAAGAACTAACTACCAGAAGAACAACACAAGAGACACAGGGTTTATACTAGTTCGGGCCACCATTGTGGTGTAATACCCTACTCTAGTTTGTGGTGGGTGGATTGCCTCTTGGGCTGATGAGGAAGAACAGTACAAGGGAGAACGGCCTCGCGAGGGCCTGTTCTAGGCTAGGGGATGAACTGCTAAGGGGAGTTCGATCGCCCTTCTCTTTCTCTCTCTCTCTCTCTACTTGCTCTACTCGTTTCTTGGTACTCGATCCGATGCCTCTACCCTGGGGGTGGCTAGTCCTATTTATAGGCGAAGGCCCTGGGCCTCTTCCCAAATATTGAGCGGGAAGGGCGCCAACAATTGGCCAATACGAAGGGGAACATCTGGTACACTTATCCTGACTAAAGTTGGTCTTCGCCTGCCAAAGGCCCTGTGGTGACGCCGTCCTGGGCTCCATGGTGACCTCCTTCCCACTGTTGGACTGGTCTTGGTCTCGTTGCACCGAAATGGATGCCTTTGCTTGATCCTCTCGCCTGCGCTTGCCCCCTTTGCACCAAAGAGGAAAGGGAGACGCTGCGCGGGCTGGCGCCCGCCTGGCACCCTTGGTCGTCATGGCTTGCGTCATGGGCACCTCGTGAGGTACCCGCCTTGATCTCTCCGCCTCCTCGCGAGCCAGCCTAAGGAGGCCGTGCTTGAGGAACCGCCATGTCGACCGCCTCGCGAAGCTTGGCCCCTCGTGAGGGTCTTGAGCCTTGTGTTGATGAAGATGGGCCATGCTGGGCCCCCATTTTTTTGCCACGCCGCTGGCCGCAGGCAGGCAAGTCTGGGGACCCCCGTTCCCAGAACGCCGACAGTTGGGGCCCGCAGCGCTTCGCCCTTGCTCTTTGGCTTCGCCTCGAAGCCAAGTCCGAGCACGCCTTGGGCCCGGGGGCTACTGTCGGCGTTCTAGGAATGGGTGTACCCAGACTTGCCTACCTGCGACCCACGGCGTTGCTCCATCGACGGCATGGTACAGCCCACCTTCAGCATCAATGACTCAAGACCCTTGTGAGGGTGTCGGATTTCGGGTTTCGGCAGACCCTTAAGGTTCGAACTCTGGGGTGCGCACTGTCGGTGTACAAAAAGGGGGTGCACTTTTTTGTACCCCTATAACTGTGCAAGGGCAGTCTATGCAAGGGAAGGAAGAAATGGAACGGCGGCTCGGAGATTGGAAAAGGCACGAAGGGAGAGGAGAAAGTGAGCAACACGCCCACGGTTATTCCTTCTTATGAGGGGAAACGCGGGCCGCCTCCTTTCACATTAACTGTGATGTGACGCATGCCCGCGGGAAGCAACCCCACGCATGCCGCCCATGTCACGCGCGCCGCGCCACGTGCGGGACACATGGGAGGCGCAGCGCGCGAAGAAACTTACCGCGGTAAAAACCGCCCCGCCTGCTCGCGCACCGTTCTTGGGCCTAGCCCAACAACGCGTTGCGCTTATGTGTGGCCCAGGCCTGGGGGTTCCCGTCGGTGTACAAAAAGGGGGTGCACTTTTTTGTACCCCTATAACTGTGCACGGGCAGTCTGAGCCGCGAGCGCTGCCACGCCAAGCACGGCAAGGGAGGTAAGCCAAGGTAAGGCCAAAGCTGAAGGGAAGCAGAACGACGCCAAGACCACAAAGAGCAAAGGGACAGAGCAGACCCCCCCGGCAAGATCCTTGCCAGGGGGCAGCTTTAGCTAACCCGGCAAGACCCTTGCCGTAGGCAGCTCGCCCCACACCTACGGAGCGAAGTCACCCTCGAGTCCACTGCCCCCATGGGGGCAAGGATTCGGGAGACATCCCCGTGGTGGCATGCAGATCTTTGTGAAGACATTCAAGATTAGATACCCACTTTAGAAGATGATGATCCTTGGCGGGATCCCAGCCAAGGAGGACCACAAGGCCCCCGGCAAGAGCCTTGCCGGGGCCGCGGCAAGACCCTTGTCGGGGCCACAGCAAGGCCCTTGCCAAGGATGTTGTAGGGCCACCATCAGGCCCGCGCCAGTCGCGCCCCTACCGCCGTGCGCATGCAGCTGCCAACCCAACCAGTTGGGCAGGCACCTGCGTGGCGGCATGCAGACCTTGGTGGAGATCCACCACTGCGCCACCTCAGCTGCCTACCTGCCTACATGGCACCACAGGCACCGCTGGCCAGGGCGCGTGTCGACGCGAGAGGGAGCGGCAACGGACGTGACAGGGCTCTCCTCTGCCCCCGATAAAGCAAGGACACCTAAGGAAGGCACATTAAATGCGCCTTGTCATGTAATGCGAAGGATAACCTCGCACTACTGTGCCCTTTCCACCTCCTGTGTGCCACTGTGGCAACCCCTTTCCTATAAAAGGAGGCCCAAGGCGACCAGGAGAAGGATTCGGTTTTTTGGAGCTCTCAACGCCCCATAGCTAGCTCAGGAACTCAGATATACAATCCAGCAAAGCAGGAGTAGGGTTTTACTCATCCTTGCGGCCCGAACCTGGGTAAAGGAACCGTGTGCTATATGTTTGATCCGCTCTTTTCACAACCCCGCGCCCCGCAACCGCAGTAGGGATTCCTGTGATCCCATAGGTGTCGTTTCCCACTGACATCTTTGGCGCGCCAGGTAGGGGATCATAGTTGTGAGAATCGGCTTTAGCAGTTGGTTCGACGCTCCTTCATCTTGATGACCCTCAAAGAAGAGGAAAGGCCAGAAGGTCGACGCTCGAGCGACCGCGAACAGAAGCTAAGTTGCACCGAACCCTTGTTTTGTGCTACCTTTCTTATTTGAGGTTATTCCCCCCGGAGATGTTTGCTTTGTATAAAAAAACTGCACGCCAGGGGGCTTTGCCACGATCGGCAACGCCCTTGCCCTGTTTCGAGTCCGCTCAACAACTCAAGAGGCTGCGTCGAAAGTGGCAGAGTAGCCTTCCGCGACCAACGACGCCCTCGATTCTGACTCGAGTCAAGCTCGACAGTTCAAGCGGCCGCGTTCGGAACGGAAAGGTGGCTTGTCCGGCAGCACGCGTACCCGATAGGCCATAGGGATCCGTCCCCAAGACGCCGCTTGGGGCTTTCGCGCCGGCAAGCCTTCCCGATCGGCGTAGGGCGCACGTACAAAGGGGAATTGAACGGGGAAATAACATGCATGGAAATTAAGAGTACTTCAGAGTTATATTACATCACATCATTGCTGCGGTTCTAACTAAAGATAAAATTTGTCTTGGTCGGGAACCCGCAGCGGCGAAGAAGAACGGGACACCTAGTCCCGGCGCTGGCCTTCCACCCTCTTGATCTTCTCGATGCAGTCGATGATGGGCTTGATGCGCTCCTTGAGCACCGTGAGGTCAACACCATCCGGCAAGCTCGTCATCGCGGCCGCGAAGTCAAGGTCAGGATTCCAGTGCGCCACCTTGGTGAGGACCTTGGTCACGACCCTCCAGCAAAGCCGCCGGGCCTCCTCGGCCAGCGTGACCGTCCTGTTGGAGTGAAGATAGGCCAAGGCCCCGAGGACGCCCTCGAAGAACTGGGTCAGCTTGGCGTTGACGGTCCCGTTGCGCTTAGGAGCGTACCTCACGTTTGGCAACCCCATGGTGGCCAATTGCGAGGTAACCCTGCCAGCGACGACCTCCAGATGGCTGATCCACCTGTTCTCACCCGCCACGTATTCTTGGTGGGAGGCGGCCTCGGTTGCCCGCAGCTATTTCTCCTCCTCCAGGCTCTTGGCCAAGGTCTCCTCCCGAGCCCTGCTCTCCGGCAGTAGCTTCTCGAGATCCTCCAGCTTCAGCTTGAGGTCTCTGATGGAGTCTCGCGCGTCGGAGAGCTCCCCAGTCCTGCTGACGACCGTTCCTTGCGCCTCTACCAAGGCGCGGTTGAGCGTGTTCTTCTCGCCGGATAGCTTGAGGGCCTGCTCCTTCAGCTCGTCCCGCTCTGCCTCCAGCTCCTTCACCTTGCCGGCGTGGGCCAGGGCTTGGGCATCGAGCGCCTCTCTGTGCCTTTGCTCCAGCTCATGGGTCCGTCGCACGACAAGGGCCTCGAGCTCCTTGTCCTTGCCGCGGAGCGTTGCGGCAAGCTTTGCCTCACGCGCGGAGAGGTCCTCCTCCTGAGAGTCCAAGGCGGCTTGATGCTGGTTCCAGGCGGCTTCGGCCGCGGCAGCCAGGTTCGCCGCCTTCTCCTGGGCCTTCTCGATGTCGGCCAACCTCATGGCGAGCTCCACATCGCGTTGGGCCAACTTTTCCTGGAAGGCCCTCTGCTCCTCGCGAGCCTGGTGGAACCAGGTCTGCGTCTCGGTGACGCGCGCCTTGAAGTCCACCTCCGCGTGGTCCACCGCCGCCACCCTGGACTTGACTTTGTCCAAGCGGGCGCGGTGGAGCGCTTGGAGCTTCCGGAAATTGGCCCCCATGGCGCGGAAGAGCTGCTCCTCTGGGGCACCATCGCCGCCAGTGTCCGGCGCGTCGACAACTTCGAACCCGGCGGCGGCGAGCACCTCGCCGTCGAAAGTTTCCCCTTCGGCGGGAGCTCGGCTTGACGCCCCCGGGAGGTGGACGAAAAGATCGTCGCCCACCTTCAAATACCTGCCGGGGCCCGAGGCTGAGGAGGAGGGAGGCTGATCATCCATCACCTCTTCCTCGGCGGGGGCCTTGCCGGCCTCCCCGGCAGGACCATCGCTGGCACCCGCGGCAGGAGCCGTGCCGGTAGCCTCGGCGGCCTCCGCGGCGGCATCCTCGGCCGCGCCCTTGGCGACCTCATCAGGGCGGCCTCGTCAGTATTCTTGGCGGCCTCCTCGGCGGCAATCTTGTCGGCCTCAGCTGCGGCCTCTTCGGCAATATCCCGGACGACGGTGTCCACGTCCTCCGTGTCTGTTGAAGGAGGGCCTGGGCAGCAGCGGGAGCAATGAAGCCAAGAAAAATATAAGGAAAAAAGAGCAGGGACAAAGGACGAGCGACTCACCAGTCCCGGGCCGTGGAGCAGAAGTCCCCTCTCCGCCAGCATTTGGCGCTGAGGCAGAGCCACCAGCGCCTGAGTACCCCTCCTCCTCCATGGGTGTGGACTCCATGCCTGACGCCCTTGCCGGGGACGCCCACCGCGGCGGTGTAGTCGATGGGGGTGGTGTGTTAGGAGTAGCCCTCTGCGGCTCCTCCTGCTGCCGCTCCCCTCCTGCAAACCCGGCAAGGTCAGCGTCGTGGCATCGAGCGCCTACCGCATGTCGAGCGAGAAGAGGGGGACGAACTTACACTGGGGGCTGCGCCGGGGGCTGCTGTCCGGGCTGCTCAGCACCACCAATGGTGTCTTTGAAGCCCCAGCCGGGGACTGGCCACTCGCCGAGGTCCTCGCCCTCTTCGCCCTCTGGGCCAACGTCTCTGCGTCCCTACAAAAGCAAAAATGGATCAAAACAAGCGGTCCAATTCAAGGAAATGAGAATGACAGTAAGGAACAGAATACTTACTCGTCATCCGTTTCCTCCTCTTCCGCCAGTTTCCTTTTCCTCTCCGGGCTGAGGGGCCCGAGATCAAAAGGGAGCTTCGCGTCGTCATCCGAACTGACGCCGGCCGGAGGAGGCGAAGGAGGCGGCGGGGTCTGTGTGCGCCCAGATGAGGAGGGGGCTGTCGCCTTCTTCTTCTTCTCGGCGGCCTTCGTCAGCTCCTTCGCTGCCGAGGCCCTTGTGTGCCGCCGGACCCTTCCAGGGTCAATTGAGGCCGCGTGGCCCTGCCATGTCGGACCGGCTCGCCGGAGCCAGCCCACCGCAGGACTCGCCCTCTTCCCCTGGCTGGCGTCGAGCCCGCCGCCACGCCCTCCTCCTCTGACGACACGTCGGCCGCATCCTCAACGAGCGGAGCCCCGGTGTCGGATCCGCTGGCCTCCCTAGTGGCCGCCGCCCACAGGGTGAACTGCTCCTCCTCCACGGCCGCGGCAACTTTGTTTTCCACACCCCCAGCGCTGCCGGCCTCCAGGGCAAGCTGTGCCTCCCTCGCCCTGGTGGCGATGTAGTCCAACTCTTCCTGGGTGGTGTCCATGACGAGCCACCGCTCGGCGTCAGCATTGACGTACACCTCGATCAAGGTGTCGAAGAATTGCTGCACATCTGCGGCCGACGGCTCCGTACAGCTCGGAACGGGGCCGTGCGCATTGCAGTCCGGCATCATGGCGATGATCTCAGACCGGCGCGAGTTATTGCACAACGGGACCACCCCCGCTGGCAACTTGAAGAGCGGCCCCTTGACGATCTTGCCGGCTTTTACAGCAGCCCTTGCAGCCTTGCCGGTCAGCTCGACATCGCCATCGCGATCCACTTCCAGCTGGAAGAGCCGCTGACAGAAGTGGTCATGCCCCATCACTATGAAGTTATGGTCGAGGCCGGGCCGGAGCCGCATGATGTCGGCCGGGTTCTTGAAGAGCCAGGCCGGCCTCCCCTTATTGTGCAGCGGGGCGATCCGGCGGCGAATGAAATCCGCCCCGATCATCTCGAGGGTGAGCCCAGCCCGGGTCAGCCGGAGGATCCTGGTGGTGGCGACGCTAAGCCTCCCGTCGGCGGCATCGACATCACCCCAATCGTTGCCGCGAACCGGCGGCACTCGACGGACCTTGCAAAATTCCGGCGGGTCTTCATCTTCAATCCAGCACCACCGGTCACGGCATTCGTCCCACCTCTCCCTCACGGCACCATCCGGGTACGCCTCCTTGGATCTTGGGATCCAGGTGACGCAACCAGCAACGGCACCCCCCGTTTGGATTCGAGGATAGAAGTAATGGCGGAAGAGCGCCGTGTTGGGCTGCACTCCGGCAAAGCCCTCGCAAAGATGCACAAAGAAAGACATGCACGCCACCGCGTTCGGAGTAAAATCCAAGAGGCGGAAACAGAAGGTGTGCATGATGTCGCAGAAGAAATCGGAGAAAGGAGGGCATAGCCCGCAAGAAAAATAGTCAACGAAGAAGGGGTACCGGTTTGGGGCAGGATCGGCGCAAGCGGCAGGAATGACGCGCGTCGCCGGGTGTCCTGAATTTTCCCCTCCCGTCTTCACTCCCCACAGAGGCTTGAAGGCGGCCCGGAGCTCATGAACGTCGACCATCGAGGGGAAGAAGAAGGCGGACTTCGTCTTGTCCCCCAACAGCGCGCTCTTTGGCGACTCCACAGTCCCAGAGCCCGTAGCCGCCCCCTTGCCCTTGTCGGATTTAGGCGCCATGGCGGCCAAGGAATATAGAGGGTCGAGGAAGGGGAGGAGGATGGCGAAGCAGCGGCGGCGGCCGGCGGCTAGAGCTTGCGAGGGAAGGAAGAAATGGAACGGCGGCTCGGAGATTGGAAAAGGCACGAAGGGAGAGGAGAAAGTGAGCAACACGCCCACGGTTATTCCTTCTTATGAGGGGAAACGCGGGCCGCCTCCTTTCACATTAACTGTGATGTGACGCATGCCCGCGGGAAGCAACCCCACGCATGCCGCCCATGTCACGCGCGCCGCGCCACGTGCGGGACACATGGGAGGCGCAGCGCGCGAAGAAACTTACCGCGGTAAAAACCGCCCCGCCTGCCCGCGCACCGTTCTTGGGCCTAGCCCAACAACGCGTTGCGCTTATGTGTGGCCCAGGCCTGGGGGTTCCCGTCGGTGTACAAAAAGGGGGTGCACTTTTTTGTACCCCTATAACTGTGCACGGGCAGTCTGAGCCGCGAGCGCTGCCACGCCAAGCACGGCAAGGGAGGTAAGCCAAGGTAAGGCCAAAGCTGAAGGGAAGCAGAACGACGCCAAGACCACAAAGAGCAAAGGGAAAGAGCAGCCCCCCCAGCAAGATCCTTGCCGGGGGCAGCTTTAGCTAACCCGGCAAGACCCTTGCCGTAGGCAGCTCGCCCCACACCTACGGAGCGAAGTCACCCTCGAGTCCACTGCCCCCATGGGGGCAAGGATTCAGACACATCCCCATGGTGACATGCAGATCTTTGTGAAGACATTCAAGATCAGATACCCACTTCAGAAGATGATGATCCTTGGCGGGATCCTAGCCAAGGAGGACCACAAGGCCCCCGGCAAGGACAACAGGCGCTGCGGCAAGACCCTTGCCGGGGCCGCGGCAAGACCCTTGCCGGGGCCACAGCAAGGCCCTTGCCAAGGACGTTGTAGGGCCACCATCAGGACCGCGCCAGTCGCGCCCCTATCACCGTTTGCATGTAGCTGCCAACCCAACCAGTTGGGCAGGCATCTACATGGCGGCATGCAGACCTTCGTGGAGATCCACACCTGCGCCACCTCAGCTGCCTACCTGCCTACATGGCACCACAGGCACCGCTGGCCAAGGCGCGTGTCGATGCAAGAGGGAGCGGCAATGGACGAGACAGGGCTCTCCTCCGCCCCCGATAAAGTAAGGACACCTAAGCAAGGCACATTAAATGCGCCTTGTCATGTAATGCGAAGGATAACCTCGCACTACTGTGCCCTTTCCACCTCCTGTGTGCCACTGTGGCAACCCCTTTCCTATAAAAGGAGGCCCAAGGCGACCAGGAGAAGGATTCGTTTTTTTGGAGCTCTCAACGCCCCATAGCTAGCTCAGGAACTCAGATATACAATCCACCAAAGCAGGAGTAGGGTTTTCGCATCCTTGCGGCCCGAACCTGGGTAAAGGAACCGTGTGCTATTTGTTTGATCCGCTCTTTTCACAACCCCGCGCCCCGCAACCGCAGTAGGGATTCCTGTGATCCCATAGGTGTCGTTTCCCACCGACACGCACAAAGATCTTTCCCCTACCGACTCGCGCTTCTATGGCTCGCAAGAGATCTAGGCCGGAAAGAAGAACACACAAGGGACATGAGGTTTATACTGGTTCGGGCCACCGATGTGGTGTAATACCCTACTCCAGTGTGTGGTGTAGTGGATTGCCTCAGGTGCTGATGATGAACAATACAAGGGAAGAACGGCCTCGCGAGAGGTGTTCTTTAGCTGGTGCGGTGTGTTCTGCTTGGTCTCTCTCTCCTTTTCTCTCCCCTCACTTCTATGGTGGCTAGTCCTATTTATAGAGGCCCTGGTCCTCTTCCCAAATAATGAGCGGGAAGGGCGCCAACAATTGGCCATTTTGAAGGGGAACATCCAGTACAAGTTATCCTGACCAAAGGTGGTCTTCGGCTGCCAAAAGCACTGGTGATGATGCCGTCTTGGGCTCCATGGTGACCTCCGTCCTGCCGCTCTGCTGGTCTTGGTCTCATTGCACCGGAACGGTAATCTTTGCCCGATGCCTTGGCCTGTGCTTGCTCACTTTGCACCGAAGGGGAAACAAGGACACTGCGCAGGCCGACGCCCGCTTGACCTCGATCGTCATGGCTTGCGTCACGGGCTCCTCGTGAGGTGCCCATGCCTTGATCTCTCCGCCTCCTCACGAGCCTGCCTGATGAGGCTGCTCCTGAGGAAGCTTCCTGTCGTCCGCCCCGCAAGGCTTGGCCCCTCGCGAGGGTCTTGAGCTTGAGCTGGTGAAGTTGGGACGCGCTGGGCCCCCACTCGAGCCACGCCGCGGGCCGCAGGCAGGCAAGTCTGGGGACCCCCGTTTCCAGAACGCCGACAGTAGCCCCCGGGCCCAAGGCGCGCCCGGGCTTGGCTTAGCAGAGAAGCGAAGGGGCAAGCGCGAAGTGCCGCGGACCCCAATAGCCTGCGGCCTTGGGTGCCGCGTGGCGATTGATTGGACATGGGCGTTTGTGCTTCCCCACGACGCCTTGTTACGCGCCTGGCTAGGCGGACCCGTAGTTGCACACAGTTGTTTCCCTTTCCGCTGCTCGCACGCCTCCTACCCTTCCTTCTTCTTCGAGCTCTAACCTCCGCCGCCAATCCGGCTCGAGCTCTTCCCTCTTTCCATCGCCATGGCACCAATGAAGAAGGAAAAGGGAAAGATGCCCGCGTCTTCGCCCCGCTCGCCTCCGGTGGCGGCTCCCGCCGTTGGTCGGTCGATCATACTCAATCCTGAAGCCTTGAACAAGGTCCGCTCTGCCCTTGCCACTATATTCAATGAGTGCGGTAGGACCACAGTCTGGCCTGCGTCTCATGCCTCCCTTGATAAGATCATCACGGAGGTCCGATTCTTCACCGATGCCCTGTGGGCGAGTCTGGTTCCCCCCTTTTCTGCTTTCTTCAATGCGGTGCTCTCCCATTATCAGATCCGCATGATGCACCTCAGGCCCAAGTCCATTACCGTTCTGGCTGTCTTTGCTTTTGTTTGCGAGGCGATGATAGGCATTCCTCCTTCCGTTGCCCTGCTGCGCCACTTCTTTTCTTTGCGCCTGAGCGACCCCACTCAGTGCTCGGGGTGTGTGGGCTTCTTCGTCGTGCCAGAGACGGCCGCTTCAGGGATCGACTTCGGCCTTCCTCCTCCCGAGGCCAGGTTCAGAGAGTGGTGGCTGTATGTGGACGTCGGAGTGCCCAACCCCTTGCTCTCGCACTCGACCTCGCCTGCTGTTCCCAATTCAGGCTGGGATCATGAGATGCTCGCGAGCCCCCGGCTCGTCTTCGTCTGGCGCCGCTTCTAGAGTTTGAGGGCGCTCAACGTGATAGCATCCAAGATGGTGAAGGAGTTCCTCCAATGTCGCATTGCTCCTCTCCGACGCCACTCTCGCCGGATGTGGGACTTCGCGGGGCACAGAGACTGCATGCGACTTCAGGAGGAGGACCTGGCGCCCGAAGTGCTGCGGACGGTGCTCAGGGTCTTGAGTAGTGACCCTTCTCCAGGCAGCCTTTGGCGCGATGGTGCCCTTTTGTATCTTTGCTTTGGCAGGGCCGATTTTGTGAGGCAGATGCCCAGCTTCGACGAGTTGGGGCTTCGCCCGGCTGGCTTCACGGGGCCTCGCGAGAACCCGGACTGTCGGATCACGGGTTCCGGCAGACCCTTAAGGTTCGAACTCTGGGGTGCGCGCGGAGATCGTGCCCTCTACCTCACCATCTCACGAAGAACTAACTACAAGGAGAACAACACAAGAGACACAGGGTTTATACTAGTTCGGGCCACCATTGTGGTGTAATACCCTACTCTAGTTTGTGGTGGGTGGATTGCCTCTTGGGCTGATGAGGAAGAACAGTACAAGGAAGAACGACCTCGCGAGGGTCTGTTCTAGGCTAGGGGATGAACTGCTAAGGGGAGTTCGATCGCCCTTCTCTTTCTCTCTCTCTCTACTTGCTCTACTGGTTTCTTGGTACTCGATCAGATGATGAATCCGGTCCCTCTACCCTGGGGGTGGCTAGTCCTATTTATAGGCAAAGGCCCTGGGCCTCTTCCCAAATATTGAGCGGGAAGGGCGCCAACAATTTGCCAATTCGAAGGGGAACATCTGGTACACTTATCCTGACTAAAGTTGGTCTTCGCCTGCCAAAGGCCCTGTGGTGACACCGTCCTGGGCTCCATGGTGACCTCCTTCCCACCGTTGGACTGGTCTTGGTCTTGTTGCACCGAAATGGGTGCCTTTGCTTGATCCTCTCGCCTGCGCTTGCCCCCTTTGCACCAAAGAGGAAAGGGGGGACACTGCGCGGGCTGGCGCCCGCCTGGCACCCTTGGTCGTCATGGCTTGCGTCATGGGCACCTCATGAGGTACCCGCCTTGATCTCTCCGCCTCCTTGTGAGCCAGCCTAAGGAGGCCGTGCTTGAGGAAGCGCCATGTCGTCCGCCTCGCGAGGCTTGGCCCCTCGCGAGGGTCTTGAGCCTTGTGTTGATGAAGATGGGCCAAGCTGGGCCCCCATTTGAGCCGCACCGCAGGCCGCAGGCAGGCAAGTCTGGGGACCCCCGTTCCCAGAACGCCGACAGTAGCCCCCGGGCCCAAGGCGCGCATGGACTTGGCCGTGCCGAGAGGCAAAAGGGCAAGGGCGAAGCGTCGCAGGCCCTAACAGCCTGCGGCCTTGGGCGCCGCGTGGCGGTTGATTGGACGCGGGCGGCACTGTTCACCCACGCTCCCTTATTCTGCGCCGCGCTAGGTTGCCCCACAGTTGTACACAACCGCCCCTTTTCCTGTTGCTTGACCGTCTCCTGCTCTTCCTCCCTCCGAACTCTGACCCTTGCTTCCAATCCCATCTCTCACCTCCTCTCTTCCGCCCGCCGCCATGGCTCCAAAGAAAGGGAAGGGGAAGAAGCCTGTGGCTCCATCTCGCCCGCCGCCACCGGTGGCGCCTGCTGTCGGCCGCTCAATCATTCTCAACCTGGAATGCCTGGGCAAGCTCAGCCCGGCTCTGGCCACCGCCTTCAACGAGTGTGGGAGGACGACGGCTTGGCCTACGTGTCACTTCCCCACCGATAGGATAATCACCGAGGTCCATTACTTTGCCGACGCCTTGTGGGCGGGTTTGGTGCCTCCCTTCTCCGATTTCTTCAACGCCATCCTCAATTATTATCAGATCCACATGATGCATCTGGGTCCTGAGTCCATTGCCCTCCTTTCAGTCTTCGCTTTTGTTTGTGAGGCGATGGTGGGCATCCCTCCTTCTGTGGCCTTGCTGCGCCACTTCTTCTCCTTGCATCTTGCCGACCCCACGCAATGCTCGGCATGCGTGAGCTTTGTAGCTTCGCCCGAGACCGCAGCCTCTGGTATCGACTTCAACCTCCCTCTACCTTCAGCCGGGTTCCGCGAGCGGTGGTTGTACGTTGATGTCGGGGTGCCCAGCCCCCAGCTCGTGAAGCCGACATCGCCTGCTGTGCCCAACTCGGGCTGGGGTCAGGAAACGCTCGTGAGCCCCCGGCTCGCCTTCGTCTGGCACCGCTTTATGTCCTTGAAAAAGCTTGGCGTAACGGCACCCAAGGTGGTGAAGGAGTTCCTATTGTGCCGCATTGCCCCTCTCCAATGCCATTCTCATCGAATGTGGGCCTTCAGCGGGCATGGTGACCGCATGAGGCTTCAGGAAGAAGACCTGAGGCCCCAGGCGCTGAGGAAGGTGCTCTTGGTCCTGGCAGGCGACCCCAACCCCGGGGGTATCCGACAAGGGGGAGCTTTGCTGTACCTCTGCCAGAACAGGGGTGACTTCGTGAGGCAGATGCCCCCTTAGACGAGTGGGGGCTACGCCCTGTCGGCCTCGAGGGACCTCGCGAGAACCCTGTGGTGGTGATTTCCCTTCCGGTCGGACTGGGTGAATCCTCCTTGAGTGGTGGCGCAGGGTGGCAGGAGACAGCGGGGGTCGAAGGAGCCGCGGATGATGTGACCGCACCTGGCGACGCTCTTGATGGGGCAGCTCACGAGGTCCGCGCTGCCGTGGCCGCGGGTGAGGTGCTGCCGCTTCCGATGCTTGAGGCCGAGGCTCCTGAGCCCCCGGTCGTGATCTCTGGCGAGGCAACTGCCCGTGCGCATCAGGCATGTGGCCTCGACGCAAGTGGCCTTGGTGCTCCGTCCTCTTCGCAGGCTGATTCTTGTGCATCTCTCTTGGGCCGTTTCCGTGTGGACTTTGAGGCCCTCCAGAGAAAAAGGGAGGCCCTGGGCGATGACTTCCCTTGTCGCTTGCTGAAGCGCCGGAAGTACTTTGCTGTCGACGAGTAAGTCTTCTCCTTTCCTGTTCCCTATTCTGCTTGCCGCATCCGCTGATCCTTTCTCTGCAGGCCTCTCCCTACTGAGCTCGATGAAGCCACCGAGTCGATGCCTTCCTTGGCTTTGTCTCCTCCGCCACCCCTGGGTGCCTCAAGCTGCACTGCCCTTGTGGTTTGGGCGAGCGACGGCGCGGACCGTCACACAACACGTGGTGACTCTTCTGTTCCCGCGATCTTCTTCCGCGGGCCTTCCCTCGACATAGGCAGCCTGCCGTGGGCTTCCCGTCTGGTCGCGGGCTGCGACTGGTGGAGGCACCCCCTGGGCCCTTCTCCTGAGGTCAGGTTGGACTCAGGCCTGGCTTCTGATGCGGCGCGGCCGGCCGTCGTGAGGGCCCCAGCCCCCTGCCCAGGGCCGGAGCGATGGTCCGAGGTCCTCGACGCCCGCTTGGGGCAGATGATGGTGTGGCAGATGTGCTTGAGCGTGCTCGGGAGCGTCGTGCCCGTCACCACGAATTCCTCCAGAGGGCGAGTGGCGCCATAGACCTGCTTGGGCAGGAGCTCGCTGAGGAAGATGCGCGCCTGGAAGCCGAGGGCCTGAGCCTGGCCGCAGAGCGGCGCGAGCTGGAGCCGCCGCTGCCCTCGCGCGTCGTCAGCGCGACCTTGATGACGAAGAAGCGAAGGCGTCGCTGGAGGCTTCTCTGGCGGCTCGGTCTCAGGCCGTTGAGGAGGCCCGAGGAGCAGACCGACGGCGAGAAGCAGCAGAAGAACGGGCACGGGAGCTCTTGGCCCGGTGTCGCTCGTTGGAGGAGCAAGCGGAGCTGCGCGAGGCAGCCCTTGCGTTGATGGAGGTGGCTTCTGGCGACCCGGCTGAGCTTCGGAAGCGCGAGGAAGCATTGGTGATGGAGGCCGCCGAACACGCTCGCGAGCACGAACAGCTGGAGACGAGGGAGCTCCTAGTGACGCAGGCGGAAGATGATGTCAGGTTTGCCGTCAGGTGGCGACAGCGCGCCAAGGCCTCGAGCGTGAGTTTGAGGGGAAGCTGGGGATGATCCGAGTCGAAGCTGAGGGTAGAACCGCCGCCTTGAGGGCCCAACGGGATGAGGCGACGCGACGAGCCGGAGCCTCCCGGGTCGCTCTTGAGGCAGCGCAGAAGGAGCTAGCCACTTCCCAGGCCGAGGTGCTCCGCCTTCGCCAACGTGTGGAAGAGGTTGTGGCCGTCGAGCGTCAGAATGCCGACGAGATACGCCAGCGGCATGTCCTGGAGCACGAGCACGGCCCCATGCTCACCACGCTCAGGGAGAGGGCTAACATTGCTGTGGGCAACATCTGTGAGGCTGCCGTTGGCGAGCCACACACGATCAACTACGCCGGCAACTTGCAGTTCTTCACCGCCGTGGTGACGCAGCTGGAGGCACGGTCGGTCAGGGCCGATAGGTTGGTGGAGGAAAGGAGCCGCGCCCTGCTTGGGCGCCTTTTCCCGCGTCTTCAGCCATCTTCGGAACATGGACCCCCACTTTGACTTCGACGCCGCCATCGCCCCAGTTCCCCAGGTCGTTCGGGGCGACCTAGCTGAATGGGTGGAGAACAACGTGGATGCTCTCGTCTGGGCCTTCACTTCTGATGATGACGATGTGGTCGTGGCCGTCGACGAAGGTGGCGTGGTGGATGACCCCAACGCCGTTGATGGTGGCGCAGACGACGAAGGCGAGTCCAGCCGCGCCAGCGATAGCTCGGGAGGCGCCCCTGAGGATGCATTGGGGGATTTGTCAGATTGACCATGTACTATCCTCGTCTTTTTACCCTGCATAGATAGAACTCAGGCGTTTGGCCTGACGGTTGTGAGAGCATTTTGGGAGGGGAAGCCCCTCATGTAAGAACTCGTATCCAATATATCTGCAGTAATTAAATCGTACGCGTGTCCAACGGCAGGCTGGTTCACCCCTGTTCCTTCTTGGCTCCAAAGCCGCCCGCTGGAGGGCGCCGCGCCTCGGGTGCTTTCTAGTTGAAACCTCGGGATGCGGGGTCGCTGCTGACAGGAAACCCCACAGGCGTGGGTCGTCTTCGCGGGCTCCGAGTCTTCTCCTGAGTGAGACGTCTTCACAGGCGTTCGCCCTCTTCACAGGCTCCGGGCCTTTTCTCGAGCGAGACGTCTTCATAGGCGTTCGCCTTCTTCACAGGCTCAGGGCCTTTTTCTCGAGCGAGACGTCTTCATAGGCGCTGGCCTTCTTCACAGGCTCCGGGCCTTTTCTCGAGCGAGACGTCTTCACAGGCGTTCGCCTTCTTCATAGGCTCAGGGCCTTTTCTCGAGCGAGACGTCTTCACAGGCGTCCGCCTTCTTCACAGGCTCAGGGCCTTTTCTCGAGCGAGACGTCTTCACAGGCATTTGCCTTCTTCACAGGCTCCGGGCCTTCTCCCGAGCGGGACGTCTTCATAGGCATTTGCCTTCTTCACAGGCTCTGGGCCTTCTCCCGAGCGGGACGTCTTCACAGGCATTTGCCTTCTTCACAGGCTCCGGGCCTTCTCCCGAGAGGGACGTCTTCACAGGCATTTGCCTTCTTCACAGGCTCCGGGCCTTCTATGAGAAAACGATCTCCGCAAGCACCAATGGTCACCTCGCGAGGGAGCGACAGCGGAAGTCTGGGCCGTGCTCAAGCTAAGCCTGGCCCGGCTCGCGAGGGGCTCGCGAGGGGAGGCAGCTGTGGTGAAGTGGTGACCAGAACGTGGGAAACGATTCAAGCAAGACCAAGCACCCCTCCCCGAACACACGCAAAGCTCAAATTCGAATTCAACTTAAATCCAGCGGGGGAAAAGGTTACAATCAAAGGGAAAGGCAATGAAAGCAAACAAAAAAGGCCGTGTCCGGCACCTAATCTAGTCTTCGACGTCTTCTCACCAGCGCGGAGCTAAGTGCTGTCCACTGGGCGTGGGAGGGAGCCCCTGGGCCTGAGGCCGGCACCCCTGAGACTCCGGGGCGTGTACAGCCCCACTCATTATTACGTGAGAGTGTCACGGGGCGGCGAGCTTCACAGGCACTGGGCCTTCTTCACAGGAACCGGCCTTGCTTCATATCGCCAGACGAGGGCCCCACCTTGCGCCACACTCTAGTGCCACCAACGACAACCGGAAACCAGGACGCCGCCGGTGGGGTAGAGCGGTCGCCAGTGGTTCCCCCGACGACCACGGGTCCTCCGCCAGGGGCAGGCCCTCAGGCGCCTCCCCAGCGGAGGGCCTACCTTCTAAGAACGCCTTGCTCCGAATGCCGCGGTGGTGATGTAGGATCCCTACCCCTTTCCTGCAGCCCCCTGCGTCCTCCTCCCGAGGGGTAGGAGGCCGCGGGAGCGGGGCAGCTGCTTGCTGCGGCGGCCTGCACCTCCTGTGACCCATGATTAGCGTATGCCTGCTCTTGAGGAATTAATGGTACCCGATAGTCGTTGCCTCCAGTGTGACCGATGGAGCCGTCCTGGGGTTCCTGGAAGGGCTCGGCCTCTGGCGTCTCGTCCCCCCAGCTGAGGCTGAAGAGTGAGCCTTGTTCGCCCTCGTGAGCGTGCCCTTGGTCCATCATGTGGGGCCCATATTATTCTGGCGCCGCCACCCCGAACGCCGTGCTGTAGTGCTCCATGCGACACGCGGCGTTGCTCGCCGTGCCCATCGTGGGGTGGTAGCGCGGTTGCCCGCTCGCACCGTGGGCCGCGCCGAGCCCTTCTCCTTCTCGCGCCGGGGGCGGGGGCAGCGCCACCGCCAGTCTAGCGCCGACGGATTCGCTGGTGCCGGGGTAGTCTTGAGGCCCGTGGGGGCGCGCAGGGCCTCCTCGTGCGTCGCCCTGAGCTGGAGGGGGAAGCCGAGTGCAGAAGGGGTGAGCCCCCGAAGCGGCGAAGCCCAGGAGTTCGGCGACCCGCTCCAGCAGCACGTCGCGGCCGCCCTCCAGTAGCCTACACTGCAGCAGCTCCCGTGCTACTATGAGCGTGGCCCTCGAGTTCGCCTGTTCCCGGCGGGTGTACGGTGTCATGGTTGCGGCGTGATTGGAGGCCCTCGCTGCCGACCGCGCCTGCCGCGGTGTGAGGGTCGCAGAAGCTTGCCCGCGTCGCCCGTGGCGCGGGGTCGCCCGGAGCGGGAGGCTCCGCGCAGATGGACCATGCCGCCCATGGGCCTTGGTTGCCCGCCTGGTCGCCGGACATGGTGACGACGACGCAACGGGAGACGGAGCAATGGGAAGGCAGATTCCGGCGCACCCCTACCTGGCGCGCCAAATGTCGGATCACGGGTTCCGGCAGACCCTTAAGGTTCGAACTCTGGGGTGCGCACGGAGATCGTGCCCTCTACCTCACCGTCTCGCGAAGAACTAACTACAAGGAGAACAACACAAGAGACACGGGGTTTATACTAGTTCGGGCCACCATTATGATGTAATACCCTACTCTAGTTTGTGGTGGGTGGATTGCCTCTTGGGCTGATGAGGAAGAACAGTACAAGGAAGAACGACCTCGCGAGGGTCTGTTCTAGGCTAGGGGATGAACTGCTAAGGGGAGTTCGATCACCCTTCTCTTTCTCTCTCTCTCTCTACTTGCTCTACTGGTTTCTTGGTACTCGATCAGATGCTGAATCCGGTCCCTCTACCCTGGGGGTGGCTAGTCCTATTTATAGGCAAAGGCCCTGGGCCTCTTCCCCAATATAGAGCGGGAAGGGCGCCAACAATTGGCCAATTCGAAGGGAAACATCTGGTACACTTATCCTGACTAAAGTTGGTCTTCGCCTGTCAAAGGCCCTGTGGTGACGCCGTCCTGGGCTCCATGGTGACCTCCTTCCCACCGTTGGACTGGTCTTGGTCTTGTTGCACCGAAATGGGTGCCTTTGCTTGATCCTCTCGCCTGCGCTTGCCCCCTTTGCACGAAAGAGGAAAGGGGGGACACTACGCGGGCTGGCGCCCGCCTGGCACCCTTGGTCGTCATGGCTTGCGTCATGGGCACCTCGTGAGGTACCCGCCTTGATCTCTCCGCCTCCTCGCGAGCCAGCCTAAGGAGGCCGTGCTTGAGGAAGCGCCATGTCGTTCGCCTCGCGAGGCTTGGCCCCTCGCGAGGGTCTTGAGCCTTATGTTGATGAAGATGGCCACGCTGGGTCCCCATTTGAGCCACGCCGCAGGCCGCAGGTAGGCAAGTCTGGGGACCCCCGTTCCCAGAACGCCGACACGGATGTCGTGGTTGCTCCCCCTGTCGCCCACAACGGTCCTTCATTAGGCGATAGAGCGGGGAGGCGAGAACCGGCGGGAGCTGAGGCGACTGATGCTCAGGTGCCGACGGCGCGAGAAGCCTCGAAGGCGGCGCGGAGTTGCCGCCTACGGCTCTTGAGGCCGGGGCTCTTGAGGCCGGGGCTCCCGAGGCCCCGGCCGTTCCTCGCGAGGCAACGCCTGATGGCATCCCCCAGGCCGACCCCTTCGACGCTGATCATCTTGACGCTTCTTCCGCGCCATAGACCGACCCCTGCGTCGAGCGCTTTGGTCGGTTCCGCATAGACTTCGAGGCCCTCCACAAGAGGAAGGAGGCCTTGGGTGGCGACGACCGCCCTTGCCGCTTGTTGAAGCGCAGGAAGTACTTCGCCATGGACGGGTAAGTCCTCTTCTTTCTCTGCTCATTTACTTTGCTATCCCTGCGACTGATTGTGGCTTCTCAGGCCCCGTCCCGCCAGATTCGCCGAGTCGGCCCGGGAGCCAGCCCCCAAAGCTTCGCCTTCTCCGTTGACCCTGGGTGCGCCGTGTTGGGGAACGTTGCAGAAAATTAAATTTTTTCCTACGGTTTCACCAAGATCCATCTATGAGTTCATCTAGCAACGAGTATTCAGATTAGATAGCATCTAATACCACTTTGTAGATCGCAACGGAAGCGTTCGAGTGAACGTGGATGAGGTAGTCGTACTTGTCGTGATCCAATTCACCGATGATCTAGTACCGAACGGACGACACCTCCGCGTTCAACACACGTACGGGACGGGAGACGTCTCCTCCTTCTTGATCCAGCAAGGGGGAAGGAGAGGTTGAGGAAGATCCAGCACGACGGTGTGGTGGTGGATGCAGCAGAACTCCGGCAGGGCTTCGCTAAGCAACTACGGGAGGAGGTGGATGTGTTGCAGGGAGGAGGGGGCGCCAGGGCATAAGGGTTGGTTTGATCCTCCTTTTCCACACTATATATAGGGCCAAGAGAGAGGGGGAGGTGCAGCCCTTGCCCCTTCCTCCAAGGAAGGGTGCGGCCAAGGGTGGGGAGGAGTCCATCCTCCCCAAGGCACCTCGGAGGTGCCTTCCCCTTGTAGGACTCTCCCCTTTTTTTCTCTCTTGGCGCATGGGCCTCTTGGGGCTGGTGCCCTTGGCCCATATAGGCCAAGGCGCACCCCCTACAGCCCATGTGGCCCCCGGGGCAGGTGGACCCCCCCGGTGGACCCCCGGGACCCCTCCGGTGGTCCCGGTACAATACCGATAACACCGAAACTTGTCCCGATGGCCAAAATAGCACTTCCTATATATAATTCTTTACCTCCGGACCATTCCGGAACTCCTCGTGACGTCCGAGATCTCATCCGGGACTCCAAACAACATTCGGGTTACTGCACATACATATCTTCACAACCCTAGCGTCACCGAACCTTAAGTGTGTAGACCCTACGGGTTCGGGAGACATGCAGACATGACCGAGACGGCTCTCGGGCAATAACCAACAGCGGGATCTGGATACCCATGTTGGCTCGCACATGCTCCACGATGATCTCATCGGATGAACCATGATGTCAAGGATTCAATTAATCCCGTATACAATTCCCTTTGTCAATCGGTATTTTACTTGCCCGAGATTCGATCGTCGGTATCCCAGTACCTTGTTCAATCTCGTTACCGGCAAGTCACTTTTCTCGTTCCGTAATGCATGATCCTGTGATCAAACACTTTGATCACCTTGAGCTCATTGTGATGATGCATTACCGAGAGGGCCCGGTGATACCTCCCCGTCAAGCGGAGTGACAAATCCCAGTCTCGATCCATGTCAACCCAACAGACACTTTCAGAGATACCCGTAGCATACCTTTATAGTCACCCAGTTACGTTGTGACGTTTGGCACACCCAAAGCACTCCTACGGTATCCGGGAGTTACATGATCTCATGGTCTAAGGAAAGGATACTTGACATAAAACTCTAGCAAACGAACTATGCGATCTTATGCTATGTTTAGGATTGGGTCTTGTCCATCACATCATTCTCCTAATGATGTGATCCCGTTATCAATGACATCCAATGTCCATAGTCAGGAAACCATGACTATCTGTCGATCAACGAGCTAGTCAACTAGAGGCTCACTAGGGACATGTTGTTGTCTGTTATTCACACATGTATTACGATTTCCGGTTAACACAATTATAGCACGAATAAAGACAATTATCATGAATAAGGAAATATAATAATAATGCTTTTATTATTGCCTCTAGGGCATATTTCCAACAGTCTCCCACTTGCACTAGAGTCAATAATCTAGTTACATTGTGATGAATCGAACACCCATAGAGTTCTGGTGCTGATCATGTTTTGCCTTAGGGAGAGGTTTAGTCAACGGATCTGCGACATTCAGATCCGTGTGCACTTTACAAATTTCTATGTCTCCATCTTGAAAATTTTCACGAATGGAGTTGAAGCGACGCTTGATGTGCCTAGTCTTCTTGTGAAACCTGGGCTCCTTTGCAAGTGCAATAGCTCCAGTGTTATCACAGAAGAGCTTGATTGGCCCCGACGCATTGGGTATGACTCCGAGGTCGGTGATGAACTCCTTCACCCAAATTGCTTCATGTGCTGCCTCCGAGGCTGCCATGTACTCCGCTTCACATGTAGATCCCGCCACGACGCTTTGCTTGCAACTGCACCAGCTTACTGCCCCACCATTCAAAATATACACGTATCCGGTTTGTGACTTAGAGTCATCCAGATCTGTGTCGAAGCTAGCGTCGACATAACCTTTTACGACGAGCTCTTCGTCACCTCCATAAACGAGAAACATTTCCTTAGTCCTTTTCAGGTACTTCAGGATATTCTTGACCACTGTCCAGTGTTCCTTGCCGGGATTACTTTGGTACCTACCTACCAAACTTACGGCAAGGTTTACATCAGGTCTGGTACACAGCATGGCATACATAATAGAACCTATGGCTGAGGCATAGGGGATGATGCTCATCTCTTCTATATCTTCTGCCGTGGTCGGACATTGAGCTGAGCTCAATTTCACACCTTGTAACACAGGTAAGAACCCTTTCTTAGATTGATCCATATTGAATTTCTTCAATATCTTATCAAGGTATGTGCTTTGCGAAAGACCTATGAGGCGTCTCGATCTATCTCTATAGATCTTGATGCCTAATATATAAGCAGCTTCTCCAAGGTCCTTCATTGAAAAACTTTTATTCAAGTAGGCCTTAATGCTGTCCAAGAGTTCTATATCATTTCCCATCAAAAGTATGTCGTCTACATATAATATGAGAAATGCTACAGAGCTCCCACTCACTTTCTTGTAAACACAGGCTTCTCCATAAGTCTGTGTAAACCCAAACGCTTTGATCATCTCATCAAAGCGAATGTTCCAACTCCGAGATGCTTGCACCAGCCCATAAATCGAGCGTTGGAGCTTGCACACCTTGTCAGCATTCTTAGGATCGACAAAACCTTCCGGGTGCATCATATACAATTCTTCCTTAAGGAAACCATTAAGGAATGCCGTTTTGACGTCCATTTGCCATATCTCATAATCATAGTATGCGGCAATTGCTAACATGATTCGGACGGACTTCAGCTTCGCTACCGGTGAGAAAGTCTCATCGTAGTCAACCCCTTGAACTTGTCGATAACCCTTAGCGACGAGCCGAGCTTTATAGATGGTCACATTACCATCCGCGTCTGTCTTCTTCTTAAAGATCCATTTATTTTCTATGGCTCGTCGTTCAACAGGCAAGTCAGTCAAAGTCCATACTTCGTTTTCATACATGGATCCTATCTCGGATTTCATGGCTTCCAGCCATTTGTCGGAATCCGGGCCCGCCATTGCTTCCTCATAGTTCGAAGGTTCACCGTTGTCTAACAACATGATTTCCAAGACAGGGTTGCCGTACCACTCTGGTGCGGAGCGTGTCCTTGTGGACCTTCGAATTTCAGTAGGAGCTTGATCAGAAGCATCTTGATCATCATCATCAATTTCCTCTCTAGTCGGTGCAGGCACCTCAGAAACGTTTTCTTGAGTTTCAACATTTTCCGGTTCAAGAGGTAACACTTCATCAAGTTCTACTTTCCTCCCACTTACTTCTTTCGAGAGAAACTCTTTTTCTAGAAAGGATCCATTCTTGGCAACAAAGATCTTGCCTTCGGATCTGAGGTAGAAGGTATACCCAACAGTTTCTTTGGGGTATCCTATGAAGACGCATTTTTCCGATTTGGGTTCGAGCTTCTCAGGTTGAAGTTTCTTGACATAAGCATCGCATCCCCAAACTTTTAGAAACGACAGCTTAGGTTTCTTCCCAAACCATAATTCATACGGTGTCGTCTCAACGGATTTCGACGGAGCCCTATTTAAAGTGAATGCGGCAGTCTCTAAAGCATAGCCCCAAAAAGATAGCGGTAAGTCGGTAAGAGACATCATAGATCTCACCATATCTAATAGAGTGCGATTACGACGTTCGGACACACCATTACGCTGAGGTGTTCCAGGCGGCGTGAGTTGTGAAACTATTCCACATTTTCTTAATTGTGTGCCAAATTCGTGACTCAAGTATTCTCCTCCACGATCTGATCGTAGAAACTTGATCTTTCTATCACGTTGATTTTCAACCTCACTCTGAAATTCCTTGAACTTTTCAAAGGTCTCAGACTTGTGTTTCATTAAGTAGATATACCCATATCTACTCAAGTCATCAGTGAGGGTGAGAACATAACGATAGCCACCGCGAGCCTCAACACTCATTGGACCACACACATCGGTATGTATGATTTCCAATAAGTTGGTTGCTCGCTCCATTGTTCCTGAGAACGGAGTCTTGGTCATTTTACCCATGAGGCATGGTTCGCACGTGTCAAATGATTCATAATCAAGAGACTCTAAAAGTCCATCTGCATGGAGCTTCTTCATGCGTTTGACACCTATGTGACCAAGGCGGCAGTGCCACAAATATGTGGGACTATTGTTATCAACTTTAACTCTTTTGGTACTCACACTATGAATATGTGTATCATCACGTACGAGATTCATTAAGAATAAACCATTAACCATCGGAGCATGACCATAAAACATATCTCTCATATAAATGGAACAACCATTATTCTCTGATTTGAATGAGTAGCCATCTCGAATTAAGCGAGATCCAGATACAATGTTCATGCTCAAACTTGGCACTAAATAACAATTATTGAGGTTTAAAACTAATCCCGTAGGTAAATGTAGAGGCAGCGTGCCGACGGCGATCACATCGACCTTGGAACCATTCCCGACGCGCATCGTCACCTCGTCCTTCGCCAGTCTCTGTTTATTCCGCAGCTCCTGCTTTGAGTTGCAAATGTGAGCAACTGCACCGGTATCAAATACCCAAGAGCTACTACGAGTACTGGTAAGGTACACATCAATTACATGTATATCATATATACCTTTGGTTTTGCCGGCCTTCTTGTCCGCTAAGTATTTGGGGCAGTTCCACTTCCAGTGACCACTTCCCTTGCAATAAAAACACTCAGTCTCGGGCTTGGGTCCATTCTTTGGCTTCTTCCCGGCAACTTGCTTACCGGGCGCGGCAACTTCCTTGCCGTCCTTCTTGAAGTTCTTTTTACCCTTGCCCTTCTTGAACTTAGTGGTTTTATTCACCATCAACACTTGATGTTCTTTCTTGATTTCTACCTCTGCTGATTTGAGCATAGCATATACCTCAGGAATGGTCTTTACCATCCCCTGCATATTGTAGTTCATCACAAAGCTCTTGTAGCTAGGTGGAAGCAACTGGAGGATTCTGTCAATGACCGCTTCATCCGGGAGATTAACTTCCAGTTGAGTCAAGCGGTTGTGCAACCCAGACATTTTGAGTATGTGCTCACTGACAGAGCCATTTTCCTCCATCTTACAGCTAAAGAATTTATTGGAGACTTCATATCTCTCGACCTGGGCATGAGCTTGGAAAACCATTTTCAGCTCTTCGAACATCTCATATGCTCCATGTCTCTCAAAATGTTTTTGGAGCCCCGGCTCTAAGCTGTAAAGCATGCCGCACTGAACGAGGGAGTAATCATCGCAGCGTGACTGCCAAGCGTTCATAACGTCTTGTTCTGAAGGGAGAATAGGTGCGTCACCCAGCGGTGCTCTTAGGACATAATCTTTCTTGGCAGCTATGAGGATGATCCTCAGGTTCCGGACCCAGTCCGTATAGTTGCTACCATTGTCTTTCAGCTTGGTTTTCTCTAGGAACGCGTTGAAGTTGAGGACTACGTTGGCCATTTGATCTACAAGACATATTGTAAATATTTAGACTAAGTTCATGATAATAAAGTTCATTTAATCAAATTATTTAATGAACTCCCACTTAGATAGACATCCCTCTGTTAGTCATCTAAGTATTACATGATCCGAGTCAACTAGGCCGTGTCCGATCATCACGTGAGATGGACTAGTCAACAACGGTGAACATCTTCATGTTGATCGTATCTTCTATACGACTCATGCTCGACCTTTCGGTCTTCTATGTTCCGAGGCCATGTCTGTACATGCTAGGCTCGTCAAGTCAACCTAAGTGTTTTGCGTGTGTAAATCTGTCTTACACCCGTTGTATGCGAACGTAAGGACCTATCACACCCGATCATCACGTGGTGCTTCGGAACGACGAACCTTAGCAACGGTGCACAGTTAGGGAGAACACTTTCTTGAAATTATTATGAGGGATCATCTTATTTACTACCGTCGTTCTAAGTAAACAAGATGCAAAACATGATAAACATCACATGCAATCAAATAATAAACGTGACATGATATGGCCAATATCACATAGCTCCATCGATCTCCATCTTGGGGCTCCATGATCATCTTGTCACCGGCTTGACACCATGATCTTCATCATCATGATCTTCATCATCATGATCTTCATCATCGTGTCTCCATGAAGTTGCTCGCCAACTATTACTTCTACTACTATGGCTAACGCGTTTAGCAATAAAGTAAAGTAATTTACATGGCGATTCTCAATGACACGCAGGTCATACAAAAATAAAGACAACTCCTATGGCTCCTGCCGGTTGTCATACTCATCGACATGCAAGTCGTGATTCCTATTACAATAGCATGAACATCTCATACATCACATAAAGATCATTCATCATTCATCACAACTTTGGCCATATCATATCACAAAGCACTTGCTGCAAAAACAAGTTAGACGTCCTCTAATTGTTGTTGCAAGTTTTTACGTGGCTGAATTAGGGTTCTAGCAAGAACGTTTTCTTACCTACGTAATAACCACAACGTGAATTGTCAATCTCTATTTACCCTTCATAAGGACCCTGTTCATCGAATCCGATCCAACTAAAGTAGGAGAGACAGACACCCGCCAGCCACCTTATGCAACTAGTGCATGTTAGTCGGTGGAACCGGTCTCACGTAAGCGTACGTGTAAGGTTGGTCCGGGCCGCTTCATCCCACAATACCGCTGAATCAAGATTGACTAGTAACGGCAAGAAGAATTGACAACATCTACGCCCACAACAAATTGTGTTCTACTCGCGCAAGAAGAACTACGCATAGACCTAGCTCATGATGCCACTGTTGGGGAACGTTGCAGAAAATTAAAATTTTTCCTACGGTTTCACCAAGATCCATCTATGAGTTCATCTAGCAACGAGTATTCAGATTAGATAGCATCTACATACCACTTTGTAGATCGCAACGGAAGCGTTCGAGTGAACGTGGATGAGGTAGTCGTACTTGCCGTGATCCAATTCACCGATGATCTAGTACCGAACGGACGGCACCTCCGCGTTCAACACACGTACGGGACGGGAGACGTCTCCTCCTTCTTGATCCAGCAAGGGGGAAGGAGAGGTTGAGGAAGATCCAGCACAACGGTGTGGTGGTGGATGCAGCAGAACTCCGGCAGGGCTTCGCTAAGCAACTACGGGAGGAGGAGGAGGTGTTGCAGGGAGGAGGGGGCGCCAGGGCATAAGGGTTGGTTTGCTCCTCCTTTTCCCCACTATAAATAGGGCCAAGGGAGAGGGGGAGGCGCAGCCCTTGCCCCTTCCTCCAAGGAAGGGTGCGGCCAAGGGTGGGGAGGAGTCCATCCTCCCCAAGGCACCTCGGAGGTGCCTTCCCCTTGTAGGACTCTCCCCTTTTTTTCTCTCTTGGCGCATGGGCCTCTTGGGGCTGGTGCCCTTGGCCCATATAGGCCAAGGCGCACCCCCTACAGCCCATGTGGCCCCCGGGGCAGGTGGACCCCCCCGGTGGACCCCCGGGACCCCTCCGGTGGTCCCGGTACAATACCGATAACACCGAAACTTGTCCCGATGGCCAAAATAGCACTTCCTATATATAATTCTTTACCTCCGGACCATTCCGGAACTCCTCGTGACGTCCGGGATCTCATCCGGGACTCCAAACAACATTCGGGTTACTGCACATACATATCTTCACAACCCTAACGTCACCGAACCTTAAGTGTGTAGACCCTACGGGTTCGGGAGACATGCAGACATGACCGAGACGGCTCTCGGGCAATAACCAACAGCGGGATCTGGATACCCATGTTGGCTCCCACATGCTCCACGATGATCTCATCGGATGAACCACGATGTCAAGGATTCAATTAATCCCGTATACGATTCCCTTTGTCAATCGGTATTTTACTTGCCCGAGATTCGATCGTCGGTATCCCAGTACCTCGTTCAATCTCGTTACCGGCAAGTCACTTTTCTCGTTCCGTAATGCATGATCCTGTGATCAAACACTTTGATCACCTTGAGCTCATTGTGATGATGCATTACCGAGAGGGCCCGGTGATACCTCCCCGTCAAGCGGAGTGACAAATCCCAGTCTCGATCCATGTCAACCCAACAGACACTTTCAGAGATACCCGTAGCATACCTTTATAGTCACCCAGTTACGTTGTGACGTTTGGCACACCCAAAGCACTCCTACGGTATCCGGGAGTTACATGATCTCATGGTCTAAGGAAAGGATACTTGACATTGGAAAACTCTAGCAAACGAACTATGCGATCTTATGCTATGTTTAGGATTGGGTCTTGTCCATCACATCATTCTCCTAATGATGTGATCCCGTTATCGATGACATCCAATGTCCATAGTCAGGAAACCATGACTATCTGTCGATCAACGAGCTAGTCAACTAGAGGCTCACTAGGGACATGTTGTTGTCTGTTATTCACACATGTATTACGATTTCCGGTTAACACAATTATAGCACGAATAAAGACAATTATCATGAATAAGGAAATATAATAATAATGCTTTTATTATTGCCTCTAGGGCATATTTCCAACACGCCGAGCTTGAGCAGCACTCCCGCTGTTGGACCGGTCGGCGGAGCGGTCCGTTCCACCGGGCACCTCGAGCCTGTGCGCCCGCTGTCTTTTCTTCCCGAGTCCTCCTGGGGCACATCCGGCTTGCCCCGCGTTCCTCCTCTGATCATAGATGGTGAATGGTTGAAGTCCGTCCTCAGTTCCTCCTCCGTGGGTGGACCGGCGCCAGGCTGGATTCCCAGGGGGGTCCATGCGGCGATGGCTAGGGCGCCAGCCCCCAGCCCCGCGCCGGGAGGGGGCATGCCACCTCGGGGCCCTCCGCATACTCCGGTGGCAGAGGATGATGCAGAAGACGTGCTCAGGCGCACTCGGGAGCGTCGTGCCCTTCGCCAAGAGTTCCTTTAGGGGGCGGCGGACGCGGTGAGCCGGATCGGGGCAGAGCTTGCTGGCGAGGATGCGCGCCTTGAGGCCGAAGGTTTGCGCCTTGCCGAGGAGAGGCGCAAACTGAAGGTAGTCGTCGCCCTCGCGCGTCACCAACGTGATCTCGACAACGCGAAGGCTGAAGCGTTGCTGGCGGCATCGCGGGAGGCCTGCTCCCAGGCCGTTGAGGAGGCTCGGGAAGCAGACCGACGGCGCAAAGATGCAGAGGAGCGCGCGTGGGAGCTCCAAGCCTGGAGCAACTCCCTGGAGCAGCAAGTGGAACTGCGCCAGACGGCCCTTGCGTCGCTGAAGGGGGACTCCGTCGACCGGGCGGAGCTTCTGAAGCACGAGGAGGCACTGACGCTGGAGGCCGCCGAGCGCAACCTTGATCTTGAGCGGTTGGAGACGAGGGAGCGCCTGGTGGCTCAAGCAGAGGATGACGTTGCTGCGCGCGAAGCCCGGGCCCAGGAAGAGGTCGACCGCCGCGTGGCGGAAGCTCGCTCGGCCTTTGAGCGTGAATACGAAGCGAGGTTGGAGCTGATCACGGCCGAGGCTGAAGGTAGGACCGCGGCCCTCAGGGCCAAACGGGCTAAAGTGGCGCGGTGTGTGGACTCCTCCGCCGCTGCCCTTGGCGCAGCACAGGCGTAGCTGGTCTCTTGCCGGGACGAGCTGCTTCTTCTCCAACAGAGGGTTGATGACGCCGAGGCCGTCGCGCAGCGGAATGAGGACGAGATCCGTCAGCGGCGGGTTCTGGAGCACGAGCATGCCCCCATGCTTCGAACACTCAGGGAAAGGGCTAACACAACTTTGGGCAACATTTGCGAGGCTGTCGCTAAGGAGCCACGTGAGGCCAGCTACCCCGGCAACCTCCAGTTTTTCACTAACGTGGTGACGTTTCTGGAGAGCCGCTTCGAGAGGTCCCATTGGCTTGTCGAAGAGAGGAGCCGAGCCTTGCTCGGACGTGCCTTCTCCCGTGTCTTCAGCTATCTGCAGGGCAGAGACCCCCACTTCGACTTCGACGCTACCATCGCACCCGTGCCCATAGCCGTCCGGGGCGACCTGGCGTGATGGGTGGAGGATAACGTGGACGCCCTCGTCAGGGCCTTTGCGTCTGATGATGACGGCGTGATCGTGGCCGCCAATGAAGGCGGCGTTGTGGACGCGCCTGGCGCCGACGGAGATGCTGGTGGTGGCGACGATGATGTCGGCGACGCCAGTGACGCCTCCGGGGGCGCCCCAGAAGACGCGGTGAGTGATATGTCCGACTGACCGTAAGTCACTGCTGTTTACCCTGCACGAAGAAGGTTCGGGCTCGGCCCTGAAGAATGTAAGAGCATTTTGGGAGGGGAGGCCCCTCATGTAAAGGTTTGCGATTAGTACCCTGGTAAGAATAATGTTGCGTGTGAGCTTAGCCGTTGGCCTGGTGATGGGTCAGCTGACTTGTTTACCTTTCGACCCCGACGAGTCCCGAGCGGGCCTGCGGGGGCCGCCGCGCCTCGGGTGTCTTCTGGTTAACCCATTGATCCTGCGATGAGAACCTCCGGAGAGGGTGTGGTGATAGCGGCCCCGGCTGTAGACGTGCCTGGCCCGGCCCGGCTCGTGAGGGGCTCGCGAGGGGGGGGAGGCAGCCGACGCTAACTTTGGACGCAAAGCCGAAACCAGAACACAAGAGATTGCTCGAACGAGACTAAAACACCCCTTCCCCAAACACACGCAAGTCTCGAGCTCAAATCCAACTTAAATATAAACCGAAGAACCTTGTCAACAAGGAAGAAGCGAAAAGCAAAAGGCCGCGTCCGGCACCTAGTCTAGTCTTCGACGTCTTCTCACCAGCGCGGAGCTAAGTGCTGCCGCTGGGCGTGGGCGGGAGCCCCCGAGGCCTGAGGGCAGCTCTCCGGAGACTCCAGGGCGTGTACAACCCCACTCATTATTACATGAGAGTGTCATGGGCGGCGAGCTTCACAGGCACTGGGCCTTCCCCACAGGTATCGGCCTTACTTCATATCGCCAGACGAGGGGCCCGCCTTGCGCCTCACTCTACCGCCATTGACGGCGGCCAGAAACCAAGGACGACGCCAATGGGGTAGAGCGGTCGCCAGCGGTTCCCCCGACGACCACGGGTCCTCTGCCAGGGGCAGGCCCTGAGGCACCTCCCCGGCAGAGGGCCTACCTCCTGAGGGCGCCTTGCTCCGACTGCCGCGGGGGCGAACCCGGATCTCGGCCTCTCTCCTGTAGCCCCCTGCGCCCTCCTCCTGAGGGGTAGGAGGCTGCAGCATTGGGGCAGCCATCTGCTGCGGCGACCTGTATCTCCTGCGACCCATGGTTAGCATAAGCTTGCTCCTGAGGAATTAGTGGTACCCGATAGTTGTTGCCGCCGGTGCGGTTGTCGAGGCTCTCTTGGGGTTCCTGAAAGAACTCAGCTTCTGGTGTCTCCTCGCCCCAGCCTGGCCCGAGGAATGATCCATGGTCTTCTTCCAGCGCGCACTCCTGATCCACCATGCGAGGCACATAAGCTTCTGGGGCCACCGCCTCGTGGGTCTCGCCGTAGCGCCCCGCATGCCACGCAGTCCGGCCTGAGCGTCATCTTGGGGGTGGTGGCGTGGCGGTCCGCCGAGGCCGAAGGCCGCGGTGTGCACCCCTTCGCCGGCCGGAGATGGGGCCGGCGCGACCTATCGCCCGGTGCCGGTGGAGGTGTTGGCGCTGAACAGGCCCTGGAGCCCGCTTGAAGTTGCGTGAGCACGCATGATGCCGCCATACGGACCGCCCTGGATCTGGGGTGGCAGCTGGACACAGAAAGGAGGTGCTCCCGAGGTGGCGGCGTCCAGGAGCTCGGCTACTCGCTCCAACAACACGTCGCGGCCGCCCTCCAGCAGCCGGCACCGTAGCAGCTCTCGGGCCACCGTGAGCACGGCCCTGGAGTTCGCCTGCTCCCGTCGGGTGTGCGGTGCTCTGGCTGCGGCGTGGTTTTAGGCCCTTGCTGCTGCCCGCGCCTGCTGCGGTGTGAGGGCAGGCGGCATCTGGCCGCGTCGCCCGCGCCCCGCAGCGCCCTGCAGAGCGTGGGCTGCCTGAGGCGCGAGGTTGAGGTCGCTCTGGGCCAGCGACATGACGTGGGTGGGCCACGCCGCCCAGCGGCCGGCGTTGGCAGCCGGGTCGCTTGACATCTGAACGGCGAGGCGACGGAACGCGGTGCGGAGGAAGAAGGATTCCGGTGCACCCCTACCTGGCGCGCCAAATGTCGGATTTCAGGTTCCGGCAGACCCTTAAGGTTCGAACTCTGGGGTGTGCACGAAGATCTTTCCCCTGCCGACTCGCGCTTCTATGGCTCGCAAGAGATCTAGGCCGGAAAGAAGAACACACAAGGGACACGAGGTTTATACTGGTTCGGGCCACCGATGTGGTGTAATACCCTACTCCAGTGTGTGGTGTAGTGGATTGCCTCAGGAGCTGATGATGAACAATACAGGGGAAGAATGGCCTCGCAAGAGGTGTTCTTGAGCTGGTGCGGTGTGTTCTGCTTGGTCTCTCTCTCCTTTTCTCTCCCCTCACTTCTATGGTGGCTAGTCCTATTTATAGAGGCCCTGGTCCTCTTCCTAAATAATGAGCGGGAAGGGCGCCAACAATTGGCCATTTTGAAGGGGAACATCCGGTACAAGTTATCCTGACCAAAGGTGGTCTTCGGCTGCCAAAAGCACTGGTGATGACGCCGTCTTGGGCTCCACGGTGACCTCTGTCCTACCACTCTGCTGGTCTTGGTCTCGTTGCACCGGAATGGTAACCTTTGCCCGATGCCTTGGCCTATGCTTGCTCCCTTTGCACCAAAGGGGAAACAAGGACACTACGCAGGCCGGCGCCCACCTGGGGCCCGCCTGACCTCGATCGTTATGGCTTGTGTCACGGGCTCCTCGCAAGGTGCCCCTGCCTTGATCTCTCCGCCTCCTCACGAGCCTGCCTGATGAGGCTGCTCCTGAGGAAGCTTCCTGTCGTCTGCCCCGCAACGCTTGGCCCCTCGCGAGGGTCTTGAGCTTGAGCTAGTGAAGTTGGGCCGCGCTGGGCCCCCACTCGAGCCACGCCGCGGGCCGCAGGCAGGCAAGTCCGGGGACCCCCGTTCCCAGAACGCCGACAGAGGGGCCAAGTCTCGCGAGGCGGGCGACACCAAGACCTCCAAAAGGAGCGGCTCCTCTGGCTGGTTCCTGAGGAGCGGAGATTTCTTTGCAAGCTTCACCTCGCGAGGTTCAGGTGACGTGTGCCATGACGACCAAGGCCAGGTGGCCGTCAGTGGGCGCAGGGCAGCAGTTCCCTCTTTGGTGCTAAGGAGGCAAGCGCAGGCGCGAAGTCCCGAAGAATCAGCTAAAGGTTTTCATTACCATGCAACAATACCAAGACCGCCAGGACGGCAGGATGGAGGTCATCGTCGAGCCCATCACGGTGTTAAGACAAGAGGCTTTTGCAGGCAAAGAATACTTTTGTCAGGATAATATGTACTAGTTGTCTCCCTTCGAATTTGGCCGTTGTGGGATCCCTTCCCGCCTCTATTTTAGGGGAAGAGGACCGAAGCCACTATAAGTAGGACCTAGCCACCACCGTAGAAGGGGACGGATCATTCAGATCATCCTCTCCCCCATCAGCTCAAGAACACTCCTCCTCCTGAGGTTGTTCTTTCACTGTACTAGTTCCTCCTCAGCCCACCTCGAGGCCAATCCACCATAAAGCATGAGTAGGGTTTTACACCGCAAGGTGGCCTGAACCTAGGTAAACTACTGTGTTCCATTTCCTTCCTGTTCATCGAGCTAGGCTATGAGATTGGCGAGTAGGCAGACTGGGGAGGTTGAGTTCTTCGCACACACACCCCAGAGTTCGAATCTATCAAGGGTCTGCGGAGCCCGAAATCTGACAGCGGGTACGACAGATGAATCGTGTGGGATGTATTCAAGCTTCGCATACCATTTTATAGTGACAACTGTGTGCGCTCTTACATCGAATCGCACACAGTCGAGGAAAAGTAAATGTGTGTGATTGTCTATAATCGTGAACTATTTGTGATGGGTCACGCATGGTAAACGTAGCACCACAAAATACCGACTGTGATGGCAATGCGAGCACAAGCGAGTAGGTGGTACTGTATATGCATTAAGGCTCCCTATCCCCGACGGTTTCTGGGTCATGTGGGAAGGACCCCCCTATCACAGTCACTCACTTGGCGACGGTTCAGAACACCGTCGCGGAAAGGGGTTAAAAACCGTATGTCACCTCGCTGTACCAGTGTACCCCTAACTTTTTAAGTGATGAACATAGTTCACCGCCTAAATTTTCATAGCCAAGCAATCGTTTTTTAATGAAATCTTACAATTTAGATTTGATAATTTATAGCATGCTTTATCTTACAGTTTCTATATGTTCACCTACAAAAGTATGCATGCAATTCTGAACACTCAGTTCTCTTAAGCACATTTTATAGCAAATAAATCATGCATGCAATTCTGAACAAGCTAGAAAACAAACAAATATAATCATCTTCTGAAGATATAAGAGTCATAATATTAAGTCATTTCATGTAATAAAAATTGCATAAGGAGAAAATGCTTAGATGATATAGTCTAAAGTTATTCACAATGAATATGTAATACTCCAATACGTACAATATCCCAACTGTATGAATCTATATTCTCAAAATAGAGCAAGTAAAAGTGAAAATTGTGCATTGAACTAACCCTACTGGAAAAGTGAAAATGTGCTTATTTTGAGCTGGCCCTATTTGCAGATGTTACAAACACTCCTACTATAAAAGTGAAAACTGTGCATTGAACTCACCTTTCTGCAATGCAATGACTATCAGTGGTGAAGGCCCCTTCTTGCCCTCACTCGGCAAAATTAATCCAGTAACAACAACTTATGTTGAGTACAGGCAGCTTCGCCTCTGATGACCATAACGGATGGCACCTTCGATGTTAACGGGCCATGGACGGATGTATGGCAGAGGAGGGTGCATAGATGCATATATGTACGTACTGAAGTGTGAACGGGAAGGACGACCACTTGCCGTGGCCTTCTTGATCGACAGCGGGAGGAGGTGCAGGAAGTAGTAGACGCCCCGGTTGAGGAGCCCGTCGTTGGTGGTGCTGAGGCAGGTGTCGTAGCCCTTGTATGTTGCTGGCGAGTTGGCGTCTCGCTCCGCACCTCGGCTGGCTGCCTACATTAGCCAGGGCACGATCAGTGCGGCAACTTTGATAGAGGAAATTTAGTGAGGTATGAAGATGGTGGTAACGCAGAAGTGTTACACGGCAGGGGATCCATCTTTACACCAAGTCAAGACAGAGTATTCATAGTTTTATTAGGCTCTATTCCGCTAGCAAACAGGAAAAAGATGTCGAGAGTTGTTGCTATTTTTTACAAATCTGAAGCTACATTAAAGTACATTTAGAAGAGGCATGCTTAGATCATACTACAATTTTCATCTACTACTGATCAAGTCACTATTAGTATAAAATTTGCCAAAAATATTGTGTCCCAAAATACATAATGCAATGCAATCTGCCGTATCCGTGCCATCATGCAGAAGTAGTATTCTCAAATTTTGCCAATTCACTACTCGAGCATTTGTACATAGCATCTACCATGTAATAACTAATCCTTGAACAGAAAACTGGGCGAAGCGAGCACGACACATTTTCAACTGGGGTACATCCAACAGAAGCACAAAACATAACTAAGCACCAATGAAGCAACTGAAGAGTACCTCCTCCACGCCAGCCTTAGCCTCCATCTCGCCGCTCACGCACATCCACTCGGTCAGCGCGATCTTGAATATCTGCAGAAACAGAAACATTACTCCCCCAAGCCCACAACAATGGCACACATCTCTCGAAACCACACAAATTCGAGCCTGACCGCATCCGGACCACTCCTCCCCAAATCACAGATATCACGATGCGTACCTGCCTGTCGGAGAGGTCGATCTCGAACTCGTGCTCCGCGCCGAGCCTGACGAGGCTGATACGCCTCTGGGACCGAACAACCGCCGCCACGTACCAATTGATGGAGCATCACGTCACGTACGAGAGTGGAGCGGATGAGGGTGGGTGTGACGCCCGGATAATTAGGCTACAGTAATCCCACGCTAACGATGCCACGTCACCTCGGTTACTATTGCTAACCTCGCGATAGATCGAAACCGATTCGGATTCCAACTCAAAATCAATCAAACAATAAAAGTTTTCGAATATTAAAACTAAAATGTTCGGAGTGATCCAACTAATGCATAGGTAATTATGGTGAAGAAACCACATTCTTATAGAAAGTTTAGATGCATTTGAAAAATTAAAACAGTAGGTAAAACAATGAAATAAATGTCTTTTGCATTTTATAAAATAATAAAATGTTTATTTAGATGCCCCTAAGTTAATGGGGCAGTAGCATAATTATTAACACTAAATTAGTGACTGCTTTTATAATTTATAAAACTATTACAAATGAGAAATTAAAAAGAAAACAGAAAAGTAAATAAATAAAAGAAAAGAAAATACAAAAGAGAAAACTAAACTAACAAAAAACAAAGAGAAAGCCCCCCCCCCCCCCCCCGCTGGGCCAAGTGGCCCAGCTGGCCTCCGCCGTCCAAATGGACCGGCCCACCAGCCCAGCCGCCCACCCATAAGCTCCCCCTGGGGTCAAACCCTAGCGCACACCCCCCCACGATCCCCACTCCTCCTCTGCCTCCCCCCGATCCAGATCGGATCGGGGCATGGGGGCCTGACCTCGCCGCCTCGTCCCTACGCCGCGTCGCCGGTCGGCACCGCCCGACTCCGCCGGCGCCTCCTCGTCTCCTCCCCACACCGGACTGCCTCCTCTCCGTCGTCGCGCGTCCCCGACCTCCTCACCGTCCCCCACTGCCTCGTGCCCTACGCCGCACGTTGAGGCTCCGGCCGCTCCTCCTCTCCCTTCTTTCCCGCACGCCGTCCGGCTTCCTGCGTCGTCGCCCGCCTCCGCCCCACTGCGTGCGCCCTCCTCCCTCCACCGTGCGCCACTCGCCGTCGCCCGCAGCTGCAACAGCGCCCCCTTTGGCTACTCGTTGCTCGCCCGCGTGCGCGTGCTGCCCCGCCTCGCCGTGATGCTACGGCCTCGTCGGCCCGCGCAGCCGCACCCCCCCCCCCCCGCTGCGCCCGTGGAGCTCATGGCCGCCCAGCGCGCGTGAGCCAGTGTCCGGCTCTGCCCGCGCACGAACAACGTCGCCCCGCCGCGCGCGACCCGCGGCCTCTGCCGGCCGCCCCGCTGCATCCTGCAGCCTGCGCCTGCCGCCGCACTCCGGTGGCCTCGCCCCATCGGGCACACGCCCGTTCGGGCTGGCGCCCGCACGCCCCACGCCCGCTATGGCCTCTAGGGCCTATGACAGATGGGCCCCACGCCCAGAATGTTTCTGATTAAAAAATGAAAAAATAAATAATAATAATAATAATAATAAATAATTAAAATAAATAAATAAATAAATAGTTAGTTAATTAAGTTAATTAATCCTGTTAATTAATCTAATCAATTAGTTAGGTTAATTAAACCCTAATTAGACTAAACAGTCTATGACCAACGGGACCCACGCGTCAGTTTGACTGGTCAACGATCAGAGTTGACCGCTGATGTCATGCTGACATCATAATTGCATTTTCTAATTAATTCAAATCTGTTAATAGCAAAATTGAATTAAAACTTTGAAAAAATAATATAAAATAAACCGTATATCGGATGAAAATACTTTGTACATGAAAGTTGCTCAGAACGATGAGACGAACCCGGATACGTAGCCCGTTCGTCCACCACGCACCCCTAACCTATCCAACTCGCAACTTTCCCCCTCTGGCTCCTCTGCCCGAAAACGCAAAACACCGGGGATACTTTCCCGGATGTTTCCCCCCTTCGCCGGTATCACCTCCTACTGCGTTAGGTCACCCCTAGCACCACGTATCACCATGTTATGCTTTGTGTTGCTTTGATTGCTCTGTTATTTATTATGTTCCCCCTTCGTTACTTCTTTCCGGTAGCCCCTGAGACTGCCGGCAACCCCCAGTTCGACTACGGAGTTGACGTCCCCTCTCTCTTGCTAGAGCAACCAGGCAACCCCCCCCCCCTTGATCACCAGATATCGCCTACTCTCCTCTATACTGCTTGCATTAGAGTAGTGTAGCATGTTATTGCTTTCGTTATTCCTATCCTGATGCATAGCCTGTCTTTGATACTGCTGTTGATACCTTTACCTGCAATCCTACTGCTTAGTATAGGATGCTAGTGTTCCATCAGTGGCCCTACACTCTTGTCCATCTGACATGCTATATTACTGGGCCGTGATCACTTCGGGAAGTGATCGCGGGCATATACTATATACTTTACACTGTTACCTGTGATACTGTTCGGAGATGGGGGCTGAAGGGGCAGGTGGCTCCATCCCGGTAGAGGTGGGCCTGGGTTCCCGACGGCCCCCGACTGTTACTTTGTGGCGGAGCGACAGGGCAGGTTCAGACCACCTAGGAGAGAGGTGGGCCTGGCCCTAGTCGGCGTTCGCGATACTTAACACGCTTAACGAGATCTGGGTATTTGATCTGAGTCTGGCCATTTGGTCTATACGCACTAACCACCTACGCGGGAGTAGTTATGGGTATCCCGACGTCGTGGTATCAGCCGAAGCACTTCTTGACGTCAGCGACTGAGTGGCGCGCGCCGGGTTGGACCGCGTAACGTGACTTCCGTTGTACTGGAGGTTGCTAGGTCTGCTCACCGGCCGCGTTCGCAACGCGCAGGTGTGCTCAGGGCGATGGGCCCAGACCCCTGCGCGCATAGTTTTAGACCGGCGTGCTGACCGCTCTGTTGTGCCTAGGTGGGGATGCGACGTGTTGATCTTCCGAGGCCGGGCATGACCCAGAAAAGTGTGTCCGGCCAAATGGGATCAAGCGTGTTGGGCTATGTGGTGCACCCCTGCAGGGAAGTTTATCTATTCGAATAGTCGTGTCCCTCGGTAAAAGGACGACCCGGAGTTGTACCTTGACCTTATGACAACTAGAACCGGATACTTAATAAAACACACCCTTTCAAGTGCCAGATACAACCCGGTGATCGCTCTCTAACAGGGCATCGAGGAGGGGATCGCCGGGTAGGATTATGCTATACGATGCTACTTGGAGGTCTTCAGTCTACTCTCTTCTATATGCTGCAAGACGGAGGCGACCAGAAGCGTAGTCTTCGATAAGACTAGCTATCCCCCTCTTATTCTGGCATTCTGCAGTTCAGTCCACTGATATGGCCCTTTACACATATATCCATGCATATGTAGTGTACCTCCTTGCTTGCGAGTACTTTGGATGAGTACTCACGGTTGCTTTCTTCCCCTTTTTCCCCTTTCCTTTCTTCTGGATGTCGCAACCAGATGCTGGAGCCCAGGATCCAGACGCCACCTTCGACGACGACTCCTACTACTCTGGAGGTGCCTACTACCACGTGCAGCCCACTGACGACGACCAGGAGTAGTTTAGGAGGATCCCAGGCAGGAGGCCTGTGCCTCTTTCGATCGGTATCCCAGTTTGTGCTAGCCTTCTTAAGGCAAACTTGTTTAACTTATGTCTGTACTCAGATATTGTTGCTTCTGCTGACTCGTCTATGATCGAGCAATTGTATTCGAGCCCTCGAGGCCCCTGGCTTGTATTATGATGCTTGTATGACTTATTTTATTTGTAGAGTTGTGTTGTGATATATTCCCGTGAGTCCCTGATCTTGATCGTACACATTTGCGTGCATGATTAGTGTACGATTGAATCGGGGGCGTCACAAGTTGGTATCAGAGCCGACTGCCTGTAGGAATCCCCCTTCCACACTCCTTGGCCGAAGTCGAGTCTAGACATTGCAAAAACTTTTACTAACTTGGCTGTGTGCCTTACGGGCCCACGTCGCCATTGGGTGGTATTAGGATCTTTTATTCCTCGACCTATACTCTAGGACTCTGATCTCTCTTCTATTCGGGTTAAATGATTTTGCTAAACTCTAACTCTAGGTTCTCGTTACCACTTCCTGCCGGAGAGCCCCTTCATTATAGATGATCGACTGCTTCACCAGAAGATTTCGAAGATACTCTCTAATATTTTCTCGAGACCTTGTGCCTGTTGCTTTTGAAATTCCCTACCACCAAAAAATCCATATGGATAAATACTTACACATGTCGTTCTTACTTTTATTCCCAGTTGGTCTTGTTATTACAAGACACCCCGAAATACTCGTTGTTGTTTCGATAATCCTTTGGGCTTACTGCCTTGCTGTTCTTTGTCACCTGAATACCCCTACGGATAATTCTCGCACTTATAGAGTATCCGCTCATCCCCCAGTTGTTCATGTGTTTCACAATGGTCATCGAAATACTATTCGACCCCCCAAAAACCCTTAGTAGCTTATTGCTCTGCAATACTTGTCTGCTTGCATGATGGATGCTTTCCATATGTCTGGCAAAATTCGTTAGTATCCTTAGGCACCGTCATTTTGATCCCTTTGATTCAACGTGAGTGCGAATGCACGCAATCATCAGTTGACCCTTTTAAATTATCCTTCCGGCTCAGACGTCATTTTAAACATGAGCTGGTTCTCAACAAATCCAAATGCCGTCGCGTGTACCCCTAAGGCTATTCTATTTATCCATCCCTAATTAGAACATTGCTTCTGATCCCTTGATTGAAAATCATAAATTCCTTGCATTTGAGCTCTGGGTTAGTTAGTTGTTGCCATAATCCAATGCCTTTGCAATGTTACTTCCTCTGGTTGTGTGCCGATGCTCACATCAGCTCTGTTATGGACCTACAGATCCTTTGTTGGATTTTATCCGATAGCGTCCTTCATATTCAATTCCTTTGGAAGTTCTTTCTCCATTGGTAAATCCTATCCTCTGATTGACCAACCATGCTCTGATTTCGAGCTTGTGGTATTTACTATTGAAGCTTGTGGTACATGTTTCCACGATGCCTTGACGGGTTGAACCTATGCCTTCCTTAATATGTGTGAACTCAAAAGTTCCCACGAGTCATCCTCTTCTGGTATTTTGCCGGATAAAATTTCAACAATACAACTTCATCGAACGCGAGAAGTGGATGAAAGGTTATGCATTGGAGAAGTGGGAGTCGACCTTGAACTTTGTGTTCATGCCCATGGACACGATGTAGATCTTATCATTAAAGCTTCTCTTAAATTAATTATTCCTTTGGTATAAGTTCATCTTATATCTGGGATCTGGCCTTTTGCAATCGTGGTTCCGACCATGTTCTCCTTTAAATACCATTTCTCGTGCAAGTTTAAGCACTTGTCTTCTGTAGGGCAATACCCCAGTCCAACCTCTACTTTGATCTATCGTCGAGTATTACCCCCCTGGTATCTCGAGATTATCTTGGAACTGCATAACTTCTTATGAGTTCTTTATCAAGTACTACATTCTCACTGATTCCAATTTTTCACGGGCTCTGAGTGATTAAACACTCAAAGACACCAATAACTGAACCGAGTCCGCACTATGGTTCAACAACTCTTCAGTAAGCTTCTATAAGTACGAGTTTGTACCCGATCACGCCGTTTCTAGCCTGTTTGGCTATATCATTGTCTTGATGATTTTAAACTATGCTACCTGGTCCTTATTCCGGGAGCACCAGTTTCGACGATGAGCTAAGCTTACGTCGATTTTCCTCGTCATACCCTTTCACCTTAAACAACAAGCTTGAGTTCGAGTTTGTGTCTTGACTATGGTTCCAATACCCTCCCGCTTCATCATTCCTTTGAATTGAAGTCATCGCTGATTGATCACATCCTCATGAAATCTCTCGACAAAATTTATCATGATCATCATCAACAATTGACTCCTTCCAAGATATCAATTGAATTCATGCTGAGAAACACCATCCTTGCCCTTGATGATTTGTTTTATCATCTACCACTTTATTGCCTTCTGTTCAACACAAACTTGCCCGTGTTTTGTGTTATACCTTGAACTCCTTGCTATCCAGCATTTGTTCTTCTTTACCTTGGAATATTACCACCTTTTAAGGCAAGATGTCGTGGGAAATTTCACCACTTCTTGAGAATTCTTAGTATGGTGAAACTTTTAACCACCACCATTCTTCTTGGGTCCTCGTGTTGATTCCAACCGGGGTGCCAACAAGTGAGCGGTTCTGTTTGGATTTTGCCCTTCTAGCAACCCTATTGCTTTGAAGTTAATGGTCGGTCGTTCATTCTTAGACAATTGATTATTGAATCATCATTCCGACGTTGGTCGTGCAACCCAGCCCATATTTCGGGTGCACCTCTCATCCAATGTTTAACTGTGTATGTTCTCCTCGAGCATACATCATTATACCATTTGATCTGACAAATGTTATCTCCTTGTTCACATAATTGTGGGAATCCATCTTTTGTTAATCTCGATGAATTGCCGCTGATTACATCAGCCACCTCCTCATCCTCTCGTTGGTTTACTGATGAACTAATGATTCGTAACTCGCTTCCATAGTTCATTTCCCGAGGATCTTACAATGTCATCTTGTCAATTTGTGTTGCACCTTTTCTTCTCAGGCATCCTGATGTCTGAGGTATCCTAACACCAATCAGATCTGAATCTCGGTCAGATATGATGGTTGGAACATATTTCCAAGAGTTTTTAACATTGGTCTATATATCTCTCGGTAAGGTGATGTCATGCCTAGCACACCTGGCCGGAGGACCTATTGTTATTGTTTCCTTTTTAGCAAGGTTATCCATTCTTCCCTGAGGAAATTGTAAGACTTATTCTACAAGTTATTCCTGATGGATGCTTTGTGTTTCCAAAGTCTGATCTTCACAGGATGACCATGTCAATGCTATCTCGAAGCATGTCTATGGTACTCTGATTTTCAACAAGAACATTTGAAGCCCAATGCTAAATGTTTCCTGCTCTATTATCCAAACACCGTTGTATGGGTAATGTCATGAAAATTCTTCCCCTTACCTAATGAGTTTTCCATTATATCATGTCTTGGATATTATGCTCTACTTGTCCTTGGGAAGGATATACCCTGAAATATGTGTGTATACACATTTTCCTCCCCATTGTTTTGATTAAACCTGGTAATCACCTTTCCTTTCCATAGGTTTGATTAACCCTTCTTGTAATCTATATTATATAAGCAGTAGTATTCTTCTGCTTATGTAAAACACCTTGGTGTACAACCGTGTCGGTAAGACTCTGTTGCTTTTGTTGATAGCATTCCGGTAGCCATCGATGGACGAGAATTTTGCCTAATGGTCCGCCTCGTTCAACGAGCAAGAAAATGGTTCTCTTCGTCCCTCGCCCTTGGTACCGACATTGTTGCCGACATAACCGACATGCTACTCTTTGACATGCCTTGCTATCATGACCGTGCAAGATGTTACCGCTCTTCCTACTTTTACCCCACATGGTGGGCTCATAACCCACAGGTCCCAGGATTGAAACCTGACTCTCCTGTATACCCCCTGTTCCCAAAGTTATTCCTCCCGTGTGAACTCGTCTGTAATTCATGAGCCACCTTCCGATGAGATCATCAATTCTGGCATAAAAAAAGTAACTATTCCGTTGCTTGAAAACCCTTTCACCTTCTAATTGGGCATCGAACGATTGCCTATCCGCTTGATACTTCTTACTATACCTTCTTGCTTGGCTCTCGATGTGTTTCATTTGACCAACTCGAGAGATACCCCTGTGTTCATTCATGGGATAACCCCGATGGTTAACCCTTATAGCATTCTATCATTGTCGAACTGCCCCTTACCTATTCGTAAGTACGAGATAGACCCCGAAGAATGGATGCTGACTTCATCATGATGACTTGAAGCAGAGAAATGAAGACATCAACGAAAGGGATCAACCTCTTCGGAAGGGCAACTATGACCGAGGAGAATCGTTAGAATTACGTAACCAGGTCCCTCCCCCCCTTACTCCCCTCTTAAATCTCGGGACGAGATTTCTTGTAGTGGAGGAGAATTGTGACGCCCGGATAATTAGGCTACAGTAATCCCACGTTAACGATGCCACGTCACCTCGGTTACTATTGCTAACCTCGCGATAGATCGAAACCGATTCGGATTCCAACTCAAAATCAATCAAACAATAAAAGTTTTTGGATATTAAAACTAAAATGTTCGGAGTGATCCAACTAATGCATAGGTAATTATGGTGAAGAAACCACATTCTTATAGAAAGTTTAGATGCATTCGAAAAATTAAAACAGTAGGTAAAACAATGAAATAAATGTCTTTTGCATTTTATAAAATAATAAAATGTTTATTTAGATGCCCCTAAGTTAATGGGGCAGTAGCATAATTATTAACACTAAATTAGTGACTGCTTTTATAATTTATAAAACTATTACAAATGAGAAATTAAAAAGAAAACAGAAAAGTAAATAAATAAAAGAAAAGAAAATACAAAAGAGAAAACTAAACTAACAAAAAAAACAAAGAGAAAGCCCCCGCCCCCCCCCGCTGGGCCAAGTGGCCCAGCTGGCCTCCGCCGTCCAAATAGACCGGCCCACCGGCCCAGCCGCCCACCCATAAGCTCCCCCTGGGGTCAAACCCTAGCGCACACCCCCCCACGATCCCCACTCCTCCTCTGCCTCCCCCCGATCCAGATCGGATCGGGGCATGGGGGCCTGACCTCGCCGCCTCGTCCCTACGCCGCGTCGCTGGTCGGCACCGCCCGACTCCGCCGGCGCCTCCTCGTCTCCTCCCCACACCGGACTGCCTCCTCTCCGTCGTCGCGCGTCCCCGACCTCCTCACCGTCCCCCACTGCCTCGTGCCCTACACCGCACGGTGAGGCTCCGGCCGCTCCTCCTCTCCCCTCTGTCCCGCACGCCATCCGGCTTCCTGCGTCGTCGCCCGCCTCCGCCCCACTGCGCGCGCCCTTCTCCCTCCACCATGCGCCACTCGCCGTCGCCCGCAGCTGCAACAGCGCCCCCTTTGGCTACTCGTTGCTCGCCCGCGTGCGCGTGCTGCCCCGCCTCGCCGTGATGCTACGGCCTCGTCGGCCCGTGCAGCCGCACCCCCCCGCTGCGCCCGTGGAGCTCATGGCCGCCCAGCACGCGTGAGCCAGTGCCCGGCTCTGCCCGCGCATGAACAACGTCGCCCCACCGCGCGCGACCCGCGGCCTCTGTCGGCCGCCCCGCTGCATCCTGCAGCCTGCGCCTGCCGCCGCACTCCGATGGCCTCACCCCATCGGGCACACGCCCGTTCGGGCTGGCGCCCGCACGCCCCACGCCCGCTATGGCCTCTAGGGCCTATGACAGATGGGCCCCATGCCCACAATGTTTCTGATTAAAAAAATGAAAAAAATAAATAATAATAATAATAATAAATAATTAATTAATTAAAATAAATAAATAAATAAATAGTTAGTTAATTAAGTTAATTAATCCTGTTAATTAATCTAATCAATTAGTTAGGTTAATTAAACCCTAATTAGACTAAACAGTCTATGACCAACGGGACCCACGCGTCAGTTTGACTGGTCAACGATCAGAGTTGACCGCTGATGTCATGCTGACATCATAATTGCATTTTCTAATTAATTCAAATCTGTTAATAGCAAAATTGAATTAAAACTTTGAAAAATAATATAAAATAAACCGTATATCGGATGAAAATACTTTGTACATGAAAGTTGCTCAGAACGATGAGACGAACCCGGATACGCAGCCCGTTCGTCCACCACACACCCCTAACCTATCCAACTCGCAACTTTCCCCCTCTGGCTCCTCTGCCCGAAAACGCAAAACACCGGGGATACTTTCCCGGATGTTTCCCCCCTTCGCCGGTATCACCTCCTACTGCGTTAGGTCACCCCTAGCACCGCGTATCACCATGTTATGTTTTGTGTTGCTTTGATTGCTCTGTTATTTATTATGTTCCCCCTTCGTTACTTCTTTCCGGTAGCCCCTGAGACTGCCGGCAACCCCCAGTTCGACTACGGAGTTGACGTCCCCTCTCTCTTGCCAGAGCAACCAGGCAAGCCCCCCCCCTTGATCACCAGATATCGCCTACTCTCCTCTATACTGCTTGCATTAGAGTAGTGTAGCATGTTACTGCTTTCGTTATTCCTATCCTGATGCATAGCCTGTCTTTGATACTGCTGTTGATACCTTTACCTGCAATCCTACTGCTTAGTATAGGATGCTAGTGTTTCATCAGTGGCCCTACACTCTTGTCCGTCTGCCATGCTATATTACTCGGCCGTGATCACTTCGGGAAGTGATCGCGGGCATATACTATATACTTTACACTGTTACCTGTGATACTGTTCGGAGATGGGGGCTGAAGGGGCAGGTGGCTCCATCCTGGTAGAGGTGGGCCTGGGTTCCCGACGGCCCCCGACTGTTACTTTGTGGCGGAGCGACAGGGCAGGTTCAGACCACCTAGGAGAGAGGTGGGCCTGGCCCTAGTCGGCGTTCGCGATACTTAACACGCTTAACGAGATCTGGGTATTTGATCTGAGTCTGGCCATTTGCTCTATACGCACTAACCACCTACGCGGGAGTAGTTATGGGTATCCCGACGTCATGGTATCAGCCGAAGCACTTCTTGACGTCAGCGACTGAGTGGCGCGCGCCGGGTTGGACCACGTAACGTGACTTCCGTTGTACTAGAGGTTGCTAGGTCTGCTCACCGGCCGCGTTCGCAACGTGCAGGTGTGCTCAGGGCGATGGGCCCAGACCCCTGCGCGCATAGGTTTAGACCGGCGTGCTGACCGCTCTGTTGTGCCTAGGTGGGGATGCGACGTGTTGATCTTCCGAGGCCGGGCATGACCTAGAAAAGTGTGTCCGGCCAAATGGGATCAAGCGTGTTGGGCTATGTGGTGCACCCCTGCAGGGAAGTTTATCTATTCGAATAGCCGTGTCCCTCGGTAAAAGGACGACCCGGAGTTGTACCTTGACCTTATGACAACTAGAACCGGATACTTAATAAAACATACCCTTTCAAGTGCCAGATACAACCCGGTGATCGCTCTCTAACAGGGCATCGAGGAGGGGATCGCCGGGTAGGATTATGCTATACGATGCTACTTGGAGGTCTTCAGTCTACTCTGTTCTATATGCCGCAAGACGGAGGCGACCAGAAGCGTAGTCTTCGATAAGACTAGCTATCCCCCTCTTATTCTGGCATTCTGCAGTTCAGTCCACTTATATGGCCCTTTACACATATATCCATGCATATGTAGTGTACCTCCTTGCTTGCGAGTACTTTGGATGAGTACTCACGGTTGCTTTCTTCCCCTTTTTCCCCTTTCCTTTCTTCTGGATGTCGCAACCAGATGCTGGAGCCCAGGATCCAGACGCCACCTTCGACGATGACTCCTACTACTCTGGAGGTGCCTACTACCACGTGCAGCCCGCTGACGACGACCAGGAGTAGTTTAGGAGGATCCCAGGCAGGAGGCCTGTGCCTCTTTCGATCGGTATTCCGGTTTGTGCTAGCCTTCTTAAGGCAAACTTATTTAACTTATGTCTGTACTCAGATATTGTTGCTTCCGCTGACTCGTCTATGATCGAGCAATTGTATTCGAGCCCTCGAGGCCCCTGGCTTGTATTATGATGCTTGTATGACTTATTTTATTTGTAGAGTTGTGTTGTGATATCTTCCCGTGAGTCCCTGATCTTGATCGTACACATTTGCGTGCATGATTAGTGTATGATTGAATCGGGGGCGTCACAGTGGGGCTATCTATAGTGAAGATTGGGGCGGGCTCAAACTGGAAGGGAGTGGGGTTTCAAGATGTGGAGGTCAGCTCAAAGGCCAGAGCTAGCGGTGGAGATGCGGGCGCCGCTGTCGCGGGGGAGGCCGGCGACGCGGTGGGCAGAGGAGGGGGAGAGATTGAGCGGCTATGGGGGGGAGGTGAGGTTTGAAGATGTGGAGGGTCAGCCCAAAAGCCAGGGCTAGCGGCGGAGATGCGGGCGCCGCCGTCGCGTCGGAGAAGAGGAGGCCGGCGATGTGGTAGGTAGAAAGTGAGCGGATGTAAGGGGGAGAGAGTGGGTGGGGATAATCACTACTAGAAAAAGGGCTACTAATGGCGCACCTAATTTGGCCATTAATGGCGCATTAGTGGTGCGCCATTAGTAGCATGCCATTAGTAATACTTACTAATGGCGCACCACTGGTGCGCCATTAGTATAGGACATGGTGCGCCATTAGTATGCCTCCCAGGGCCATGTATAGCCAGGTGCTTTGGTATACTAATGGCGCACCACAGGGTGATGCGCCATTAGTAACCTCGGCATACTAATGGCGCACTGCTTAATGATGCACCATTAGTATCCTCTGGAATACTAATGGCGCACTGTTATGTGATGCGCCATTAGTATGAATATTAGGTTTTTTTTATTTTTTAGTTTTCTGTTTTTTTGCACAGGTTACAAAATGTATAATTGGACAAAATATAAACAGCACACATCAACAACAGATTCATCGAATACAATAGAAGATTAGTCTCTGAATACATTTCATCATATTAGTCTCCAAATACAATTCATCACATTAGTCTCCGAATTGAAAAGACCGAACAAAGATAGAACATTATATTACAAGTCTCGAGACCGCGAGTAGCGAGTTTGTCTTCACATTACAAGTCGATATCGATCATCTAAACTGCCATCACATAGAAGAGAGCTGCGGTCATCACGATGAGCATCATCACGATGAAACTCGTCTTCATCCGGTTCCTCCAACGCTCCCTCCCCTCTCGTGCTAGATAGCGGGCGTATCTAGATTCGGCCTCGGCCCTAGTGGTGTACCCTTTGTAACTGTTTCTGCTGAATCGGTGAACCTGTCTCCGACACTCCTCCCAGTCGTCGTAGACTCCGGGAACCTTACCCTTGTACACGACATACGACGGCATCGCTATGCACTAGCGAAACGAAACGTTAGTACCAATTCACAGACAATACATAAGCAATATATAAGTATGCAACAGAACGATCGGAAGAGAAAAGCAAGACATTAATAGCATCAATTACATCTAAGTTGAACGACTCTCGAAACCAAAGAGACATACTACAAGTTCATTAAAGTTTAATTACAACATGAGCCAATCGATGTTTCAAAACTAGACACATCATCACTGCTTTCGACTCGACTCAAGGGACAGGAGCGTGGATGAAGCCGCCGTCTATCGTGGGAGTCATGAAATTACGGGCGTTGTCAGCCTGCATTTGTAGCATTCCGTCTATCTCACTGTTGGACGGTTGATTTCTGAGGTAGAACTGCCCCGAGGTACGAAGGACATCTTGATGGATGATTTCCGCAAACTCTGACTGGATGCGAAAGAATTCTTGTCTGATGTCCGCGTCCTGGATTGCCGACACGCTCGCGGCCCAATCTTTGAGTTTACTCGGTAGCAGAAGTTGATGATGGTCCCGTACGATCGCCCGCATGTGATGGATGGCGTAGTAGGCACCCTTCTGACCGCCAGGCGGCTGCTTGACGCAACAGAACATCGTATTGTGGGAGAACACGTGCTTGCCGTACTTACGAATAGGCCTGTTGAAGGTGCCTCCAGATTGGGCGTAGCCGGGGAGAACATCATCAAGAACCTTCTTGACATTTGTGTAGTCTACGTTCGACTGACGGTCCGGGTCGAAATACGTGGCCATGGAATATTTGGGGCTTAGGAGGATGAGCGTGCAATGTGTGTCACTGCAGAAAACACGGAATGTTAAAAGAAAAGCGATCGAAATCTAAGAATTCGTATGTTACGGGGCGGTTGAGGGGAGGACTTACTCGGGAAAGTAAGGCACGAGGAAGTTATCCTTATCTGGGTTTGCCAGAATGACGCCTTCGAGGTAAGAACTCGGGACTTGCCGGTCCCCAGCGCTGCCCAAGATCTTGGCATGCATGTAGAAGGGGTCGACTATCACGATGTTCGGGGTCTTATCGCGAATGATCCGCATCTCCATACTCAGCGAAAATAGCCGAACGAAGGTGTAGTGCAGCGGATGAAGGTTCAACATAGCGTGGATGTCATCAAACCGCAGGACGATCGTACCCCCGATGTAGTTATCCACAAAGCCCTTGCCCTCTGGCACCTTGTCCACGAAAACCGGGTATGACACATCCTTCTCTCTGAGACGCCGCTTCTCCAAAGAAAGAACACTGTCATGCAGACTCCGCATAGCACCGGCTGCAACATCGAGCATATTTCTCGGTAGCATCGGCCTACCCGCCACATGCACCCTCCTCATTAAATCCTCAAGTGAAGGTGGCCCGTCCTGAGCACGGATCGTACTCGGTGCCGGCTGGCCCGCACCCTTGTTAGTCTTTCTTTTGCGTGCCTTCTTCTTCTCCTGTAATGGGACCGAGTTCTCCTCACAGACCGCCTTCTTGAGTGTGTTGGGGCTGATAATATTTCGCACCTCGCCTATCTGAGGCTCGGTGAAGTCGGCAGCTGGAGGCGTCTCCTGAGAGCTGAACGGCAGACGACGCCTGTTGCAACTTGGCTTCTCCGCGGTACCAGCTAGATCGCGCACGTCTTTTGTTGGGTTGGGTTCTTGAGAAGGAGGCCCCATGAAGTCGCCCTCGTACCCATGATCGGCAAAGTACCGATCGACGTTGGCAAATGTATCGTCGTCGTCGTTCTGATCCTGTGCCATATGCATGTTTGGATCCAGTGGCATAGGGATGTCCGGCACCGTTGCGGCGGTCTTGCCATGGGGCCGACTTGGCGCCGGCACGACTGGCGGTGTTGTCTTTGGGGTGGTGTCCCCCGCCCCCAAACGAATCTGGCTCTTCGGCCAAAGCAGGGGCCAGCTCAGGCAGGCGCTGAGGGTCATCACGTCATCATCGTCGGCCCCGACGGGTCGAATCGGAGGTAACAACTCGTCGCAGCCTGGCAGCACCCGAACCAGTTGAACCCTAAACAAGTTGGGTGGCATCTGGGTACCGTGGAACAAGGGGTTGCCCGGTTGAACGATTTTTCCCTTGGCGACATCGACCAACTCATTGTTCATGAAGTGCAGGAGAGTGCACGGAACGTCGGCGGCGCCCTGTGAAAACATGTAGGGCGTCAGGGATGCCCAGTCAAAGGCAAGGAGATGAAGTCCTCGGCCGAGAGAGGCTTAATTAGTTACCGTGATGATGGCGTCGAGCTCGGCTAATGTCGAGGCACCGCCAAAGGCGGGCGTGCAGTTGACGGAGGGGCCGCTTGCTGCAGAGGTGCCGGCCGGCGTACACCCGGGTGCATTAAGCTCCCGTGCCGGCGTCGGAGACACCAATGGCCCCGCCATCGCGTTCTGCGAGTTGCTGGCCGTGAAGCTAGGAATCGGGGGCGGCCCCTGTTGGCCGCCCGCAATCCACGCACTCAACCCCTGGATCAAGGTAGGCACAATGGCGGTGATCGTCGCTCCGAGTTGTTGTTGCACTTGCTCTTGGACAATCTCCGGAATCCGCGCCACCTGTGCCTTGAGTTCTTGAACCTCGCGCGCCTGGCTTTTCGAGCTGGTCTTTTTCTCCTTTCGTCCACCAGTGTTATAGTATGACCCCCATTTTGTCGACAAGCCTTTGCCGGTCACACGACCAGCTGATGTCGGCTTACTGAGCTTATCCTTGTTCTTCATTACATTCAACGCCCTATTTAGAGTGGTGTCCCAAGGGTTGCTCTTAGTCGACCCCGCGCTACGGCTTTCAGTCGCCTGCGGAAGGAATGTGAACCATTTAGAAATTTGGCTTCATTAATTAGAATGCAACCATATGGAGCTAATTACGCGGGGGTGTATTCCTTACCAGAACAAGCTCAAGCGCCCTGGTCTTCGGATCCGTGGTAAGCTCCTTTGTTTTCGGGTCCTTCTTGTACCGGGCCCTGACATAGTTCCTGGTCTGCTTGTCACCGTATTTATCGAAGAGGGGCGGTAGGCCTTGCTCGGCACGGTCCGCCTCCTCCTTGTCCCATATAGGCTCCGCCACTCTATAACCGCTGGGACCGAGTGTGTGTTCCCCTAAGTTCAGCTCCCGCATTTCTTTCCCCCACTGACTTGATTGGGAGTGTGCGGTGCTCGAGCAATTGATCTTGAAGTCGTTGTAGTCATCTTCGGTGATCGAAGGATTTTTCTCCTTGATCTTCTCATAACTCTCACCTTTCTCGATCATTCTCTTCACATTGCTTTTCCAAGTAGACAAGGCCTTGCTCATCTTCGTGAGGGCAGCATTGTTGACTTTATTCCCTTTGAGGCTTGTGTTTTCAAATTCAGCGGGGAACTTGTATCGTTCGTGCAGCTTCGTGAAGAGGAGGTTGCGCAAATTCCCTCGGTCAGGATGCCTCAGGTTCTCGGTGTTGATCGAGACGGTGCTCCGGAGAATGCACCCGAGCTGAAGCGAGTACCCCTTGACTATTCGTGCGGGCGCCGTTGGATTCCCGTCGGAGTCCACTTCAGTAACTTCCTCCTTGAGGGTGCGGAGCACGGTCGGGCGCCGGTCCTTCCGTTGCCTCTTCTGGCTGTCATCTGTGCGTGCGCCGCCATCATCAGTGGTGGCATCCTCGGCGGCACCATCAGTGGTGGCATCAGTGGGGTCATCCTCGGCGGCACCATCAGTGGTCTCAGGATCGGTGGGGAAGGCGGTGTCCTCATACAAGTGAGGTTGTTCCTCCATCTCCTGGGACAGCTCCCAGAATGCCTTGCCGCCCGAACCCCCGGCCTCATCGTTGTGGGCCATGTTTCTCTCTAAATAGAAACAAAGTTTGGTCAAAAAGTTGGTTATTATCAAGGAACAAGATCATGGTCTCATCATTTAGGGTTTGTCGACACCGAGGCATCCTAAAATCTAAGCTTTTATCATTGAGGGTTTTTCGACGCCGAGGCACCCTAAAAGCCTAAGCTTTCATCATTTCGGTTTTTATCGACACCGAGGCACCCTAAAAGCCATGCATTAGTCACAAGTACGCCGGGGCACTTGATCCTACTTAATTAACTACTAAGATACCCCGGCCCATGCATTAGTCACAAGTACCCCATATGTCCTATTTTTAGCAAAGTCATGCTAAAATTCACGGAAAATTTCAGCATGACCTTTGCTGAAAATAGGACATATGGAGTACCCGAATTTGCCGGAACGGAAGTTAATCAACATTCCGGCAAACTCAAGGGCCTCTTGGGGTACCTGCAAAACCATTATCCCAGGTCGACAAGGCAATGTGCTACTTGCTTAAATATCATTTGGCCAACTATCTGAAACGTTCGTGCACACTTGTCCAATCCTTCCAGAGCAGTAAGAGCATTATGCATATATAAGTAACATTTCCAGGGTCTCACTACTTCACAACAATTTAATTATTGTCAAATGTTAATCACAAACCAAAACACCAACTATCATATGACTTCAGAATCATATTAGTTACAACTATCAAATCACAATGTCAGGACCCCGATCCTAAGTCACATCGATCCAGCATGTAACACATCATATCGCTTTGCGGCCTCACGCACGGTACTCCCACGGGTGCCACCTTACCTGGCCCGGGACCGTTTGCGCCTTTTGGCTCACGTATATGATAGTGTCGCTAGCATCCACATGACAGAGAACCCGGGCCGACATGGCTAGTCGTGAACCCAAAGCGGCGCTAGCCTATGAGGACAGGCATACATGAATCACATCGAGCATGTCGGTCATCAACGAGATTTATTAGGGCTGTAGCACTGGGCTAACAGGACTCCGAATAACACGCGCGACATTTCCCCGAAGGGACAGACATAGGAACGAAGTGAAACACATGCCGGCCAGTCAAGTGTCCAAGCAGTAGTGCTGGGCTAGCAGGACTCCGGTGAACCGGGCTGTAGCGGACTACTATCGCTCAGAAGCACAAGACTTACATTTCCCCATATGAAAGGCTGCCAAGGATAAACAACTAGATAGTCGGATCCCACACATACCAAGCATTTCAATCATCATACACACAATATGCTCGATATGTGTAAATACAACATGGCATCACAACAAGACTCTACGACTCAAAGTATTTATTCATTAGGCTCCGAGGAGCGAGATATTACAATCATGGGTCTCATGACCCAGCATCCAGAGCATACAAGCAACAAGCACATGCGGAAGCTAAACATGTCTGAGTACAGACATCTACAAATGAAGAAGGCTGAGAAGCCTGACTATCTACCAGATCCTGCCGAGGGCACAAGATCGTAGCTGAGGTAACAAGCTAAACGTCGAAGTCCACACGGAACTACTAGCGAGACTGACGTCTCTCTGCAAAAACATAAAATAGGCAAACGTGAGTACAAATGTACCCAGCAAGACTTACATCAGAACTAACTACATATGCACCATTATCAATAAAGGGGTTGGTGGAGTTTGACTGCAGCAAGCCAGCTTTGACTCGGTGGCTATCCCGAACTACGATTGCAAGTAACTCTTTTGAGGTGGCGCACACGAGTCCACATATTCACCATATCAATACACCACTATGGATCCACTTCCGTCTCCCTACGAGAAGGCCATCCATAGCACTCACGCTTATCTTGCGTATTTTAGAGTATCCACTCACTTGTCTATGAACTGATATAGGCAACCCAGAAGTCCATTACCGCGGACACGGCTATTCGAATAGATCATTTATAACCCTGCAGGGGTGTACTTCTTCACACATGTTTCCACCACTTAGCGTCTGCACACGACATGTGCTTGGCAGACTTCAAGCGAAAGCCGACGTGGGTGTAGACCACGACCTAACCAACCACACAAGTCTCTAGTCCAGGTTTATCGCCTATTCGGGTTCCATCCATGAGGAGATCCGGCCGGAGTTTCGCTCACAGCCCCAAACAATGTGTGCAGGGTTCCCGAGACACCAAACGGGCGCCCGGTACACCGTGCCACGTGCCTACCGCAACACAGCCCACCCCTCCGGTCAGCGCTGCGTGCGGCCCCCAGCATACTACAAACACCAGAAACTACTTGCAACTCCTGGACAGAGAACGAGAGGGGTCGGTAAGTCGAGCGGGGTCATATTTCAGGGCCCAATGTGTGGTAGTAACTGTATCATGGATCACAAACACAGAACTCAGTTCCTGAGGACGGCTTCAATGAGACAACCCACCATGTACTCCTACATGGCCTCTCACCAATACCTTTACCAAATCGTGTTCACACACTTAGCTCACACACATCAGGACATGTTCAACACCATTCCGATTCACACCCGATGAATCAGACCCGACTCAACTCTAAGCAGTAGCAGGCATGACAAACAAGCTTGAATGAGTAGGCACATCAGGGCTCAAACAACTCCTACTCATGCTAGTGGGTTTCATCTATTTACTGTGGAATGATAGGTCATGCAGAGGATAAAGGGGTTCAGCTACCGCAGCATGTAGCAGTTGAATCGTTGTTGTCCTAATGCAGTAAAAGAGAGCAGGAGCGAGCGAGTAGGATTGTATCGGAATGAACAAGGTGGTTTTGCTTGCCTGGCACTTCTGAAGATAATATAGTTCTTCATCAGTGTCATCGATCTCATCGTCGGCACATCGTCTATCGAGAGGGGACAAACACCGGCAACTGAGAAAGAACACAATCAATGCAATGCCACAATATGATGCATGATCATGACATGGCAATATGCTGTGATTTGAGCTAATGCATCTAGCTATGATTTAAATGAAGTTGGTTTGAATACATGATTCAAAAGCCAACTCCATATATGATTATTTAAATGTCCTTTATTTTTTTTTGTCCAAAACAGAGGACAAACATTGTTCAAACATGCATGAAAATGGTACAGATGGATTCCTTGAATTTTTCTGATAATTTTTCATGTATAAATTATTTCATTTGGAGTTACGGTTGAATTTCTATGAATTTTTAGAAGTTTATACTATTTTCTGGAATTTCCTGATTTAAAAATAATTCCAGAAAAGAATATATGCGTCAGCATGACATCAGCATTGCGTCAGCGGTCAACGGCGCTGACCAGGTCAAACCTGTCGCGCGGGGCCCACACGTCAGTGTTATAGTTAGTAAACAAAGTTAATTAGTTATCCTAAATAAAATTAGTCAGGCCGGCCCCACCTGTCATTGACCCGCACGGGTCAAAAACTGGTCAAATGGGGGGGTGGTTAGTGCGGGTTGACCCGGTCAACCCCACCGGCGTTTAGCCGCCGGCGGCCACGGGGCGTGGCGGAGTCCGCGCTACGGGCAACGAGGGCGGGGGATGAGAGCACCGGGGCGTAGCCCGGGCTCGTCCGCATCCAGCGGAGGCGACAGGAGGACTCGGGGAGGTCGGAGCTCGCCGAAAGCGAGCTTGCGGCGGCGCCGGAGTTCGGGTGAGTGTGGGGTTGGCGCTGTGGTGCGCCGAAGGGCGAGTTAGCATGTGCGTTCGGCTCCTGGTGGCTTCCCGAGCACGGTGACGCGCTCCGAATCGAGCTCAAGTGGCTGCAGTGACGGCGGCGACATGGCCGGCGGCAGGGGAAGCTCGGCCATGGCAGCATCGCTAGCTAGGGGACGAGCAGAGCAACGTGGTTAGGGGGAGGAGAAAGAGGAGCTCACGGCGATTGTAGGGGGCGTCGAAGTGGGCTCGGGGAAGCACGGACGGCGTCATGGTGTTGCCGGCGATCTCGGCAACCGGAGGGAGAAGAAGGCGATGCAGGCGGCGATGCAGAGCGGCCGAGCTCACGTGACTCATCGAAGAGGAAGAGGGCGCCGTGGAGGAGCTTCTTGGCACGTCGTCGGGGCATGGGGTGGCCGGTGGCCACGGCGACAACGAACGGCGGCGACGAGCGCGTTCGGTCCGGGCGAGAGAGAGGGAGCAGAGGAGGAGAGGAGCAGGGAGAGAGGAGAGGAGTGCAGGGGGGTGCTGGTGTCGTCGTGGCGCGTTCAGAAGAGCCGGGGCGTCGCGGTGGAAGCAGGAGCTGGCGCGCGCGCGGCGACCACGCTCCCTGCCTACTGGCGCGGGGAGGAAGACGACAGAGGGGGATGCGGTGGTGGGCTGGGCCACCTGATGGGCCGGCTCAGGTGGGCCTCCAGGTGAGCGCCAGGTACGTTTTGCCTCTTTCTCTCTTTTATTTCCTGTTTTCTATTATCTGTAACTGTTTTGAATTTATTAAAAATGCCAGAGCATTTTCAAAAATCATGAGACTGCTTGTGGCCACTGTTTGGATTATTTCCAACAGCAAACATTTCAGTTCATGAATATTTGGACATTTAAAATATTATATAGCATTTAAATGCCCAAATGCAAATAGAATAAGATTTAATTCAGAGTCCAAATGGTCATGGAAAAATGTGCATCACCTCTGGTTACTGTTTACAGTATTTCCCATAAATGAAGAACATTTTTTTGAAAGCCATTTGGATTTACTGAAAAATATTTTAGTTGACCCTAGTTGGATTCCTTAAAGCTAGGGTTTAAACAATCCCCATTTCAAATTTCTTTGGAATTTAAACATGATGATATGGTGATCATGCAAGGACAAGCAAAGGCTAAACTGGGGCTGTGACAGCTCACCCCCACTAAACAAGAATCTCGTCCCGAGATTCAAGTCGTGAGGTAAGGGGACAGAGGGACACAAGCTATCACAATCTTCACGATCCAGGTTGCACTTCAAATGAACGTTGATCTTGACATCCTCGCTTTTGAGATCTTCATCCACGCGATGATGACGGAAAGAAACTATACTAGGATTGATCTTCTCGAAGATCGAACTATACAAGATCAACTCACGGAATGAGATGTTGAAACATCTCGGGTAGAGACACAAACACATAGAAGGAATGGAAGAACAAATGACGGGGTTCAAAAGTAGTGAGGAAAAATTGCCATGATTTCATAACGGGGCACCTCAGGGAAGGTGACTCGTAGAATTATTCCCTTAAGTGGCAAAAAGAATTACTTTTGATCCATAGATCATTGGAACTCTTCTCACCAGCCTGAGGAAATTCACAATTGATCGATTGAAGGAGCTCGAAGAAATGGCATACTCGGACTAGGTTGGATGATGTGGACTACCTTGTTGAAGACAACGCGATGAATGATTTTGCTTGCGCGTGCTCTCAAGAACTTGAGCATTTCCATATTCATCAAGGTTCTACCAACATCTGTGTCAAGGATCTTGGCAACACAACATACCACCATGATGAATAGTGATGGACGATGCAGATGCAAAGGAAGATAACACCTTCTCAGATTTCACCTTAGCGAGGCCAAGAAAACAAAACCTGGATGATCGACCGAGAGACATTTAGCACTCCGCTTCTAATGTTCCCCTTGATGTGCTAGCGTAACCCATTAACAGATATGGTTTGATATCTAGAACATCAAGTAAAAAGGTTGGACTTCGGGAGAACAAGAATCCACAAGGAATAACTATGGAAGTAAATCCTGCGAGATCCTTATGGGGAGGTGGCCAACTTTCTCAATCAAGATGCTACAATAATAAGTCTTCCGGTTGGGTGTGTTGGCCACAACATCCACCTTACCGGGTTACAGGGAGACCAATATTATAGTTCTTGAGGAACGTTCCAACCATCATATCTGCCTGAGATTCAGATCTGGCTGGTGTCAGGTTAATCCAGACTCATCAAGTCTAGAAAGAAAAATGAGAGTTTGCAACACAATTCGACGAGATGACGTTGCGAGATTCTCGGGGAACGAACTGCGATAGCAAGCTCCAAAACATGAGCTGGTTCTGCTACAAACATGTGAACACGTTGTCCTAGACAACATGACCACATGGTAGTCTTATAATAAAACACTACCGAGTTCAGGTGGGGAACCATCATCAAGGATTACGAAGTCCTTGCATAAGGCATGCCCTTAAGAAGGAACTTCCTTTCCTTGAACAAGTCAATCAGTGGCTTGGTGTGCTGGGAATACGAATGGAGTGGAGGTAATTAATCTACCAAACCATAGAATACTTTGCACGTGTGCATGACTGATTTGGGATGATTCCAAGGAATACAAAACAAACCTTTCTCAAACTCACGGCGGCAACTTGCACCAAGTGCACGTGAATTAGAGGAAGTATCTGCTTTCATCCAAACATATACTTCATGAAGGAAACACGAAGACAATGCTTATAAAGCTTCCAATACTAGTGTAGCGTTCCACATGAATCATGGGGGAGACAAAATGCTGCTGATGGGCTCAACAACAACTCATCGGAATTTCCATATCACTGGACTTCCACCATCATGTGAACACGGTGATAGCATTGGTCAGACCAAATGATATAATGGTGTATGCTCGAGGGATCAACCACGGGTAAGACAACATTACGAACATCGTTGGTACTGATTTGACTTGATGATAGCCCATACTCAAATCAAAGATTGGGTAAGACAATAGGTTCAACAACTGATCACGAGGACCAAATGGTGAAAATATCATCTTTCTTCAACACACACACACAAAAGATATCCATTAGAGATGAACTAAGTCAGACAAGCTTTATCTTCCAACTCTCCAAGTTGTTGTCTAGCTCAACCAACTAGCTCAGGGATATCTAACACAGATTCTTGGAGAAAGGGTGGTTCACAAGGAACCAACTTGATCACGAGCTCAACATAACAGTCTAGGGACAACCTGGTAATACTTCCGAGAAGATATTCAGAAAATCACGAACCACCGATATGTTACTACGCTCGAGAACAACCTTGCTGTTCAGGGCAAGACGATATGATCAAATAAGGAAGGATTGGCACTATCCTAACTCATCGATCGAAGGGTGCACCAACAAAAATGGACTAGGTAGCACGATCCATCTTAGAATGATGGTTCAGTAACCAACACGCTAAGAATGAGTTTATTGTCCTTTAACTACCAAGCAACACAGTTGCTAGGAGTATTGATTTCACACAACACGATTCACTTGTCGGCATTCCGGTTACAATAACATGAAACCGAGGAATGAATAATGATGGTGATAAGTATTACTGCGTCAAGAATTCATAAGAGGTGGTGCAATTCTCATGACACTCTTGACATAAAGATGGTAACACTCCAAGGTAGAGCAGAGCAGAAGCTGGATTGGCATTTTGATCTGCGGGATACAATTGCTTTGACCCAATCCGAGATATAGATGAGGTACTGGAGTTTGTTTCTCCTAGTCATTCCGGAATAAGAATGGCTTGACGGACCACAAGAATAGCAGGCATCGATGAACACGAATGCACAACTATTCCTGACTATGAATTGATAGACTAGGGTCGGAATACAGCTGAGGAGGGTCAACTCAAGGAACATATAACTTTCTGAGTTGTGGATTCATGGGTTAGTATGTCAAACGAGTTCAACAATTTCTTCCGGATAACCCATGCAGAAGGTAGAACTGGCAGAACCACAATATAAGTGGAGTACTCCTCAAGAGCACCATGGTTGTGATCTTTTGATTCAAAACGAATTTCTGCCAAGGATGGTTCATGGCATTTGGAAGAAGGAAATACCACGGACCTCGAGGACTAACGCAAAGGTTACTAATATCCTAAAGGACTAGCAAACACTATCGACATGAGGTAAGTAGGGTGAAGCTCGGGTTCAGAAACCCAGGAGTAGAATCCCTACTACTAAATGGCATCACGGGATGCTTTCGAGAATGTTGGCCAGAATCATCACACCGGGAACACATAGCATTGCTAGATTACTAGATGAACCCCTAAGACACCTAGGGTCATAATAATAGTTCCAACATAGATGTCGAGGCAATAGAGTACCTCAACTCACCGATTAGTGTGCTTATTCTGACCAAAAGGATATCGGGAATGGAGAGAAAGGATTTGCAAATGCATCAGACTATTTAGAGACCTGGGATGACTCGGACAGCATAACGGCTGTAATTGCTCAAAAATGATTTGAGACAACCTGCAAAAATGGTGGCATAGCCATTCAACATCACAATATCAACGTTCTGAGGCCAGTTATGAACATATGGAAGTAGTAGGAACTGAATTGAGGCTTGAGCTCAACAATCCTAGGCAACTACGGTTTAGTAACACGTCATCCTGAGAGATAGAAGAGAAGCCTAGTTCTTAATCCCCGTAGAAGAGAAGAGGTTGACTCAGATCAGAAGGCCATGAGGTATAAGGAGTAAAAAGAGCCTTACGTTCCCTCCCACAATCAATTCCCTTACATAACTAAAGCATTTCTAGACACAACTTCGACCAGTTTGGCTTGGTAATCCTACAGACAGTCAGGCTCTGATACCAACGCTGTCAGGACCCCGATCCTAAGTCACATCGATCCAGCATGTAACACATCATATCGCTTTGCGGCCTCACGCACGGTACTCCCACGGGTGCCACCTTACCTGGCCCGGGACCGTTTGCGCCTTTTGGCTCACGTATATGATAGTGTCGCTAGCATCCACATGACAGAGAACCCGGGCCGACATGGCTAGTCGTGAACCCAAAGCGGCGCTAGCCTATGAGGACAGGCATACATGAATCACATCGAGCATGTCGGTCATCAACGAGATTTATTAGGGCTGTAGCACTGGGCTAACAGGACTCCGAATAACACGCGCGACATTTCCCCGAAGGGACAGACATAGGAACGAAGTGAAACACATGCCGGCCAGTCAAGTGTCCAAGCAGTAGTGCTGGGCTAGCAGGACTCCGGTGAACCGGGCTGTAGCGGACTACTATCGCTCAGAAGCACAAGACTTACATTTCCCCATATGAAAGGCTGCCAAGGATAAACAACTAGATAGTCGGATCCCACACATACCAAGCATTTCAATCATCATACACACAATATGCTCGATATGTGTAAATACAACATGGCATCACAACAAGACTCTACGACTCAAAGTATTTATTCATTAGGCTCCGAGGAGCGAGATATTACAATCATGGGTCTCATGACCCAGCATCCAGAGCATACAAGCAACAAGCACATGCGGAAGCTAAACATGTCTGAGTACAGACATCTACAAATGAAGAAGGCTGAGAAGCCTGACTATCTACCAGATCCTGCCGAGGGCACAAGATCGTAGCTGAGGTAACAAGCTAAACGTCGAAGTCCACACGGAACTACTAGCGAGACTGACGTCTCTCTGCAAAAACATAAAATAGGCAAACGTGAGTACAAATGTACCCAGCAAGACTTACATCAGAACTAACTACATATGCACCATTATCAATAAAGGGGTTGGTGGAGTTTGACTGCAGCAAGCCAGCTTTGACTCGGTGGCTATCCCGAACTACGATTGCAAGTAACTCTTTTGAGGTGGCGCACACGAGTCCACATATTCACCATATCAATACACCACTATGGATCCACTTCCGTCTCCCTACGAGAAGGCCATCCATAGCACTCACGCTTATCTTGCGTATTTTAGAGTATCCACTTTCACTTGTCTATGAACTGATATAGGCAACCCAGAAGTCCATTACCGCGGACACGGCTATTCGAATAGATCATTTATAACCCTGCAGGGGTGTACTTCTTCACACATGTTTCCACCACTTAGCGTCTGCACACGACATGTGCTCGGCAGACTTCAAGCGAAAGCCGACGTGGGTGTAGACCACGACCTAACCAACCACACAAGTCTCTAGTCCAGGTTTATCGCCTATTCGGGTTCCATCCATGAGGAGATCCGGCCGGAGTTTCGCTCACAGCCCCAAACGATGTGTGCAGGGTTCCCGAGACACCAAACGGGCGCCCGGTACACCGTGCCACGTGCCTACCGCAACACAGCCCACCCCTCCGGTCAGCGCTGCGTGCGGCCCCCAGCATACTACAAACACCAGAAACTACTTGCAACTCCTGGACAGAGAACGAGAGGGGTCGGTAAGTCGAGCGGGGTCATATTTCAGGGCCCAATGTGTGGTAGTAACTGTATCATGGATCACAAACACAGAACTCAGTTCCTGAGGACGGCTTCAATGAGACAACCCACCATGTACTCCTACATGGCCTCTCACCAATACCTTTACCAAATCGTGTTCACACACTTAGCTCACACACATCAGGACATGTTCAACACCATTCCGATTCACACCCGATGAATCAGACCCGACTCAACTCTAAGCAGTAGCAGGCATGACAAACAAGCTTGAATGAGTAGGCACATCAGGGCTCAAACAACTCCTACTCATGCTAGTGGGTTTCATCTATTTACTGTGGAATGACAGGTCATGCAGAGGATAAAGGGGTTCAGCTACCGCAGCATGTAGCAGTTGAATCGTTGTTGTCCTAATGCAGTAAAAGAGAGCAGGAGCGAGAGAGTAGGATTGTATCGGAATGAACAAGGTGGTTTTGCTTGCCTGGCACTTCTGAAGATAATATAGTTCTTCATCAGTGTCATCGATCTCATCGTCGGCACATCGTCTATCGAGAGGGGACAAACACCGGCAACTGAGAAAGAACACAATCAATGCAATGCCACAATATGATGCATGATCATGACATGGCAATATGCTGTGATTTGAGCTAATGCATCTAGCTATGATTTAAATGAAGTTGGTTTGAATACATGATTCAAAAGCCAACTCCATATATGATTATTTAAATGTCCTTTATTTTTTTTTGTCCAAAACAGAGGACAAACATTGTTCAAACATGCATGAAAATGGTACAGATGGATTCCTTGAATTTTTCTGATAATTTTTCATGTATAAATTATTTCATTTGGAGTTACGGTTGAATTTCTATGAATTTTTAGAAGTTTATACTATTTTCTGGAATTTCCTGATTTAAAAATAATTCCAGAAAAGAATATATGCGTCAGCATGACATCAGCATTGCGTCAGCGGTCAACGGCGCTGACCAGGTCAAACCTGTCGCGCGGGGCCCACACGTCAGTGTTATAGTTAGTAAACAAAGTTAATTAGTTATCCTAAATAAAATTAGTCAGGCCGGCCCCACCTGTCATTGACCCGCACGGGTCAAAAACTGGTCAAATGGGGGGGTGGTTAGTGCGGGTTGACCCGGTCAACCCCACCGGCGTTTAGCCGCCGGCGGCCACGGGGCGTGGCGGAGTCCGCGCTACGGGCAACGAGGGCGGGGGATGAGAGCACCGGGGCGTAGCCCGGGCTCGTCCGCATCCAGCGGAGGCGACAGGAGGACTCGGGGAGGTCGGAGCTCGCCGAAAGCGAGCTTGCGGCGGCGCCGGAGTTCGGGTGAGTGTGGGGTTGGCGCTGTGGTGCGCCGAAGGGCGAGTTAGCATGTGCGTTCGGCTCCTGGTGGCTTCCCGAGCACGGTGACGCGCTCCGAATCGAGCTCAAGTGGCTGCAGTGACGGCGGCGACATGGCCGGCGGCAGGGGAAGCTCGGCCATGGCAGCATCGCTAGCTAGGGGACGAGCAGAGCAACGTGGTTAGGGGGAGGAGAAAGAGGAGCTCACGGCGATTGTAGGGGGCGTCGAAGTGGGCTCGGGGAAGCACGGACGGCGTCATGGTGTTGCCGGCGATCTCGGCAACCGGAGGGAGAAGAAGGCCATGCAGGCGGCGATGCAGAGCGGCCGAGCTCACGTGACTCATCGAAGAGGAAGAGGGCGCCGTGGAGGAGCTTCTTGGCACGTCGTCGGGGCATGGGGTGGCCGGTGGCCACGGCGACAACGAACGGCGGCGACGAGCGCGTTCGGTCCGGGCGAGAGAGAGGGAGCAGAGGAGGAGAGGAGCAGGGAGAGAGGAGAGGAGTGCAGGGGGGGTGCTGGTGTCGTCGTGGCGCGTTCAGAAGAGCCGGGGCGTCGCGGTGGAAGCAGGAGCTGGCGCGCGCGCGGCGACCACGCTCCCTGCCTACTGGCGCGGGGAGGAAGACGACAGAGGGGGATGCGGTGGTGGGCTGGGCCACCTGATGGGCCGGCTCAGGTGGGCCTCCAGGTGAGCGCCAGGTACGTTTTGCCTCTTTCTCTCTTTTATTTCCTGTTTTCTATTATCTGTAACTGTTTTGAATTTATTAAAAATGCCAGAGCATTTTCAAAAATCATGAGACTGCTTGTGGCCACTGTTTGGATTATTTCCAACAGCAAACATTTCAGTTCATGAATATTTGGACATTTAAAATATTATATAGCATTTAAATGCCCAAATGCAAATAGAATAAGATTTAATTCAGAGTCCAAATGGTCATGGAAAAATGTGCATCACCTCTGGTTACTGTTTACAGTATTTCCCATAAATGAAGAACATTTTTTTGAAAGCCATTTGGATTTACTGAAAAATATTTTAGTTGACCCTAGTTGGATTCCTTAAAGCTAGGGTTTAAACAATCCCCATTTCAAATTTCTTTGGAATTTAAACATGATGATATGGTGATCATGCAAGGACAAGCAAAGGCTAAACTGGGGCTGTGACAGCTCACCCCCACTAAACAAGAATCTCGTCCCGAGATTCAAGTCGTGAGGTAAGGGGACAGAGGGACACAAGCTATCACAATCTTCACGATCCAGGTTGCACTTCAAATGAACGTTGATCTTGACATCCTCGCTTTTGAGATCTTCATCCACGCGATGATGACGGAAAGAAACTATACTAGGATTGATCTTCTCGAAGATCGAACTATACAAGATCAACTCACGGAATGAGATGTTGAAACATCTCGGGTAGAGACACAAACACATAGAAGGAATGGAAGAACAAATGACGGGGTTCAAAAGTAGTGAGGAAAAATTGCCATGATTTCATAACGGGGCACCTCAGGGAAGGTGACTCGTAGAATTATTCCCTTAAGTGGCAAAAAGAATTACTTTTGATCCATAGATCATTGGAACTCTTCTCACCAGCCTGAGGAAATTCACAATTGATCGATTGAAGGAGCTCGAAGAAATGGCATACTCGGACTAGGTTGGATGATGTGGACTACCTTGTTGAAGACAACGCGATGAATGATTTTGCTTGCGCGTGCTCTCAAGAACTTGAGCATTTCCATATTCATCAAGGTTCTACCAACATCCGTGTCAAGGATCTTGGCAACACAACATACCACCATGATGAATAGTGATGGACGATGCAGATGCAAAGGAAGATAACACCTTCTCAGATTTCACCTTAGCGAGGCCAAGAAAACAAAACCTGGATGATCGACCGAGAGACATTTAGCACTCCGCTTCTAATGTTCCCCTTGATGTGCTAGCGTAACCCATTAACAGATATGGTTTGATATCTAGAACATCAAGTAAAAAGGTTGGACTTCGGGAGAACAAGAATCCACAAGGAATAACTATGGAAGTAAATCCTGCGAGATCCTTATGGGGAGGTGGCCAACTTTCTCAATCAAGATGCTACAATAATAAGTCTTCCGGTTGGGTGTGTTGGCCACAACATCCACCTTACCGGGTTACAGGGAGACCAATATTATAGTTCTTGAGGAACGTTCCAACCATCATATCTGCCTGAGATTCAGATCTGGCTGGTGTCAGGTTAATCCAGACTCATCAAGTCTAGAAAGAAAAATGAGAGTTTGCAACACAATTCGACGAGATGACGTTGCGAGATTCTCGGGGAACGAACTGCGATAGCAAGCTCCAAAACATGAGCTGGTTTTGCTACAAACATGTGAACACGTTGTCCTAGACAACATGACCACATGGTAGTCTTATAATAAAACACTACCGAGTTCAGGTGGGGAACCATCATCAAGGATTACGAAGTCCTTGCATAAGGCATGCCCTTAAGAAGGAACTTCCTTTCCTTGAACAAGTCAATCAGTGGCTTGGTGTGCTGGGAATACGAATGGAGTGGAGGTAATTAATCTACCAAACCATAGAATACTTTGCACGTGTGCATGACTGATTTGGGATGATTCCAAGGAATACAAAACAAACCTTTCTCAAACTCACGGCGGCAACTTGCACCAAGTGCACGTGAATTAGAGGAAGTATCTGCTTTCATCCAAACATATACTTCATGAAGGAAACACGAAGACAATGCTTATAAAGCTTCCAATACTAGTGTAGCGTTCCACATGAATCATGGGGGAGACAAAATGCTGCTGATGGGCTCAACAACAACTCATCGGAATTTCCATATCACTGGACTTCCACCATCATGTGAACACGGTGATAGCATTGGTCAGACCAAATGATATAATGGTGTATGCTCGAGGGATCAACCACGGGTAGGACAACATTACGAACATCGTTGGTACTGATTTGACTTGATGATAGCCCATACTCAAATCAAAGATTGGGTAAGACAATAGGTTCAACAACTGATCACGAGGACCAAATGGTGAAAATATCATCTTTCTTCAACACACACACACAAAAGATATCCATTAGAGATGAACTAAGTCAGACAAGCTTTATCTTCCAACTCTCCAAGTTGTTGTCTAGCTCAACCAACTAGCTCAGGGATATCTAACACAGATTCTTGGAGAAAGGGTGGTTCACAAGGAACCAACTTGATCACGAGCTCAACATAACAGTCTAGGGACAACCTGGTAATACTTCCGAGAAGATATTCAGAAAATCACGAACCACCGATATGTTACTACGCTCGAGAACAACCTTGCTGTTCAGGGCAAGACGATATGATCAAATAAGGAAGGATTGGCACTATCCTAACTCATCGATCAAAGGGTGCACCAACAAAAATGGACTAGGTAGCACGATCCATCTTAGAATGATGGTTCAGTAACCAACACGCTAAGAATGAGTTTATTGTCCTTTAACTACCAAGCAACACAGTTGCTAGGAGTATTGATTTCACACAACACGATTCACTTGTCGGCATTCCGGTTACAATAACATGAAACCGAGGAATGAATAATGATGGTGATAAGTATTACTGCGTCAAGAATTCATAAGAGGTGGTGCAATTCTCATGACACTCTTGACATAAAGATGGTAACACTCCAAGGTAGAGCAGAGCAGAAGCTGGATTGGCATTTTGATCTGCGGGATACAATTGCTTTGACCCAATCCGAGATATAGATGAGGTACTGGAGTTTGTTTCTCCTAGTCATTCCGGAATAAGAATGGCTTGACAGACCACAAGAATAGCAGGCATCGATGAACACGAATGCACAACTATTCCTGACTATGAATTGATAGACTAGGGTCGGAATACAGCTGAGGAGGGTCAACTCAAGGAACATATAACTTTCTGAGTTGTGGATTCATGGGTTAGTATGTCAAACGAGTTCAACAATTTCTTCCGGATAACCCGTGCAGAAGGTAGAACTGGCAGAACCACAATATAAGTGGAGTACTCCTCAAGAGCACCATGGTTGTGATCTTTTGATTCAAAACGAATTTCTGCCAAGGATGGTTCATGGCATTTGGAAGAAGGAAATACCACGGACCTCGAGGACTAACGCAAAGGTTACTAATATCCTAAAGGACTAGCAAACACTATCGACATGAGGTAAGTAGGGTGAAGCTCGGGTTCAGAAACCCAGGAGTAGAATCCCTACTACTAAATGGCATCACGGGATGCTTTCGAGAATGTTGGCCAGAATCATCACACCGGGAACACATAGCATTGCTAGATTACTAGATGAACCCCTAAGACACCTAGGGTCATAATAATAGTTCCAACATAGATGTCGAGGCAATAGAGTACCTCAACTCACCGATTAGTGTGCTTATTCTGACCAAAAGGATATCGGGAATGGAGAGAAAGGATTTGCAAATGCATCAGACTATTTAGAGACCTGGGATGACTCGGACAGCATAACGGCTGTAATTGCTCAAAAATGATTTGAGACAACCTGCAAAAATGGTGGCATAGCCATTCAACATCACAATATCAACGTTCTGAGGCCAGTTATGAACATATGGAAGTAGTAGGAACTGAATTGAGGCTTGAGCTCAACAATCCTAGGCAACTACGGTTTAGTAACACGTCATCCTGAGAGATAGAAGAGAAGCCTAGTTCTTAATCCCCGTAGAAGAGAAGAGGTTGACTCAGATCAGAAGGCCATGAGGTATAAGGAGTAAAAAGAGCCTTACGTTCCCTCCCACAATCAATTCCCTTACATAACTAAAGCATTTCTAGACACAACTTCGACCAGTTTGGCTTGGTAATCCTACAGACAGTCAGGCTCTGATACCAACGCTGTCAGGACCCCGATCCTAAGTCACATCGATCCAGCATGTAACACATCATATCGCTTTGCGGCCTCACGCACGGTACTCCCACGGGTGCCACCTTACCTGGCCCGGGACCGTTTGCGCCTTTTGGCTCACGTATATGATAGTGTCGCTAGCATCCACATGACAGAGAACCCGGGCCGACATGGCTAGTCGTGAACCCAAAGCGGCGCTAGCCTATGAGGACAGGCATACATGAATCACATCGAGCATGTCGGTCATCAACGAGATTTATTAGGGCTGTAGCACTGGGCTAACAGGACTCCGAATAACACGCGCGACATTTCCCCGAAGGGACAGACATAGGAACGAAGTGAAACACATGCCGGCCAGTCAAGTGTCCAAGCAGTAGTGCTGGGCTAGCAGGACTCCGGTGAACCGGGCTGTAGCGGACTACTATCGCTCAGAAGCACAAGACTTACATTTCCCCATATGAAAGGCTGCCAAGGATAAACAACTAGATAGTCGGATCCCACACATACCAAGCATTTCAATCATCATACACACAATATGCTCGATATGTGTAAATACAACATGGCATCACAACAAGACTCTACGACTCAAAGTATTTATTCATTAGGCTCCGAGGAGCGAGATATTACAATCATGGGTCTCATGACCCAGCATCCAGAGCATACAAGCAACAAGCACATGCGGAAGCTAAACATGTCTGAGTACAGACATCTACAAATGAAGAAGGCTGAGAAGCCTGACTATCTACCAGATCCTGCCGAGGGCACAAGATCGTAGCTGAGGTAACAAGCTAAACGTCGAAGTCCACACGGAACTACTAGCGAGACTGACGTCTCTCTGCAAAAACATAAAATAGGCAAACGTGAGTACAAATGTACCCAGCAAGACTTACATCAGAACTAACTACATATGCACCATTATCAATAAAGGGGTTGGTGGAGTTTGACTGCAGCAAGCCAGCTTTGACTCGGTGGCTATCCCGAACTACGATTGCAAGTAACTCTTTTGAGGTGGCGCACACGAGTCCACATATTCACCATATCAATACGTCGGCCATGGCAGCATCGCTAGCTAGGGGACGAGCAGAGCAACGTGGTTAGGGGGAGGAGAAAGAGGAGCTCACGGCGATTGTAGGGGGCGTCGAAGTGGGCTCGGGGAAGCACGGACGGCGTCATGGTGTTGCCGGCGATCTCGGCAACCGGAGGGAGAAGAAGGCGATGCAGGCGGCGATGCAGAGCGGCCGAGCTCACGTGACTCATCGAAGAGGAAGAGGGCGCCGTGGAGGAGCTTCTTGGCACGTCGTCGGGGCATGGGGTGGCCGGTGGCCACGGCGACAACGAACGGCGGCGACGAGCGCGTTCGGTCCGGGCGAGAGAGAGGGAGCAGAGGAGGAGAGGAGCAGGGAGAGAGGATAGGAGTGCAGGGGGGGTGCTGGTGTCGTCGTGGCGCGTTCAGAAGAGCCGGGGCGTCGCGGTGGAAGCAGGAGCTGGCGCGCGCGCGGCGACCACGCTCCCTGCCTACTGGCGCGGGGAGGAAGACGACAGAGGGGGATGCGGTGGTGGGCTGGGCCACCTGATGGGCCGGCTCAGGTGGGCCTCCAGGTGAGCGCCAGGTACGTTTTGCCTCTTTCTCTCTTTTATTTCCTGTTTTCTATTATCTGTAACTGTTTTGAATTTATTAAAAATGCCAGAGCATTTTCAAAAATCATGAGACTGCTTGTGGCCACTGTTTGGATTATTTCCAACAGCAAACATTTCAGTTCATGAATATTTGGACATTTAAAATATTATATAGCATTTAAATGCCCAAATGCAAATAGAATAAGATTTAATTCAGAGTCCAAATGGTCATGGAAAAATGTGCATCACCTCTGGTTACTGTTTACAGTATTTCCCATAAATGAAGAACATTTTTTTGAAAGCCATTTGGATTTACTGAAAAATATTTTAGTTGACCCTAGTTGGATTCCTTAAAGCTAGGGTTTAAACAATCCCCATTTCAAATTTCTTTGGAATTTAAACATGATGATATGGTGATCATGCAAGGACAAGCAAAGGCTAAACTGGGGCTGTGACACACAAACATGCAGATGAAGGAGTAAGTGAATCGCCATTGAACCCCACCACTCCAGTGTAAACCACAACTAGCCAATTCAAACCCTGGTTCTCACAAAATGGAAAAAAAGCCCTAATTTTTCTAACTACTACCCTGTTCAGCTTTGAGACACAAACAATTAAGATCCTATGTAGTAAGAGACCAGCTAAACTAGCATGCCACTACTACTCACTGGATTGGAAATTCAGTCACAACTGCTACATTTTCAGCTTCGATACACCAACTGTTAACATCCTACCAGGTCTCATTCAGTAACCGTAACATCCTAGCAAGAATACCAGCAGCCGAACAATGCTCCCAGGTAAAAGCCATTCATGCTTCTGTTTAAAAGTTAACAGATGACCAAATTGGGCCAGTTGTGTTTCTACCTAACTGAAGATTGGACCATGAAGTAGGGGATACATGTGTGCATGATGATGCAACATTTTCTGATTAAATGCAGTATAAACTGACTTTTAGACTGATTTTCCATCAAAATTAAAAATAGTTACACTAAGTTTCAAAATAGAAAAATACACTTCTCAGTTTTACAAACTGAAAATTAAGAGAAGAGCTGATAATTTGACTCAAACTTGTTACACCATAATTACCAAACTACTACTTGCCGATATGTTTCGTATATCTACCTCATTGCACCCACTGTAGATGTAGCACTTGTAGACTGTTAAGCCAGTAATAGCAGGAGCTTATTTTAGCTGGGTAATTGCGGATTCAGTTGCGCAGATTGCTGAATACTGGGGCTTTAAGTTATTGAACTGAATACTCGGGCTTCAAGAAATGTAAGCTCATGCTTCTAAAATGGGGAATATCAGGCTATGAAATAAATTTGGAGGTGCGCAGGACCAAAATTATATTTGTTCGTTAAATGGGACAACTTTAAACATGTTTTGCTGCATTCTGTATAGGTTTCAATGTAGTATTAGTAGTTTTTAAAAATTTAGGTTCAGGCAGATAAAAAACCACACGATCACACGACCAATGTTGGGACTATTTGCAGAGTATGTAGAAACTAGTGCAGTCGACATTTGTCAATGTTTCGGGTGCTGTATCAAGTCATAGCGAGCATGTTCAGAGAAGCATAGAGAAAGTAGACAGGATTCATGGATGGACTTGCTCGTGCAAATTGTTTCAAGTTCCATGCATCACTACAGCATAATAACCCAACAAGGGGAGGAGGGGGGATGGGGCAGCTCACCTGGCCTGGCGTCGAGGGAGAGGAGGAGCCGCTCTGTTTGCTTGGCGTCGAAGGGGAGGAGGAGCCGCTCTGCTTGCGCCTGGCGTCGAGGGGGAGGAGAAGCCCCTCTGCTTGCCTGGCGTCGAGGGGGAGGAGGAGCACCTCTGCTTGCCTGGCGTCGAGTGGGAGAGGCACGGTCAGATCCACAACCGCAATGCAGGAAGAAGGGGAGAGGAGGAGGGGGAGCTCACGGGGGCAGTGGGGCGCGGGGAGGATGTCGGGGACGGCAACGACGCAGGGGAGGAGGCGACGAGGACCGGGTGGTGGTGGTGCTCCGGCGACGGTGGTGTGGACGGGGCGGCGTCCGGTGTCGGGGCGGCGTCGAGGGCGGCAGGGCGATGGCGTCCAACGAGGTACGACGGGGAGAGCGGCGCCGACGTCGGGGCCTCAGGCGGCGCTGGTTGGAGACGGGCGACAGGGACGACGGGGCGCCGGCGATGGGCGCAGGGGCAAGGCGGCGGGACGGCGTCGAGGCGGTGGGGCGGCGGCGTCGGGAGAGGAGAGGGGAAGGGGATCGAGGGCGAGGGCGAGGGCGAGGGGATAGGTGTGGGCCCGGGAGGAAGTATGGATGGGGGCGGCACAATACTAATGGCGCACCACACCTTGGTGTGCCATAAGTACATCCATACTAATGGCGCACCTCACCCTGGTGCGCCATTAGTATTTTTTTTTCTGCTCGAGCCAACAGGTTATTTCCCACCTAACCTGATCCACATCAAGTTCCCTCTACTAGCTCGACTGGTCAGCAGCCAGTTCTCACACCAGGAGGTCCTGGGTTCGATTCCCAAGCTCCACAAATTTTTTTATGCATTTAAAATGTTGTTTGATACTTACTTGTGTTTAAATATGTTCAAACTTGTTTAAACCATAACAGTAATATTATTTTTTTATAAGACAGTAATAATTTTTTTAAAAATATCATCAAACAGTAATGCCGGTGGAGCGGGGAAGGGTGCGGGGGGGTGCGGGGGGTCGGCGACGGCGGTTGAGTAGGGGAGGGGTGCGGGGGGTCGGCGGCGGCGGTAGAGTAGGGGAATCGAGGGTGCGGGGGGTCGGCGGCGGCGGCCGGTGGACCGGGGGGTGCTCGGCGGTGAGTGGGACCGGATCTGGCGAGGTGGGATAGCGATCGAGATGGAGGAGGATCGAGATCGAGTGTCCATGAAATTTAAAAATATTCATGATAGTTCAAAAAGTGCCCATGAAATACAATCAAGAAATGAAGGCTACGATTTAATTAAATACAATCTTCTTGCCCTTCTTTTTCGCAAATGGAGTTCTTCTGTGGAACGGACGTCCTTTAGGTAGGGTGGTCCTGCTTCTTCTTGTGGTGTATGCTGCTACTTCATCATCGTCGTCATGTCCGATCCTCGGGTCGCCGTACTTGTCGAAGTCTTGCTCATTGGCTACTCCATCCATTCCGATGATCTTCCTTTTGCCTCTCCTCACGACAACACGACTGGTCTTTGACGGGTCGGTAATGAAGAAGCATTGGTCCACTTGGGAAGCCAGTACCCATGGCTCATTTTTCGCGGTGACGTTTGCGCCCGCGGTCTTGGATTTGGCTTCGGGTATAACCATGGTGGTGAAATACCGGTCTTCTTTTAGGACGCTCTTGGCCCATCTGACACGGAACATCGGGACCTTCTCTCCAGCGTAGCTCAGCTCCCAGATCTCCTCGATCCTTCCGTAGTATCTGTCCTTGTCGTTACCGGTGTAGGATTCCATCGTTACCCCGGAGTTCTGATAACCATCGCTCTTCATGTCCTTGGCCTCGGTGTAGAATGTGTAGCCGTTGATATCGTACGCCTCATAGGTCATCAGGTTGTGCTCGGCGCCCTGTGACAAGGCGAATATGAGTTGTTCTTCCGCGGAAGAATCCTCATGTAAAGGGTACGACAGAAGCTTCTGCTTGAACCAACGCGTGAAACATGAGTTGTGCTCTTTGAGTATATCTCCGTCCGTCCTCTGTTGGCCTCGGTCATTGTACGTCTTCTTAATAAAGGTTTTGTGCTCTACCACCCAAGGATCGACCACGTCTATGTGTTGTAGCGTGACTAGGTTTGCTCTTTCAAAGTCGGCGAGTCGACCCTCGAAGTCGACATGCATTTCGCGGCGACCCTCACGGTGACCCCATCCAGCGAGCCTGCCGAGGTGCCTGTTGATGGGCGGACCAACGGGGTTCTCGATGCCTAGATAATTCGTGCAGTACGAGATGCACTCTTCGGTCAGAAAGCCCCTGGCTATGCTTCCCTCTGGACGTGACATGTTGCGAACGTATCCTTTGATGACACCATTCATCCTTTCGAACGGCATCATGCTGTGCAGGAACGTCGGCCCGAGTTGGATGATATCCTCCACTATATGGACCAGCAGATGCACCATAACGTCGAAGAATGCGGGCGGGAAGTACATCTCAAGCTCGCATAGTATCACCACGATCTCTTCCTGTAGCCTTCTGAGTTGCCTCACGCCAATCGACTTCCGAGAGATGACGTCGAAGAAGTTGCATAGGCCAAATAGCATTTCACGGACGTGCGCGTCCATGATCCCACGGATTGCAACTGGAAGTATCTGCGTCATCAGCACGTGACAGTCGTGAGACTTCATCCCGCTGAACTTCTGCTTCGCTGGGTCTAGGTATCTGCTTATCTTCCCCGCGTAACCGTAAGGAAGTTTTACTCCTAGGAGGCAGGTGAAAAACTGCTCGATCTCCTCCTGACTTAGAGTGAAGCACGCGGGAGGGTAGTCATTTCCGGTCTTCTTGGCCTTTTTGCCTTTGAGACGACTTTATGTGTCCTGCTTCGCCTCATCATCATCATCATCATCATCATAATCATATATAGCGTGAAGCTCCTGCCTGATGCCCATTGATTTCAAGTCTGCCCTTGCTTTCGTCCCATCTTTGGTCCTCTCTGGCATGTTGAGCAGGGTACCAAGCAGACTCTCGCACACGTTCTTCGTGATATGCATGACATCAAGGCTGTGAGGCACACGGTGGATCTTCCAGTACGGCAAGTCCCAGAAAACAGACCTCGTTTTCCATACCTTCAGCAGCGGCTCTGGCGCCTTTCGCTTTTTTCCCGGCTCTGGCGCCTTTTGCTTCTTTCCCGGCAGTGGGCAGTCTTTCCAATTTTTCAACAACTTGTCTATTTCCTCGCCGCTCCTCGTACACGGGCGTTTTCGGGGTTCGGTTTCACCATCGAACAGATCCTTGCGTTTCCTCCATGGGTCATCGTCGCGAAGCCACCTTCGATGTCCCATGAACACGGTTTTCGAAGACCCGAGATCTCTATCTAGCTGGCGATACGTTGTGTCATCCATGCACCGTACGCATCCAGAAAATCCGTGGACTACCTGCCCCGCGAGATATCCGTAACCGAGATAGTCGTGCACCGTCGTGAGCAGTGCGGCTCTCATAGGGAAATATTCTTTCTCTGCGGCGTCCCACGTATTGGCTGGCGTTTTCCACAGCGTGTCTAGCTCCTCCTTCAGCAGCCCCAGATACAGATTGATGTCGTTCCCTGGTTGTTTCGGCCCTTCAATTAGCATACTCATGTGAATGTACTTCCTCTTCATGCACAACCAGGGGGGAAGGTTGTACATCCACACAAACACAGGCCAGGTGCTATGTGTGCTTCTCTGGCTGCCAAACGGATTGACTCCATCGGTGCTCGCGCCCAGCACGATGTTCCTTGGATCCTTCCCAAATTCTGGGTATTCAAAATTCAACGCTTGCCACTGGCTCGCATCCTTAGGGTCACTCAGCATCTTGTCTTTTTTATCTATCTCCGGATCATTTGCGTCATCTTCTCGCTTCTTCTCCTCCCTATCCGCGTGCCAACGCAGGAGCTTTGCTACCTTAGGATCCGCGAAATACCGCTGCAGACGAGGAGTGATTGAAAAGTACCACACCACTTTTCGAGGAGCTTTCTTCCTCTTCTTGTATCGAGTGACGCCGCACACCGGACATATGGTAGACTCCGCGTGCTCGTCCCGATAAATGATGCAATTGTTCATGCAGACATGGTATTTCACATGCGGTAAATCCAGAGGACACACGATTTTCTTCGCCTCCTCCAAACTGGTCGGGCACTTGTTCCCCTTTGGAAGACGTTCGTGCCAGAATGACATGTTCTCGTCGAAGCATGCGTCGGTCATTTTGTGTTTTACCTTCATCTCCAGAGCCATGAGCGTTACTTTCAGGCGGGTATCCTCGGGCCTGCATCCTTCATACAATGGAGTAACCGCGTCTAACTCAAGTTGATCCACCTTGGCTTTCTCTCGGGCGGCGGCTCTTGCGTTATCCGTCTGCTTGAGAAGCAGCTCTTGAATATAAGGGTCCTGCACCCAGCCCATCGATGGTCCACCGTCGTATGCTCCGCCGGCATCATCATCTTCATGATCATGCCCGTCGTCTGCTCCGGCGCCATCTTCCTCATCATCATGTCCTGCATCTTCTACATGATGACTGTGTACAGCATCACCGTCGTGATCATCTCCTGGGGATTCTTCGCCTTCTCGCCCGCCCGAGCCGCGGTGGTTGCCTTGCTGCCCTTCCTCATTTCTTGCCCGGCCCCCACGGACGACTTCGTAGTCATCTTCATCACCTTGCCACCGATAGCCATCGATGAAACCACGCAAAAGCAGGTGGTCCCGCACCTGCCCGGAATCCGGGTACGCAATAAGGCTCTCCAGCTTGCATCTTCGACACGGACATCTTATCTCCGTCTCATTCTTTTGAAGCATCTCGGCCTTCGCGGACCTCAAAAACCTATTCACGATGCCTTCGGTCATCGTGCGGACCACGGTTGCCTGCCGGGTAGAGCAAAACGATATTTTAGAACCAAGAAAAAATTTGGCATGACCTTCTCTAAAAATAGGACCAAAAAGAATGCTTAATGCCAAAATTATCGCCGAAACGGAAATGAATCAACATTCTGGCAAAATATTGGCAACTATCGCATTTCAAATACCGGTACACCTCCAAACACAAACACATATGCAACACCACAAACATATGCAACACCACGAACATACATAGATCTAGCTAGGCCATAAAAAGTGCATGTGCAAATTGTTGTAGGGAGAACAACATAAATATAGCTTCCCCCCTTACTTACCTATCAAAACAAGGTAATTTAACCACTTAATTTCAATGAATCTATGGTGGAAATGAGGTGAAAAAGAGGAGGCACCCGAGACAAGGAGAAGGTGGAGAGAATGGAGTGGGGAAAAAGTGAGTGTGGGTAGGAGAGGCTGCCCAAAATATCTTGTTGCTGACCACTTACTAATGGCGCACCAGTAGTAAATGCGCCATTAGTAATCCAGGTTACTAATGGCGCACCTCTATCTGATGCGTCATTAGTAGTTTTGCGAAAAAAAAGAAAAAAAAAATCATACTAATGGCGCACTGTCCAACGGTGCGCCATTAGTAGTTTGAACTAGTAATGGCGCACGGTGGGACAGTGCGTCATTAGTAGTTATCCAACAAAACGAATAAAAAATGTAATTAAAAAAACAGCATTAGTGGCGCACTCTGGTACTAGTGCGCCATTACTAGTTACAACTAGTAATGGCGCACCGTGCCAGGATGCGCCATTAGTGTGTTTGGACAGACGCGCTAGTTCAAAAAAAAATTAGGATACTAATGGCGCACCCTAGGCTTGGTGCGCCATTAGTACTTTCAACACTAATGGCGTATCAGACTGCGGTGCGCCATTAGTATATACTAATGGCGCACCACCTGCCGGGTGCGCCATTAGTGTCAATCCCAACTATAGCATTTTTTCTAGTAGTGAATGTTGGGTTGGTGAAAAAGAATTATTCTTTTTGCAAATAAAAAATACATATGATTATACTCCCTCCGTTCCTAAATACTTGTCTTTCTAGGCATTTCAACAAGTGACTACATACGGAGCAAAATGAGTGAATCTACACTTTAAAATATGTCTACATACATCCGTATGTAGTAGTCATTTGAAATGTCTAGAAAGACAAATATTTAGGAACGGAGGGAGTATAATGCAGTATGAATCATTTATATTTCATATGTTTCACTTTGTTCATCAGAGATGGATTGGGATGGTGTTTTAAAAATATCAACTGACATACGCATTGATGTAATGACTGACCGGATTGAAACACCACGAGAAGAGGTGCATATAGCTAATCCTTATTTGTATGAATGTTATAAATGATAATACAAAATGTGCATTGTTTATAAAAAATTCAGAATACACGAGACATAGATATGGATTTTGGAGACGTTCAAAAAGAGTCCATCAACAAGGGTTCCGAAGCGACATTGTTGGAAGGAACCGAAAATTCACCGAGTTTTTTTACAACATAATGGTGTGGAAGCGGTGATATATCTCATAAAAAAACAAAGAATATGATGTCAATTTAAATGTTATCACAAAAGGTATTTTTTACCAATGTTATCAATCTTCCTTTGTCATATTGACTTTTGTATTCAACTAATTTTGCTCATTTTTTATATTGTTTTGACTCGTTTTTGTATCATGCCGACAAACTATGTTTGTACCCCTAAAGATATTACAGTCATCGAATCAATCATGTCTACCCCCAAGGAAACCAAGTTTGTGGACATTGGAGATGCCTTATTATCAATTGACGATTTGGAATGCCTTAAGATGATATGTTTTTGCACAATGGTGTAAGGCCAATTGCACAAACATCGTACTTAGTAATATAAACCATATATAATATCTAATAACATACGTATATTATAAACGTGAAATTACAGATGACAAATGCTTACATATATTGTATGCTTGATCACGATCATCTACGAGACAAGGCAGGTGAAAAGGTACGTATTATTAGCACGTTTGTATCTGGCCAGATAAAAAAGATGAAGACAAAAAAAGGCGGATGAAGGTACATATTATTACCCATCAAAATATCGTCACATCATACAACATGTTAATACTTATGTATAACAAGATATGGTTAGTCTCATCTCATCATCAATGCATATAATTATGTGTTGTTTTAATTAATCCATGTGTATAATGATTTATTATTATTTATACTCCCTTTCTTTCTAAATATAAGTCTTTATAAAGATTTCACTATAGACTACATACGAAGCAAAATGAGTGCATCCGCACTCTGAAATGCATCTATATGCATCCGTATATGGTCCATAATGAAAACTCTACGAAGAATTATATTTAGGAACAGAGGGAGTATGTAATTGTGACTACGACTTATATGATATTTACACCAGCTATTCCTTTTGATTAACATTCATGGGTACCATTGGTATCTAGCAAGCGTCAATGCCAAAAACATGGATTAATTAAAACATTTCACATGCATTATCTTTATATAACTTCAGCAAAAACATTTCAAGAGCCCGTGGCAACGCATGAGCATTCTACTAGTTTACGTAATGTTTAAGTTTGATAGAAGAAACATGGGTTTTAAAGTTCATAAAATGTGGTTTCGGCATTTGTAACTTGCGTAGCCAGATTTTATACACATACATGTGCTCCCGCTATTTACAGATACATCATAAGATTCTAGTTCATATAATTTCAAACTAGAAATACTCAATATATCGGACAGAAAATCTGTTCGAAGATAACGAATGACCAAAACCAACACAAGAAACAAAGACAAATATCAAACAAGGACCAACTATACCACACATTAGAAGCTTATTCTTGAACAAACAGGATCGCTACCAAGGACTACACACAAAAATGAAGCTTTACAGGCATATCTGTACATGTTTGCACCAAATATACATCTATGAGGCTTCTTATCTTGAAGGTCGGGCTTCAATATGTGAGGACACAAGATGATCTCTTTCCTTTTGCATACTCAAATGATGCGTGAAGGTGAATATTCTGTTCTGATGACAGTAGAGAAGAACAAAGAGGAAGGAACAAGAGCAAGAGAACTAGGGCATGGTGAATCATTTTTCCTTCATCTATTCTATAAGCGGTTGTTATTTCCCGTTTTTACTGTTAAGGATCCCCATGGAACATGTATACACGATCCAACACGAACGGGTATATCCGTATGATATACGAACACATTACAAAATAAAACTAAAATAGAAATTTGTCTATACATCCGCAAATAGGCGGATCTTTGCGGATCTTGATGCATATCAATGGCGTAAAATCCATGTGTCACGCACTTACGTGCCCTAAATCCCATTCCTATTGGATTGCCCTTAGGGCAACTCCAACGCCCGACCTCAGATGGTCTGACCGCGTCCGTTTGGAGGTAAACAAACACAATCGTGGCCAACACGCGGGAGCAAATGGACAAATGATCTTTTTTGTCCGTGGCCGACACATTTTCGGCCCAAATTTGGGTTGTGTTTGTGTCGGAACAGACAGCTCCGTGACGGGCGGCACGCGCGCCCTCGTCCTCCGCTGGCCTTCCCATCGGGGACACAACGTGCTCACTTTCCCTCCCTTTTCCAAAAACCCTCCCGCTCTCCCCTCCTCTCCCTCCTCCATGGCCGACGCCCCGAAGAAACCTGCCGACCACGCCGCCACCACTTTCCGCCCCGCGACGAAGAAGAGGAGGACATAGCAGTCAGAGCTCACGCCGGTGGAGGCCGCGCGGCTAGACATCGAATCGGCCAAGAGGAGGGCCTGACGGACCGTTGCGGCGGAGAAGAAAGACACTGCCGACTACGCCGTGGGGGCCGCGGCTGCGCAGCACAAGGCCACCGTCGACCAGAACGGGGCCATCCTCGCCAAGGCCATGCAGGCAACGACGACGCATGCCCTCGTCATGCTAGGGTTGTGACGACCCGCGCTGACCGTTCTCTCCGCCGACGCCGTGGCCGCGGCGAGCACAGGCTCGTGGGCTGTTCACCTTCCGCAGTACTGGTCGCCGAGCTCCTCCATAACACCGGAGACACACCGTTTTCATGCGTCGCGGCAACATGCTCAGACCTGGTTCTCCACGTGGCCAGACGGCAGCGCGATTGCGCCAGCCACCCCCGCTAACCCGGTCGTCATCGACCTCAATGTCACGCCTGGGTATAGTAGCGTTGGCCAGCCGACCGACGGGATGCAAAGGAAGCAATCCCGGTTGATTCCTATGGCCAACCTTCTCGATGCCCGCAACCTATTCTACAAAATGCCAATCCCGACGCCGGTGGCCGACGGCCCTGACTACAACGCGTTCATGGAGAACTTCATCTACGAGGGTCGTGGCCATACCTTCCACCCTGACAGCCAAGGCAAAGGCTTCGATCCCGACGAGAACCAAAGCCAAGACATCCGCGGCCCAGATGGTGCCGAGCACTACGGTGTCCATGAAGAAGAAGAGGCCGACGGCCATGGCAAATCATGGCATGAAGATGAGGACATGTATTGCGAAGATGAGGAAGAAGAGATCGACGATGCGGAGGAGCCACTATTTATCGATGAGTTCACCCAAAGAGCCGAGGCATAAAAGAGAAAGCAAAGCATTAGCACGAAGTCATACACCAAAGTAGAGGACATGTTGATTTACGAGAGTTGAATGTAGATAGGCCAAAATTCCAAGACCGATGCTGAGCAGGACGGCCGGACAAGATGTGGCACACGGCCGGCGCATCCAAAAAAGCAATCGGACTTCACTTCATTATTCTATCCATACGGACAAAATTCAAACAAAAGCGGACGTTCATTTGGATCGACGGTTAGAGTTGGCCTTATGAACTCAGAAAAGATCCAACCCGTGTTCCCACAGTCGTCGCCTTCTCTCTCATCCGGCGAACAAGATTCAAACCACACCAGCGTCGACGTCGACCGTCTGGTCTCGACTCTCGTCGAGCTCTGTGATGTGCGTGCGCACCAAGGTGCGTCCAGATCGGCCATTACTAGATCACAGCGTCATTTCCTTGGACTGCTGCTACATTACTGGTACCTCACGAGCCACCGCTGTGTTGACCGGGTGTGCGTAGTCCACGACTGGAAAAACCATCCTGGTCATTGGACGTGATGATATAGCCATAACCATAACTAGTGTATGTGTTAGGCTGGTTATAGTGATGAGTAACATAGACTAATAGTAACTATTTTTTCAACACAGTACGCAAGCGCTCATATACACACGCATACACTCATCCTTATGAATGTATACACGTAAATCCTACCCCTATGAGCACCTCACTGAATTGCACATCTCCAGAAATAAATGCAAGCACCAAAATTTGAACCCATAGGTTGGTTCACAGTAAGTTTATATTACTATTTTCATAATAAGTAATGTCATATGTGTGGTAACATAAAGAGCTTCATTTATTATTTGCAGAGTCATATCACATCAGAAAACGCTATGTAATGATAATATATTATGTTATTTTATTTACCTCTCTTCTAATTAATTACGTGTCACACTATATTGTTTTGCCTATCTTATATTTTCACATAAGCTTTTGTTAATTTTCAACCGATGACTATATGCATGTCTGTACGTAGCCTATGAAAGTTCAAACCTTCGTTCTAGTGATACATAACCACTTCTGCGGTCAAATTGGACATGCACGCCTACGTGCCATGAACCCGGTGTGAATTCCCTGATGTCCATTTTTAGGAGGACAGAAGTTCCAACCCTGGATGAACCAACCTGTGGTTGGATAATTAAAGAGATTATGATATTCCCAGCCCATCAGGGTTTAAATCCTGGTGCTCGCATTTATTGCTGGATTTATTTCAGAATTTTCGGCGATACGCATTTAGTGGGAGGAGACGTTTCCATCGACGACGAGGCGCCTACGGTGATTTCGTAAATCTCAAGATGATATGACGGCTAAGTCTTTCGGAGGTGCTCATAGGGGTAGGGTGTGCGTGTGTGCCCTCATAGGGTGACTATATGCGCGTGTGTATGAGCGCTTATGTCTGTACTGATGTTCAAAAAAAAGTTCCAACCCTAGTTGCTGTTTCTTTATTATATTTTTCTTTTTGAGATCCCAAGAAATATATACCCAGTTTTTCCAGAAACATTCTTTTTTTTAGCGGACCGAAAAAACATTCTCTTGAGACAGATTACAACAAAACATGAAACATATTTCCTGATCCAGGGCGAATTCAGCCCATACCCAACTTTTTGTTGCTGGGTTTGCCGAAAAAGGGTTTCCCCCGCTTTGTATACAAAGCAACCAACCGAATCAAACAAGGATAGATGCTGGGGCGGAAGCAGCACAATCACGCCCAAAAAAAAACAACAGAGAAAGAGCAAAAGAAACAAATGCCGACAACAGCGGATCAACAAAAACGAAGAAGCCTCGCGATCGCTGGGCCCACCGCGCTCATCCACTAGGCTCCAAGACTCCGAAGCGCCGGCACCAATCAACACCTCCAAGAAGGATCGCGACGATGACGACACTGCTGCCAAGGGTTTCCCCCGGTACACGACGATGCGAGAGGAAGGGTAGCCCCCGACGCCCTCCCGGAAGGTCCGGTGGCACCCACAGGCGCCACCGCGCCGGAGTCGGCCACGCCGACAGGGGTTTCCCCCGATCCCAACCCACACTTCGGGCGCTCCGGATCCCGCCACCAAACCAACCACCACCCTGCGCCAACGCGGTCATCAGGCCTCCACGCCGTCTCACCACGGCACCACGAAGTAAGGACAACACGGCGAAGAATCAGAGCCGGGACTAGGGCATCAGCACCATCGGCATGCGGGAGGGCCCCACCTCCACCGTCAGCGACAGTAGCCGTCCGGACGCAATAGCAGAAGCACACCAGGCCCGTAGGCCCACAGGCCCGGCCGAGCCCTCGTGGGCCCGTAAAGCTCCCGCCTTCGCGCTGCTGCCGGCACGCCGTCAGCGCCGACGCCCCAAGTCCGAGCCGCTCCACCTCCTCACCGCGCCGCAGACAACGAGACCATGCCGGGGGCCGGCCCGTTAGGGCCCAGATGGGGCCCGTCCGGCCCAGATCTGGGTCGGGGGCGCGTCGACGGCCACCCAGCACCACCACGCCGCCCCGCCGCTAAGGAGCGGCGCCGTCACCACGCCTGCCGCCGGCCGCCACCGCAGGGCCGCCGGACCGCAGCCAAGCCAGGCTGCACCGCCGCCGCCTCCCTGCCCCGAGAAGGGAGCACGCGCGCGCGGGGACTGGAAGGCCCGCCGCCGCCGGCACCACCCGTGCCAGCGCCGGGGGCGCCCGCCGACGGCGGCGGGGGAGATGGGGAAGGAGGGGACCTGCGGGCGAGGGGCGCGAGCTCCGCCCCGGCCACCTCACGGGGAGGCGGCGCGAGGCGGTCTAGACGGAGGAGGGGGAGGGCGGAGGGGAGGCGGAGGCGGGGGGCGAGACCGACGGCCGGCGGCGGCGGGAGGGACGGCGGCGGCGGGAGGGGAGCGGGGGAAACCCTAGCGCCCGCCTAGTCGCGGGAGCCTCTTTTTTGAGGAGGCCAACCTCTTTCGCCTCTTGCCGGGTTTAGACCAAATAAAGGTCAAGATTCACCTGGTCCGCATCAAGCGGTCAATTTGTCGCATGGTGCGCGTTCGACTAGACTGGCCCATCACCAACTCGACCTGGCGCATTGTCGCGATTCGTCGGGAACTATATCGACGGGACCGTACTGCAACTGCTCGACATAAATTGTAGCGACTCAACTCGTACTATAGCATTTTTTTAGAAAGTTTGTGTACAACTTTTGTAAACGTGGACATTTTTTGAAAAAACATTAACATTTTCCAAAACTCATGAGTATTTTTTGAAATTTTGACCATTTTTAAAACTCCAAGTATTTGAAAAAATCAAACAAATTATGAAATTTTCAAACTTTTCTTATCTATGCTGACTATTTGAAAAAATCTAGAACATTTTCTAATGCATCTTGAATTTTTTTAGCTTCGACTACAATTTGAAATTTATGAATACTTTTTAAAAATGCCACAACAATTGATCATTTTTCAGAGAACACAATTTTTTCAAAAATTTCAATATTTTTAGGAAATGCACGAAAATATTTAGAAAAATTTGAATACTTTTATAAACAGGATTTTTTAGGACTTCTGCATTTTTTGAGATTTTTTAAAACTTTTTTATAGATTTTTGAAAAACATAAAAAAACAGTAAAAGAACAACTTAACAGAAAAGAGAGAGTCCACGATCAAAACCTTCTGGAAGGTTCACAAAAGGGTAAAAGAGCGAACATGAACCTTCCAAAAGGTTCCTAAAATTGGAATCACGTTCTATGTGTAGGCTAGCTAAAATGGACACACCCACCCGAGCGCTAGCTTTGCTTCATGTGTGCAAATTCTCACATTTTGATGCTTAATGCGGCAAATAGGATTTGTCATAGATTCCTGACATATAATGGCATCATATTCGCAAATGCTACATACTGCTCGAATCATTTTCGGGCTTAGACATAATATAAGGTCTAGATTCCAACATATATGGGCACTATATTTGTAAAATGCTATGTATCGCTCATGAGCAATGCATAGTGGTCGCCTACATGATCTGAATGAGTCGGGCCAATAAGCGGCAAGCAACCATGGGCCAAGAGAAGACACGAAAATCATGGGTCGTGCCAACACTGTGAACGGCATGAGCACCGGTCACTTATATATTGTTATAGGTGATACATAGCCGCGAAATCTATATCTTCCTTACTACGAGATGGAATCACCTTCACTCTCATGCCTATGAGACACGGCCAATCAAAGAAAGGATTTTGCAAATTGTGAGTGGGTGGAGAGAAAGGAGGCTTTGATCAAAGCGGTGGCTCAAGCAATCCCGACGTATGTGATGAGTGTGTTTAAATTCTCGAAAAAAATTATAAGGGGATCACTGATGCAATATCGCACTACTGGTGAGATGATGGAGAGAACCAACGTAAGTTACACTGGTTCATGTGGTGGAAAATGTGTGTCCCCAAGGAAAGAGGAGGTATCAGTTTTTCTGACATTCACAGTTTCAATTTGGCTATGTTGGCTAAGGAGTGTTGGAGGCTTGTGGAGAACTATGGATCCTTGTGTGCCAGGGTATTAAATCAAAGTATTATCCCTCTAGTGGTCTCTTAAATTGTGAGCTAAAGAAGGTTCATCTTATGTTTGGCAAATCATATGGGCTGATGTACAAACCTTTAAGAAAGGTGTATTTGGAGGGTAGGAGATAGAACTAAAATACATATATGGAACAACCGCTGGATTCCCAATAGCCATAGCAGGAAAGTGATCACTACTCGTGGAAACAGAGTTCTAACTATGGTGAGTGAGCTTATTGATCTAATTATGGGTGAGTGGGATGAGCAGCTGATTAGGGATAAATTTTGGCCTATAGATGTTGACATAATTCTTCAAATTCCTTTATCCCACCAATCAATAGAGGACTTTGTGGCATGTCATCTAACAAAAAATGGTATATTCAGCATAAGGTCGGCTTACTATAAACAATGGGAGGACACGCATGTTAATGAGAACCCAAATATTTTTGGCCAAGGAGGATCGACACCACACCCAATATGCAAGAAACTTTGGAGTGTGAAGGTACCTGGAAAGGTGACGATCTTCTTATGGTGATGTTTGCATAATGCAATCCCTTGATTATGTGTTTTAGCCAACTGTCACATTGGAACCAACTCACAGTGTCCAATATGTAAAATGTATGCGGAAGATGTTAGCCATGCTCTGTTTAAGTTTGAAAGAGCAAATCTGGTCTGGGATGCACTCATGTTGAGAGACGTGATTAAAAACGCAACTCTGCTTGATAGGTTTGGCTCCGCGATCAATGAGTTCCTGTTATGTGACTCTTCTGTCAAATCCCTTATATGGAACCAGTCCAATTCTCAGAAAATAGTAGCGGCCACTTGTTGGTATCTATCCTGGCATAGGAGATGTGTTGTAAGAGAAGAAGAGGTGCTACCCCCAAGACGAATTGCTCCAGCGATCCAGGCACTGGCGCTATGTGTGGGCTGCCAAGAACCCAACATCAACTCCAAGACTGAACTAGTGGAGTAAGGGCCTAGCTGGACAAATTTTAATCAACGTAGATGCCTTTTCTAATCATGACTATAGAGGATCTTGCGGCACTGTAATACAGGATCACAAGGGGCACTTTCTTGTGGCCTCAATGGCAGTGATTGAGCATGTATTTAACGTGGTTTCAGCGGAAGCGGTGGCGTTGCTTGAAGGATTGAAACATGCAACAAGGACATTCTGATCTGTATGGAGAATATCATAGTTGTCCAAGTTTTGAAGGATGATGAGGGCTACTCAATGACGGCAGCAACATTTTTATCTTCATCTCGTAGTGAGTTGGAAAGTTTCGTAAAGGCATGTATTAAATTTTGTAATAGGGAGTCTAATCTAGTAGTGCATGTATTAGTTGAATGGGGATGAGGGAACCAACCTTCACAGTAGTTTGATTCGCCTCCGAGTTTCATTGTCAAATTCTTAGCGGATGATGTAGGTGTGGTTTGATTTTAATAAAGCTAGCCATGACGGCCTTTCCTTAAAAAAATGAGACATGACCCATCAAACGAATTACGTTCAATTTATCACTAGCGCTCATGCCAAGTTTCCTTCCGCTTTTCATACAACTGCTTTGGTAAGTCACTATTTTCCTTTTCAGTTTGTTGTTCTTTTCTCCTTTTGTTTAAATTTATTTTTTGTTTCGGTTTATCTTTTCTGATGATTCCTTTTTTTTCATTTGTATATTGAAATTTGTGTTTCAAGAACGTTCGCCGGGTATTTCATCATGTATTTTCTTTAAAAAAATATGTATTGGGAAGGTACAATGAGGATATAAAAAATTCATCTGCTATTTAAAAATATTGATTGTGTATTTAAAAAATGTTCTTCTCGCATTTCCCGAAAGGTCATCATATATCTAAAAGATGTTCCACCATGTATTTTTAAAAAGTCAATATTGTATTTTCAATATATTTTTATCATGTTTTTTGTAAAAAAAATCCATCATGTAGTTAAAAATTATTTATCAAATATGGAAACTTTTTCATCTTGTACTTCAAAACTATTCATCATGACTTTAATTATTGCATACTAAATAAATGTATATTCGTTACAAAATTTCATCTCATACTTATCTATACCTAATAATAAAGTACGTAGTGTTTCTGCCCTTCCTCCATCATATGTTTTATAAAATGTGCCCTGGTATTTTTTTCAATAATCCACGAACCAATACTATGTCTCCCCCATTTCTCTCTATCTGGTGGGCTTCAGCCCAACTTCTATAACTGTCATGCTTATGTGGGCGCTCGTTAGTATTCCGCATTCATCTGCAGAAGGCCAGTTCACTCTGCTTTCAGCCTGTTTAGGTCCTTGGTCTTTATTATTTACAAAGAATATGTTAAAATGATCATCCTATAATTTTGCGACCATAACTCAAATTTAAATAATTTATATATGTGATTTGACCAGAACAACACTTAGTTTCCAACAGTGCTATTAGTCGCTCCTCTTAATTAATATAAAATTCTTCTTTGGGTGTAACATTAATAACCTAGTTAATTGCTATGGAATATTAAATATTTTCTACCTCATTTAAATTGGCTACACATGTTAAATAAAGTATGATAGAAGGGCTTGCATATATTAAATTATGTGTGTGTGTGTGTATTCTGATCGTAGGATGAGAATAATATTTTAATCAGAGCGCGCCCTATATAGGGGGTTCCTCAACTCCCAAGAAACCAATGAACAACTACAGGAAAAAAACACGTCTCGCTCCTCCCGCACCACCTTTGCCCCCTCCCATCCCCATGACCGGCACGAGCACACCGCGCGCTACCCCGGGAAAACGCGGCCACCACCCCCGGATACGGCCGTTGCGCCACCCCCGTCCCTGAATCCGGCCGCCGAACCGCCCCCGCTCCGGATCCGATCCTTGAAGGAAATATGCCCTAGAGGCAATAATAAAGTTGTTATTTATATTTCCTTATATCATGATAAATGTTTATTATTCATGCTAAAATTGTATTAACCGAAAACTTAGTAATGTGTGAATACATAGACAAAACAGAGTGTCCCTAGTATGCCTCTACTTGACTAACTCGTAAATCAAAGATGGTTAAGTTTCCTAACAGTAGGCATGTGTTGTCATTTGATAAACGAGATCACATCATTAGAGAATGATGTGATGGACAAGACCCATCCGTTAGCTTAGCATAATTATCGTTTAGTTTTATTGCTATTGCTTTCTTCATGACTTATACATATTCCTCTAACTATGAGATTATGCAACTCTCGAATACCGGAGGAACACTTTGTGTGCTATCAGACGTCACACGTAACTGAGTGATTATAAAGATGCTCTACAGGTGTATCCGAAGGTGTTTGTTGAGTTGGCATAAATTGAGATTAGGATTTGTCAAACCTGTGTCAATCATGTATAGCTACGCCGGACTCATCTAACCGTGTCCGTGGTCTTAACGACCTGTCAGATGCTCTAGTTGGTGAGGCCGTTTAGTGTGCGGCTGCCAAGGCAGCCGCACAGTCTTCCACGCGCAAGGAGCGCTCAATATTTCCATTTACTGTAATGATGTCACGTGGACCGGGCATCTTAAGCATGAGAGAAGCGTAATGCGGTATTGCGTTAAAGCGGGCAAAAGCTTCGCGTACGAGTAGTGCTTGATAGCCACTTTGGAACAGAGCGATGTGAAAGGTTAACTTTTCGCTGCGGAAGTTATCGGGAAAGCCGAATATAACCTCTAGTAGCAGGGAGCCCGTGCAATGGGCTTCTGGGCATGACGTTGCTCCTTTAAATGCAGTATTGTTGTGGCTGATTGTTGTTGGGTCTATCCCCATTTTGCGGACTGTATCCTGATATATCAGGTTTAAACTACTGCTGCCGTCCATCAAGATTCGTGTGAAGTGGTATCCGTCGATTATCGGGTCTAACACCAAGGCAGCCCATCCTGCATGCCGGATACTTGCCGAGTAATCCCGATGGTCGAAGGTGATCGGTTGGGACGACCAGTGGCGGAACTCCGCGGTGATAGGCCCTGGGGCACGTGTCTCTATGAGTGCCACGTTGTTTTTCTTTATCACGTGTAACACGTTTACTGTTTTCACTTCTGGTGGGAATTTCTTCTGTTCCCCAGTGCTTTGTTCGCGAGGCTCGTCGTCGTCTTCATTTGGTGTATCCAACCCCTTGTGTTCGGCGTTGAGTTTGCCGGACTGCTTGAAGACCCAACATTCTCTATGGGTATGATTGGCAGGTTTATCAGGGGTGCTGTGGATCTGACATAGTTTGTCCAGAATCTTGTTTAGGCTGGACAGTTCGTCTTTGTTGCCTTTGGGGGGCAGCTTTTGCTGGCCCGGCCGAGAGCTTTTGAATCCGGCGTTTACCGTCGTGCTCTTCGGGCTGTCTTGTTTGTTCCGGCGCTTGTTTTTGCTGCGTCATCGCTTCCCGTTTTCGTCCCTGACTTCGGATGTACTTGGGTCGCTGGTGCTGCATCCGGCTAACCAGTTGTCCTCGCCCGCGCAAAAGCGGGTCATGAGGCTTGTTAATGCAGCCATTGTTCTTGGCTTTTCATGGCCGAGGTGTCTGGCGAGCCATTCGTCTCGAACGCTGTGTTTGAAAGCTGCTAAGGCTTCGGCGTCCGGACAGTCGACTATTTGGTTCTTTTTAGTGAGAAACCTATTCCAAAGCTTTCGGGCTGACTCTCCGGGCTGTTGAGTTATATGACTTAGATCGTCTGCATCCGGTGGTCGGACATAGGTCCCTTGAAAATTTGCCCGAAAAGCATCCTCGAGCTCTTCCCAACTACCAATGGTGTTTTCGGAGAGGCTTTTAAGCCAGTGCCGGGCTGGCCCTTTGAGCTTGAGGGGTAAGTACTTGATGGCATGGAGATCGTCTCCTCGAGCCATGTGGATATGGAGGATGTAGTCCTCAATCCAGACCCCAGGGTTTGTCGTTCCGTCGTATGCCTCTATGTTTACGGGTTTGAATCCCTCTGGAATTTCATGGTCCGGCACCTCATCGGTGAAACATAGGGGGTGTGCTGCACCTCTGTATTTGGGTGTACCGTGGTGTTCGGATTTTTGTTGTGTTGCATTGTGTGCTGGAGCGCGCTTTCTTGGCCCGTAGATGGATCTGGTTGGGCCATCCTTATGATGCGATTCCTCACGTGGATCGCGTACTGGCTTGTGTGCGGCATCATTCGCCGTTCTATGTTGGCCCCGAGGTCGTCTATCCGATCGGATGGTTGTTTTGTTTTTTGGTTGCGGGGGCTCAAAGGCCTCATCATCGAATTCAGGTAGTAGCTTTCGCTTCGGGTAGCTCTTTGTGTGGCGACTGCCACCATACTTTTCTGTGGTGTTGAGTACTTTACTCCATCTGATTCTGAGTGTATCTTCCGCAGCCTTGAGCTTTCGCTTCTGCTTTTTCAGGCTCCGCGCAGTGGCGACAAGCCTTTGGAGATTCTTCTGCTCCAGGAGCTTGTCCGGTGTGATGTCATCCGGACTGTTATCCTCGCTGGAGACGGGTTGTTCGGTTTGATTCTCCGTGTTGCCGTCGTCAGACGGTTGTTCAATGCCATGTTCGTCGTCCGCTGGCTCACCCTACTCTATCGTTGGGCCTGTATGATCACTGCTTCTGCCGAGGCGGGATTTGGAGCGGCGTTTACGCCGCCGCTTTGACTGCTTGTCGAGGGAACGATCCTTCGTTGAGTCTTTCCGTTCCTCATCGTCGGTTTCTTTGGGTGTGTCCACCATATATACATCATGGGATGAGGTGGTTGTCCAGTGCCCTGTGGGCAGTGGTTCCTGTTCGTCTCCTACATCATCGTCCATACCTTCGATGTCTTCGGAGTCGAAGTCGAGCATGTCGGTCAAATCATCGACAGTGGCTACTAAGTGGGTGGTGGGTGGGCGGCGAATTTCTTCGTCATCCGCTTCCCAATCCTGCCGGACATAGTTCGGCCAGGTTTCTCCTGACAAGGAGAGGGACCTTAGTGAGTTCAGTATGTCGCCGAAAGGCGAGTGCTGAAAGATATCCGCGGAGTTGAACTCCATGATCGGTGCCTAGTCAGATTCGATAGGCACGGGCGCAGGCGGTTCGGAGTCCGTGGCCGGAAAAGAATCCGGCAATTTGGCGTCACGACTCTCGTGAAGGGTAAGGTTGGTATTCGGCTCAATCGCTGTTGAGACTGTGGCCTCCGTGGCGGGGTCTAGCCACCCGTCCATGGAGGCGCAATTGGCTCCGAATTGAGGGTCGGAGCAGTTGCAGGTGCGATCTCCTGAACACTATCCGATGGTAGAGCTAAATCATGCTCATCGTGACCGTGCGGCGCACTTGGCAGGGGCTCGAATCCGTTGAAGATCAAGTCTCCGCGGATGTCGGCCGTGTAGTTTAAGTTTCCAAATCTGACTTGGTGGCCAGGGGCGTAACTCTCGATTTGCTCCAGATGGCCAAGCGAGTTGGCCCGTAGTGTGTCAGGACCGGATTTTCGGGGTATAGTTTCCCAGAAAATGGCCCTTATGCTCACTAGCCCCAGGATTATTGTTAGCTGATGAGGCACCAACTTGATACAAAAACTCCAAGCAAAATTACAGGATATGAAGTACAAGACCATTCTAGCTTATGAGTACAACAAATGGTTTCTAGTGGTTGATGGCGGAAGCGGTTTGTGGTTCACCATTGACTATGGGACTCCATTTCCCACAGGAACAGCTGACCAGGATAACTCCTATCTTCGTGAGGCGGCTATCTCCATTGCGTAGGTTCCGGGGCTGTCATCGCAACGCTCCTTTCCACGCAAGAAATCTGGCCAAGACAATAGCCAGGGACAAGCCAGTGAGTACTTTGAATGTACTCGCAAACATTATGAACACAGGCATAATATAACAAATGATAATCATGCTCTAAAATATGCCATGATCACTACGTCAGTCACGAAATCAGATATATGATGCACACAAACAAGTTAATCATATAGAATATGAACAACAACCCGAGGGATGGAATAAAATGCACCGATCGGGTGTCTGAAGCGATGCCTCGAAAGGATAATAATATAAAGCATGCCTCAGTCGGGCGTCTGTGCGACACCACATAAAGGTCTTATATATAAAAAGAAATAGCAAGCATGCCACAGTCGGGCGTCTGTGCGACACCACAAAAAGGGCTTATATATAAAAGAAATAACAAGCATGCCACAGTCGGGCGTCTGTGCGACACCACATAAAGGGCTTATATATAAAAGAATTAACAAGCATGCCACAGTCGGGCGTCTGTGCGACACCACATAAAGGGCTTATAAGTAATTGAAATGACAAGCATGCCACAGTCGGGCGTCTGAGCGACACCACCTAAAGGGCTTATATATAAATATAATCCTAGTGAATATCCAGGAGGTAGAACCGTCCCAGGGATACTCATTAATTCAAATAATACAAATGGTTAGCCCACAATAATAATCATAATCATCATATGTCACAGTTATAATCAATGTCCGGGTTTAGTAGTTTCTCCTCCGAAGACCGACACTAAGACCGACACTTGACCCATCCCAGACTGTAGTCCTTAACCATGGACACGACTATTCGAATAGGTTTAATCTCTGCAGAGGTTGTACTCTTTACCCACTAGCAACGGATTCCTTTAGTCCATCGGGACTAATTCCGTCCACGGTATTTTGATTGAAAACACACCTGACCGCACACACCAGCCTAACTTACCGGTGTCTGGAATCACCCTTGACACCTGTTAAGCAAAACTCTAAGTGGGGATGCTACAACCTCGACTAGCATGGGATCACAAAATTTATACCGCACGCAAACTAGGGGAGCTACCCCTTCGGCTACAACCGAAAACACCCATGCCCCCGGACTAGGTGGCATGCCTACCAGATGCCTCCGGTATCTTCCACCATGGCCTCTCTGTACGGTGTGTGCTAGGAAAGGGGTTGACAACTTACTGAACCGTACCCTACCAATGGCAGGGACAAGTGGTAGTACGAAACAAGTATGGGGGTTACCGGAACAAGACTCGATCTATGGTCGACTCAGGAGGTTTAGGCATTCCCTGCACGATTAGCGTAACAAATATATTTCAATCCAACAAACAGAGTCACCACTCATCATACCTCATCATGCCATACCGGACACCACTGTCTCGACGAGGAACTGGAGACAAGCATCGTGTCTACCCAAGACAGAGGCTTTCCCAATTTCCTTCCGGTAGGCATGAAGGCTATATGAGGGTGACCGCTATCACAACATATCAATGTTCAAAAGCATGGTATCATTAACATGCACTTACGAGTAGGATCATATCACCCTAATAAATAACGGAAATTTCAAGGCAGGGTGGTGTTGTAACCAAAATTAAACAACACACTGCAATATTATGCCGGGGTTCAGAATGCTTGCCTTCAAGGTGTGGAGAGGTGAGGTGCTCTCCAAAACTTTTGAAAGTTATATCTCCCCTCCAAATTCCTATTTTCAAAAATATTCCAATAACACATATTTTAAAAACAGTACAAAAATTTGCCCTAATTATTTTTGAAATAAATCTTAAAATAAACTAGGTGGAATTTGAGAGGGGTAGGAAAAAGAATCAATCCATTTGGAAATATTTAAAAAGATATAGTCAGCCAAAGTTTAGTCAAATTCTGTTTTTAAAATAAAATAGAAAAAGGAAAACGCTTCGATACAGAATACGCTTTCGGGGTAGGGGACACGTACTCGAGACTTTACGCTTTCACTTATCCAGCGTGGACGGGCGCGTGGGTCACTGACAGTGGGTCCACGGGTCCCACTGGTTAGGTTTGACTAGTCGTCTCTCCCTCCTCTTCCTCTGCCCGAGCGGAGGCGGGACTCCGGCGATGCTCGCCGGCGAACGGCGGCACCGTTCGAGAAACCGAGGCCATCCGCAGGCTCAGGGGGTCGAGGCGGTCCTTCCGGTGGTCGCTATGGTCCCTAGGGTGGACGGAGTCGCCGGTGGCGAGCTTCGCAGCGGACGATGGCCGTCGGGCAGAGTGGGTTCTTGCCTCCGGCGGTTCCTGATCAAAATCGAGCATGGGGATGGAGTCACGAGACGTAGAGAGAGCTTCTGGTGAAGAGAGTGGAGAGGGGGAGGCCCTGGTGGCACCAGAATGGATCGGGACGAGGCGGCGGCCGAGCTGGCCGGAGATGGGGAAGACGGCCTTCCTCTCTTCGATTGTTGGCTAAGGGGGCACTAGGTGAATGGTTTGAGGCTGCCTGGGGAATGGGACGTGCTCGGGGGCTTCTTATATAGCGTAGCCATGTTGGTTCGCGGCGGCCATAGATAGGATCACCGGCGACCGCCATTCTGTAGTAGCAGAGGGACGTGGCGGCGACGAGTGCTTACGGACAAGCTTGCGGATGAGCTTGAGCTGCTCCAGGGGGCAGCTGGCGAGCGCTAGTGGTCCGGGCGGCGCTGTCCGGGGCAGGAGCCCACTGTGGCCGGCCGCTAGCCGCCGTGGCCGACCTGACGGCGCCGCTGTAGGGCGCCAGGGGCGGCTCTGCGGTGAGGGAGGGGCGGGCGTGCTGACTGCGAGTGGGGAGAGGCCAGAGCGGGCGCGGGGAGGCGGCCGTCCAACGCGGCGGCTCGGGCACCCGCACGTGCAAAACGCGCGCTCTGGGCGCGCCCAGAGCATGCACGAGACGTGCTTGACAGTATGCCAGGGTAGCCTAGAGTGCTTGAGCGAGGCTGGCAAACAACAGGACTAGTTTAGAGTTAGTAAGGAGATCAAGGGACATGGTGGTTAGGTCAGGGGATCAAGTTCACAATGTAAACTTGAAATCATGCCAAATCTGGCTATGCACACAGGGTGTTTGACAGAATGCTATGTGCATCTAGGCAACTCTTGGGGTGGCCCAAATCTCCAGATCATAGTCTTTTTAGATGAATGAGAGGGTGGTAAGGTTAGTTGGCCAAATTTAGAAACTTGTTAGTGTAAGTTTTGCAAAACTCCAGTTCTGGACAGAAGGAAAAGGGCATAATTTCATGAACCAAAAATGCTCCAATGAGTGCAACCTCCTGGACATAAGGGTTTGGTATGGTGTACTACAAGCAGGAGAAAGCTCATGGTCACTAGAGCAAAATTGAATAGGGATGCAGTAGAATACATCCAACTGGGCCAGAATGAAAATGAGGTTGATTCACTCAAATTTTTCAAAGAACATCACTAGGGTTTTGCATAATGTTGAATAATATACTACTACAAACATCCCCTAATTTTGGTGGAGGCTAGAAAGGAATATTTAAATGGGTTGTAGTGCAATACTGCCATCTGGACCAGTTTTGAAAACTTGGGGTAGAGCTCAAAATATTTAATGAATGAAATATATATTTACATAAAAGGGATTTAAAAACATCACATGACATCCCCAAATTTTGGTGAAAATTTTAAATAATTTATAAAAGGGTTGTAGTTCAAATAGAGCTCTAAAACTAATGAAAATCCACTTTAAAGAATAAAGCCCAGAGAGAAATAATCATGCCAATAAATCCACTGATAATAGAATTGTTTTTCTTGAGTGGAAAAGACAAGTCCAACAACATATTTGGAAAGCTTTCACTTGGGGTAAAAACTCCATCAAAGAAAGGAGTGGTTCTGAAATCAAAGAAAAACCAGAAAATGAAAATTTTAGTTTCCTGGCAAAAAATTTAATAGACAAATCATGCTCAAATTTTTGGGGTGTCACACAGTGCGAAGCCGCCGAATACAAAGACCTGTCCGGGGAGAAAAGTCTCACCCTGGACTGCATCGCTATCGATGATCGAAGGAGCCATCAAGCCTGACGATGACGACACAGAGGAACTCTCAATGAAAGCACCAATGTCGGTGTCAAAACCGGCGGATCTCGGGTAGGGGGTCCCGAACTGTGCGTCTAGGCGGATGGTAACAGGAGACAAGGGACACGATGTTTTACCCAGGTTCAGGCCCTCTTGGTGGAGGTAAAACCCTACTCCTGCTTGATTGATATTGATGATACGGGTATTACAAGCGTTGATCTACCACGAGATCGAAGAGGCTAAACCCTAGAGGCTAGCATATGGTATGGTTGTTGTATCTTGTCCTTACGGACTAAACCCTCCAGTTTATATAGACACCGATGGGGGCTATGGTTACACAGAGTCGGTTACAAATAAGGAGATCTACATATCCATAATGCCAAGCTTGCCTTCCACGCCAAGGAGAGTCCCATCCGGACACGGGACGAAGTCTTCAATATGGTATCTTCATAGTCCAACAGTCCGGCTGTCCAGATACCCCCTAATCCAGGACTTCCTCAATTACTATTGGAGGTTTTGAATTTCCTCTTCCTACTGTCAAGAAGAAATATGATATTCTTATTGTTGGGGACGTGCATATCCCCGTTGAGGTAACCTGTTACTATTCGAAAATTCTCCGATTTCATGTGATTCGAAATGAGTTTGTTAACAAGACTTGATCAACCTTGTTAATGGATTCCTTTTGATGAGCATGAGATGGATGCAGCTCGAAAGCACAACCATCCTTTTACTTTCTATTATTTAGATTAAATAAAGCAATAATAGTACTTTTTGTCTGCTTTCTGAATTATTCGTGCAATAAAAAAATACCCCGAAAATAAAAGTTCTCCAAATGCCCCAAAAATGAAATATGATTTTTTCTAAAATATTTAAGAATATTTGGCACTGAGAACACAGCAGAAGGGGCCACCACTTGGCCACGAGGGCCAGGGTGCCCCCCCGGGCGCGCCCCCTGCCTCGTGGGCCCCTCGTGGCCCCCTCCCCTTATTCCAACACCCACACACTCCTTCTTCCTCCAGAAAAAATCACCAACCAGCTCAAGCACGAGTTCTAGCTCATCTTGCTGCCATTTTTGATCTCCTTGCTCAAAGCTCCACTCACAAAACTGCTTTGGGGGATTGTTCTTCGGTATGTGACTCCTCCAATGGTCCAATTAGTTTTTGTTCTAGTGCTTTATTTATTGCAAATTTTTCTTGCTGCTTGAGCTTGCTTGTCAAATTTATTTGGTCCCAAGTAGTTCTAATGCATGATATAGTCTCTAGGCACTTGTGCGAGTAGTTGCTATCAATTTTGTTGAGTTTGGTTCACTTTTATTTTGAGTTACTAAAAATTTCAGAAATTTTCAGAGAATGATGAAGAGATTATTGAGGGGCTCTTCAAGCCGAAGCTTGAAGGATAAGCAAAGTGAAGAAGATAAGAATCCCAAATGTAATCTTCCTCGCACCACGGAAGTTCGGCCATGTGAATGGCCTTGTGATGAGTTCTTGAAGGCAGTCGGGATTCATGATGATTTTTATTATTTGGCTGAGAATGCAGGCTTCACCGACTTCCTCCACGACCAGCTCGAACAGTATCTCCTCCTCACTAATATTTTTGTGCAAAATTTTCATTTCCATGCTAGGAGGTCACCACCTTCGGTGGATATTTATTTATATGATGAGTATAGGGAGATGTCACTTTATGATTTTTTGCGGTTTGCAAGTTGCCTTTTGAGGGTAGCGTCGAGGAACCACATCCTAGGGATGTGGCAGGATTTATTGATATGATTGCTGTAGGGGAAACGAGAAAAGTGTCAGAAGCAAGAACTACTAGCATACATTTCCATGTTCTACGTTACTACGCAATATTTGCTTGTAGATGTTTAATTGGCCGCGGGAACAGTGGGGGCCTCAGTGCTCCTGACCTCACCATTTTGCGCCATGCTTTATTCCGTGACAGAACTTTTAGTTTAGGTGCTATGGTTGCTAAACAGTTGAGTCTAAACCGTACAAAGGGCCCCATTTTTGGAGGTATCTTTGCTTCGCGTCTTGCTAAATATTTTGAGATACCTATTAGAGACACTATGAGAAAGAAGAAAAATTCTTGCCCCCTATTTTCTTAGACTATAAAAGTATGGTAGCGCACGATTTTATTTGCGATGATAAGGAGAAGAGACTCATTTATAACCTGGTATTCAGTGAAAAGACTTTTTAGATTATTACCCTGCCTGCACCTTCTTTGTTTAATATTTATTCAGGCACGTACATCATCCTGTCGGAGGCCATTTATGCGTACTGGAGCCTGACACTAATTCTAGAGCCTGAGCTGGAGCCACCCCTGGACCCTTATCGACAGTCTGTTTATCAGTGGGTTCAGTGGGATCCGGAGGAGCTCGCCAACCAGTGGCACCCTGAGGATCCTCCTCAGTACACTGGAGAGGACCACTTTGATGCATGGGCATAGACCAACTTAGGCCAAAAGCCTAAGCTTGGGGGAGTATGTATTTATCACCGACATTACATTCATGTTCACACACTCATGCCAGTTGTCGGTGCTCATAATTTTTCACTGTAATATCCATGCTAGTTTACTTTCTTTTTAAGTTTTCTTCTTGTGTGTTTGAATAACCTTGAGAAAAACCAAAAAAAATAGTTGTAGCTTTTAGCTAGTTTACTTTCCATGCTTGTAGTAGTAATAATTAAAAGAAAACCCAAAAATATTTCTCATTCTTCTTTTGCTTCTTGGGAGCTTTCCCGTGTAAATAGTTTTATTTCCTTTCTTTTCTTTGGGGGTCAAGAGGAGAAGACCATGATGAAATGTTGAAGTGGATCTTATATGCATTATTGTTGATTTAACAAAGATCCCATGTTACCTTGTCTTCTCGTTTGTATTAAATGCTTGCAGATTCCAGCTTAGTCCAATGCACGTGCACTATTATTATTATTCACACAGTGCGGTCGTGCAAGTGAAAGGCAATAATGACGATATATGATGGACTGATTGAGATGAGAGAAGCTGGTATGAACTCGACCTTTCTTGTTTTTTGTAAATATGATTAGTTCATCGTTCCTGATTCAGCCTATTATGAATGAAACATGTTTGCAATGACAATTAGAGATTATAGTTGCTTATGTTGTGCTTAATTAGCTAGGAGTTTATAATGGTTTACCTTGCGTGCCAACATGCTATTAAAATGGTTGTGACGTGGTATGATAGGGTGGTATCCTCCTTTGAATGATTCAAGTGGCTTGACATGGCACATGTTCACGCATGTAGTTGAAACAAAATCAACATAGCCTCCACGATATTTATGTTCATGGTGGATTATATCCTACTCATGCTTGCACTCAATGTTTATTAATTTTAATGCATGTTCATGTCTGTTGTCGCTCTCTAGTTGGTCGCTTCCCAGTCTCTTTCTAGCCTTCACTTGTACTAAGCGGGAATACTGCTTGTGCATCCACTTCCATAAACCCCAAAGTTATTCCATATGAGTCCATCATACCTTCCTATATGCGGTATCTACCTGCCGTTCCAAGTAAATTTGTATGTGTCAAACTCTAAACCTTCAAATGAAATTCTGTTTTGTATGCTCGAATAGCTCATGTATCAACTAGGGTTGTCTGTATCTTCCATGCTAGGCGGGTTATTCTCAAGAGGAGTGAACTCCGCTCCTCACTCACGAGAAAATGGCTGGTCACCGGGATGCCCAGTCCCATGCTCAAACCAAATCAAAATAATTGCAAACAAAACTCCCCCAGGACTATTGTTAGTTGGAGGCACCCGTTGTTTCGGGCAAGCCATGGATTGATGCTTGTTGGTGGTGGGGGAGTATAAAATTTACCATTCTGCTTGGGAACTGACTATAATGTGTGTAGCATGGAAGATATCGAGATCTCTTGGTTGTTATGTTGACAATGAAAGTATGCCGCTCAAAATATTATTTATCTCTGTTTCAAATCGAGCTCTGGCACCTCTAAAAATCCCTGCTTCCATCTGTGAAGGGCCTATCTATTTACTTTTATGTTGAGTCATCCTCCTCTTATTAAAAAGCACCAGTTGGAGAGCACCGCTGTCATTTGCATCCATTAGTATTAATTTATATTGAGTATGACTGGATCTCTTTTACCATGAATTACAATGTTTAGTCAGTCCTTGATCTTCAGAGGTGCTCTGCATTTATGTTTTGCGGTCTCAGAAAGGGCTAGCGAGATACCATCTTGTTAGATCATATTGTGATTGTTTTGAGAAAGTGTTGTCATCCAAGATTTATTATTATTGCTCGCTAGTTGATTATGCCATTGATATGAGTAAACATGCGACCTAAATGTTATTGTGAATATGGTTAGTTCATAATCTTTGTTGAAAACTTGAATGTTGGCTTTACATATTTACAACAACAAGAGCAAACAGAGTCTGTAAAAGTTTTTCTTTATCACTTTTAGTTTATCAACTGAATTGCTTGAGGACAAGCAAAGGTTTAAGCTTGGGGGAGTTGATACGTCTCCATCGTATCTACTTTTCCAAACACTTTTGCCCTTGTTTTGGACTCTAACTTGCATGATTTGAATGGAACTAACCTAGACTGACGCTGTTTTTAGTAGAATTGCCATGGTGTTATTTTTGTGCAGAAATAAAAGTTCTCAGAATGACCTGCAACTTCACGGAGAATATTTTTGGAATTAATAAAAATACTGGCGAAAGAATCAAGACCATGGGCCCACACCCTGTCCACGAGGGTGGGGGCGCGCCTACCCCCCTGGGCGCACCCCCTGCCTCGTGGGCCCCCTGGAGCTCCACCGACCTCAACTCCAACTCTATATATTCACGTTCACGGAGAAAAAAATCAGAGAGAAGGATTCATCGCGTTTTACGATAGAGAGCTATCGCCAAGCCCTAATCTCTCTTGGGAGGGCTGGCCTGGAGTCCGTTCGGGGCTCCAGAGAGGGGAATCCGTTGCCATTGTCATCATCAACCTTCCTCCATCACCAATTTCATGATGCTCACCGCCGTGCATGAGTAATTCCATCGTAGGCTTGCTGGATGGTGATGGGTTGGATGAGACTTATCATGTAATCGAGTTAGTTTTGTTAGGGTTTGATCCCTAGTATCCATTATGTTCTGAGATTGATGTTGCTATGACTTTGCTATGCTTAATGCTTGTCACTAGGGCCCGAGTGCCATGATTTCAGATCTGAACCTATTATGCTTTTATGAATATATATGAGTTCTTGATCCTATCTAGCAAGTATATAGTCACCTATTATGTGTTATGATCCGTTAACCCCGAAGTGACAATAATCGGGATACTTACCAGTGATGACCGTAGTTTGAGGAGTTCGTGTATTCACTAAGTGTTAATGCTTTGGTCTGGTATTCTATTAAAAGGAGGCCTTAATATCACTTAGATTCCAATAGGACCCTGCTGCTACGGGAGGGTAGGACAAAAGATGTCATGCAAGTTCTTTTCCATAAGCACGTATGACTATATTTGGAATACATGCCTACATTACATTGATGAACTGGAGCTAGTTCTGTGTCACCCTATGTTATAACTTTTGCATGAGGAATCGCATCCGACATAATTATCCATCACTGATCCAATGCCTACGAGCTTTTCACATATTGATCTTTGCTTAGTTACTTTTCCGTTGCTACTACTACAATTACTACAAAACTGCTACTGTTACTTTTGCCACGTTACCGTTACTTCCAAACTACTTTGCTACTTAATACTTTGCTGCAGATATTAATTAGTTATCCAGGTGTGGTTGAATTGACAACTCAGCTGCTAATACTTGAGAATATTCTTTGGCTCCCCTTGTGTTGAATCAATAAATTTGGGTTGAATACTCTACCCTCGAAAACTGTTGCGATCCCATATACTTGTGGGTTATCAGCGGCACCCCCCTTTCCCTCTCCTACTCCTTCTCCCTTTCCCCCTTTGCTACTCCGGAAAAGGATAAGGAGAGGGGAATCCTACTAGGACTTGGGAGTCCTAGTAGGAGTCCCCACACTTGGCGCGCCCCTAGGGGGGCGGCCTCCTCCTCCTCCCTCCTTTATATACGGGGGCACGGGCACCCCAAAGGCACAACAGACAATCTCTTAGCCGTGTGCGGTGCCCCCTCCATAGTTTAACACCTCGGTAATATTGTCGTAGTGCTTAGGCGAAGCCCTGCGCCGGTAAAATCATCATCACCGTCGCCATGCCGTCGTGCTAACGGAACTCTCCCTCGTCCTCAACTGGATCAAGAGCTCGAGGGACGTCATCGTGCTAAACGTGTGCTGAACACGGAGGTGCCGTACGTTCGGTACTTGGATCGGTTGGATCGTGAAGGCGTTCGACTACATCAACTGAGTTACTAAACGCTCCCGCTTTCGGTCTATGAGGGTACGTGGACACACTCTCCCGTCTTGTTGCTATGCGTCTCCTAGATAGATCTTGCGTGATCGTAGGAATTTTGCTTGAAATACTGCGTTCCCCAACAGTGGCATCCGAGCCAGGTTTATGCGTAGATGTTATATGCACGAGTAGAACACAAAGAGTTGTGGGCAATTATAGTCATATTTCTTATACCAACGTCTTACTTTGATTCGGCGGTATTGTTGGATGAAGGGCCCGGACCAACATTACTTGACCGCGTTCATGAGGCTGGTTCTACCGACGTGCTTCGCACACAGGTGGCTGGCGGGTGTCTGTTTCTCCAACTTTAGTTGAATTGAGTTTGACTACAACCGGTCCTTGTTGAAGGTTAAAACAACACACTTGACGAAAAACTGTTGTGGTTTTGATGCGTAGGTAAGAATGGTTCTTGCTAGAAGCCCGTAGCAGCCATGTAAAACTTGCAACAACAAAGTAGAGGACGTCTAACTTGTTTTTGCAGGGCATGTTGTGATGTGATATGGTCAAGACGTGATGAGATATTAATTATTGTATGAGATGATCATGTTTTGTAAAAGTTATCGGCAACTGGCAGGAGCCTTATGGTTGTCGCTTTATTGTATGAAATGCAATCGCCATGTAATTGCTTTACTTTATCATTATGTGGTAGCGATAGTCATGGAAGCAATAGTTGGCAAGACGACAACGATGCTACGATGGAGATCAATGTGTCAAGCTGGTGACGATGGAGATCATGGGTGCTTTGGAGATGGAGATCAAAGGCACAAGATGATGATGGCCATATCATGTCACATATTTTGATTGCATGTGATTTTTATCTTTTATGCATCTTATTTTGCTTAGTACGGTGGTAGCATTATAAGATGACCCCTCACTAAATTTCAAGGTATAAGTGGTCTCCCTGAGTATGCACCGTTGCTATAGTTCGTCGTGCCGAGACACACATGATGATAGGGTAAGGGGCAAGGGGGATGCTGGCGGTGCCCCCAGCGACAGCAGGCCCTCAGCCGGGGGAAGGGCTCGCCGGTGCCTTCCCCGACAGGGGACCTACCTCCATGCAGCGCCTTGCTCCACGCGACGTGGGGGAGGCCCTGGCACTGGGCTCCCCCCGCGTAGCCCCCAGTGCACTCCGCCTGCCTGCAGCGGGGCCATCACCCTAGGGTCCCTCGCTGCTGCTATGGCTTGGTTCACCTGCGGTCCATGGTTAGCATAATCGTGATCCTGAGATATCGGTTGTACCCAGTGGCTATTGTCGTTGAGGGTGTTGGTGAAGCTCCTGGGAAGTTCGCGGAGAGCCTCGGCTTCATGTGCCCCCGATACCCAGCCTGGTGAGGGGAACGGGCAGGGGCCTTCTCTTGACGTGTACAACATGTCCATCATGGGAGCTACGTAGGCATCTGAAGTCGTCGCGACAGAGTTGCCGCCTGGCCGTCTTGCGTCGTTGGCTACCAGGTTCGGTGCTAGGCCCTGACGGTCGTAGGGTGGTGTCTCGGTGCGGCCCCAGGAGGGACATACCGAGCTTGCCTCGCCCAAAGGTGGGATACCTTGGGTAAGATGAGCGGCGCTGCGGGCCAGGTTCGTGTCGTTGGGTCCCCCAGGTGCTCCAAGAAGGGGCGCGCGGGCGTGGCAGGGGCCGGCATGCACTCCCGGCGCCGTTTGTGACGTTGGCAAGATGCAGAAAAGTGCCACACCCCTGCAGGCAGCATCAAGCAGCTCGGCGACCTGCTCCAGTAGGGCATCATGACCGCCTTCCGCCAACCTGCGTCGCAGTAGCTCTCTCTCCACGATGAGTGCGACTCGCATGTTCGCCTGCTCCCGGCGAGTGTGTGGCGCCATCGCCGTGGCATAGCTTGAAGATTGTGTGGTGGCGCGAGGGCGGGCGGCATGGCCCGCGCCGCCTGCGTCCGCCGACATCGGGCGGCGTGCAGGCCACCAGGAGCGCGGAGTGGAGATCCTCTTGGGCGGACGGCACTGCTCGGGCAGGCTGAGCAGCCTAGCACTCAAGTGAGCCCTCAGAGCGTCAGACCTGAGAACGGCGGGGCGGTGGCGGATCGACTGGAAGGAGAGAGGCTCCGACGCACCCCTACCTGGCGCGCCAAATATCGGACTTCGGGCTCCGCAGACCCTTGTTAGATTTGAACTCTGGGGTGCGTGTGGAGAACTCAACCTCCGTAATCTGCCTACTCGCCAATCTCATGGCCTAGCTTGATGAATAGGAAGGAAATGGAACACACCAGTTTACCCAGGTTCGGGCCACCTTGCAGTGTAAAACCCTACTCCTGCTTTATGGTGGATTGGCCTCAAGGTGGGTTGAGGATGAACTAGTACAATGGAAGAACAACCTCAGGAGGAGGAGTATTCTTGAGCTGATGGGGGAGAGGATGATCTGAATGATCTGTCCCCTTCTACGGTGGTGGCTAGGTCTTACTTATAGTGGCTTTGGTCCTCTTCCCCCAAAATGGAGGCGGGAAGGGATCCCAGAATGGCCAAATTTGAAGGGAGACAACTAGTACATCTGTCCTGACAAAATTATTCTTCACCTGCAAAAGCCTCTGGTCGTGACGCCGTGGTGGGCTCGATGATGACCTCCGTCCTGCCATCATGGCGGTCTTGGTCTCGTTGCATGGGAATGGAAACCTTTAGCTGATTTCTCGGGACTCCGCGCCTGCACTTGCCTCCTTAGCACCAAAGAGGAAACTGCTGCCCTGCGCCTGCTGGCGCCCGCCTGGCCTTGGTCGTCATGGCTCACGTCACCTGAACCTCGCGAGATGAAGCTTGCATAGAAATCTCCGCTCCTCAGGAGACAGCCAGAGGAGGCCGCTCCTTCTGAAGGTCTTGGTGTTGTCTGCCTCGCAAGGCTTGGCCCCTCGTCTGGGTCTTGATTTGTTGATCCTGAAGGTGGGCCGTACCGGGCCGTCGATGGAGCCACGCCATGGGCCGCAGGCAGGCAAGTCTGGGTACCCCCGTTCCTAGAACGCCGACACCCGCGTCAGATGATCGACCTATCGCATGCATTCTTCTATGACCCAACGTTTGTAATGCGCACAACATCACAAACAGTCCATAATTGTGAAGCATGTGTGATAAGGTGACTATCGCAAACATTTAATAAGAAAGAATTGGGTGTGATGCTGTTGTTAACCACACACGTTTTTCTTGGCTGTTCGTGTGTGCAATAGAGATTGATCGCACACGTAGTGGATCCAAGAAACGTGTCTGATCTCCACGTCTATCGCAAACGTTTCGCTTCCGCAAACCATGGGCAGTGTAATCCCTAATTTAAAAGTCACATGTTCTGAATTTGAAAGTAGGAAATCACTTATTTCATATCCAACCATGTTTATTACAAATATAGGTTCGACCATGAATGCATAATTCGATGCACAGGTACATATACTGAAGAACTACAGAAGCACCAAGTAAATAATGATGAACCACAGTTGTACTAAAGACTATAAAGAGAGAGGCGAAAGACATTCTGGTTGCTGGAGAAGGTGAAGCAGAATGCCCATATTGTGCCCTCCTCCATGTGTAATGCGCGCACGACTCTAGGCCAACCCCTTGTGATGGCGGCCCGTCCATCCTTCACTATCTTCATTAGGACTTCTCGATGCTCATTGTAGTCTGGAGGAAATACTTTTCAAAGACCTTCATTGAGTGTCCACCAATCATGTACTTTGCGAGGTAATCTTGAGTGAACTACTTCGGGAACCACTGCGAACGAAAAAGATTCAGACATTGTTGTCTAACAACTCATTATGGGCAGTAAAAAGAGAAGGCTTCAGAGTTTGTAGTTACCATCCTACAGCTCACTGTTGTGTTGGATAAAGCATACACAAATAATTTGCTTGCCACCATTCGTATCTTTTTGTTAATAATCCTTATCCGTTTCCTCACTTGGTGCTTGTTCATGAATATCTCATTGCCCCATACACAAAAAGGGTCGATGCATGGATCCTTGTCAAGGGCATATGTAGCTACAAGCAACAAGTCAAATTAGAAGCTAACAAGTGTCCAGGCCTGGATCTATATGCACTACATTATGGAACGACGAGGGGAGTACAAGCCGAGGGATGAAACTAACCTCGGCGGAAAATGGTGGCCACTCCCGTTGTTGTCCTGCATATGTAGTGGAAGGGCATGATAAGTACAACAACCTTAACATCAAAAAAATATAGCAAAGGTAAACAACATCATCTCCAAATGATAGCTTGAATGTGTTGGTTTCAGCATGCTATTAAAGCAGATATAAAATGGAAGGTAATGTTACCGACAAGAGGCTTAACAACCATCAAATATTGCAATTCAAACTGGTATTGTTGAAAATGAATAGAACGTAGGTAATGCTTAAGCATCAGACTGGATAAATGCGTAAAACTAAAATAAGGGGCATGTGTTAACTACAACAGACATAACTGAAACCAAATATAGTCGTTCAAACTGGTATTGATGCAGTCAAACATCACAATTCTGACTTGCACATAATGAACATCAAATGTGAATGACTGAAATAAACAAGGCATAAATGATCAGTATAACAACCAAATATAGCCATTGTAAACTGGACAGAGTCTCACTTCAACCAACCTAACAATCAAATACAGATAAACATGGCATATGCTTGAAAACTGGACAAATGCTCACTGCAACCAACCTAACAAGCAAATATAGATAAACAAGGCATCTGCTTGAAAACTAGACAAATGCTCACTGCAACCAACCTAACAACCAAATACACATAAACAAGGCATCTGCTTGATAACTGGAGACATGCTCACTGCAACCAACCTAAGAACCAAATACATATAAACAAGGCATCTGCTCGATAACTGAAAAACTGCTCAATGCAACTAACCTAACATCCAAATACAGATAAATAAGGCATCTACTCACTATAAACAACCAAATATAGCCATTCGTGAAACTGAAGTGGACAATTCATACTTTAACATCACATAGCCTTATTGAACAATACATTTTTGCATAACTGAAATAATTAAACACGACACAGTTAAAGCACCGCACGGCAAATGCTACTACAACAAAGGGTACGGGTTGGCAAACTAGAAAAGGTAAGATTTGATGATAGGATGTTGCCTCACATGTCATGGAAGGGATCCTTCCAGTTGGAAGAGCACAGACCCATGGTGCGCTCTCTGATGTCACAGATGGGTTGTTTCACCTTGGAAGAACCTTTGTGGGTGCCCTCCTCATGGTCGTCGTCATGGTCGATGAGATATAACATGGCAATTGAGGATCCAAAGCCGCCGCCGTAGAACGTGTGCTTCAGAAATGACAAAATGGGCTTGATGGCATACAAGGATCGCAAAGCATTGATCGCTTGGCGGAGGAGATCAGCGGCAGGGCCGTCGAAGAGATCAATGGCGGTTGAACCAGAGGGGTTGGGGATGAACCACTTAACCTGTGACATGGCCTGCATGAAGCCGTCACTGTCGACGAGCTTGATGTCGTTGCCAGCTTTCCCAGATACAACAATATGCTAGCCCACTGAAATGAAGCCTTCTGCATGGCAATGTAGTCAACGTCTTCACCAGCTTCCGCAGCGATGTTTTGCCCCAGGATCGATAGGTTGGGGCGAACGGCGGCCACCTCGCCAACGTCCACCAAAGAGGCCATGATAAACCTCTTCTTGGCCGAACACTCGTCGGGCTCCCCGGGATATGTGGTCGAGCTTAGACTGCGACATTTTGGAGTAGGGAATGTGGATCTGGCGGGGAGGGACACCGCATGCCTCATCTAAAACTCAGGGGAGTAGGGTGACAGTATGGGATTCGCTGGGTAACCTGAACTTTATTATCTAAGCTAGGAGGAACGGGCAGACCGACAGGGGTTGGCGGCGACGGTGGCGAGCTAGGGTTCGAGGGGGGAGGGGCCGGTGGAGGGGACTGTGGAGGGGGGGGGTTGTTTGAGGATACGCGACGACTACTAAAACTTTTAGTAATGGTGGGTGGAGATGGTGGTGGACGAGGGAGGGCGACGGTTCAAATGCCTCGGCTACTGCAATTTTACTATAAGGTCGGTGCTGGAGGAGTGTGGGCGATGGTTGAAGTACGACGGCTACTAAAATTTGGGTAAAGGAATTGATGCGGGGCGAGAGTACCCAAGATCGCGCACGGTCCAATAAGAACACACATGTATGATAATAAGAAAAAATGGCGGAACCGCCGATTTTTGCAACGCTCAAGGTGGGTAGTTTGTTTTTATATTTCTAGCTAGCTGGTCTATCGCACACGGTTCATCCTAATTTCTAAATAAACTACCCGCCTTTAGCTTGCGCAGGTGGTGATTTTACAGCGCACTTTCATCGCACATGGTTAAGCCAGTACCTCCATCCTTTGCTCGCGCTTGCGCAGTCGTGGTGTTTTATAGCGCACTTGCATCGCACACGGTTGAGCCAGTACCTCCACCTTTGCTCGTGCTTGCGCAGTCGTAATGATTCATAGGGCACTTGCATCACACACGGTTAAGACATTATACCCGTGTCCATTGAGCGTCATCAGAGTCTTTGCAGCTAAAAAAATGTTAGAGAGGGTCAGAAGACAGCCACACCAACATGTGGCCCAAATATACATGAGTAAAAAGGGTGGTCTGTGATGTTCAAAATTCCAATGCACAACTTTGACCGCGCGGGCCCACGGTTGGGCGCGTCGTCAAAGATCGATGAGAGGGGCCAAAAGTCAAGAACCACCTGGAAGTGGCCAAATATATGTAGGAATATTAGTTGTGATGTTTAAAACTTTAAATACACAATGCATGACTTTGGTGACACCTGCCTCGCAAACCCGAATGCACCCTTGGATATATCTATAATGAGATAATGTCGTAGCTAGCTAGGGTGATTGACCCACCACCTCCCACTTCGTGTCATCTGGGCGGATGCACGTAATGATACTTTGGTCATACATGCATGTCGCTAACGCCATGACCTACCATAAGACGGACCAGTGAATCTATCGTTTGGTCAAATGACAACTGTTGTTGTCGATAAACCGCTTGGGCCAATAGATTGAACCATCATAAAAATCGCACGAGAGGGACCACAAAACCAGCACCTCTTGCATGCGGCCCAAAATAATGTATGTTGGAAGGGGTGATGCGTGTTTTCAATATAGAATGATATACAATTTAGATGTGGTGCCTACCTCTCGATACAGACAACAACCATGAAGGCCAGGTAGTTAAGGACGAGATACGTAGGGTACGGTGTAGGTCGAACCCAGCAATCCGAGCATGTGGGAGGGAATACTGACAACGCATGAGCTTGAGCTTTGGTTGAACGACATGTGACGGTGACCGGCCCTAACATGAACTAGGAGGAATCCATTCATGGCCAACACATACCCCTCGTTATCAGTCTGGATGATATATATACACTCGGGGAGCCCACAGATATGTGTGTCATCACAAAAAACCGCACAAGGGAGACGTGGTCAATCAGAAGACCCCATATACACTGCATGGGGACCAAAAATATGTATGGGTACAGTGGTGTGTGATGTGTTTAAATCTCGAATGCACAACTTTGATAGGCCACCAACTACATTACAACCCGAACACCGTACCCGACCCCAAGCCTGGTTCAATACGTACGATGTCCGTTTCCCAGCTTTGAGGCGGTAGGAGGGGTGTCGTCCAACGCATGCGCTCAAACTTTATTTGGTTTAACATGGCACACATAGTAATAGGAAACCATCATGGTCAAACCCTTCTTGTTGTTGGGTCAAAGGGATAGATTGTGTGGGACTCCCTCATTGTCGGTAAAGGATAATATATACCTCGGGGAGCCCACAGATATGTGCAACGTCTATAAACCGCACAAGGGAGACATGCTCGATCAGAACACCCTGCCCCCTATACCCTGAATGCGACCTGAAAAAGGTTTATATAATCGCCATGACAGGTCAATATAGTCAATCATTCTTTAATTTTTAGAACAAAAAATAATCAATAAAAACAGTCTACAAATTAGAAAGAAGGATCCCAAGGTTTATATAATTGCCATGACAGGTCACTATGGATATATTTATCTCTTTATCTCTATAATGACTGTGTCATAGCATTTAAATGAAGCTTGAGATATGCAACTTCCCACCAGGTCACCCATCCTTGGACTACTCCAGCCCGAGCACGCTAAACTTCTGCTTTCTATTCGACTAGGATAGCTGATGGGAAGCGGCACCTTGCTGATAGGAATTGCTTCCTTGCCTTTAAGGCGTTTCACGCGGGTCACCCTATGGGACCTAATCCCTCCTATCACACACATTTGTGCTTTCAGAAATTGTGTGCCATATTTACATGGCCGGTGTGTCGGCGCCTAGCCTTCAATGAGCACTGACACTGGTAGCGGGAGAACGATGGGAGAAGAGGCGGGAAACTGATTAGAGGAGTGGCGGGAAACGGTAGCCTGTTTGGATATATAACAACATTAATATAGAAAACTTAGCAGAGAAGGAAGCGTGAGCTAGCACGACGCATGCGCACAGTGCTTACACATATACAACATGTGCTGTCGAAAGGGCTGAGGATTGTTGTTCGATCTAGGAGCATCCAATGGTGCAGACGTACGATCTATGGGGTTTAGGTTCTGGCCAATCAGAACGCACGCCTCAGATCACGCGTGCAACAGGGGGAGGGGGGCATTGGCCATGGTTTGGTAGGCACACGGTTTTCGTGAGTGAACTGTGTGCTATTTGAAAACATTTCGTGAGAATAATCTCTGTTTTTAAATCCCCGTAAATCCAAAACTCACCCAAAAATCGTGAAACTTGGCATGGTGTCACAACATGGCACATATACGTCGAGGAATTTTTTTGTCCATTTTGCGCAAGTTTTCTTACAAGCCTATGATACGTTTCCAACGTATCGATGATTTTTGATTGTTCCATGTTGTTATATTATTATTCTTGGATGTTTTAGAATCATTTTATAGCAACTTTATATCATTTTTTGGGACTAACCTATTGACATAGTGCCTAGTGCGAGTTGTTGTTTTTTGCTTGTTTTTTTACATCGAAGAAAATCAATACCAAACGGAGTCCAAACGTAGCAAAACTTTTTGAAGATCTTTTCTGGACCAGAAGACACCTCTTGGGCCAAAGAAGTACCAGAGGGGGGCTTCGAGGGGAGCACAACCCACCAGGGCGCGCCTGGGGTCCCAGGCGCGTGTGCCCACCTCAGTGGCCTTTTGCACTGCCTCCTTGCTTTATAAATACCCCAATATTCCAGAAACCCTAGGGGAGTCGACGAAAATCAATTCCAGCCGCCGCAAGTTCCAAAACCACCGGCTCCATCTAGACACCATCACAGAGGGGTTCATCATCCTCATTGGTTCCTCTCTGATGATGCGTGAGTAGTTCATTGTAGACCTACGGGTCTGTAGTAAGTAGCTAGATGGTTTCCTCTCTCTCTTTCTTTTGATTCTCAATACAATGATGTCTTGGAGATCTATTTGATGTAACTCTTTTTGCAGTGTGTTTGTTGGGATCCGATGAATTTTTAGTTTACGGTCAGATCTATGTTTTTATCCATGAAAGTTATTTGAGTTTCTTTGATCTTTTATATGCATGATTACTTATAGCCTCGTATTTCTTCTTCGAATCTTTGGTTTATTTTGGCCAACTAGATCAATTTTTCTTGCCATGGGAAGAGGTGCTTTGTGATTGGTTCGATCTTACGGTGCTTGATCCCAGTGACATAAGGGGAACCGACACGTATGCATCGTTGCTATTAAGGATAACAAGATGGGGTCTATTTCTACATAAATAGATCTTGTCTACATCATGTCATCGTTCTTATTGCATTACTCCGTTTCTCCATAAACTTAATACACTAGATGCATGCCGGATAGCAGTCGATGTGTGGAGTAATAGTAGTAGATGCAGGCAGGAGTCGGTCTACTAATCTTGGACATGATGCTTATATAATGATCATTGCTTGGATATCATCATGATTATTGGAAGTTATATCAATTGCCCAACAGTAATTTGTTTACCCGTCGTATGCTATTTTTCTCGAGAGAAGACACTAGTGAAATCTACGAACCCCGTGTCTCTTCTTTATTATATTTGCCTTCGCGATCTATTTTTGTTTGTTTTTATTTTCAGATCTATTAATCCAAAATACAGAAATACCTTTCTGCAATTTATTATTATTTTCCAAAATACAAAAATACCTTTCTGCAATTTATTATTATTTATTTTATCTCGCATTCCCACGAGAACTATTTATCCAATCTACTACAATTTTACCTATCTTTTTACCCGTGAGGGATTGACAACCCCTCTCTTATGTCGGGTTGCAAGTATTTGTTCTTTGTGTGCAGGAGCTGTTTACATGGTGTTGCGTGGTTATCCTACTGGTTCGATAACCTTGGTCTCATCACTGAGGGAAATACCTACCGTAGATGTGCTGCATCATCCCTTCCTCTTTGGGAAATACCGACGTAGTTCAAGCCGCATCAAAAGGAATTTCTGTCGCCGTTGCCGGGGAGGCATCATCAACATCCACCAGGTTCCCAATCACAAATCTCATCTCCTTGCAATTTACATTATTTGCCATTTGCCTCTCGTTTTCCTCTCCCCCACTTCACAAAAGTTTGCTGTTTTATTCACCCTCTTTTTCCTTCACGTTTCTTGTTGGAATTTTTGTTCGCTAGGATTTGTCACCATGAGTGACGTTGGTATGGCAGAAACAGATGCTGGCCTAACTCCTAAAATTGGACGATCTGGCAATATGGATGCTAAAACTTTTGTTTTGGGGAAAGGGAATGTTATAGGAAAAGAACATATCCAAGAATTTTTCAATTGTGTTGGAAATTTAAGTCTTGATGATGTTTCTATACTTAAGAGGACTAAATCTTATGCGGAAGCTATTTCAGCACTTGTTCTCAAACTTGAAAATTAATTTATCCGTACCCATCCTACATTGCAAAGATTTTTTTGAGCTACCTGATATAAAGAATTATAAAGCTAAAAAGTTGGCTACCCTTGTTCTTATGAATTAATTTGATTACATAATTCGGGAAGCTAGGGAAATTTTCGATTTCTATGGTATGAATCACGAAAAACTGGTGATAGATGAAATTCTTTATAATAGTGATTATGTGCTCAGACATTTGCTTAACGATAATCAAATCTGTGATGAGAATCTTAAAAAGGAAGCACCTATTTTAGATATAATCCAACAAGTTTTTTAATGATGTTAATCAACACTATTCTTGGATTGTTGCCGGAAATCAAAGGGGATATGATGATAAGCAAGTTGATAGTGCTAAAATCTCTATGGGTAAGGTGTTTTATGTTGTTTTTACAAAACCCTCTGACAAAAACACTGCTAAGGAAAAGAAAGGTGACAATACTTGAATCCTTGCATTATGCCTAGCTAGGGGCGTAAAACGATAGCGCTTGTTGGGAGGCAACCCAATGAATAAAAATGTATTTTTGTCCTTTTCTTTCTATTCTTGACTGTTTGCACAATTATTCTACTGTTATGATTTTGTTTTTTATGTTTTAGTTAGTGTTTGTGCCAAGCAAAGCCTTTGGGATCATGTTGGGTGATAGTTGCTTTAATCTTGTTGGAAAACAGAAACTTTACGTCCAGTAAAATAATTTTCAAAAATCATAGAAGCGACAAAAAATTCTGAATTTTTTACACAATATTGCTTTACAAATTGCCCACATTGTCCTAATGTTTCAGATTTTTTGGAGTTACAAAAGTATCAAAAGTTTTCAGAATGCTACAAACTGTTCTATTTTTGATAGATTCGGTTTCCTTTGCGTTGTGTGCTTATTTTGATGAATATATGGACTCTTTTGAGGGATTTGAGCCATAGCAAAGTTGGAATACAATAGATATAATGAAAAAATAAAATATGAATGGGTTTGCAACATTACTTATAGTAGTGATTTGCTTTCTTATACTAACGAATCTCACAAAGTTTTTGTTGAGTTTGGCGTGATTGAAGTTTTCATGTTTTGGGTGAGATCACGATGGATGAAGGAATAAGGAGTAAGAAGAGCCTAAGCTTGGGGATGCCCATGGCATCCCAAGCTATTATCTAAATAGAAGCAAGAAACTAAGCATGGGGATGCCCGAGTGGCATCCCCTCTTTCTTCTAACAACCATCGGTATTTTACTTGGAGCTATATTTTTATTCGTCGCATATCATGAGTTTTGTTTGGAGCGTCTTGTATGATATGAGTCTTTGCTTGTTTTATTTTTTTAGTTTTAGTCATGAATCCTTGCTGGACACACCTATTTGAGAGAGCCAAAGTTATGCTGTGATTTGTTAGAATTGCTCTCTATGCTTCACTTAAATCTTTATGAGCTACGGAATTGCTCTAGTGCTTCACCTATATCTTTTTTAGCACGGTGTGCTTTAGTATTTTTGAAGAAATACTATCGGTGTACTAAAGTAGGGGTACCTTAGTACCCCGAACTTGTGCACGGGCAGTCGTAGCACTCCACGGCAAGGCTTGCCAGGTGATCGCCAAGACCCTCCATGGTCCCCTTTTGGGCCATTCGAGAACAAAGTATTTGAGCCAAGGCCCCGGCAGGAGGAGCTTGCCGGGAAGGCCACCCGAAGAGAGCGAGGCCCTGGCAAGAGGAGCTTGCCGGGACTGCCGCTCGAAGCACAAGACCCCGGCAAGAGGAGCTTGCCGGGAAGGCCAACCACGGCACGACAAGGACCTTGCCACGGCGCGCCCCGCGCTCCGGCAAGGCCCGGTGAGCGACAAGCTCCCGGGCGCGACAAGATATCCACCGCGGCAAGGCGCTTGCCACGGCAGGTTACCACCCCGTGCCTGCGCTCCTGCTCACCCACCAACGTGTCGCTCTCGGGCCGTCCCAGGCGCACGTGGCGGGAGGCTGTGTAGCCAGGGGCATGCGGTGGCGAAGCAGCGCTGACAGAGTAGCCATTGTGGCAAACGATGGTGCTCTTGACGGTCCTTTTCCTGCACCGCCTGGGCGATGCGGACGGGCATTTAATGCCCTTGTCCCCCGCCGTCAGTGTTAGGTATGATAGCACTGTACAGCCATTGTGCAGGCAACTGTACCCGCTACAGCATTCTACCATTTTTGCCCCCACCTACGCTGCCACCTGTGGGTAACCCCTTGAGCATATAAAAGGAGGCCCCGTGCGCACGTAGAGGGGGAGGACACCCAGTTTTACGCTCGGTCTCACCAGCGGCTCGTGTGTACTGTAGCACCACGCGCCTCCGAGCAAGAACACAATACAAACCACAAAGCAGCAGTAGGGTTTTACGCATCCGTGCGGCCCGAAACTGGGTAAACCCCTTGTGTGCATCGCCTCGATCCGCTCTTCGCGCGACCTCCGCCCCCCGCCGAACCAGTAAGGGGCCCGGTCCCCATAGGTGTTCGAGGAAGCCGATTTCCCCCGACATCTTTGGCGCGCCAGGTAGGGGGCGTTGAAGTTGTGTGAACCTGATCCGGCGTCCGCACAGGCTAGATTTCCATCATCTTCATCGACATGCCACCGAAGAAGAAAGCTCCGGAGGCGGCTGGTCCGTCCGCGTCGAACCCACCGCCCCTGGAGAAAACGGGTGGTGGGGACGGCACCTGAGGCGGGACGGACGTCGTCGAGCCAGCTCATGGTGCCACGGCGTCCGAACATGCACCGCGCCCCTCTCAGGAGGCGCGGGACCAGCAGTGTCCTGGTACCCACGGTACCATACGCTCGCTGGACCCAGATCGAGCTGGCGGATCCCAGGGCGTTCAAGGCCAACATGCACACCAGCGTGTTGGCGCGAGCGTGGCGCGACTGCCTGGACCGGGTGCTGCTCCTTCTAACATAGTTAGAAGTTCGAGCACATCCCGCTCCACGTGCCGTTCGCCGCCGCTGCCCGCCACTCCAGCAGAAGCTCTAGCACGAGCTCAACCGCTCCTAGATTACCCTCCAACGGCGGACAAGCTCGACGACTGGAGGGCCACGATACAGAGTCTCATCGGCTTCGCTAACGGCGACACCCCGCGGCAGCATAGTGCGTCGCAGCCGCGGCAGGTCGGCCAGGCGCGAACCGATGGCGCCAAGACCGGTGGGGGTGCAACCACCGTGCATTCCCCGCCCCAGAGGCCGAGATCGCCGATTCGCCGGAGCCATCACGACAACGACTCCACCGCATCCTCGAATCCGCAAACTCGTCGCGATCAACGCCAAGTTCTTCACGAACGAAAGCAAGAGGACGCTCGCACTCGCATCGAGCGTCGAAGAGAAATGCGGCGTCAATCAGACGAGCGCACTGGGCCCTCTATCGACATGCATGCGCCGGGGGGACCAGGCGACCTGCCGTACGCGGTAGGTTGCCCTGCGTTCACCCATGAGCTGCGGCAAGTCCAGTGGCCCAGCACGAAGAATTTCAAGCCAGATGTACCAGAGAAGTACGACGGCAAGTCGCATCCGTCGGAGTTCCTCAGCATCTACATCATTGCGGTGCAGGCTGCCGGGGGGCGAGACGACAAGATCCTTGCCAACTACTTCCCACTGGTGCTCAAATCCAACGTCCGATCCTGGCTCATGCACTTGCCGGACAACTCCATAACCTCCTGAACAGACTTGTGCCATCAGTTTGTTGGCGCCTTTACAGGCGGCCACAAACCCCATGGCCAAGCGAGCGACCTTCATCTGCTCGTCCAGAAGGAGGGAGAACCTCTGCGCAAGTTCATTCAGAGATTCAGCCGTGTGCACTACAACATCCCCGACGTCCACCCTGCCGCGGTCATCAGCGCGTTTCATCAGAACGTGTGCAACCGCAGGATGCGGGAGGAGATGGCGATGTGCAAGATCAAAGACGTCAGCGAGCTATATGCACTGGCCGACAAGTGTGCACGTGCTGAGGAAGGGAGGAAACTCCCCGGAGAGAACATTGGAGCAGCAGAATCTGACAGTGAGGATACCGCCCCGGCAAGGAAGAACCGGCGGCGGAGCAGTAGGAAGAAGAAGAGCCAAGAAGTACTGGTTGTTGAGCAGTCCGGCGATGAAGGCGCTGCCAAGAAGGCCCAGACTGGTGGCTCCGGCAAGGGGGTTGCCGGATGCGCCAACTGCCAGGCCGTGGCGGTCGCCGACAAGCGGGACGGCACCAACAAACAGTACTGCAAGATCCACCGCACCAAGGGCCATGACCTCCAGAGTTGCAAGCAGGTCGAGCGGCTCGTCGAGCTGCAAAAGGCCGAGTACGAGCGGCGCGACAAGGAGAAAGCCCGAGGAGGTGGCGGAGGATCCGGCACGAAGCGTCCTGGCCAGGGAGGACGCCGCGACAAGGACAAGCAGCGGCAAGCAGACAGACCTCCCCGCGCCGTGACAAGGAGGAAGACGACGACGAAGATGAAGACATGGATGATGTTGAGACCAGTGAGCAGGAGTTTCAGAAAGCCACAGAGGTCTTATGCGTGGACGGTGGTGCTTCTCTGCACACTTCTCACCGCCAGCTCAAACAGTGGGTGTGGGAAGTCAATGCAGCGGAACCACCCGCCGAGTCATGCAAGCCTCTGAAATGGTCCAGCACGCCTATCATCTTCGATATTGAGGATCACCCTGACCGCACAACTGCGATCGGGTGCTTGCCGATGCTGGTCTCACCAACAGTCCGCAACCTCAAGGTCACTAAGATGCTAGTCGACGGCGGGGCCGACTTGAACCTGATCTCCTCCGCTGTGCTCCAGAAACTCCAAGTCCCCGACAGCAAGCTCGAAGAGACCGGCACGTTCCAAGGAATCAACCCGGGAAGGAGCAAGCCGAAGGGGAAGATAACATTGCCAGTGACATTTGGCAGCGAGCTGAACTTCAGGACAGAGAGGATCACTTTTGACGTTGCCGATTTTCCATTGCCCTACAATGGAATTCTCGGCTGTCCAGCGCTCGCCAAGTTCATGGCGGCCTCTCACTACGCATATAACATGCTCAAGATGCCAGGCCCGATAAGCGTCATCTATGTCCCTGGCGACAAGAAGGATGCCCTTGTCTGTGCCGACAAGATCTACCGAGAAGTAGCAGCCGCAGCGGATCACAAGCCACTTGCCGCTGAAGCTCCCGGAGGGAAGAAGAAAACCAAGCCCGGCAAGTGGTCTGGTGCCTACTCCGGCAAGCGCACCTCTTCGGAGTGCTGCGATGCCGTCGAGGACGCGCCATCGAGCTCCGCCGGCAAGAAGAAGACCAAGCCCGGCAAGTGCTCTGGTGCCTACTCCGGCAAGCGCACCTCTTCGGAGTGCTGCGATGCCGTCGAGGACGCGCCATCGAGCTCCGCCGGCAAGAAGAAGACCAAGCCCGGCAAGTGCTCTGGTGCCCACTCCGGCAAGCGCACCTCTTCGGAGTGCTGCGCTACCGTTGAGGACGCGCCATCGAGCTCCACCGGCAAGAGTAAGAAGTCGATGGCAGCCCCGCCAACGACCAAGAAGGTGTCCGCCAAGAAGGACGGCACTGGTGGTACCTTCACCATCAGTGCCACTCTCGACCCCAAATAGGAAAGCGCGCTCGTTGCTTTCCTGCGGGCGAATGTCGATGTGTTTGCCTGGCAACCATCTGACATCCCCGGCGTTCCCAGGAAAGTGATTGAGCACCACCTTGCCGTCTGTCCTCACGCGCGGCCCGTCAAGCAGAGAGTCAGGAAACAAGCAGTGGAGCGCCAAGAATTCATTGCGGAAGAGACCAGGAAGTTGGAGGCGGCAGGCCTCGTCAGAGGTGTGCTCCATCCGACGTGGTTGGCCAATCCTGTTGTCGTGCGCAAAGCAAACGGGAAATGGAGGCTTTGCATCAATTTTACCGATGTCAATAAGGCTTGTCCCAAAGTTCCGTTTCCCTTGCCGCGCATTGACCAGATTGTTGACTCCACGACCGGATGCGACCTGCTTTCATTCCTTGACGCATACTCAGGATACCATCAGATCTTCATGGCTGAAGAAGATGAAGAGAAGACCGCATTCATCACTCCATGTGGCACGTACTGTTTCGTACGGATGCCTTTCGGACTGAAGAATGCATGTTCGACATTTGCCAGGGTGGTCCACACCGCTTTTGAGCCACAAATCCACAGAAATGTGGAGGCCTACATGGATGACATAGTGGTCAAGAGCAGAGACAGGGCAACCCTGGTTCAAGACTTAGAAGAGACGTTTGCGAACCTATGCAAGATCAGTCTCAAGCTCAACCCCGAGAAGTGCGTGTTCGGAGTCCCTTCCGGCAAGCTTCTCGGGTTCTTCGTGTCTCAGCGGGGAATCGAGGCCAATCCCGACAAGATCAAGGCCATCGAGCAGATTGAAGCACCAACACGCGTCAAGGATGTACGAAGGCTTGCCGGCTGCGTGGCGGCTCTCAGCAGGTTTATTTCCAAGTCTGCAGAACGCGCCCTGCCATTTTTCAAAGTTTTGAAAAAGGCGGGTCCAGTAAAATGGACTCCGGAAGTGGAGGCTGCGCTGCGGGACTTGAAGAAATACCTGTCCTCCGCTCCAATACTTGTCGCGCCTAAACCACAAGAGAAGTTGCTGCTGTACCTGGCAGCAACCAATCAAGTGGTTAGTGCTGCGTTAGTAGCGGAGAGGGAGGTAGATGATGAGCTAGCAACCACGGCAAGTAAATCCAGCGACAAGCAGGGGGCTCCCCCGACAAGCTCTGGCCCCGACAATGATGGATCTGCGCAGGCACAAGAGGAGGTGCAGAAGAAGAAAATGGTGCAGCGCCCAGTTTACTTTGTCAGCTCCCTCTTGCAGGGGGCTAGGTCAAGGTACTCTGGTGTGCAGAAATTGCTTTTCGGCCTCCTTATGGACTCGAGAAAGCTGCGCCATTACTTCCAAGCACACGAGATCACAGTTGTCACTCGCTTTCCGCTAAAGAGGATACTGCAGAATCCCGAAGCGACAGGCAGGATTGTGGAGTGGGCACTGGAACTGTCAAGCTTTGGCCTCAAGTTCGAGAGCACTTCAACTATCCAAAGCAGAGCATTGGCAGATTTCATAGCAGAGTGGACGCCGACGCCAGACGAAGAAATTCCAGAGACGAGCATCCACGGCAAGGAAGCAAGCAAAGAGTGGCTGATGTACTTTGATGGGGCCTTCTCGCTGCAAGGCGCCGACGCCGGCATGCTGCGTGTCGCGCCCACCGGGGAGCACCTCAAGTACATCGTCCAAATGCACTTTCCCAAGGAGCAAGCAACCAACAATACAGCAGAGTATGAAGGTTTGCTTGCCGGTCTCAGGATCGCGGCAGAACTTGGGATCAAGAAGCTCATTGTCAGGGGAGACTCGCAGCTCGTCGTCCGCCAAGTGAACAAAGATTATCAGAGTCCATTGATGGAAGCTTACGTTGATGAAGTGAGGAAGCTAGAGGAGCGCTTTGACGGCCTGCAAATGGAACACATTCCAAGAACTGAGAACGACGTTGCCGACGGCCTGTCAAAGTGCGCATCACTTAAGTTACCTGTGGAACCAGGGACTTTTGTGCTCAAGCTGACTCAGCCATCCGTAACACCATCGACCGGACAGAGCAAGAAGAGGAGGTTGGTCTCCGGCGACTATCTTCCGGCAGAGCTCCCCGGAGCCGCCGCCAAGAAGGTCCCCAAGATCGACGCCAAGAATGCTGAGGAGCGGTCTGCTCCGGCAAACCCCAGGGTTTGTTCCGTAGAAGCAGGCGCTCCCGACAAGTTTCGCTCCGGCAAGCTTGCCGTGGAACATCAAGCTCCAGCTGAGCCCCAGATCCTCGCCGTGGGAGCAGGTGTTCCCGCATCAACAGACGCGCCTTTAGTCCTTGTCGTCGAGCCACAGGCTCCGGCATGGGCACAGCAGATCGTCCATTTTCTCCAGACAGGAGAACTTCCCGACGAGGAAGAAGAAGCAGAAAGAGTAGCCCGGCAGTCAAGTATGTACCAGTTTGTCGGCGACACACTGTACAGAAGAGGACGCAACAGGGTGAAATTGAAGTGTATTCCCCGGGAAGACGGACAAAAGCTGTTGGCAGAGATACATGGAGGCATATGTGGCCACCACATTGGCGCAAGAGCACTTGCCGGCAAAGCGTTCCGGCAAGGTTTCTTCTGGCCGACAGCCCTCCAGGATGCAACTGCACAAGTAACCAAGTGTGAAGCGTGCCAGTTCCATTCCAAGCAGATACACCAGCCAGCTCAAGCTCTCCAGACGATCCCTTTATCCTGGCCATTTTCGGTCTGGGGGCTCGACATCCTCGGCCCCTTCCCCCGAGCTGTCGGGGGCTTTGAGTACTTGTACGTCACAATCAACAAGTTCACAAAGTGGCCGGAAGTGGAACCAGTGAGGAAGGTGACAGCACAGTCAGCCATCAAAATCTTCAGGTCAATTGTTTGCCGCTTCGGGATCCCCAACAGGATCATCACCGACAACGGTACACAATTCATGAGCCGCGCCTTCACGCAATACGTCCAAGATCTCGGCGCCAAGGTCTGCTTCGCTTTTGTTGCTCACCCCAGGAGCAACGGTCAAGCGGAAAGGGCCAATGCCGAAGTACTGCGCGGGCTCAAGAACAGAATTTTCGACAGGCTGCACAAGTGCGGAAGAAACTGGATCGATGAGCTGTCGGTGACTCTTTGGTCGATCAGAACGACGCCAAATCGAGCCACCGGCCAGACACCATTTGCTCTAGTCTATGGAGCAGAAGCAGTTACCCCCACGGAACTCGTATACGGGTCACCTCGAGTGCTCGCTTATGATGAGCTTGAGCAAGAGCGGCTGCGTGAAGATGACGCGCTGCTCCTCGAGGAAGATCGTCTTCAGGCTGCTGTGCGAGCCACTCGCTACCAGCAAGCTTTGCATCGCTACCATAGCCGCAAAGTTAGAGCCAGAAGCTTCGAGGAAGGCGACCTTGTTCTTCGGCGCGCTCCATCCGCCAAGAGACACAACAAGTTGACGCCGAAGTGGGAAGGCCCTTACCGGGTGAGACGAGTCACGAGGCCCGGCGCTGTCCGCCTCGAGACCGAAGATGGCACTCCGGTGAGCAACTCCTGGAATATTGAGCATCTTCGTAAGTTTTACCCGTAAGGCGCGGTTGTCGGACCCTGTCCGGCAACCAACCTTTTGTACAAGTCTTGCCTCAGTTGCATGTAATCCTTTGTACAAAGCCAGGCGCAGACCCTGAGCAGCAGTAAATGAAGCGCTGGCGCCCTAAGTTTTAGCATGCATGCTGAGTCGAGTCTCGTCCTTGGTTAGGGTTGATAGTGCCTAACAGTCGCTAACCCCTAGCTTAGAGGTCGAGTCTGTGTCCCTTTTTCCTGTCCTTTCGTCTCCTTTGGTTCGCAGGGTTTTGCATATCCTGGCCGGACCGCTAAAGGACGAAGAAGAGAAGAAGGGCGGACCAGCACCTGGTCCCCAGCAAACCAGTATTGCCGGGGGCTGCAAGTGCAAGGATTCGCCCGCGGCAAGCCAAAGTTGCCGGGGGCTGCTATCCCAGATAAGTTTTTGCATCCCTTGTCATGCATTCTCTTATGAACTGTGGAATCCGAAAACCTTGTTTCCTCCTAAAAGCTACTGTGCTCCCTTAACGACAGGCCCCAGAGTGCGTTCCTGGGGCCCGTTTTGGTAGTAGTCGCGGCGGCAAAGGGGCGAAACGAGGGGCCAGAACCCGCCTTCTCCCTGCCTCCGCCAAGGGCGTGAGAAAGGTCGAGTGGCGCGGGAAGACGGCAGGGCCTGTTGCCGGGCAAAGAAATGTCTATCTTAATGATACAAAGGGTTCGCTCCTTGGCGTGGGTTCCACCCACGGGACAAATGGCCCGACAAACATCCCCTTTTCATTAAAAACATTCCGCTCAGGTACAGTTCAGAGAGAATGAAAAACATGAAAGATGGGATTACAAGTTTTAAATGCAACTAAGGCCCGAGGGCTTACAGATTGAAAAAAGAGAAGGTGCCCGTAATCCCTTTCTTGTCTCTCTCCTCAGGAGGTAGGGCAAGGGGGCGAGAAGGGCAAAAGGGGCGCCTAGGCGAGCTACGGGCGGCAGAAGACACCAACAGAACGCCCGAGGGCCGTCCAGGGGCTCCGGAGGCTGGATGGTGACGGCGGTGCCGGAAGTGGAGCTCGAAGATGAGGCAGCGGGACGTCAACACACGGTCGAGGGCATCTAGCCCTCGTACTCCGAGTTGACGGCCTTGCCGCCTGCCCTCTTCCTCTTCCGCAGCCTCGCCACTCCAGCCGCCCAAGAAGACGACCCCGGGGAGTTCAAGGAGCCGGCGACACGGATGATGGGGTCGCCGGTGCCGCGCCGGGCCGCGGCCGGTGCCTAGTCGGACCCGTCATCCCGACGACCGCCACCCTCGTCGTCGCTGTCGCTCCCCTCCTCGTCACTCTCGCTCGAGGAGGAGCCTTCGCTGTCGGAGGAGCTATTCACGCAGCACCGGGCCCGGGTCCTGAAGTCCCCGAAGGCCTTGACGGAGAGGAGGTCGCCCTCCAACAACTTAAAATGGAGGGTGCACCCCTCCGTCAAGCTGTGGATACGGGCGAACGTCTTCCACCCTCGACCGAGATACATGACGCCGGGGGCTGGGGACTCGACGTGGACTCGCGCGCCACTGATCCCGCAGCCCCTCATGCGCAGCCTCAGCGTCTCGGGTTGTTCCACCTCCATCACGCTTGCGAAGGGCGCCGGGAGACGGAGGCGGCGACGAGGCGCCCGGTGCAGCCTGACGAAGAACTCGCAGGGGTCGTCCCCGATGTGGACCGCCGTGAGAAGAGGAGCCGCTGGCGGAGGCGAGGCCGGCGCGTCGCCCCGTCCGCCTCGCCCCCGAGCGCCTCGGCCTCGTCCACGACCTCGTCCACGACCTCGCCCCCTCCACCTTCCCCTTATGGCTGGCTCCGCCACCGCGGGTGCAAGGGGAGGAGGGGCGCGTTGCCTGGCGGCAACCCTCGCCACCACCGATGACGGACCAGGATTCCCTTTCTCCATGGCGAATGGAGAGAGGGGATCAGAAGATGAAGAGAAGAAGAGATGGAGGAGTCTGGGTTCCCGTCGCCCCCTCTTGCTCTTTATAAAGGAGCAGGGTGGGGGCTCGACCGCCCCGCTCAGCCAATCAAGGCACAGGAAGGCCAGGCGAACGGGACCGGCCTGCTGCCTCGACCCGCGACGGCCCGGTTTCCTGCCTCCACCGTCCACAACTCCAGGTGCATGGAAGCCGCGTGGCTGGCGTGCAGGACCAAGGCGACGGGTGAGGCGACCTCTCCCCACCCCGTGATCGTGGGGAGCGGACGCCTCGGAGACCGTGCCTCTGCCCCGTCCAGCGAAGGAGCCACACCTCCACGCCTCCCTCCACTTATGAAGATGGCGCGAATCGTCCCCATTTATTGCGACGTGACGCATGCCTGCAGGGCTCAGCCCCGCGCACGCCACCCACGTCACACACGCCTCTCCCCATGATGCCGCGTTCGACGCGTACCGTTCGGAGAGGGCATGGTGGATGCAAAAAAAGATGCAGCATGACCCAGGCCGCGCGTGCCTGTGCACTGTTTTGTGCCTGGCCCAACAGCGCTCGGCACCGTGTATGGCCCAGGCCCGGGGGCTCCTGTCGGTGTACTAAAGTAGGGGTACCTTAGTACCCCGAACTTGTGCACGGGCAGTCGTAGCACTCCACGGCAAGGCTTGCCAGGTGATCGCCAAGACCCTCCATGGTCCCCTTTTGGGCCATTCGAGAACAAAGTATTTGAGCCAAGGCCCCGACAGGAGGAGCTTGCCGGGAAGTCCACCCGAAGAGAGCGAGGCCCCGGCAAGAGGAGCTTGCCGGGACTTCCGCTCAAAGCACAAGACCCCGGCAAGAGGAGCTTGCCGGGAAGGCCAACCACGGCACGACAAGGACCTTGCCACGGCGCGCCCCGCGCTCCGGCAAGGCCCGGTGAGCGACAAGCTCCCGGGCGCGACAAGACATCCACCGCGGCAAGGCACTTGCCGCGGCAAGTTACCACCCCGTGCCTGCGCTCCAGCTCACCCACCAACGTGTCGCTCTGGGGCCGTCCCAGGCGCACGTGGCGGGAGGCTGTGTAGCCAGGGGCATGCGGTGGCGAAGCAGCGCTGACAGAGTAGCCATCGTGGCAAACGATGGCGCTCCTGACGGTCCTTTTCCTGCACCGTCTGGGCGATGCGGACGGGCATTTAATGCCCTTCTCCCCCGCCGTCAGGGTTAGGTATGATAGCACTGTACAGCCACTGTGCAGGCAGCTGTACCCGCTACAGCATTCTACCATTTTTGCCCCCCACCTACGCTGCCACCTGTGGGTAACCCCTTGAGCATATAAAAGGAGGCCCCGTGCGCACGTAGAGGGGGATGACACCCATTTTTACGCTCGGTCTCGCCAGCGGCTCGTGTGTACTGTAGCACCACGCGCCTCCGAGCAAGAACACAATACAAACCACAAAGCAGCAGTAGGGTTTTACGCATCCGTGCGGCCCTAAGCTGGGTAAACCCCTTGTGTGCATCGCCTCGATCCGCTCTTCGCGCGACCTCCGCCCCGCCGAACCAGTAAGGGGCCCGGTCCCCATAGGTGTTCGAGGAAGCCGATTTCCCCCGACAAATACTATCATGCTTCACTTAGATTTATTTGAGAGTTAATAATTTTTTTTAAGAAATTCTCTCTTGCTTCACTTAAATTATTTTGAGAGAAGAAATTTTTTATGCTCACGTTCTTCACTTAGATTTGTTTGAGCTATCAAAAGCAACATACAAAATTAGTCCCAAGGTGATAGATATTCAAAATAGATATAATAAAAACTTACATGAAGATAATTGGACAAAATACACTTGATTCCTTTTAATAGTTTTGCGATATGATGATATAATATGCGAGTCATGTTGATAAGTACTTATGATTTAGTAAGAATATTGGTGTTAAGGTTTGTGATTCCCTATGCAAGCACGGAAGTCAATAGTTATGCAATAAAATTACACTCTACTTGTGGTGCATTGTTCGGTGTTAGTTATGCTTAATTCTCGTTTATGAGATTTTTCGTTTCTTGATTGGATGCTTCTCAATCTTTTGCTAGCCTTCATTTGCACCATGTATGATCACTACTTGTGCATACAAAATCCTTTAAACCAGCTTTGCCACATGAGTCCACTATACCTACATATATGCGGTATTCTTTTGCCGTTCTAAGCAAATTTGTATGTGCCATCTCTAATTTTCAAAATAAATTTCTCTTTTCTGTGCTCGTACCGCTCATGAAACGGTAGGGGGTGGCTGATATATTTCCATGCTAGATGTGTTATTCTCAAGATGAGTGTTTATTCACTTGCCATTGCATGAGAGTACAACAAAGGTATTAGGGATGCCCAGTCCCGAAAAGAAAAATAAATTTACTTTATGTTGTTAAATAATAAATTCCTTGGAAAGTGTTGGTATGGAAGGCACCCGTGGATACGGCTAGCCATGGAAAGTGAAAGTATGGTTGAAAAAAGAATAAACTTTATTTTCTGTTTGGGAGCCGCCTATCATATATCTAGCATGGAAAGTATTGGGAACTACTCGATCATTTTAGTTGACAGGAAAAGCATGCCACCCTAAATGTTATTATCTCAATCTTTTTCGCTTTGAGCTCTGGCACCTCTACAAATCCCTACTTCCCTCCGCGAAGGGCCTTTCTATTTAGTTTATGCAATTTTTATTTTTTATTTTCAAGTCTCCATCTTCTCTTATAAACCACCAACTAAGGGGAACTATGATCGTACTTGAGCATTGGTTGTAGCTAATATGCGAGTGTGTTTTATGAATGGATCAATGATTGAGCATAATGGGCTAGGGATAACTTGCTTTAGTGTTGATATTTTGAAAGACATGGTTGCTTGTTGATATGCTTGAGTGACTATTGTTTTGAATCATATAAAATTCCAAATATACATGCTACAAAGAAAAGAATATGTGATGAACATGTTAGGTAGCATTTCACATAAAAAAATATGTTTTTATCATTTACCTACTCGAGGACGAGGAGGAATTAAGCTTGGGGATGCTGATATGTCTCCAACGTATCTATAATTTTTTATTGTTCCATGCTGTTATATTATTGTTCTTGGATGTTTTACAATCATTTTATAGCAACTTTATATCATTTTTTGGGACTAACCTATTGACATAGTGCCCAGTGCCAACTGCTGTTTTTTGCTTGTTTTTTACTTTACAGAAAATCAATACCAAACGGAGTCCAAACGCAGCAAAACTTTTTGGAGATTTTTTCTGGACCAGAAGACACCTGTTGGGCCAAAGAAGTACCAAAGGGGGCTCCGAGGGGATCACAACCCACCAAGGCGTGCCTTGGGGGCCAGGCGCGCCCAGGTGTGTTGTGCCCACCTTGGTGGCCTCTCGCACCGCCTCTTTGCTCCATAAATATCCCAATATTCCAGAAGCCCTAGGTTAGTCGACGAAAATCAATTACAGCCACCGCAAGTTCTAGAACCACCCAATCCAATCTAGACACCATCATGGAGGGTTCATCATCCTCATTGGTGCCTCTCCGATGATGCGTGAGTAGTTCATTGTAGACGTGTGGGTCCGTAGTTAGTAGCTAGATGGCTTCCTCTCCCTCTTTTGATTCTCAATATAATGGTCTCTGTGAGATCTATTTGATGTAACTCTTTTTGCGGTGTGTTTGCTCGGATCTGATGAACTTTGAGTTTATGATCAGATCTATGTTTTTATCCATGAAAGTTATTTGAGTTTCTTTGATCTCTTATATGCATGATTACTTATGGCCTCATATTTCTTCTTAGAATCTTTGGTTTAGTCAGGACAACTAGATTGATTTTTTTGCCATAGGAAGAGGTGCTTGATGATGAATCTTACGGTGCTTGAACCCAGTGACAGAAGGGGAACCAACACGTATGTATCATTGCTATTAAGGATAACAAGATAGGGTCTGTTTCTACATAAATAGATCTTGTCTACATCATGTCATCGTTCTTATTGCATTACTCCGTTTCTCTATGAACTTAATACATTAGATGCATGCTGGATAGCGGTCGATGTGTGGAGTGATAGTAGTAGATGCAAGCAGGAGTCGGTCTACTAATCTTGGATGTGATGCCTATATACTGATCATTGCCTGGATATGGTCATGATTATTTGAAGTTCTATCAGTTGCCAACAGTAATTTGTTTACCCGCCATATGCTATTTTTCTCGAGAGAAGCCACTAATGAAATCTACGGCCCCCAGATCTCTTCTTTATTATATTTGCCTTCGCGGTCTATTTTTATTTGCTTTTATTTCCAGATCTATTAATCCAAAAATACAAAAATACCTTGCTGCAATTTATTATTATTTATTTTATCTCGCATTCCCACGAGATCTATTTCTCCAATCTACTACAATTTTACCTGTCTTTTTACCCGTGAGGGATTGACAACCCCTCTCTTACATCGGGTTGCAAGTATTTTTTCTTTGTGTGCAGGAGCTGTCTACATGGTGTTGCGTGGTTCTCCTACTGGTTCGATAACCTTGGTCTCATCACTGAGGGAAATACCTACCATAGCTGTGCTACACCATCCCTTCCTCTTTGGGGAAATACCGATGTAGTTCAAGCCGCATCAGCCTCTTACAAACCGGAGCTTCTCTCAAAGAAGCCTCGTGGTTCCGATAGGGAAATATGTCCCCCTTGTGGGTGAAGCGATAATCACTGCCTCTTGTCACCTTGTATTTTGTTCTAAGGGCAACATGGAACGACGGGATATCCGTGCTGAAATTTAAACGTATTCAGGGTTCGTTTGGCCTTTCTATACACTAATTGAGTTTTCTAGGCATTTAATGTCCATAATTCAAATCTGAACTATAAATACATGCTCCAGTTCACCAACATGGCTAGAAAAATTATACATGTGTCCTTGGGTGCATGTTTAGGCCCCATGCCAGGAATGGGAACGAATTACAACCGTACCGTCATACTGGCTCGTCCTCAAACATTTGGAATCTCGGTTTTTAAATCCCCATAAATCCAAAACTCACCACAAAGTCATGAAAGTTGGCATGGTGCCATGTCATGGCACATATATGTCGTTGTAAAAACATTGTCCAATTTGGGCCAAGCTTTATTACAAACCTATTACAAACCGGAGCTTCTCTCAAAGAACCCTCGTGGTTCCGATAGGGAAACGTGTTCCCGTTGTGGGCGAAACATAATCACTGCCTCTTTTCGCCTTGTATTTTCTTCTACGGGCAACATGGAATGACAGAATGTCCGTGCTGAAATTTAAACTTATTCAGGGTTTGTTTGGCCTTTTTAGGGTGAGTCGCCGCCATGAACTTGGCCAAGGCCGGGTCCCAAGGATGGAATTGTACGGGAGGACCATGCGGGCGATGTCGAAGTCGATGAGCTCGGTGCGGTAGTTGTCGCGGGTGTTGTTGGGGAACGTAGTATTTCAAAAAAATTGCCTACGATCACGCAAGATCTATCTAGGAGAAGCACAACAACGAGCGGGGAGAGTGTGTCCACGTACCCTCATAGACCGAAAGCGGAAGCGTTTAGTAACGCGGTTGATGTAGTCGAACGTCTTCGCGATTCAACCGATCCAAGTACCGAACGTACGGCACCTCCGCGATCTGCACACGTCCAGCTCGGTGACGTCCCTCGAACTCTTGATCCAGTTGAGGCCGAGGGAGAGTTTTGTCATCAAGACGGCATGGTGACGGTGATGATGAAGTTAGCGGCGCAGGGCTTAGCCTAAGGACTACGACGATATGACCGAGGAGTGTAACTGTGGAGGGGGCACCGCACATGGATAAAAGATCAACTTGTGTGTACTAGGGTGCCCCCCTCCCCACGTATATAAAGGAGGGAGGAGGGGAGGGACGGCCGGCCCCTAGAGCGCGCCCCAAGAGGGGAGTCCTAGTAGGATTCCACCAAAAGGGAGAGAGGGGGAAAGAAGGAGAGGGAGAGATGGAGAAGGAAAGGGGGCGCCGCCCCCCTTCCCTTGTCCAATTCGGGCTTCAAGGGGGGCCTACCCTGGCTGCCCTCCTCTCTCTCCAATAATGCCCATGGTGGCCCATTAGTTCCCCCGGGGGGTTCCGGTAACCCCTCCGGCTCACCGGTTTTACCCGAAACTATCGTAACACTTCCGGTGTCCGAATAACATGGTACAATATATCTATCTTTATGTCTCGACCATTTCGAGACTCCTCATCATGTCCGTGATCATATCCGGGACTCCGAACAACCTTTGGTACATCAAATCACATAACTCATAATACAAATCGTCATCGAACGTTAAGCGTGCGGACCCTACGGGTTCGAGAACTATGTAGACATGACCGAGACACATCTCCGGTCAGTAACCAAAAGCGGAACCTGGATGCTCATATTGGCTCCTACATATTCTACGAAGATCTTTATCGGTCAAACCGCATAACAACATACGTTGTTCCCTTTGTCATCGGTATGTTACTTGCCCGAGATTCGATCGCTGGTATCATCATACCTAGTTCAATCTCGTTACGGGCAAGTCTTTTTACTCGTTCTGTAATGCATCATCCCGCAAATAACTCAATAGTCACATTGGTTGCAAGGCTTACAGTGATGGGCTTTATCGAGAGGGCCCAGAGATACCTCTTCGATACTAGGAGTGACAAATCCTAATATTGATCTATGCCAACTCAACAAAAACCATTGGAGACACCTATAGAGCATCTTTATAATCACCGACTTACGTTGTGACGTTTGATAGCACACTAAGTCTTCCTCCGGTATCCGGGAGTTGCATAATCTCATAGTCATAGGAACATGTTTAAGTCATGAAGAAATCAATAGCAATAAACTAAACGATCATAGTGCTAAGCTAACGGATGTGTCTTGTTCATCACATCATTCTCTAATGATGTGATCCCGTTCATCAAATAACAACACATGTCTATGGTCAGGAAACTTAACCATCTTTGATTAACGAGCTAGTCTAGTAGAGGCATACTAGGGACACTATGTTTGTCTATGTACATGTACTAAGTTTTCGGTTAATACAATTCTAGCATGAATAATAAACATTTATCATGATATAAGGAAATATAAATTACAACTTTATTATTGCTTCTAGGGCATATTTCCTTCAGTCTCCCACTTGCACTAGAGTCAATAATCTAGATTACATAGTAATGATTCTAACACCCATGGAGTCTTGGTTCTGATCATGTTTTGCTCGTGAGAGAGGCTTAGTCAATGGGTCTGCAACATTTAGATCCTATGTACTTTGCAAATCTCTTTGTCTCCCTCCTTGACTTGATCGCGGATGGAATTGAAGCGTCTCTTGATGTGCTTGGTTCTCTTGTGAAATCTAGATTCCTTTGCCAAGGCAATTGCACCAGTATTGTCACAAAAGATTTTCATTGGACCCGATGCACTAGGTATGACACCTAGATCGGATATGAACTCCCTCATCCAGACTCCTTCATTTGCTACTTCTGAAGCTGCTATGTACTCCGCTTCACACGTAGATCTCGTCACGACGCTTTGCTTAGAACTGCACCAACTGACAGCTCCACCATTCAATATAAATACGTATCCGGTTTGTGACTTAGTCTCATCCGAATCAGTGTTAAAGCTTGCATCGACGTAACCAGTTACGACGAGCTCTTTGTCACCTCCATAAACAAGAAACATATCCTTAGTCCTATTAAGGTATTTCAGGATGTTCTTGACCGATGTACAGTGATTCACTCCTGGATTACTTTGGTACCTCCCTGCTAAACTAATAGCAAGGCACACATCAGGTCTGGTACACAACATTGCATACATGATAGATCCTATGGCTAAGGCATAGGGAATGACTTCCATTTTCTCGCTATCTTCTGCAGTGTCGGGCATTGAGTCTGACTCAACTTCACACCTTCACTACAAAAATAATACACTTCCGTGATGATACGTGTTTGTCAAAGTAGGTCGCTTTTTTTGTCATGCATTTACATCCATGACAAATTTATGACAGAATCAAGATAGTCATACCTGTGCTGTCGTAGAAGTGTTCCATGACATTACCAAAATTATCATCACGAAGTGTCCACTTCCATGACGATAAATCGCGCGTCACAGAAGTGCTTTCGTCAAGGGTGACCGACACGTGGCATCCACCGTAACGGAACGCCGTTAAGCTATCGGGTCGGGTTTTGGATCCGATAACCCGTTAACAGCCCTGACCAATGGGAAATTTCCACATGTAAAATTCTTATTGGCTGGACGAAACACGTGTCAGCTCGTCAGTGGGTTAGATAGGCGCCTATGATACGTCGACACATGGCACGGCCCAACAGAGGCCCATTCCTGTGAAAAGGCCGGCCCGTTTGAGTTGTTCAAAACCTGGCGGGCCGGCCCATGGAAAGCCTATTAACGGCATGTTCGCATATAGCCCATTTACAGCCCGCTAACCCAAGGCCCGTTATGCCCTATCCGAATGAGGCCCGGTAGCGTCATCTGGGCCATCCAATATGATTCCATCCCATTTTCACTTCTGGCCCATGTATGGCCCATGACGTCTTTCGACCCATATGAGGCCCTGTGTAACTCTTGGCTTATTAACGACCCGTGGTGAAACTGGCCTGTAATGAACAGTGTATCACTTTACACCCATTAACGGCCCATGGTGAAACTGGCCCGTAATGAACAGTGTATCACTTTATACCCATTAACGGCCCGTTATTCCATTGGGCCGTTTCCAGCCCATGTTATATTTCGGCTTTCTGAGAGCCCATTTATTCTTGGGCTCATTTCCAGCATTCGTTTACTTACGGCCCATTACTGTCATTTTCTGCTTGTGGGCCAAATTCAGCCCGTGGTTACAGTCGACCCGTTTGTGGTACGTTAATACGTTGGGCCGTTTTCATAGCGTCATCAAATATGGCCTATTAACGATGGCCCGTTACGGTCGGCCCATGAACGGACGATTCCAACTCTAGACCGTTTACGTCCATATTGCGGCCTGTTATTGGCCCATGTTTGGCCAATCGATCATACGGCCCGTATAAGGCCCATTGATGATACGTCCCGTAGAAGGCCCATTGTTTCTACGGCCCGTAGAAGGCCTACTGTTTCTACGGACCGTAAAAGGCCCACTGTTTCTATGACCCGTAGGAGGCCCGGTGTCACTACAGTAAATATTAGCCCATGGTTATTGTCGCCTAGTTTTAAAAAATAGGTTATTGCAGCCACTAGTTAACCGCGGAAAAAGAACTGCAATGACTACAAGCAAACAAATAAACAAGACAACAAGGAAATAAATAAGCAAGCAACTAACGCTAGGCTATCACGGCTATTACACATATTACATCCACTGGGCATCAAAGTTCGCCACCAGTGCAAATATAGGGAACAAAGCAGCATATCATATACACTGGCCGTCAAAATTGGCCACCAGTGCAAACAAATGCGGCAGCAAAACAAGAGCATAACTGAAACAACTTTAGAAGAGCTCAAGAAACGTTATCATGGGTATCCACCATGCTGGCAATAAGCTTAGCAAGCTAATTAGCTTTGTCCTGTTTGGCGCTAAAATCCTCCAATGCTTGCTGTTGCACCAGAAAGTATGCATCTGAATGCTCCAAGGACTTCCGCAATCCTTTCGCTTCTTGTCGCAGCACAGCTGATCGATGTCTTTCAGCTTGTAGTTGAGACTCAAGAAACCGAACTGATTCAGACAGTGAGTTTGAATAGCTTGTGCAAGCGGTAGTGGCCAGTAACTCCAACAATAAACCAAGACAGGATGTGTCACTGTCCAGAACCTTATCTGCATTACTTCCTTTACCGTTGCTTAATAAGGCACTCTTCCCCAATATTCTGTCAGCATTCTAAAAGAAGAAACAAGCAGGCACATAACAAGTTTAGCATGTACTACTATATGAAACTCATTTCGGTGAACCATTTCATTAGTAAGGTGGACAGGATTAAACTACCAAGTCTTCTATTGCCAAGTACTAGTACATAATAAAAGCATCAAACAAACATATATCTATGTCCTATGGTAGCAATGGAATCTTAAATTATAACAGTTGTTCTTCAGGTTTAGGCACTTGTTCTACATGAACAGTGTACAGTAAAACGCAAGAATATAATACTTAAAAATAGAAAATGAGCTCATAGACCTTACCACATTCTTAGTTCGGGACCAGTACAGAACAAGGCGTTCCCAGTCATCGTCCAGTAAATGTGTCTCAGGAGAACGTAAGGGAATTTGATGAGTTTCTTTGCCGATGAAGTACGTTTTCTTCAGGTAATTCCGATACTGCCACCAAGCATTCTTGAAGATAGCAGAGGTATTAGCACATGTTACCTCATCCTGAGTTTCCAAATCGGTCCTTCTCTATAGAGAAAAATGGGAAATTTTGCTGTATTATAACCATCATGGAGGTAGGATGTATCGGACGAAGCAAAGTAATTGCCATGAATAACATTACTTACACATAACTCCTGGAAAAACACCTGCAACTAGCATTTTCCTTCATCTTCAGTATAATATTTCCAAGATGGGAAGATACACACATACGATTTAACAACATCATATACGATAGATGCTAAACTACGACTAGTTGGTTGTGCTTCCTCCACAGGAATAGGCATACTAACTGGTGGAGTTGGGGTTCGCCGTGATAGTACTGGCCCTTTGGGCACTGGAGATGCCTTACTAACTGCTCTTGTTTGGGAGCTCTGTGGTGGAGATGGTGTTGTGTCAACAGGAACTGGGTTACTATCGGCTGGGGTTGGGGTTAGATTGGGTGAAGCTGGTTCTCTGTCCATCATAGTAGGGGTACAATCTGCAAGAGTTTGGGTTATGTGTGGTAGGGCTGGTTCTTGTGCATGTACAACCGGGGTGCTATCTCCACCAAGAGATAGCACTGTTTTATTTGAAGACCGTGTTTTTAGTCCGCTAGATACTGGCATCACCCGCTCCAATTCAAATGGCTGATAAACAGGAAACATAGTTGAATGTACAGACATTGTATGAGAGACAGATGCAATAGATAGTGTGGAAAAAAGAGGGCATGAAATAGTTGACATGTATATTGTTTAACTAAAACGGATAGCATGACATAATTTCACATATATGGTGTCTATCTAAACTGGATGGCATAGCATAACATAATTCAAAGATATGATGAATAACTAAACAGGATCGCATGACATAATTCACCTACATGTTATCTAAGTAATTAGGATCGCATCATTTAATTCACATATGTGATTTATATGCTAAACAGAGGGCATTCTGTATGATGTCTGAACTAAGAACATGGTGTTGAATATTGTGTACATGATGTCTAAACTATGCAATGCAAGACACTGTATGCATGATATGAACAGTATAACCGTGCCAAGTTAGAGCATACACCTCAGTGGGGGAATAGGACTGGTCATCTGTCTCTGAATCCATCTCTGAGGAGCTATCGGGACCCAACAAGAGATCTGCTTCGACAGGTAGCACTGTCTGCTCTGAAGGCCTTGCTTTCACTCCAGATTTTTCCTTCTCCCACCCAAATGGCTGATTCATAGGAAGAGTAGTTTAATGTACAAACATTGTAGACAAATGGAAATGTAATGAAGAAAAGGATGGGAAAGATATCATTCAAATATATGATGCCTGGTTAAACAGGATGGCATTGCACATTTCACATATATTATGGTTGGCTAAAAGACATGAGACTGCATAATTCCCATATATGATATAGAAACTAAATAGGTGGCATTATAGAACATGTCTAAACTAAGCAGATGACATATATGATGTCAAAAGTAGGCACTGCAAGGCAACATATGCATGATATGACTAACATCATCATGCCAAGGTAGAGAAAACACCTTGGGGGGGGGGTAAATAGGAGTGGTCAGCGGCGTCCAAATCCGCCTCAGAACAGATATCTTCCTCTGGATTACAATCTGTAGAGGGGTGGGGAGGGTTTGCCATTGAACCCACCATGGAGTAATGTCTGCATGACATTGTATTGCCGTGCAAAACTCTTCTCTTTTTCTCTACATGTTCAGCATGACTGTGTACAATATCTGACATGCATACGAAAAAAATATGGTGAGATTATGTAAGGAGAGCATGCGGAAATTTAGAGTGATGGTAAAAACTAGTGGATTGATGTTTTTCCGTTGAACCAAAATAGCCCTAATGGATCGACATGAATGTATAGTAATAAGTGATGCAACAAGTGTACAACCTCTTTGCCGTAGCCGTGTCGACCTCAACATCATTGGGTTGGTCGCTGAAGCAGTTGAGGCAGAGGTGGCTGTCGGAGGTGTGGAGGAAGATCTGAGGAATCTGTAGACGGCGTCCAGGGCACTGCTCTGTTGTGATGGATCATTCTGTCATTGGAGCAGCTCCGGTGAGCCGTAAGACGTCAAGGCTAAAACAGCACAAGACAGACATCGTCAATCTCAAGTGGGATTCTAATAGCATTTCCAATAGATGATGTAAAATGGATGTAAAATTAACATCACCAAAAACCACCTGACTACAATAGATGAGGTAAAAACTGTTGACTCTGAACTTAACTATCGAAACTGAAATTTACTGTGGAATCTGAATGCTACTGTCGAAACTGAACGCAATGGTAGCAGAGAGGCACTTGACATGTAGTTTAGGGAGGGCCTGCAGTTCATCTTCAACCTGCACCCCCCTGAGCCGCCAGCCACCACCGGCCAAACCGCTGGCCCCAGCGCCGCCTCGCTGCCCCGAAACAACTCGCCACCATCGCCCCGGCCAGCCCTCTAGGACCCCGCCCCCACCCTGAACCCTAAGATATATAGTGGGGTACCTCTCCGGCGAGCCCCCGTCCCCGCTGTGGGTGGTTCTTCCTTAACTCCGGCGAGCCCCCCAACCCCTGAAAATCGACTGACCCAAAAGTCGATTCAGTCGACTGAAGTGTGGCTTAATCGGAGTAGAGCAGCAGACGAGCGAGGGGGAGAGCAGCAACAGCAGCTGGGCGAGTGAGCGATCGAGCGAGAGGCGGAGCAGCAGCAGCACATCCGGCTGGTATGGACGCCGCCACCGAAGGGGCCTCGCACTGGGGGAGAGCCGCCGTGGAGTGTCACCCGCGGTACCGGCTTCAAGGTAGCCGCTCCATGGGGGTGCGGATGGACAACCGTCGGCGCCGGAAGGTCGAGTTAAGGAGAAGGTGCGATGCGATGAGTGTACAACCTCTTTGGTGGCGCCGAGTAGGCCTCGGCTTCGTCCGAGGAGTCGGTGAGGATGCTGCGGTTCCGGTGGAGCAGGTTAAGGCGGCACTGTGGGGATGGAGCAGCCGCGATAGACGAGGCGATCGTCAGAGCAGCTCCTTGGAGGTGGAGGACGGGGCGGCTAAACCGGCGGGACGGTGAGATGGATGACGGATCCTCATCCGAGGAGGTGGACGAGGGACGTTGAGCTGTTGCGGTGGATGACGTCGTCGGGGAAGAGGCTCTGGCTGGGCAGCGGTGACGTGGCGGACGGAGGAGGGTGGGGTTTCGCAGCTGGAGCAGAAAGGTTATGGCGGCCTGGGATTTCGAATGGCGAAAAGAGGGTGATGGGAGGGGGTAAAGCATGACTTAGGAATGCGCTTGTCCAAAATGTAGGGTGTGTTACAAAAGTACCCCCACCAATTTGAACTAGCGGCGCTTTCGGCTCAGGGTTAGAAGGGGGATTTCGCGTGTCGGGATTTGGCAGCTGGAGGGAGTTTTCGCGTGCGTTGTAATTTCGGGATAGCAAGGCGCGGGTTGTGAAGGCGCCAGTTTTGGGAGCATGATATCTGAATTTTTGGGATATAACAAGACGCGGGTTGACTTTGACTTTCAGGGACAAGCCTAACGTGTCGTAATATTGTACTTGTACGTGCCAAATCAATTCGCACTTCCCTCAACCAAAAAGAAAACGAAAAAAATAAAACTATTCACACCATACAAAGAGAGAATCTTGCCCCGTTTTACTATACAAATGCTATTCAAAGCTACTCTCTCCTTCCATCTATATAGGGCCTAATGCATTTTTCGATGCTAACTTTGACCAAATCTTAGAGCGATGATATATGACATGCAACTTACACAAAGCACACCGTTAAATTCGTCTGTGAAAGGTTCTTTCAATGATATAATTTTCACATTGTGCATGTCATGTACTATTAATCTTGTCAATAGTCAAAGGTGGTCTTAAAAATCTCATTACGCCCTATGTAGATGGAAGGAGGGAGTATGAATCCATGTTATGTCCGATTAAATTTTTTCGCTTGCTGTATAATGCATGTAACCTACTCATACCAACATTTTAGTGCATTCCAAATGTCTATACTACCGCTGCAATTCGAACTAAATTTGAAATCGTTTCTCTATTTCAATAAGAATCTACAATCATGATTGTTGCCAACTTCAACCATCAAAGTTTCCTTGCTATCCGCCAGATATAAATCAGACGGCCTATAATGCAGGATGGCAGGCACACCATCATCAGCAACTCCATTTTTTTATAAGAGTAGAGATAAAATATATTAAATGTAGTATACCATGTTCATAACCACACCATGTTTATCACCGTTATATATATTCACACATCCGTCGGTTTGAAACACTATGATAAATTCTTTAAATATCCGAATTCGCTTTTTATAATGAAGTATATATGATCTCTATTCGTCTTTTACACCCACACAACCCTCTTATCATTGTAGATAGCGCTAACTTTCTCTTGTGCATGCACACGCCCGCATCCCTCTCACCCTCCCTCAGCATTCTCTAGCTCCATCGCGCAAATTCGTCTTTTCACTTTAGGTCGTTCACCCACGGTGTGTGTAGGCCCCCCAGCTCCTTCTTTACGGAACACATCTATCGATATGCCTCTCTAGCCAGGTGTGCCTAGCACAAACACAAGCTTCCCCTCTTCTCTTGTCACCGTCCATGCATGCCTCACTCCCACCACTCTTTTCATCGTTCTCGTACTCGCACACTCCTCCCCCTCGATATAGTATGCCTCTCGTACCACCTCATACATGCATCCCTCTCTCTCTATCCTTCTCCTCGTGCCTCATTTGCTTCTAACACACACATGCATGTATACCGATCGATCTCCCAACATATACCTAGATCGACTTTAACTACCCCCCCATCGATCGATGTACCTCACAAGTTATGTCTCTCGTTTCTCTTACAAAGGGCGATTGATCTTCCTATGTAGTTACGTCTGCTTACCACAGCCACATCGTCCCCCCTCATCATTCGTGCATGCCTCTTTACCCGTCTCTCACACGCGCGTGCAGAGACAACAAGCAGCCATCTCCTCTCTTATTGATATTGCGGGCGTGCCTTCCGTTTGTCTAGCAAGCCTATCCCACCATTTGTTAGAAGCAACTCCACTACCACCCCCTCCAACACTCTAGCTCTGTCTCTCTCCCAACCTTATTCATCTCCTGCACATCTGCATGGATGCCGATCGATCTCCCTTAATACATGAGGCAGATCGATCTCCTTAATACATGAGGTAGGCCTCTCTCCTCCTCCACACATATACCAGCCATTGTACCTCTATAGTTAATTGGGCCTCCCTCTTCCCCCACCACACACCGATAGTTGAGCGCTGCAGGTAGGTATCCATGCCACAGAGACAAACTGCACATGTCCCATCTCACATTCCCGTAGGCCAGCCACTCTATATCTTTGACGTAGGCACACACAAATTCGATGGCACTCTTTATCGATCGCGCGCGTGCACACACACACACATCATCCCTCTCTTCGATTCTATAGACACCTCAAGCCGATGATACCTCCACTCTCTTCTCGTGGATCGCCCCCTCTATATATATGTTATATCCAGGACTCTATTTCACACACATTGCATATGTTAAATTTTTTGATTGACCCCCCCCCCCAAAAAAAACTCTCAAGAACCCACACACTATATCTCTCTAGGTTTGTATCTCTCACACACAACTCCACGTAGGTGGTGTACGTATACAAGAAGAGAATAGGTGCACCGTGCACGTACTCACGCTTCGTGCCCAGCCACACCCGCGTGGGTAAATGGTGGAGCTCATTTCTTTATGAAATGGCAGCCCACGTGCTAATTTGAATGCCTGTAGCGGTTGTTTACCTAGGGAGGTCGTGTACCACGCGTGCACGAAAAAAAGTTCGACTTGACGCGTTGCCGCGTTATTTTTAAATAAAGTTATAGTGCTCAATGGCACGTACACAGAATATAAAATGATTTTTATGGAGGAAAAGGTAGTCCGCTCTTCAGAGTATCTCACACAAGGCTCCGGTGGCCTCTCTCTCTCTAACCGTTGGTCACTGATCCGACCGCATCCCGTCCGCCGGGGGAAAGGGAGTGCGGTGGCCTCTCTCTCTCTCTCACCGTTGGTCACTGATCCGTCCGCATCCCGCCCGCCGGGGGAAAGGGAGTGCGGTGGCCTCTCTCTCTCTCACCGTTGGTCACTGATTCGGCCGCATCCCGTCCGCTGGGGGAAAGGAAGGAAGTGCATCGTTTCTCCATTCGACGGCACCGAGGCAGCATGTCCCGATCTGCGGTACATGCCGTTCTCTCTGACCAAGCTCCGGCGCGGCAGGGCCTATGTCACCTGCTGGCAGATTCCGCCCGCCGCCGCTCACCTAGTTACATCCCGACGACCTCCAGGTATCCCCTCCGGCCTTGCTCCACTGCCCGTTTTCCCACGTCGCTGCATGTGTATCTTCCATAGTTCTTTGCCCAAAATGTAGCTCGTCCGGCGTACTTTCCATATTGCATTCTCGTCCTCACACCGTTTTAGACAAACACAACCGTGTTGTTATCTTCCCTTAGGACAAGGAATATGCTTCCTTTTTGTCGTCGCATGTGTCATCAACTGTTATTGGCCAGTAATTATTTCCTTTCTACCTCTTTTTTGCAAACAGGGCTATCCATTTCACCTTGTTGCTATTGCGACCTTTTGGTGAACTGCACAAATCACTTTTTTCTTAAGAGTGTTTTGTGCAGTTGTACTAAAATGTCACACGGGCAACGTCTCTACATTTCAGTGCGACTACACAAAGGGAGATTGGTTTTGCTCTATCCTCCTCATCCAACTCCGAGCCTAATCTTCTCCAACTAGTTAGTCTTAAGAGAGACCGCAAAGGTGACTGGGTTCTATTTGTGTGTTTATTGTTTAATCAGCAGTCCTCTATTATCGTAATCACACTTGATATCTTCGGAACAGGGACACTCAGCTCTATTTTAGTGGAACTGCACAAAATGATCGGAATGTTGCATGCTCCAGACAACTACTTTTTTCCCAACATGCCTTGTTGATTGAGACAGAGCTGGGGGACGTTGCTGCCAATGAAAGCATGGATCAATTTTAATTTAACACCTTCTCACAACTTTGTCTTCAGTTGAGATGTAATTATTAGCTCTGATCTGCTAATAATTGACATGCATTAGCAAGGAAGTTAGTTTTTTATTGTTTCCGAAAGAGCACCGATGGCAAAACACGCGAAACAAAAGCTGAAAGCTCACACCATTGTACAATTTCATGTCGCTGGAAAATTATTTGCATAGTACGTCAATTATGTAAACAAATGATGGAAGCTTGATAGCATTGCCAGAAGCCTCTCCATCATCCGGGTCCATGTGCCATGCACGAAATTATACTCCTTCGTTCCTAAATATTTGTCTTTTTACAAATTTCAAACGGGCATATTTTAGAGTGTAGATTCACTCATTTTGCTTCATATGTGTACTCCCTCCGTTCCTAAATATTCTATTCGTCTTAATAGAGATTTCAACATATTTTAGAAAGACAAATACTCTGGAGTATATTTAAGAACCGAGGGGGTAGTGCACAACCGCATGGGAGCTCAGCCCGGTCGTTGCGCCGCATTAATAGTGAGTAAGGAGCAGTCAAATCATAAGCCCCACCTTTCCCACTGTAAGTTGCTCTGAAGAAGCAACCATCAATACGCTCTTCTTTGAATCCGCTCATACTACTCCATCCGTCACTGTTTATACAACGCGCTTCAGAAAAAAGAAAAAAAATCTGTGGGACCAAGGCGACTAGCGATCAGCCTAAAAAATAGCATTGGTAGTTATAGCACGGCGTCTATTACTAGAGGGAATAATGCGTACACACATGCATGCAGTGCTTCCACCCCGGGTACACACATGCATGCACTCCGTAGTAGTACAGTACATGGAGGGAAAATCGTGGACTTGATTGCGGTTACCACGCCCTAATTAATTGAGCATTAAACCAAACACGTCTAAAGTCTCTCTGGTGGTGGAAATGCATTGAGAGAAATGCATCATAATGAAGCGCGCCCTGTAAACTGTGACGGAGGGTGGAGTAGTATGAAGGTGCAAAACCAAGTACGCGTACTAGTACTGCGCTTGGCTCTTCGCCCCTTCGTGAAGTCGAACAATGATGGTACTCCGCATGTTGGGTACTACAGTGTATGCCTCTGACAATCTAACACCGAATGGACTGATGCATGTCCACCAAGGATAGGTTGCATTAGTCAAAAGGCGTAAGCGAGATTCACCTTGTCATGCAAGCTTCTCCTCGTTCTGTGAGTTGACGGGACACAACAAAAAGTAGTGCTAGTCCATACTCCCTCCTTTCTGGTTAATATGGCTTAATCTTTTTTGCGGGTAAATGAGAGAGCTTTATTCATATATAAGCATTCTTAGGACGATCAGCCAAGACACTGGTCACTAGGAAGCCAAAAAAAGAAGTAGGAAGCGAGGTGTTTCATCAAGCCAGCTCTCTGCCACATTCAAAGTGCAGCAAGCACGGTTCGCACGAAGATGCGCCGCAAGGTTTGCTGACCTGTTTACATCCTGAATAACAAAAAAAGAGGAAATATTACTGAGCGCTACTATTTGTAACAGGATATGAGCCAGAATTAAGTGAGAATTGTGGCGAGTGTTCCATGCAATCAACTTTCATTATCACATGCGAGAACCCTCAAAGAGAACCAAATGTGTTGAAGATTTCTTTATCACATTTAAAAATTATAATAAGAGTGCACACGCTCCTCCATCCGGTTCCTAGTAGTATAGTGTAGTATGCTTCTGGCAATCTGACACCGAATTAACTGTTGCACGTCCACCGCCTGAGCGAGGGAGAGCTTGCATTAGTCAAAAGTTTCTCCTTGTCCTGCGAGCCACCGCGCGCAAGCTTCTCCCGTCCTGCAACCTTCTCCTCGTTCGGCAAGTTGACGGGACACAACAAAGTAATGCTAGTCCATGCTGCCTCCTCTCCGGTTAACATGGCTTAATTTCAAACGAGATAAATACACTGTCTGTCACTGTATATTTGTAAAAATACGGTCAGTGGACTTCATAATACGCTCATTGCGCTCAATATATATATTTTTCGGTGTTCATACGGTCACTAGCTCACCCTGACTGAGTATGTGTGTGCATGCACGTGTAGGTTGAGCACTTGAGCGTCACTGTGTGTGTTCCGTCGTGTGCTCGGACATGCATGCATTAGGGCGTCGTGCGCGTTTTTGCGTCCATGTGTACGTGTGATTGTTGCATACACGTAGGGGGAGTACGTGTAGGGGCCACTAAGGAGCAGTCAAATCACACAGTAAGTTAGTCGGAAGAAGCAACCATCATTTCACTCTTGAATGACACGTACGCAATATAAAATGGTTGATATGGAGAGAAAAATAAAACCACTATATATACACTAGAAGGAGCCTAAGCAACAAGCCTGCTTGCTTAGGTTGCTCTCTTCACAAGCATAGAACGACGGGCCTGATCCCGCAGCTAGGGGAAGGGAACAATGTTCTGTGTAGACGCGGTCGACAACGGCGAGGGAGAAAACCCATAGTCGGTGCGTCCCAATCGGGGGTCACCGCGGTATGCGCCGATGCCGCGTCCCAACCGCCCTTCTAGCTACAGCCCGACGTCCCAGGTAGTCCATCTTCCTTTTGGAGCCGGCTTGCTCCACTGCCGTAGCTCCATCTCCATGTCGATCTTTCTCTACTTCTGCCGGCTTCTACTTGTGATGAGTTTATGTCTCATGAACTAGTGCCAGTACTATTATTCTAATCACACTTCTTCAATATCTTTGCCATCAGGGATGTTCAGGTCGATTTTAGTGGAACTGCACAAAAGCATCGTATGATCCGAGGGTGCCAGCCGTCTTTCCTTCGACAGGTTCTACCTGGCCACGAAATTAAATCATGTTTGGGGTTTAGGGTTTAAGTCGTAGTGACCCCATCAGTAGTTTTTCTTTCGTACACGCTCTCACAACTTTTTTCTTTAGTTGTGAAGTAAATATTGGCTATGATCTGTGAATCATTGAGATGCATCAGCATGCGTGTTAGTTTTCCTTTGTATTTGATGGAATGTTGTAACGGGGAAACCTTGGAATAGGAATGAAAATGGAGTGGAAAAGTTTCCGTTTTTCCGGAGAAAAAATGGAAACAGAGAGAAACCAACGTTTCGTTTCGTTGGATCACGCCATCGAGCAAAACCAACGTTTAAATCACGTATCTCGTGTTCGTGTCTCACACAGTCACTCGGCATGCCACTCACCGCAAACCGAGTAGTATACCATAACTTTCCCGCCTGCTTGTCGATGGATCGCACCATGGAGTACTAGCACTACTGGAAGAGATTGACGAGTTGGGGGAGGACAGCTAGCTGTAGCACAGACTCCCAAGAACTTTTTACATGCATGTTGTAGCTGGCTATTGCGACCTTTGAACACGGAGCAGCCGCGTGCACCCGGAAGCGGCGTGAGCGATGCTCTCTCGGCCAGCGCGCCGCTTCTATGCCAGCGCCAGTGAGAGGTCGCCTCCGCTCTGGCCGGGCATGAATGCGGCACTGACCGTTTCGGGAGGGAAGCACGCGCGGGTGATGAAGAGGGTTCGGGTTGGTCAGGACCGGCCGTGGCAGCGGTCCGGACGTGCGCAAACAAGAGATGTTGTACGTTAATATTGCTGCGTATATAATTAACAATGTAAATAATGTGCCAGTTGGACAAATATGATTGGAGATGGAGATGGAAATGGAATTTTACGTAAACACGGATATGCATGTCTATGTCTATGTGTGTCGGGGATATACCCCGCGGTGTAAACCGGCCGGAAGTTAAACCGGCCGGACTTGGCGGTTTATTTGAGGTCCCGCTGGCACTTGGCGATATTCATCTGATGACCCGCCCAGACCTGGCGGTTTACCAGCAACCTGTCGGGACGTTGTAACTCACTGGTAACCCGACGGACGGATCAGAAGGAGCGACAAGACCCGGTGGCCCGTCTGGCGGTTCATGAAGGCCGGTTCAACTATGGTGGGCCGGTTTAAGAGGAAAGGAATATTTATCTTACAAAGAGTTAAGACCAGGACTTGTATCCGGTTTGTATTAGAGATAGACTAGTCCTAATCCTAATAGGACTCCACATGTAAACCGCCCCTTCAACATATATAAGGAGGTGCAGGGCTCCCCAAAGAGGGACAGGTTAGAAGTTAGGAGTTAGAAGCGACAAGCAATCAATAATCTCTAGGGCTAGACACAAAGAGCCGGTTTACGGCGTCTCCCTCGGGATGATAATGAGACCTAGCCTCAAACAGCATGTAGGGTTATTACCGGATGATGTTTTCCGGGGCCCGAAGCTGTCTAAATCCTTGTCTTGCGTGTTGATCCGCCCTGCGTCTCTCGTCCCACTCAACCCCTCTCAAGCTACCACATAGATGCGTTGGCCTCGCGACTAAGTCCTGACACTAAAGACATCTGCCGTGACAAATCCACGATAGTTGACGCCCACCGTGGGGCCTGCGCACGGTGATGTTGAGTTCTTGAAGGGATTTTTATAGGGATCAAGAGGTTTGCAAGTTTCCGGCTGAAGGAGAGCCGGTGCAAAAGCGCCGTCGTGGGCGTTCTTCCTGGTCTAATCTACTCGGCCGTTGTCAGTCATGGGTGGATTTACTTTTCTATCAAAATCGGTGTCGGTCTTGTCTAAAGATCAATTTCAGAAGTTTCGTGACGATGTTTCACACACCACCGCGAAGCGGATCCAGTCGACATCTACACATGCGTCCTTGGATGGTCTGCAATCGGGACTCCTCCCAAGATCTCCTGTAAACCGGTTTCAGATTTACCTCGTGGGGGGCAAAGGAAAAAGCTGCAGCCCGATACAGTTCAACCGGGGAAGGATCAATCAATTTTCGTACTCCACGTCGGCCTTGCTAATCTCTTCAAAGCAGTGCTGGGTTAAGGAAAGCCTAGTTCAATATGATTAAACAAAGGATTAGTGCTACTACAAGCTACTGGTAGTACGAGTCCAAAAGTTATGTGGTAATGTACTATTATCTGACGTGAGACAGCAAAAGCTAATGATGAGCGCCCGGCTCTCAAGGCAAAAGAAAAGTTGAATTGGCGAGAAAGGCCATGACCCGGACTCCTCTGCCACCATGGATCGCTGGTTGCCTCCTCGGATCACCGTCGCTGAGCCACCAGTTGCTTGACCCGCCTCGGCTGCTCTTCTCACCGCGAATCACCGCGGCCGCTGCGCTAGTTCAGCCGCTTCGATGCTCCTCCGGTCGCATCTGGTTGAGCCGGCTCGCCACGGCGCCTCTCCTCGCCGGGGTCTCCTTGACGCCCGCTGACCCGCCACGGTCAAGTCACTGCGGCCGAGGCACCGCCACTAGACGTCATAGCCTGGGGCCGGCCTTCTGTTGTGACTCCGAGGCCTCCCCAAGTTTCTGCGTTCTCTGCACTCTGAGCCGGCTTTGCTCCGCCTCGCGCCTTCTAACTTGCCTCGATCCGGCTTCTCGCGGCCTCGATCCGGCTTGTTCCGTTGCTGAAATTGACGCCGGGTCAATCTCCTGCCTTGGAACCTCTCCGTGTTAAGTCGCCTCCACCACTGCTGTTGCTGTGGTCTGCTTCAACTCGCCGTACCGCGGTTTCTACCTCTGCTACTGCTCCTCTTGCCGGTGCGCCAAGCCGCCGAGCCTGATCGAGGGAGGCCGGCAGTATCAGTTCAATGTGCAAGAGAACAAGCCGAGGTTAACTATCATCATCACCATACAAAACTCCATGGTCAACATACCAGGGTGAATCCGGCTGGTATTAGCACTAGTTTGGCTCTCACATGTTTACACTGGCATTTGGGAAATCAAGGGAATAGTACACAGTCCAGAAACATCTGATATTGTTTTCAAAGTGTGAGGCCGCACCAAGTTGAGCAAACGATGGCAAGCACGGTACAGGCCATGAGAGAAAAGATCAATTAGTACTCCTATTTAATGTACTACTACAAGTACGGCATCAGCCCAAAAAGGAGTATGGAGCACTACTATTAGTACGTGCAAAAATTCCACGTACAGATTTATTGGTCATTTGACACATCAGGTGATATCCATCTAAATTTCTCTTATTAACACTTATTGTTTTTGTCAAAAGAACAATTATTTTGCACTGTAAATATTTTTATGCAGGATAATTACTTATGACAAGGGAATTGTTATAGCGCGGACATGGAGCGCATGCCAGTATAGTTTGCAGTGGCGTTCTTTCGGGCCATGCTGCTCGACAGATACACATACAAATCGCCGCCCCCGCTGTTCGGTTTACATCCGTCCAACGCATGCGGATGATTCATTGTCCGCGCCGGTTTACAAGCATCGCGGCCGACTCACCCGTCCGCACCGGTTTACCACACTGCGGCCGGTTCACCCGTGATTGATTTCAGCTTCATACAGTTATCATCAACTTCATGGCGGGTTATTTCCGGCCCAAACGAATCAGGTGATATCCATCTAAATCTATTTTTTGACATATATTGTTTTTATAAAAAGAACAATTACGTTGGTTTTGCATATTTTTATATGCAGGACAATTATTCGCCATAACATTGGTGTTACACCATGCGTATGGAGCGTGCACCGGCATCATTATATATTGTCTTTTGACCGTTCCACACGGCTTAACGGACGCGCGTAAACCGCCGGTGGTCCGGTTTACATCAACACGCGACCGGTTCTCCATCTGCGCCGGCTTACAACACCCGTATAGGCCGACTCTCCGTCTGCACCAGCTTACAACGCCGCGGCCGATTCTCCCGCCCGCACCGGTTTACAACGCTGCGGCCGACTCATCTGTCTCAGCCGCCTCGGAAGCCACGATCGTCTTTGCTATCCGTTTGTCGTGGCCTGGTCTACATCAACATACCGGGCCACACCTGACTGCATGAGCTCCTTATTGGATATGGGCAAGTCACAGCTTGGGTAGCCCGGTTTTCTTTCAAATTGGAGATAAATTATCATCAACCGCCGTTTTGCACTAGATGGCTCAATAGGCAGGCACACAAGTCGCCGCCGCTACAGTTTGGTTAACTTCAAATCACCAGTTGGAAGGAACCATTGGCCGAGTTGCTGACACGGTTCATACAGGATCATTTACAACCCGCCACAGTCACTTCAAACTTCTGTGTATTCACATCGTGTTATCAACACCAATGATATACAAGTTATACCGGTTTATATCACGGTCAAATATGGAGAATCTCAAGCCAACTCCTCGAGTTACCTTGAGACTTGGGGGCTACGATGATATGACGCAGCAAGTCTTGCCAGTTTCAGCCGGTTTGAAAACCCGAGGACGATGGAGGAAAAGATAACCCGATCCCGGAGGCTACTGTTATGTTAATAAAAATTTAAAGGCCGTCAGAAAATTTCCGGCTTAGAAAGCATATGACAGTTACAAAATCCCGACTCAATGAAGAAATTTTGGATCATCAGAAAGGATTCCGGTTTGAAACCTGGCTGAAGGGAAGTCAGTATCACTAAAGCTCTCAAATATCGGGTTTACAATCCGGTTCAAGAGAAATCTATTCTCCCACAAAGCTCTGAAGATCTCAAATCCGGTTTAACAATGTCCGGTTCAAAAAGGAATTAACTTCTCGCAAGTTCGAGTTTAAGGCCGTCAGAAAATTTCCGGCTGAAAATGAAGATTCCAGTTTAAAATCTGGTTCAAGGGAAAGATGTCTCCCACAAAGCTTTGAAGCTCTTAATATCCGGTTCAAGATCCCGGTTCAAGAAGAACTTATCTTTGCAAAAAAGGTTAAAAATTACTGAAGAGGACCTGCTGCCATGATGCGCGGTTCAAACATGGGGCTTCCTGTTCAAACATAGGTCGTATTCGAACCAAAGAGAACATAGCTATCCTTACAAAGTCAGTTGGGGACCTAGTCGACTTGAACCGTAGCTACACTTCCTGGGAGCTTGGTCATGTCTTGACGACGGTAATGCCTTCTGGCTGGCACATTTGCCACTAAGTCAGTTGGGGACCTAATCGACTTGAACCGTAGTTACACCTTTATGGGAGCTCGGTCATGTCTTGATAATGGTAATGCCTTCTGATCGGCTTTTTAGCCAATAAGTCATTTGGGGGCTTGGTCGTGTCCGAACCAATGCAATGCCACTTGACCGGCCCTAGGCCACTAAGCCATTTGGGGGCTTGGTCGAATCTGAACCAATGCAATGCCACTTGGCCGGCGTAATGCCATGAGTCTTTTGGGGACCTGGCCGACTGGCACCATCGCTACGCCTTCGGGGAGCTTGGTTGCGTCTGACCATGGTAACACCATCTGACCAGCTCAGTAGAGCCTTTCTTTTTGCAAATGGTTTTATCATTGCCTTTGCTTGAAATTTGGTTTTTATAAGTATTTCTTTTGTTGCGATTTTAAACCGACAATTCTTGAACCGGTTCGATTGTCAAATTATAAATTGACGGAACACGGTCAAAATCTTAATCCGGAGGCCATCTGCCCGGTTTGATTTTCTATTACATCATGGAGTAAACCGGTGTTTATCAACCCGGCTCGGCTTTCAACTACAAGTTGTGAGTGCATGATCAAATTATAATCCGGAGATTATCAGCCCGGTCTGGTTTGACTACAAGTCACCAGTATTATATATTGTTAAACCGGTGTTTATCACGGCCCGGTACGGTTTTATCATAAACCGGCATAATATGGAAGGAGTTATCATTACTCAAGATTGGGGTTATCACTCTTACTACAAAAAGTCGGTAAACCGGCTATATCACAGGTATGATATATTTCATATTTGATTATTCTTAAGCGCAGCCTTGGTTATAAACCTGGGTTATATGTTGGGCATTATGACCCGTCCGGCGGTAAACCGCCAGGACACTTTAAACTTGTTGGATGCAGAAACAGGTTGAATAACGCATGGTTATAAATTATCCGGTGTTTATTAAACCGGCCTGGCTTTAAGACGATCAGTCGCCAGTATGATGATAACTCATCCGGTGTTTAGTAAACCGGCCTGGCTTTAAGACGATCAGTCGCCAGTATGATGATAACTCATCCGGTGTTTATTAAACCGGCCTGGCTTTAAAACGATCAGTCGCCAGTATGATGATAACTTGTCCGGTGATTGTTAAACCGGCCTGGTTTTAAAACGATAAGTCGCCAGTCTAATGACAACTATCCGGTGTTTGTTAAACCGGCCTGGCTTTAAGACGATCAGTCGCCAGTATGATGATAAATTCTCCAGTGTTTATTAAACCGGCCTGGCTTTGGACTATAAGTTGCCAGTATATATTTGGATTGCGCCATTGGAATCATGCGCTTATACATTATTGGATTATATTATTCAAATAGCCAAACTTGGCTGAATCTTCATTATGATATTGGATGAATAAGGTTTTTCATACCAGATTATATTATCTTGAATAGCCATCATGGCTGGATTTTTATTATGGTTATCAATAACCAGTATTATAATTAAGGTTTTCAAAGTCGCTTTAGCGCAATGGCTATCATATTATCAATAGATATGATTTATTCTACAATTGAAGGAATAGTCCCGAGTCGCGGCAGGCTTACAACCCGGCACTTGGGGGCTACATTATTCAAAATTGAGATTACATCAAGTATGCAAGTCTCATGTTGCTGCAAGCATGCACCATGATACTTGGGGGCTAATGCAAGGTCATTTTTGCTCATCTTATTGAAGACCCAACTCATCACATTGTAATGAGCTGGCCCTTGGGGGCTACCAATTGCTCCTGTCAACTACTCAAGGTACAAAGCTTTTTATCTATTACATTGAAGGGTCTACTGCTCAGTTGGTAAAGCACAAAGCTCTTAACCTTGTGGACGTGGATTCAAGCCCCATGATGGGGGGTTACATCATATGATGATTTTTTTCATAGAAGTATATATCAAAGTCCCAGCTCAATATTATCTTACTGAGCCGGCCCTTGGGGGCTACACATTGCTGTTCAAAGTTTACAAGATTATATTTACAAAGTCCCTGCTGATTATTACATAATGACCCAGCCCTTGGGGGCTACGTTGGTTGAAGTTTTATGGGCATCAGTCAATTAAAAGTCCCAGGTTGCTGTAAGTATGACAACCCGGCACTTGGGGGCTACAGGTATTATATATTATTATCGAAGAAAGATTTCCAAGTTCTCTGTTGAGCAAATCAGATTGACCCGGCGTCACCAATCATAAACCGATGTTGGCAACAATCATGAACCGGTGTATGCAACAATCATAATCCGGGGTCATCAGTTTTATAACCCGGCCATTTGGTAATGTTAAACCGGCAAGGTTTCAAGACCGGGGTCATCTTCAAACCGGCTGAATATCAGATGAATATTTCAAGACCAACATTTCTTAAACCGGCGCTTTGGAAGCCAACTCAAGTGGATTATTCTTTACAATATTTTTCTATGAGAAACCAATGTCAGCAATTTGAAGTATGAAGCTGGTTATTGATCCGGATTTTTCTAGAAGGAGGGAATAACAAAGATTTAAGGATGATCAGGGTCGGTTTACAAGAATTCTTAATCCGGAGCACAACCTGTCAAATTTGTTCTGATGTTTATTTGCAGCATAAGTTTACCATGGATAAATCCAAGCTAAACTTGAGGGCTAATGTCGGGGATATACCCCGCGGTGTAAACCGGCCGGAAGTTAAACTGGCCGGACTTGGCGGTTTATTTGAGGTCCCGCTGGCACTTGGCGATATTCATCTGGTGACCCGCCCAGACCTGGCGGTTTACCAGCAACCTGTCGGGACGTTGTAACTCACTGGTAACCCGACGGACGGATCAGAAGGAGCGACAAGACCCGGTGGCCCGTCTGGCGGTTCATGAAGGCCGGTTCAACTATGGTGGGCCGGTTTAAGAGGAAAGGAATATTTATCTTACAAAGAGTTAAGACCAGGACTTGTATCCGGTTTGTATTAGAGATAGACTAGTCCTAATCCTAATAGGACTCCACATGTAAACCGCCCCTTCAACATATATAAGGAGGGGCAGGGCTCCCCAAAGAGGGACAGGTTAGAAGTTAGGAGTTAGAAGCGACAAGCAATCAATAATCTCTAGGGCTAGACACAAAGAGCCGGTTTACGGCGTCTCCCTCGGGATGATAATGAGACCTAGCCTCAAACAGCATGTAGGGTTATTACCGGATGATGTTTCCCGGGGCCCGAAGCTGTCTAAATCCTTGTCTTGCGTGTTGATCCGCCCTGCGTCTCTCGTCCCACTCAACCCCTCTCAAGCTACCACATAGATGCGTTGGCCTCGCGACTAAGTCCTGACACTAAGGACATCTGCCGTGACAAATCCACGACAATGTGTGTGTGCGCGACGACTCTCGCGACCTGGAAGCGGGGGCGTGTTTTTGATCGAGTTTTCTTTCTTGGTACGTTAGAAAATCAGTTTGTCTAATTCACATCTAGATGTTATTTAAGGATATCACACCTAAGCTCCCACAAGTATATAATGTAGCAACAAGAAACAAAAAAAACTAGGAAAAGACCACAGACAGAGTGGACATCAACTTATATGTGACATAACTATGTCACATCTAGATGTGTCCTAGACAGACACTTAAAAAATTGTCCGCCAGTTTTCGTTTCTTTTTTCCGGGAACACGCGTATTCTATTTAAAACCACTGCTATGGAGAGATTTTTTTACTCCATTATAGCCTCTTGTTTGATAGAGTTTCTTGCGTCTCGCTCTCTCACCGTCTCCATATCAAAACAAGATGACAGTGTCCACTCTATCTGTCTCCTCACCGGTGGTCACAGATCCGGTCGAATCTCGTCCGCTGCGGGAGGTGAGGAGGTGCAACGTTGACGTTGTCTTCGTCGGCGACGGAGGAAGCCAATGCACACCGTCCTCTCAGAGCCGGCGCTGGCGCGGACGAAGATCCTCCGCGCCCTTGTTCGCTGCCGTCGTGTGGGCAGATCCCGCCCGCCCGCCTAAACGACATCTCGCCCACCTGAGGTATAACTTCTTGTACATGTCCAGCTCCCCAGGTCGCTGCGTGCGGGTTTTCTTCTATGCGACTACTCCCCAGCTCCCCATGCATAGTAGCTAGGGTTCGTCGGCTGGTCCAACATCACCTACTACTATTATAGAGGAAATGACACTCAAAAAGTTGTCCTGATTTATGCCTCGGTGGAGGTATACATGTTGTTTCGACAAAAAGTACATGGTGGTTGTGCGGTCATTGTCCATATGGTGGTAGTACTATCACTGGTTAAATGAAGAAATGCTTTTTTTCTCGGGTATCCTGGTTTAGTTCTCATCAAGATAGTATGATGCTTCTGTTTGTTGGTGTACTTTTCATTAATTCTTATTGACAATTGAGATGTCGTTGCTAACCCTTTTTTATATTTTTGGAAACAACGATGCGTGTCTCCATACCTGGACATGTCTTCCTCAATTTTAGTGGAACTGCACAAAATTGGATGGCCATTGTTGTTCCACCTCACTGTCCTCTGCCACATGGTTCTTCCTTCCTTGAGCTTGATTACTGAGAAGAAACAGACCATAGTGAGGATTTGTCAAACTTCTTAGGTGCCTCACCCTAACTTGATGCCAAATGGATGATGCATCTCCACGATGACCTATCGATGCTCATGGTTGCACCTCATGGTTGGGTCGGCTGGTGAAGCTGATCGATTTTCGATGAAAAACAAGCTGTCTTCCATCAGTGCTCTTTGCTTGTTACGCACAAAGATGATATCCTTCGTCAGTTCACCTTGGTTGCGTTGGAGACGCAGTCGTCTTTCATGTTGGTGCAATTTTATCACACAATTGGCTATGAACCAAATGTTTCCTCAAAGAAGGATCAACCTTGGTACTAAGAGCATAAGTTTTGTATTAATTTCTAAGCCTTCTCACAACTTTGTCTCCAGCTCCCCTGTAATTTTATTTGTCCAGCTATTAACTTTGATTTAAAAAATGGTGTGGACTAAAAACCCGGATGGACGTAGTAGCCCTCCATTTTTATTTACTCTGCATATTAGATTTGACTGAAGTCAAACTTTGTAATACTCTCAAACCTTTCCGATAATTGAAATTAAATTTCTTTATTTGTACACACTAGCACACGTTTCCGATAATTTGGCGCATGTGTGGTTGTTCACTTAAGGGAGGGTAGTGTACCACACGTGAAGGACAGGAAGTGCGACCAGGACGCGTGGGCGTGGGTCGTTAGTTCATCGGAAGTAGTACTAGTTTTCTTCACTATACATTAAATAAAGAGTTCATTTCGTACTTACACAATTTAAAACGATTGTTATGGAGAGAATAAGAAAACCACTCCACTATATTTTAGTCGTATACACGAGAGTACTATATGGACGCAGCTTCATTGACTTAGTGCACCTGCGTTTGGATTTACGACAGGTGGGCCCAAAATGTGGCTGGCTCACCTGTCATACAACCAAAAGCAGGTGCAGTGAAGGCACCGGAGCTCAGTCCGTACTACTCCCTCCGTCTAGATGTGTAAGTCACCTTACGAAAACCAAATAATCCCAAAACACTTAGGCACGGTACATTAACTTCCTGCTCGTTTCTTGTTTTGTGACATATCAACCAATAAGAGATGTGGGCCGTGCATGCTTTCAATGACTTGAGACTACCAAACATAACATGCAGTGGTTAGTTCATTGCATGCAATGCTATTAATTAGCAAAAATACATTAAATTTTCTCGTTTTTCTCTCCGCCTTGGTCGCGGTGCACAACGTAAGATGACTTACACACCTAGACGGAGGGAGTACAATAGTATATATATATATATATATATATATATATATATATATATATATATATATATATATATATATGTAAGCGGGAGCCTCAGCGCTTGTTTGCTAGGGTTTGCACTCTCCACACGCTCGCCGCACTACATATATGTTACACGCTGGAGGCTCAGCGTTCATTTGCTAGGGTTTGCTATATTCACAGTCTCTCACCCTCTCTTCACCAGATCTAAACAAGACTGCGTTGGCCTCTTGTCTCTCTCCCCCCTCACAGCTGGTGAAGGAGGCATCCGTATCCCGTCGCACCGGGAAGGGGAGGAGGTGCAGCGTTCACTCTATCGCCTTCGGCAAGGGAGGCAATCCACTGCCGGTTGCGTTGTTCTCTTTCACCCGGCGCCTGTGCGGGAGGGCCACCGACCCCTTCTTCCTCGCTGCCGTGCATAGTGTGGGCAGATCCGGCCTCCCGGCGCACGCCTTGCCACATCCCGACGACCATAAGGTATAAGTTTCTTTGAAACCGTCATTGCTCTAGCTGCATGTGGATCTTTTTCGATCTGTAGTCGAATCTAGGTCTTGGTTCAAAGAGGAAAGAAGGGTGCGGTGGGCTGGAGCAAGAATCTAGGATGTGGTTCAATGAGGAAAGGAGGGGCGGAAAGTAGTATAGACTGGCTATCCAGCCGTTTTGTAGGTCGAAAAGGGAAAAAGGGGGTAACCCAGTACACACATCTGTAAGGAACCGATCTCTTTGTTGAAAAGGGAAAGAAACTAGGGGGTCGGGTAGTTTGTGCACGACTAGATTTGCTGCCCTCACATAGGAAAAAGGTTCAAAGAGAAAAAATATGGGACCAGCGCGTATATGCTGCTTGGCTACATACTCTGCATCACACATTTATATGTGTGGACGCACATGGTGCTGGCATGTCCCATGCAGCTATTTTGCTGTTGTTAATCTAAGAATGCCGCCGGAAAATTGAAGCAATGCCACTGTTAAAAGTAAATTACATTTTTTAACGAATGTTGTTTCAAGAGAATGTCTCTGTTTATATAAATCAATGCAACCGTTTTAAATAAATGATGAATTGAAGCTATTGTATTGCTGTCTTTTCCCATTAAGTAGTGAACAAAAATGGGACCAACCCAGACATGATGCTTGTTGCTTTGTTACAACAAATTCAGCATCACCCCCTTTATAAGCCAGTAATTGATGCCAATCTCAGAATTAACTACTGATCTGTTTTAAGAGAATTTCTCTGTTAATATGAATCAATGCAACCGTTTTAGAAATGCTACTGTCCTATACTTTGTTTTCCATCAAGATAAGGTAGATGCTTCTTTTTGTGGCCGCATGTTTCATCCTCCTTTATTGGCCAGTAATTGTTTTCTTTTTTGCCTCTTAAAACAGGGATATCTATTCAACTTGTTGCTATAGAAAACTTAAATGTCACACCAGCAACTTTGCTTGATTTTAGTGCAACTGCACAAAACTTGATTGTATTTCCTATTCGTGTTGGTAGATTCGTATTTTATCTTGTTCGTCTCATGAAAGGTCAGTACATGCCTTCATCCACATGATTGTGCAATGTGCTTTGAGATGTTGTGCTACTTGTATTGGTACTATTTTAAATAAATGATGAATTGAAGCTATTGTATTGCTGTCTTTTCCCATTAAGTAGTGAACAAAAATGGGACCAACCCAGACATGATGCTTGTTGCTTTGTTACAACAAATTTAGCATCACCCCCTTTATAAGCAAGTAATTGATGCCACTCTCAGAATTAACTACTAAATCTTATTTCAAAACTCCAACACTTGTTAGGGATTGGCGGGATTACCATTTTTGTGGTCGCCTGTTTCATCCTCCTTTATTAGCCAGTAATTGATTCCTTTTTTGCCTCTGTTTAAACAGGGATATCTATTCAACTTGTTGCCATTGCGACATTTTGCTTCGCTACACGAAACACTTTGCTTGATTTCAGTGCAACTGCACAAAACGAGATTGGATTTCCTATTCGTGTTGGCAGATTCGTATTTTATTGTTGTTGGTCTCATGAAAGGTCAGTATAGGCCTTCGTCCACATGATTGTGCAGTGTGCTTTGAGATGTTGTGCTACTTGTATTGATACTGTTTTAAATAAATTTTGAATTTAAGCTATTGTATTGCTGTCTTTTCTCATTAAGTAGTGAACAAAAATGGGACCAACCCAGACATGATGCTTATTGCTTTGTTACAACAAATTCAGCATCACCCCCTTTATAAGCCAGTAATTGATGTCACTCTCAGAATTAACTACTGAATCTTATTTCAAAACTGCAACACTTGTTAGGGATTGGCTAGATTACCATTTTTGTGGCCGCATGTTTCATCCTCCCTTATTGGCCAGTAATTGATTCCTTTTTTGCCTCTGTTAAAACAGGGATATCTTTTCAACTTGTTGCTATTGCGACATTTTGCTTCGCTTAATTTTGGTGGAACTGCACAAAATGAGACCGGATTTCCATATATGTGTTGAGATCTCTGTGAGATCTTCCTCACGAGTTGTTTCAAATCTTGGTCTTGAATGGTCAGTACCGACCTTCCTCCGAATTATCTACCGAATCTTAGTTCAAAACTGCAAACACTTGTTAGGGATCGCCAGGAGTACCATTTGTGTTAGGATCGGCCGGAGTACATGTTTAAGAAATGTATTGTTCAGATAATGTCTCTGTTATTATATATAAGTTACAGACTTATAGTGTTTTACAAATGGTACTATCCTGCTTTGTAGTTCTTTCTACATGTTTAACCAATGTATTGTTAAGATAATTTCTTTGTTAAAATGAATCAGTCGCATTGTGTTAGGAATGATACTTTTCTGCTTTTTCGTTATTTATACATCTTGAAACAAGGCATTGTTAAGATAATGTCTCAATTAATATGAATGAATCACACTGATTGCTACTCTCCTGCTTTGTTTCCCATTAAGATAAGGTAGATCAGTAGATGTTTTTCTTCTGGGAGTACAAGTCATCAACCGTTATTTCTCAGTAATTGTTTCCCTTATACCTTTTGTTGCTTACAGGGATATCAAAATTAAAGCTCGGTTTTATTCCGACTTCGATTTTAGTTCAACTGCACAAAAGGAGCCAATGTGTCCAAGGCAAACTGCTGCATTACTGGGTCCAGTTGGTCGTTCCACTTTTCAGAAAGAAGCAGTCACTGTTTGCGCTACATTACAGAAGGAATGACCGAGAAGCTTTACAGAGTATTATTAGACACCGGTGACATGACTAGTCTGCAGAGACCATTGGCAATTTAACAACACGTGAAGTGCCTCCACGATCATAGGCATTACATATTTTGAATGGGAAAAGCTTGTCAAAGTTTAATCATTGATGTTAGAAAGAAGCGATAGGACTCCACGATCATAGGCATTACATATTTTGAATGGGAAAAGCTTGTCAAAGTTTAATCATTGATGTTAGCAAGAAGCGACATGACTCCATGATCATAGGCATTACATATTTTGAATGGGAAAAGCTTGTCAAAGTTTAATCATTGATGTTAGCAAGAATACATTAGTTTAATATATTGGAATTGGAAAACCTTGTCAAAATTTGCTCATTGATGTTAGCCATAAGCGTCGAGTGTTTTTTCCTATTCGTGTGTTCAGTTTAGAAGTAGATAGTTACTCTTCTGAGATATTCCTGTGTTAAGAGTTTGTTCTGAATATTGTCTATGTAATGCCTGGCCTTGTGTTTGATTGCAAAGTTGAGCTTGGAATGTTGTGGCATGCGGCATCACGAGCTGTTCACCGTGCCTCCCGAGAATAATGCTTCGTATTGTTTTGCATGTCGATCTAATGCCAGTGATTTTCTTGTTAAGAAGATCATCCTCTTCTGTTGTTTCCGTGCTTAAGAAGTTCATCGTCTGATGTTTCATTCATAGCCTATGCGACAAGTCGGGTTGGTTAGACGTGAAACCATATGATCTTCCGACCAACTCATGATATTAGGCCGTGATTGGATCGTCGTTTTCCAACCAAAACCGCTTGTAAAACTAACGCTTGTAAATTAAAGCAGAGGGTCTCGGGCGAAGGCGCTTGGTTGGTCAATTTCGACTAGTAAAATATCGGAAGTACTTGACACACGATAAAAACGCTGAACGACACTCGGACGATTGCTAATCCAGCTGTTAGCTGTTGTTTCAGCCTTGCCCATGGATGGCATGATACGCACATCGTGCATGTATCGTCTGGTAATGTCGTCCATTTAGCAGTGCTCGTAAAATATACACTGGTCTCTCAAATTACACGCGTAACCAGCCGGTTTTACTTACAGACCTCGGGCCCACGGTTTCATTACGCCTGTATTTTGTGCATTGTTTTCGATGACGAGTAAATTACACTTGTATGTTAATACAGGTTTGAAATAAACCAGAGCTCCCAAGCGCGGCCTTACCGTTTCATGCCATCTCAGTTTCTCGAAGGTGCTCATAGGTGTCCGATGATCCTAGCTTCCTGAATGAGTAGCGGGCGTTGTATCAGACCATCCGTAGGGCCCGCGAGGCCCTCTCCATTGTCCTTCGAGTTGTTGCGCTTGCCGTGGCATCGAGCATTGTTAACATCGTCAACGAACATGAGGATTCAGGAGATGACTTTATTTTGACTGGATGACACTAGGGACCCACTAGGTCCATAGCCGTACGTATGCAAGTGCCTCCTTATTATGTACAACTATATTTTTTTGCTTTCTCCTGGTTTCCTGACATCACAGTCCCACACCATTGTCAACCTATGTAGTCAATATAAATGAGAGAATTGCACAAGGTGCGGCCGATAGTTGGGACCAAGCAGTTCGAGCACTATTGAGGAGAGCAGGGTATTAACTGGGCAGGTTGTGGCCCGTCTAGCCCAGGCCAGATATCCAGCCCAGATAATAATTTTTTCAAGATGAAAATGGCTAGCCCAGCTATACGTCTTTTTGAGGAATACCCGCTGGGCTGCAAATCTTTCCTAGGAGGGATGCATTAGGCTTAACATGAAAATGGGCTTTAAAAAATAATAAATGGGATGTAATTATAAAAACTGGGCAGTAACTATAAAAAAATGCACCAAACACGAAATTAGTTTATAAAATATTATTTATGGATTTTGAAAATCTTAAATTTTCATTGTTGCGCGCTCAATGTTTCGTTAGATTTTTACATAATACAAATTTATATTTAATCTGACTAGAAATTTCGGGATAAAAATATTTCGGAGCCCATCAAAATGTGGGAAATTTTGTTGAATTCTGTCTTCAACGGTTGGTTGAAATTATTAATCATTGTCCTAGCTAGAAAATGGGTTGTACTTTTAACAAACTGTAAATGGGTTGTTGTAAATTCCATTAGAATTCCAAATGGGATGTACATTCTTACAAAACGTAAATGGGCTATAAGTTCTCTGCCACACACTTGTGGGCCTACTAAGTGACGCGTCCCCTAAAAAAATAAGTTGACGCGTATGCAAGGCTTTGCCAACTTATTATAGTCAACACACGGTTCTAGCAGCAGTGGCCGTTGGATGTCTATCCAACGGATGTCGTGCTTCTTCTTCAATTTCGGATATTCTTAGCTTCGGTCGCCCAAAAAATGATTCCTCCCCCTGACATCTGGGGCGCACCGTTTCGGAGGCTGACCTGTGGGCCTACTAAGTTGGAGCGTACCAAGGGCTTTGTCAACTTAGTCAATAATAAACGTTTCTAGCTTCAGTGACCGTACGATGTCCATCCAACGGTCGTAGTGCTTCCTCAACTTCTTGTCTTCTTGGTCCAGCCGCCCAAAGCAGCGCCGGTCGTGCCGCCTGCTCCTGCCTGTCATGGCCGGCTGTGCTGCCGCGGAGGCCTCACCGCCCCCATACTACTCCCACAGCTGGCCAGGCCATCCCTCCACTCACCCACACCCCCTGTTATTCTGTGGCGACGACAGCCTCACACCGCAGCCGAACCAGTGAAACCTCGTACTCCTCTCCGCACGGGCTTCCACTGCGCGTCTTCCCCGGCTCCGCGTCGTCCCCTTCCTAGGCCTCGCCGCCGTCCAGACCACCGCCCTGGTGCTCTCGTCATGGCGTGGTCAACGTGGTCAACGACCGACTTCCATCGGAAGAGTACTGTATGTGGAGAGGCTGACAACTGGGTCTAGGCGGCCTCAATGAAGTGCCTTCTTATTACGCGCAAAATAATTATTCCTCCAACTTACAACAGGGACCCACCGGACGGGCCACCTTATTTCGCAAAAAGACGTTGCCCCCCTGACTGCTCGGACCCACCGGACGGGCCAGCGTATTTCGCGAAAAAAACGTTCCCCTCGCTGTCAGCTCGGACCCACCGGAAGTGCCTCCTTATTATGCACACAAAAATGAAAACTCCCCCTGCTAGCTGGGACCCACCATGGTGGGAGGCTGACTTGTGGGCCTACTAAGTTGACTGGGACGGGGCCTTTGTCAACTTTAGTCAATAAGAACGGTTCTAGCTCCAGTGACCGTACGATGTGCATCCAACGGCCGTAGTGCTTCTTCAACCTCTGGTCTTCTTGCTCCAGCCGCCCAAAGCAGCGCCGGTCGTGCCGCATGCTCCTGCCTCCCGTGGCCGGCTGTGCTGCCGTGGAGGCCTCACAGCCCCCTACTATTCCCACCGCTAGCCAGGCCCTGCGGTGACGGCAACCTCACACCACAGCCAAACCAGTGAACCCTCGTACTCCTCCCCGTGCGCGTGCGGGCTTCCACTGCCGCGTCTTCCCCGGCTCCCCGTCGTCCCCTTCCTAGGCCTCGCCGTCGTCCACCGCCCTGGTGCTCTCGGCACGGCATGGTCAACGTGGTCAAGGAACGACTTCCATCGGACGTGGACTGTACGTGGAGAGGCTAACAGCTGGGTCCATGGCGGCAGCAAGGAAGTGCCTCCTTATTACGCGGAAAATAATGATTCCTCCACCTGACAGCAGGGACCCACCGGACGGGCCACCGTATTTCGCAAAAAATATATTTCCCCCCTGACTGCTGGGACCCACCAGCTACACCTTCGCACGCAAGGAAGTGCCTGACAGTCGGGACCCACCTGGTCGAAGCGTACATAGCTTTGTCATTCTCGTCGTGAACGTGTACGTACATATATACTGGTGGATGTAGAGGCGCGCACGTGTCATAGTAGAGGCGGCCAGGGTGCAAGAAAGAAAATACGGCCACGTATGTGTACATACGGGCGGGGTCTCGAACGCCTACTCGCGCATACGTACGACGAGGGCTCATGTACATGGCTGGGTCGAAACGGAGAAACAGCATAGTCATCGTGTTCATGGGCCGGAACGGAATGCGTGGTCATTTTCATCGGGAGGGCTTGGATGGAAGAGGCGATGGAAACGAGGCCTGGCGTACCGCACAACGGAGGAAACGGACCTCCTACGGTCGAAACGGGGGTCCTGTTGATCGGGAGGGGTGTGGCGTACCGCACAACGGAGGAAACGGACCTCCTACGGTCGAAACGGGGGTCCTGTTGATCGGGAGGGGTGTGGCGTACCGCACAACGGAGGAAACGGACCTCCTACGGTCGAAACGGGGGTCCTGTTGATCGGGGGGGTGTGGCGTATCGCAAAACGGAGAAAACGAACTTGTGTTGGAGCGCTACGATCGAAACGGGGGTCCTGTTCATCGGGAGGGGTGCGGCGTACCGCAAAACGGGACTCCACGGGATACTGTTCATCTCCACCGTCGCCCCCCTCCATCCTGCACGAGTTACTGTTCATCCACCATCGACCTCCTCCAGCCTGCACGGGCTCCTGTTCATCCAGCCTCCACCGCGCGCTACTCCACCGGCTACTGTTCAACCACCCCTCCACCGTCTACTGTTCATCCAGCCCTCCACACCACGGGGTCCTGTTCAACCACCCCTCCACGGGCACCCCCTCCACCATCTACTGTTCATCCTGCCCTCCACACCACGGGGTCCTATTCATCCACCCCTCCACGGGCACCCCTCCACCGTCTACTGTTCATCCAGCCCTCCACCACACCACGGGGTCCTGTTCATCTAGAGGCAACGCCACCGCTCACTGTTCATCCAACCCCCCCCCCCCCCCCCCGCAACGCTCACTGTTCATCCCATCGACCGGCTTCAGTTAGCAGCAGTAGCCAAGGAATCGCTCGATCGGGTTCAGTTAACAGCCATCGATCGATCGCTCGGGTTCAGTAACGCATAGCCTGCAGTGCAATCGCTCAGGTTCAATTAGAGCCCAACGCCTCGCTCGGGTTCACTTAGAGCCAACGCCTCGCACACACGCGCGTACGTGTATGAGAGAAACGCACATCGCTCAGCCCCCGACCTCCCACTGTAACCGTGAACTCCATGAAATTTTCCTCCCCCTCGCTTCTACCATGGTTTTTTCCGTCATGGACGGCCCAAAGAATGTCATGCAGCTGCGTCTCCGGCCCGCCCAGGACGAAAAGCCCATTTTCTGTCATGATTTTTTGTCATAGAAGTAGGAGCCCACCACATCTATGATGATACCGGGTTTTGTCACAATTATCGTCATAGAAGTGTCATATGTATGATATAAATTTTTTTCGTTCGGCCCAAAATGTCACGGATGTGTCTTTTTTTTGTAGTGCTTGCAACACAGGCAAGAACCCTTTCTTTGCTTGATCCATTTTGAACTTCTTCAAAACTTTATCAAGGTATGTGCTTTGTGAAAGTCCAATTAAGCGTCTTGATCTATCTCTATAGATCTTGATGCCCAATATATAAGCAGCTTCACCGAGGTCTTTCATTGAAAAATTCTTATTCAAGTATCCTTTTATGCTATCCAGAAATTCAGTATCATTTCCGATCACAATATATCATCCACATATAGTATCAGAAATGCTACAGAGCTCCCACTCACTTTCTTGTAAATACAGGCTTCTCCAAAAGTCTGTATAAAACCATATGCTTTGATCACACTATCAAAGCGTATATTCCAACTCCAAGAGGCTTGCACCAGTCCATAAATGGATCGCTGGAGCCTGCACACTTTGTTAGCACCTTTAGGATGGACAAAACCTTCTGGTTGCATCATATACAACTCCTCTTTAAGATATCCATTAAGGAATGCAGTTTTGACATCCATTAGCCTAATTTCATAATCATAAAATGCGGCAATTTCTAACATGATTCGGACAGACTTAAGCATCGCTACGGGTGAGAAGGTCTCATCGTAGTCAACTGCTTGAACTTGTCGAAAACCTTTCACAACAAGTCGAGCTTTGTAGACAGTAACATTACCGTCAGCGTCATTCTTCTTCTTGAAGATCCATTTATTCTCTATGGCTTGCCGATCATCAGGCAAGTCTACCAAAGTCCACACTTTGTTCTCATACATGGATCCCATCTCAGATTTCATGGCCTCAAGCCATTTTGCGGAACCTGGGATCATCATCGCTTCCTCATAGTTCGTAGGTTCGTCATGGTCAAGTAATATGACCTCCAGAACAGGATTAGCGTACCACTCTGGTGCGGATCTTACTTTGGTTGACCTACGAGGTTCGGTAGTAACTTGATCAGAAGTTTCATGATCACCATCATTAGATTCCTCACTAATTGGTGTAGGAATCATTTGAACTGATTTCTATGGTGAACTACTTTCCAATAAGGGAGCAGGTACAATTACCTCATCAAGTTCTACTTTCCTCCCACTCACTTCTTTCAAGAGAAACTCCTTCTCTACAAAGGATCCATTCTTAGCAACAAATATCTTGCCTTCGGATCTGTGATAGAAGGTGTACCCAACAGTCTCCTCTGGGTATCCTATGAAGACACATTTCTCCGATTTGGGTTCGAGCTTATCAGGTTGAAGATTTTACACATAAGCATCGCAACCCCAAACTTCAAGAAACGACAACTTGGGTTTCTTGCCAAACCACACTTCATATGGTGTCATCTCAATGGATTTAGATGGTGCCCTATTTAACATGAATGCGGCCGTCTCTAAAGCATAACCCCAAAACGATAGGGCTAAATCAGTAAGAGACATCATAGATTGCACCATATCTAGTAAAGTATGATTACGACGATCGGACACACCATTACGCTGTGGTGTTCCAAGTGGCGTAAGCTGTGAAACTATTCCACATTGTTTCAAAGGAAGACCAAACTCGTAACTCAAATATTCACTTCCACGATTAGATCGTAGAAACTTTATTTTCTTGTTACGATGATTTTCCACTTCACTCTTAAATTGTTTGCACTTTTCAAATGTTTCTGACTTATGTTTCATTAAGTAGATATACCCATATCTGCTCAAATCATCTGTGATGGTCAGAAAATAATAATACCCGCTGCGAGCCTCAACACTCATTGGACAGCATACATCAGTATGTATTATTTCCAATAAGTCTGTTGCTCGCTCCATTGTTTTAGAGAACGGAGTCCTAGTCATCTTGCCCATGAGGCATGGTTCTCAAGCATCAAGTGATTCATAATCAAGTGATTCCAAAAGCACATCATCATGGAGTTTCTTCATGCGCTTTACACCAATATGACTTAAACGAAAGTGCCATAAATAAGTTGCACTATCATTATTAAACTTATATATTTTGGCTTCAATACTATGAATATGTGTATCACTACTATCGAGATTCAATAAAAATAGACCACTCATCAAGGGTGCATGACCATAAAAGATATTACTCATATATATAAATAAAACAACCATTATTCTGCGATTTAAATGGATAACCGTCTCGCATAAAAAAAGATCCAGATATAATGTACATTTTTAACGCTGGCACCAAATAACAATTATTCTAGTCTAAAACTAATCCCGAAGGTAGATGTAGAGGTAGCGTGCCGACGGCGATCACATCGACTTTGGAACCATTTCCCACATGCATCATCACCTCGTCCTTAGCCAATCTTCACTTAATCCATAGCCCCTGTTTCGAGTTGCAAATATGAGCAACAGAACCAGTATCAAATACCCATGCCCTACTACGAGCATTAGTAAGGTACACATCAATAACATGTATATCAAATATACCTTTCACTTTGCCATCCTTCTTATTTGCCAAATACTTGGGGCAGTTCCGCTTCCAGTGACCAGTCCCTTTGCAGTAGAAGCACTCAGTCTCAGGCTTAGGTCCAGACTTGGGCTTCTTCACTTGAGTAGCAACTTGCTTGCCGTTCGTCTTGAAGTTCCCCTTCTTCCCTTTGCCCTTCTTCTTGAAACTAGTGGTGTTGTTAACCGTCAACACTTGATGCTCCTTCTTGATTTCTACCTCCCCAGCTTTTAGCATCACGAAGAGTTCGAGAATTGTCTTATCCATCACTTGCATATTATAGCTCATCACAAAGCTTTTGTAGCTTGGTGGCAGTGATTGAAGAACTCTGTCAATGACACTATGAACCGGAAGATTAACCCCCATCTGAGTCAAGTGATTGTGGTACCCAGACATTCTCAGTATATTTTCACTGACAGAACTATTCTCCTCCATTTTATAGTTGTAGAACTTATTGGAGACTTCATATCTCTCAATCTAGGCATTTGCTTGAAATATTAACTTCAATTCCTGGAACATCTCATATGCTCCATGACGTTCAAAACATCATTGAAGTCCCGGTTCTTAGCCGTAAAGCATGGCACACTGAACTATCGAGTAGTCATCAGCTTTGCTCTGCCAGTCGTTCATAACATCCAGCGTTGCTCCTGCAGCGGGTCTTGCACCTAGCGGTGCTTCCAGGACGCAATTCTTCTGTGCAGCAATGACGATAATCCTCAAGTTACAGACCCAGTCCGTGTAGTTTCTACCATCATCTTTCAACCTAGCTTTCTCTAGGAACGCATTAAAATTCAACGGAACAGTAGCACGGGCCATTTATCTACAACAACATAGACATGCAAAAATACTATCAGGTACTAAGTTCATGATAAATTAAAGTTCAACTAATCATATTACTTAAGAACTCTGACTTAGATAGACATCCCTCTAATCATCTAAGTGATCACGTGATCCATATCAACTAAACCATGTCCGATCATCACGTGAGATGGAGTAGTTTTCAATGGTGAACATCACTATGTTGATCATATCTACTATATGATTCACGCTCGACCTTTCGGTCTCAGTGTTCCGAGGCCATATCTGCATATGCTAGGCTCGTCAAGTTTAACCCGAGTATTTTGCGTGTGCAAAACTGGCTTGCACCCGTTGTATGTGAACGTAGAGCTTATCACACCCGATCATCACGTGGTGTCTTGGCACGGCGAACTGTAGCAATGGTGCATACTGAAGGAGAACACTTGTACCTTGAAATTTAGTGAGAGATCATCTTATAATGCTACCACCGTACTAAGAAAAATAAGATGCATAAAGGATAAACATCACATGCAATCAATATAAGTGATATGATATGGCCATCATCATCTTGTGACTTTGATATCCATCTCCAAAGCACAGTTATGATCACCATCGTCACCGACTTGACACCTTGATCTTTATCGAAGCATCATTGTCATCTCGCCAACTATTGCTTCCATGACTATCGCTACCGCTTAGTGATAAAGTAAAGCAAGTACATGGCGATTGCATTTCATACTATTACAAACCATGATCATTTCATACAACAATTAATATATCATCACGTCTTGACCATATCACATCACAGCAAGCCCTGCAAAAACAAGTTAGACATCCTCTACTTTGTTGTTGCAAGTTTTACGTGGATGCTACAGGCTTCTAGCAAGAACCGTTCTTACCTACACATCAAAACCACAACAAATTTTTGTCAAGTGTGCTGTTTTAACCTTCAACAAGGACCGGGCATAGTCAAACTCGATTCAACTAAAGCTGGAGAAACAGACACCCACTAGCCACCTGTGTGCGAAGCACGTCGGTAGAACCAGTCTCATGAATGCGGTCATTTAATGTCGGTTTGGGACACTTCATCCAACAATACCGCCGAATCAAAGTGAGACATGTTGGTAAGCAGTATGACTATTATCGCCCACAACTCATTGTGTTCTACTCGTGCATATAACATCTACGCATAGACCAGGCTCGGATGCCACTGTTGGGGAACGTAGTATTTCAAAAAAATTGCCTACGATCACGCAAGATCTATCTAGGAGAAGCATAAAAACGTGCGGGGAGAGTGTGTCCACGTACCCTCGTAGACCGAAAGCGGAAGCGTTCAGTAACGCGGTTGATGTAGTCGAACGTCTTCGCGATCCAACCGATCCAAGTACCGAACGTACGACACCTCCGCAATCTGCACACGTTCAGCTTGGTGACGTCCCTCGAACTCTTGATCTAGTTGAGGCCGAGGGAGAGTTTTTTCAGCACGATGGCGTGGTGAAGGTGATGATGAAGTTATCGGTGCAGGGCTTCGCCTAAGCACTACGACGATATGACCGAGGTGTGTAACTGTGGAGGGGGGTACCGCACACGGCTAAAAGATCAACTTGTGTATACTAGGGTGCCCCCTCCCCACGTATATAAAGGAGGGAGGAGGGGAGGGACAGCCGGCCCCTAGGGCGTGCCTCAAGAGGGGAGTCCTACTAGGACTCCTAGTCCTAGTAGGATTGCACCAAAAGGAAGAGAGGAGGAAGGAAGGAGAGGGAGAGAGGGAGAAGGAAAGGGGGGTGCCGCCCCTTCCCTTGTCCAATTAGGAATTCAAGGGGGGCGCGGCCTGCCCTGTCTGCCCTCCTCTCTCTCCAATAAGGCCCATGGTGGCGCATTAGTTCCCCCGGGGGTTCCGGTAACCCCTCCGGTACTCCAGTTTTACCCGAAACTATCCGGAACACTTCCGGTGTCTGAATAACATGGTCCAGTATATCAATCTTTATGTATTGACCATTTCGAGACTCCTCGTCATGTCCATGATCACATCCGGGAATCCAAACAACCTTCAGTACATCAAATCACATAACTCATAATACAAATTGTCATCAAACGTTAAGCGTGCAGACCCTACGGGTTCAAGAACTATGTAGACATGACCGAGACACATCTACGGTCAATAACCAATAGCGGAACCTGGATGCTCATATTGGCTCCTACATATTCTATGAAGATCTTTATTGGTCAAACCGCATAACAACTTACGTTGTTCCCTTTGTCATCGGTATGTTACTTGCCCGAGATTCGATCATCGGTATCATCATACCTAGTTCAATCTTGTTACCGGCAAGTCTCTTTACTCATTCTGTAATGCATCATCTCGCAACTAACTCATTAGTCACATTGCTTGCAGGGCTTATAGTGATGAGCATTCCCGAGAGGGCCCAGAGATACTTCTCCGATACTCGGAGTGACAAATCCTAATCTTGATCTATGCCAACTCAACAAACACCATCGGAGACACCTGCAGAGCATCTTTATAATCACCTAGTTATGTTGTTACGTTTGATAGCACACTAAGTGTTCCTCCGGTATTCGGGACTTGCATAATCTCATAGTCATAGGAACATGTATAAGTCATGAAGAAAGCAATAGCAATAAACTAAACGATCATAGTGCTAAGCTAACAGATGGGTCTTGTCCATCACATCATTCTCTAATGATGTGAGCCTGTTCATCAAATAACAACACATGTCTATGGTCAGCAAACTTAACCATCTTTGATTAACGAGCTAGTCTAGTAGAGGCATACTAGGGACACTTTGTTTGTCTATGTATTCACACATGTACTAAGTTTCCGGTTAATACAATTCTAGCATGAATAATAAACATTTACCATGATATAAGGAAATATAAATAACAACTTTATTATTGCCTCTAGGGCATATTTCCTTCAGGTGCCGAAGGTAACGGGGAGGTGGATCTGCCCCAGGGGGCAGGTGGAGCCGTCGACGATCCTGGAGAAGGGCTTGGTGGGACGGAGCCGGCCATGGGGCACATGAAGCAAGTCGAAAGCTTCCATAGAGAGCACATTAAGGCCGGCTCCACCGTCGATGAGGGTCTTGGTGACCGCCACGTTGCAGATGGTGGGGGTGCAGAGCATCGGGAGCGCGCCGATGCCCGCTATGGTCGCAGGGTGGTCCCTCGAGTCGAAGGTGACGTCGACCTTAGGCGGCGCCCAGCCCAGAGGACCTCCCTGCTGCACGTGGGCGGCACCCACCTGGCGGAAGAACTGCTTGACATGGCGGTCTGAGGGCGGCGCCTGCGAACCACCAAGGAGGGATGCAACAGCGTGGGGGCACCGGGGCCGTGAAGCGCGTGATGAAGAGGCCGCGCAGCTCCTCCCAGGAGGCCACAGACGATCCCGGCAAGCTAACCAGCCAGGTGCGCGGCGCGCCTACGAGGGCCATGGGAAGCTAGTTGGCCATGACCTTGTCATCACTGCTGGCTGCTAGCACTGCCTCCTCGTATGCCCGGAGAAAACTTGCCGGATCCGCCGCTCCGTCGTATCGGGGCGGCAGCTCCGGCTTGAACTTGGGTGGCCACTGCACCCGCCGCACAGCGGGGGTGAAGGCTCCAAGGCCCTCGGCTTCCCCGAAAGAGCACGCCGATCCGATCAATGGAGGAGCGTCCGTCATGAGAGCCGAGCAGTGGAGCACAGCGGATAGAGAGGCGGGCCTTCGACACACCCCTACCTGGCGCACCAAATGTTGGATTTTGGGTTCCACAGACCCTTGAGAGGTTCAAACTCTGGGGTGCGTGCAAAGAACTCAACCTCCTAGTCTGCCTACTCGCCAATCTCACGGCCTAGCTCGATCAACAGGAAGGAAACAAGACACAACAGTTTACCCAGGTTCGGGCCACCTTGTGATGTAAAACCCTACTCCTGCTTTGTGGTGGATTGTCCTCGAGGGGCTGAGAGTGAATTAGTACAGTGGGGGAACAACCTCAGGAGGAGGAGTGTTCTTGTGCTGGTGGGAAGAGGATGATCTCTAGGATTCCTATCCCCCTCTATGGTGGTGGATAGGCCCTATTTATAGTGGCCTTGGTCCTCTTCCCAAATGAAAGGCGGGAAGGGATCCACAACGGCCAAATTCGAAGGGGGACAGCTAGTACATGCTATCCTGACAAAAGTAGTCTTCGCCTACAAAAGCCTCTGGTCATGACGCCATGGTGGGCTCGGCGATGACCTCCGTCCTGCCGTCCTGGCGGTCTTGGTCTCGTTGCACCGGACTGGAAACCTTTGGTTGATTCCTCAGGACTCCGCGCATGCACTTGCCTCTTTAGCACCGAAGAGGAAACTGGTACACTACGCCCGTTGGCGCCCGCCTAGCCTTGGTCGTCATGGCTCACTTCATCCGAACCTCACGAGGTGAGCCGTGCATAGAAATCTCCACTCCTTAGGAGCCAGCCTGGGGAGGCCGCTCTTGCAGGAGGTCTTGGTGTCTTCCGCCTCATGTGAGTCTTGAGTTGTTGATGTTGAAGCTGGGCCGTACCAGGCTATTGATGGAGCCACGTCGTGGGCCGCAGGCAGGCAAGTCTGGGTACCCCCATTCCCAGAATGCCGACAGATACCAATCTAGTCGGCCCATGGTCCTCGGTCTGGGCCGATGGACCCTGATCCCACCGTTGAGGTGGACTCAGGAAGCTACACGGCTGTGCAAGACTACATCTGCCAGAGACTTGACGTACATTCCAAGACTTCTCCTGCCGCCTTTGTGTAATCTCCCTCAGATATTGACTATGTGACCCTAGATTCCCTACCTGGCGTGTATATAAGCCAAGGGGTTTAGCCCATAAGGGGGGACCGAATCACAATTACATTCACCTAGCCCTAGGGGTAGAACACAACTTACGATCTCGACGTAGATCAACTCTGTACTTGATACATCTACATCAATATAAACAAGAGCAGGGCATAGGGTTTTACCTCCATCAAGAGGGCCCGAACCTGGGTAAACATTATCTCCCCTCGTTCTTGTTATGATCAATCCAAAATCCACAGCTTGGGACCTACTACCCCGAGGTCTACCGGATTTCACACCCACACCAGGACACCATCAGTAGCCCCTGGCTGGTCTTCTATGCTGAGGACGATGCTGCTCTTTGGAAAAAATGACTTCGGATCTAGAGTCTTTAGCTTGACAGATGAGTTCCTAGAATTATTCTGAGTTCGGCTTTGAAGTCTTTGGTTTGGCCGAAGGGTTCACTCAGGGTTCGGTCCCACTGCACGTGGCTTCCAAACCCATACATTGATCATCGCACCTTCTAGGGAATCAAGCTACTTTATGGCAGTACATTGAAGTGTCGGCCCTTTCCCCTTTATTTAATAGGCACACACTCCAGAATCACGATAAAGCGCATCTCGACCTCCTTTCTCGACAATCCGATGGAAGCCTTCCCTTTTCTCTCAAGGTATAATCTCGAGAGTTCTTCAGAAATGGCAAGAGGCGTAGGTTCCTCAAGGCGCCCCCACGGTCCCCTCAAGGGTGACTGGGGAAGCCGTTATGTCACACGCCTTCAGCTGGATTGTATCGCCACCCAAGGCTATCTGCCACATTCAGACCTGGCCTCCACTCTCCCACGATTAAATCCGTGGACGGGCATGTGGACACCGATAATCATCCCATCCCTCATGGGGATGATCGGGTATGCTTCTTTCCCTTTCTCCTTCACGACATGGGATTCCCAATTCACCCCTTTCTCTAGGGTCTACTTGAATTCTACGGGATCCAACTCCACCACCTCACACCCAACTCAATTTTACATATCGCGGGGTTTGTTGCCCTTCGTGAAATGCACCTTGGGTGTGAGGTCCACTTCGGGCTATGGAGGAAGTATTTTGGCATGATGCCCTACTCCCGAGACGGGAAACTACACAAAGTAGGCGCAACCGAGGTCTGCCAAATAGCTGGGACTGACTACCCCATAGGCACGCCTCAAGAGGATGTCGACACCTGGGTGTCCGAGTTGTTTTACATGGATGACGTCCCGCTGCATAACCCAGTCCGGCCCGGGCTCCCAGCGTTCTCCCCAGAGGCCCCGAAGAAGCGCTTTAGCTGGAGGCTCGAAGCACCGCACAAGAGGATGATGCTGGTGTGGCTCACCTGGCGGCTCACGTGAAGCTTTTATCAGGTACCGTCCTCACTATCATAAACATGATGGCAACAGTGATCAACCGAATAATCCAACCTCTTCGGCAATGCCAGCACTTGTTTACATAAAATGGGACCGACTACACTACCCAATCATTTCGAAAAGATTTCAAAGACCAAATGGCCTTCGGAACAACCCTGGCCAGTCTATACCAGGGAGAAGCGGTGGACTTTGCGAAGCGGCAATTCGTGGATGGGTTACAACCCTGTCGATATAGTAAGTTTTCCTGGACCTCTCCGTCTGAGCTCGTCTATTATTACCTTGTCTTATCAATCATATCCGTGCAGAGATGGATGCGCTAAGTCGAGACCCTAAGTTGTCCTGCACCCGAGCCGGGGATGTACCAATGGGGTAAAGATCCCATCTTCCATGAAGACAAAGAGTTGTCCACCATATATGTAGGGGCGTTTTATCAAGGGAGCCAGGACGGCTCGAAAGTGGCCATCACACCTGATCTGCCGGGAACACGTTCGACTTCATCGGTAAAACCCTCTCCCGCTTCCACTCGAAAGAGAACTCCAAGTCATGAGGTGTCGAACACCTTGACTTATCTTCCTAATGGCTGACGTTCAAATCACCGTGCGGAAACATGACTCCTCAAGGGAGCCCCATGTCAGAAACACAGGAGTCCGGGCGCACACGATAGTGTGGAGGCAGACCACAATGCCTCTTCTCCGCACATGTATCACTCTCGTTATCTTCCTCTGAGGATAGATCATCATAGACTTAATTCTTTCGTTCCTTTCATAGGTGGTCCAGCCATCCTACCACGGCGAGGGAGGCCAACGTCATGGGCACCTCGGTTCTGAGGAGTGGCACAGAACCCATCCCACCTCGGGGGTCATTCCCGAGGTACCTCAACTAGAAGATTCCGGGACCTGCTCGGCGACCACCTCCGAGGTTGAAAGCGCCATGAACCACCGATGTTAGAAGGGCTCTTTAAGGAGCTCCGCCTTTTCCAACCAAGAGTTCAATGCTCTTAGTTTGGTGGATGCTTACCTCAGGGCAACCCATTCTGTCTTCGAAAAGGTCGTGGATGTTCTGTCCAAGGGCTTGTAGTAAAGGTGCTTTTGAGATAATTAATTTGGGGATTCATTGTGCTTATCATAAACTGTTTGCTTTAGGGCAAATGAAGCTACTGAATATGGCAGCAGCCCCTAAGCCTTGATATGGGCATTGGTGATCGTATCGGGGCTTAAAAAATTCTACCTTGGACAGGATTCTCAGGAGTGGAATAACGAGCTCTCCGAGGTGCTCTCCTAGATAGAAATGAAGCTAAATGCTGAAGTGTCCGAGGTGGAGCAAGTTGAAAAATTCACCCTAGAAGTGCATGGTAAGTGTCTCTGCTTATTTGACATTCTTTTTATGAATAACTTCGAATCATGCAACAACATGATGTATTGTAGCAACGGAAGCCCTTGGTCAGCTGGAAAAGGACCTTAAGCATGCCCGTGAAGATTTACTCTACGCAGAGTCGCAACGTCAAGCTGGCCACCGCGTGTTGACCTGGAGGAGGGAGGACACGAATGTGCTTCAGGCAAAAAATGCCCAACATGCGGAGGAGATTGAAGAGCTGAAGGCTCGACTAGCTATTGTTGAGGCGAAGGATCGTAAAACAAATGAGACCATGTCCGTTAAATGCGTCTTTTTCCGTGTTAAAACAGTTCTCAGGACGGGACCAATGTAGTATTTGATGGTCTGACTCACTTTAGTTTTATTGATGCTTGAGGCTACCAATCCATTGCATGAAGAAGCCTTAACGAGGCTTTCCGAAGTGCATGAGAAGGCACAGAGGCCATGAGTGTTGTTTTCAAGGTGTTATGGCCCGAGGAAGAAAGTGTGCCCAAGGACATGTCCGTCTTAGCCGAGCGCCTTATGGGATCTCAACACCGAATACAAGCTTGGAAGATATTGGCTTGTCGGGTGGGAGTGAGGGAGGCGTGGGCATTGGTCAAGACCCGTTACACCATCGTAGAGACATCGCATCTTGCGGAAGTCGGCCCGGTTGGTCCTAACGGGAATGAAGTGCTGACAAGCCTTGTGTATGACAACGTGATGCCCGCTGCTCGCTTCTCTCAAGCGGATTGTGCCCTTGATTCTTTAATAGACGAGCTAGATGAACTATAATGAATTAAATGTATTATGACTCTATGTATCTAAGTACTTTTTGCCATTTGGTAAATCAGTCTATACCTCCTAACTCTGTCACCCAGCCATCGACTTTTACCTCCTCGTCCATTGGCCTAGGTGTGTCCCTTACTTCCTGCCCGAGTTGTTGGGCCAGGTATTTCGGGTGACAAGGCAATCTGGCTATATGGTTCAAAAGACCAAAGGGGGGCAGAAAGTTATGTTATATTACTTTTTAATGTAAGAACCATCTTCCGAGAAAAATAGTTCTTCAAACAGTTCCTTTTCTCGGCGAGGCGTGGCAAAACACTTGCGTCCGAGGACGAATAACCTCAGTGGTAAAGCCCCTAGTCGGGGTTTTAGAGACCTGTGCCATTTCTCTCTTATGTCATGGTCGACCGATTTTATTCATTAATAACGCTAGCTTTCAGATTTATCCGTCCGAGGTACTGATCCGGATGAGAGTATCAATCACAGAGGTGCTCCTTTTGTCCCTTAGCCAAACAATCGGGAACGTAAGGGGCAAACACAGGAGCCAGGCAACCTAGCTTGGCCAAATATTAAGTCAAATCAGTGCATATTTTGGCTTTAGAGATAATAGAGTAGATGAATAGAAAAGATGCATGTTTGAAAGTACATGCTATATTGAATTATAGCCCCAAGGGAAATACATGGGGAGAGGATGCTTATTTTAGCCGTAGAAACGTCGAAGCAGCATGGCATTCCAGGGGTTGGGCTCGAGCCGCCCGTCCATCGGGTCCCGAATGCGATAATCCCCTCCAATGAGGACCTTTTTGATAATGAATGGCCCATGCCATTTGGGTGAGAATTTATACATCTGCTTCTTCGGGTGGTGCCTCATGACTATGTCTCCTACATTGAATTCCTTCGATCAGATTTCCGTGCTTTGATAGTGTCATGCCTGCTGCTGATAAATTCTGGATCGTGCCTGAGCTACGTTGCACTCCTCTTCCAAGGCATCCAAGCATCCTACTGATTGAGTTCGGCTTCCCGTTCCTCGTACATGTTTAGCCGAAGTGCGTCATGGATTATGTCACAAGGGAGTACAACCTCGACGTTGTATACTATAAAGTGTTGGGGAATGTAGTAATTTCAAAAAAATTCCTACGCACACGCAAGATCATGGTGATGCATAGCAACGAGAGGGGAGAGTGTTGTCTACGTACCCTCGTAGACCGAAGCGGAAGCCTTGACGCAACGTAGAGGAAGTAGTCGTACGTCTTCCCGATCCGACCGATCCAAGTACCGTTACTCCGGCACCTCCGAGTTCTTGGCACACGTTCAGCTCGATGACGATCCCCGGGCTCCGATCCAGCAAAGCTTCGGGGAGGAGTTCCGTCAGCACGACGGCGTGGTGACGATCTTGATGTACTACCGGCGCAGGGCTTCGCCTAAGCACTGCAACGATATGACCGAGGTGGAATATGGTGGAGGGGGCACCGCACACGGCTAAGGAACGATCACGAAGATCAACTTGTGTGTCTATGGGGTGCCCCCTGCCCCTGTATATAAAGGATGGAGGAGGAGGAGGCCGGCCAAGGCAAAGGTGCGGCCAGGATATGGATTCCTACTAGGACTCCAAGTCCTAGTAGGAGTCCACCAAAAGGGGAGGAAGGGAGAAGGAATAGGAGGAGAAGGAGAGGTGGCCGACCCCCTTTTCCCTAGTCCAATTCGGACTAGAGGGGAGGGGGGGGCGCAGCAGCCTTTTTCCTCTTCCCACTAAAGCCCATCAAGGCCCATTACTTCTCCCGTAATCCCGTAACTCCCCGGTACCTCCGAAAATACCCGAACCACTCAGAACCCTTCCGATGTCCGAATATAGTCGTCCAATATATCGATCTTTACGTATCGACCATTTCGAGACTCCTCGTCATGTCCCCGATCCCATCCGGGACTCCGAACTCCTTCGGTACATCAAAACTCATAATATAACTATCATCGAAACCTTAAGCGTGCGGACCCTACGGTTCGAGAACAATGTAGACATGACCGAGACACGTCTCCGGTCAATAACCAATAGCGGGACCTGGATGCCCATATTGGCTCCTACATATTCTACGAAGATCTTTATCGGTCAGACCGCATAACAACATACGTTGTTCCCTTTGTCATCGGTATGTTACTTGCCCGAGATTCGATCGTCGGTATCCAATACCTAGTTCAATCTCGTTACCGGCAAGTCTCTTTACTCGTTCTGTAATACATCATCTCGCAACTAACTCATTAGTTGCAATGCTTGCAAGGCTTATGTGATGTGCATTACCGAGAGGGCCCAGAGATACCTCTCCGATAATCGGAGTGACAAATCCTAATCTCGAAATACGCCAACCCAACATCTACCTTTGGAGACACCTGTAGTACTCCTTTATAATCACCCAGTTACGTTGTGACGTTTGGTAGTACCCAAAGTGTTCCTCCAGCAAACGGGAGTTGCATAATCTCATAGTCATAGGAACATGTATAAGTCATGGATAAAAGCAATAGCAACATACTAAACGATCGGGTGCTAAGCTAATGGAATGGGTCATGTCAATCAGATCATTCAACTAATGATGTGACCTTGTTAATCAAATGACAACTCCTTTGTCTATGGTTAGGAAACTTAACCATCTTTGATTAACAAGCTAGTCAAGTAGAGGCATACTAGTGACACTCTGTTTGTCTATATATCCACACATGTATTATGTTTCCGGTTAATACAATTCTAGCATGAATAATAAAAATTTATCATGATATGTAAGGAAATAAATAATAACTTTATTATTGCCTCTAGGGCATATTTCCTTCAGTCTCCCACTTGCACTAGAGTCAATAATCTAGTTCACATCGTCATGTGATTTACCAGCAATAGTTCACATCACCATGTGATTAACACCCATAGTTCACATCGATATGTGACCAACACCCAAAGGGTTTACTAGAGTCAATAATCTAGTTCACATCGCTATGTGATTAACACCCAAAGAGTACTAAGGTGTGATCATGTTTTGCTTGTGAGATAATTTTAGTCAACGGGTCTGTCACATACAGATCCGTAAGTATTTTGCGAATTCTATGTCTACAATACTCCGCACAGAGCTACTCTAGCTAATTGCTCCCACTTTCAATATGTATCTAGATCGAGACTTAGAGTCATCCAGATCAGTGTCAAAACTTGCATCGACGTAACCCTTTACGGCGAACCTTTCTGTCACGTCCATAATCGAGAAACATATCCTTATTCCACAAAGGATAATTTTGACCGCTGTCCAGTGATCTACTCCTAGATCACTATTGTACTCCCTTGCCAAACTCAGTGGTAGGGTATGCAATAGATCTGGTACACAGCATGGCATACTTTATAGAACCTATGGCTGAGGCATAGGGAATGACTTTCATTCTCTTTCTATCTTCTGCCGTGGTCGGGCTTTGAGTCTTACTCAATTTCACACCTTGTAACACAGGCAAGAACTCTTTCTTTGACTGTTCCATTTTGAACTACTTCAAAATCTTGTCAAGGTATGTACTCATTGAAAACTTATCAAGCGATTTGATCTATCTCTATAGATCTTGATGCTCAATATGTAAGCAGCTTCACTGAGGTCTTTCTTCGAAAAACTCCTTTCAAATACTCGTTTATGCTTTGCAGAATAATTCTACACTATTTCCGATCAACAATATGTCATTTACATATACTTATCAGAAATGTTGTAGTGCTCCCACTCAATTTCTTGAAAATACAGGCTTCACTGCAAGTCTGTATAAAACTATATGCTTTGATCAACTTATCAAAGTGTATATTCCAACTCCGAGATGCTTGCACCAGTCCATAGTTGGATCGCTGGAGCTTGCATATTTTGTTAGCACCTTTAGCATTGACAAAACCTTCTGGTTGCATCATATACAACTCTTCTTTAATAAATCTATTAAGGAATGCAGTTTTGTTTATCCATTTGCCAGATTTCATAAAATGCGGCAATTGCTAACATGATTCGGACAGACTTAAGCATAGACACGAGTGAGAAACTCTCATCGTAGTCAACGCCTTGAACTTGTCGAAAACCTTTTGCGACAATTCTAGCTTTGTAGATAGTAACGCTACTATCAGTGTCCGTCTTCCTCTTGAGGATCCATTTATTTTCTATGGCTTGCCGATCATCGGGCAAATCCATCAAAGTCCATACTTTGTTTTATACATGGATCATATCTCAGATTTCATGGCCTCAAACCATTTCACGGAATCTGGGCTCATCATCGCTCCCTCATAGTTCGTAAGTTCGTCATGTTCTAGTAACATGACTTCCAGAACAATATTACCGTACCACTCTGGTGCGGATCTCACTCTGGTTTACCTACGAGATTCGGTAGTAACTTGATCTGACGTTACATGATCATCATCATTAACTTCCTCACTAATTGGTGTAGTAGTCACAGGAATAGATTTCTGTGATGAACTACTTTCCAATAAGGGAGAAGGTACAATTACCTTATCAAGTTTTCTACTTTCCTCCCACTCACTTCTTTCGAGAGAAACTTCTTCTCTAGAAAGTATCCATTCTCAGCAACGAATGTCTTGCCTTTTGGATCTGTGATAGAAGGTGTACCCAACTGTCTCCTTTGGGTATCCTATGAAGACACATTTCTCCGGTTTGGGTTTGAGCTTATCATGATGAAACCTTTTCTTATAAGCATCGCAACCCCAAACTTTAAGAAACGACAACTTTGGTTTCTTGACAAACCATAGTTCATATTGTGTCGTCTCAACGGACTTAGATGATGCCCATTTTAAACGTGAATGCAGCTGTCTCTAATGCATGATCCCAAAACGATATTGGTAAATCGGTAAGAAACATCATAGATTGTACTATATCCAATAAAGTACGGTTATGACGTTTGGATACACCATTACACTGTGGTGTTCCAGGTGGCGTGAGTAGTGAAACTATTTCACATTGTTTTAACTGAAGGCCAAACTCATAACTTAAATATTTTACTTCTGCGATCATATCGTAGAAACTTTTATTTCTTGTTACGATGATTCTCCACTTCATTCTGAAATTCTTTGAACTTTTCAAACGTTTCAGACTTATGTTTCATCAAGTAGATATACCCATATCTTCTCAAATCATCTGTGAAGGTCAGAAAATAATGATACCTGCTGCAAGCCTTAATATTCATCGGACCACATACATCAGTATGTATGATTTCCAATAAATCTGTTGCTTGTTTCATTGTTCCGGAGAACGGTGTTTTTAGTCATGTTGCCCTTAAGGCATGGATCGCAAGCATGAAGTGATTCATAATCAAGAGATTCCAAAATTCCATCAGCATGGAGTTTCTTCATGCGCTTTACACCAATATGACCTAAACGGCAGTGCCACAAATAAGTTGCACTATCATTATTAACTTCGCATCTTTTGGCTTCAATATTATGAATATGTGTATCACTACGATCGAGATCCAACAAACCATTTTCGTTGGTGTGTATGACCATAGAAGGTTTTATTCATGTAAACAGAACAACAATTGTTCTCTAACTTAAATGAATAACTGTATTGCAATTAACATGATCAAATCATATTCATGCTCAACACAAACACCAAATAACACTTATTTAGTTTCAACACTAATCCCGAAAGTATAGGGAGTGTGTGATGATGATCATATCAATCTTGGAACCACTTCCAGCACACATCGTCACCTTGCCCTTTAACTAGTCTTTGTTCATTCTGCAACTCCCGTTTCGAGTTACTAATCTTAGCAACTGAACTAGTACCAAATACTGAGGGGTTGCTATGAACACTAGTAAAGTACACATCAATAACATGTATATCAAATATACTTATGTTCATTTTGCCATCCTTCTTATCCACCAATGTCAGGACCCCGATCCTAAGCCACATCGATCCAGCATGTAACACTTCATATCACTTTGCGGCCTCACGCACGGTACTCCCACGGGTGCCACCTTACCTGGCCCGGGACCGTTTGCGCCTTTTGGCTCACGTATATGATAATGTCGCTAGCATCCATATGACAGAGAACCCGGGCCGACATGGCTAGTCGTGAACCCAAAGCGGCGCTAGCCTATGAGGACAGGCAAACATGAATCACATCGAGCATGTCGGTCATCAACGTATCTATTCGGGCTGTAGCACTGGGCTAACAGGACTCCGGTAACCCGGGCTGTAGCAGGCTAGGCAGGACTCCGAATATCAGCGCGTGACATTTCCCCGAAGGGACAAACATAGGAACGACGTGAAACACATGCCAGCCAGTCAAGTGTCCAAGCAGTAGTGCTGGGCTAGCAGGACTCCGGTGAACCGGGCTGTAGCGGACTACTATCGCTCAGAAGCACAAGACTTACATTTCCCCATATGAAAGGCTGCCAAGGATAAACAACTAGATAGTGGGATCCCACTCATACCAAGCATTTCAATCATACACACAATATGCCCGATATGAGTAAATACAACATGGCATCACAACAGTACTCTACGACTCAAGTACTTTATTTAGAAGGCTCCGAGGAGCCATACATATCATCCATACAGATAGGGGTCACATGACCCAACACTCAAGTCATACAAACATACAAGCACATGCGGAAGCAAACTAGTCTGAGTACAGACACTAGAAAGAAAGAAGGCTTGATGTAGCCTGTCTATCTACAACGACCCTTCACAAGTCTTGGATCACCACCTGGGTGATAAGTCACTCGTCAACGTCGAGGTCTACATAGAACCCATCAGAAGGGTTGGTGCAGTCGTCTGAAAAACATGATTAAAGCAACATGAGTACGGAGGTACTCAGCAAGTCTTACAACAGGAACCTATCGTACATGCACATTCTCAAGAAGGTAGTGGGGTTATTGCAGCAAGCCAGCTTTGACTCTTGGCTAAGCTATCCTACGATAGACACCACTTGTAAATCATTTGTCGCACACGAGTCCACTAACACCAACACAATACTCCACCGTGGATCCTCTCTCGCCATCCCACAAGAGGGCCATCCGCGGTACTCACACTTATCTTGAGATTTTTAGTAGTATCCATTTAACTTGTCTATGAACTGATATGAGCGAACCAGAAGTCCATTACCGCGGACACGGCTATTCGAATAGATCATTTATAACCCTGCAGGGGTGTACTTCTTCACACATGTTTCCACCACTTAGCGTCTGCACACGACATGTGCTCGGCAGACTTCAAGCGAAAGCCGACGGGGGTGTAGACCACGACCTACCTAAACACTCAAATCTCTAGTCCAGGTTTATCGCCTATTCGGGTTCCATCCGCAGGGAGTCCGGCCGAGGTTTCCACTAACGGCCCCGAACGATGTGAACAGGGTTCCGAGACACCAAACGGGCGCCCGGTTGACCCGGCCACGTGCCTACCGCAACACAGCCCACCCCGATGGTCAGCGCCGCGTGCGGCCCCCAGCATACTACAAACACCAGAAACTACTTGCAACTCCTGGACAGAGAACAAGGGTGGATAAGAAGTCGAGCGGGGTCATATTTCAGGGCCCAATGTGTGGTAGTAACTGTATCATGGATCACAAACACAGATCTCAGTTCTTAAGGACGGCCTCAATGAAACAACCCACCATGTACTCCTACATGGCCTCTCATCGATTCCTTTACCAAATCGTGTTCAACACTTCACTCTTGTCACCGACACAACCTTTCACTCCAGTTCATCATCCCGATGAGCCAGACCTGACACAACTCTAAGCATAGCAAGCATAGCATGGTAGGAACACACACACATGTAATGGCTCAATCAACTCCTACACATGCTAGTGGGTTTCATCTAGTTACTGTGGCAATGACAGGTCATGCAAAGGAGGTGGGTTCAACTACCGCAACACACAGCAGTTTGAAACGCGTTGTCTTAATGCAGTAAACAAGGGCAGAAGCGAGAACATGGGTTTGTATCGGAATGATCAATGGGTTGCTTGCCTGATGGAGTGGTAGTAGAGTACTGCCCTTCAGTTGGATACTCGGAGATATCCTCGGAGGCAGAACCTACCACGATGAACACGTCGGAACACAATCAATACATGGCAATATGCAACAATATGATGCATGCTATGACATGGCAATATGGATGTGCCCTGACCTAGTGTAAGTTAAGTCAGAAGGAAATGACCCCATTTGAACCAAAGATTCAAATGGTAGTGCATTTATAAGATCATATTAGTGCAAAATCTCATAATGCCTAAACAGTGGGTTTAACTTGTTTTAACATGCATGAAACCAGTACCAATGGATAGATTGGATTTTTCTGATAATTTTTCATATATAAAACTTTGCATTTGGAGTTATAGATAATTTTCTATGAATTTTTGAAGTTTGAACTATTTTCTGGATTTTCCTGTATAAAAATAAATCCAGCAAAATAGATTACTGCGTCAGCCTGAAGTCATGCTGACCTCAGCAGTCAAACCAGCTGGCTGGTCAAACCTGACGTGTGGGGACCACACGTCAGTGACACAGGGCTAATCCCGGTCAAACCCGCGCTGACTGGGGTTTGACTGGACCCTAGGGCCCACTGTCAGTGACCCAGGGTGGTTATTAGCTGGTGGGGTTAGTTGCTAATGGCAGCCACGTCGACTCGCCGGAGTTTCGCCGGCGGCGACCATCCAGTGCGGCGGAGGAAAGTGCAAAATCGCGCTCCGGTGACCAAAAGAGCGGCGGAGGACATCTACAGCTAGCCAAGGGCAAGCCGCGTCTATTGGTGGCGGTGGTTTGTCTCGGGGTCGCCGGAAACAACGCCGGCGACGTGTTTGGCGGCGCCGGAGCTCGGGTCGAAGTGTGAAACGAGCTACGGGGCACGGCGAGGTGCGTGCGGTAGTGCGTTGGCCTCCTAGGGTTGCGGGGAGGCCGTTGGACAAGGTGGGGTGGCCAGTGGCTGGCCGGAGACACGCCGGCGACGTGCTCCGCGGCGGTGCGTGCGGGTGAGCATCGTGCGCTCGCTGTGGTGCACGAGGAAGAGAAAAGGAGAGGATGGGGAGGTAGCTGAGCTCACCGCGGTCTCGGAGAAGTGGACGTCGGGGTCGGGGACGAGCTGGTGCGGCGGTGAGGTCGAAGGGGATCTCCGGCGGCCGGAGGTTGAAGATGAGCTCGGGGAAGCACTGTAGAGCGAGCGAGCGCTCGGGGCTCAGCTAGCTCGAAGAAGAGGAGGGCGGTGGAGCTGCTGGACAGGTCGGAGCGGCGCAAGGACGACGGGGAGCGCGACTACGGCGACGGTGCAGCTGCGGTGGCGTCGGCCATGGCGTGGAGGTGCGTGGGAGAGAGGCAGAGGGGCGAATGGCGTGTCCAGGGCGTCGGGGGCGCGACGTGGAGGCCGTCCAGGACAGCGGGGCGGCGAAGCGGCGAGCAGGGAGGCAGGGCGCTGCGTGGCGAGCTCCTGCTCCGGCGTCGAGCACCTGCCTGCCTGGCTGGCGAGGCGAAGCAGCTTGCTGGCGCGGCTGGTGGGCTGGGCCGGCCAGGTGGGCCGCCAGGTAAGTCAGTTGGCTTTCTGCTTTTGGTTTTTCTTTTTCTATTTCTTCTGCAACTTTGTGGAGTTATTTAAAATACCTAGACCACTCCAAAAATCCTCAAACTGCACATGCTTGCTATTTAAAATATAGACAACATGAAACATTTCTGTTTGAGAATATTTGAACATTTAAAATATTTTTATAAATTTTAAATGCCCAAATTCAAATACTTATGTGTTAATTCAAAAACCTTCTGTTGACCTAGAAAATTGTGCACCACTTTTGTCAAAGGTTTAAACCCAAAACAAAGGGGGTGAACATTTCAGAAGGGCATTTCAGGTTCATTGAAAAAGATTTTAGTAAACCCTAGTTATTTCCAGGGGGGGGGGAAGTGTGTGTTGGGGGTTCTGGCATTTCCCATTTCAAAATTAAATAGAATTTAAACATGATGCACACTCTAATGCATGGCCTAGCTGGGATGTGACAACTCACCCCTACTCAAAAGAATCTCGTCCCGAGATTTAGGTTCCTCCGGAAAGAAGGCGGGATACTCAAGTCGAAGACGATCCTCCCTTTCCCATGTAGCTTCTTGCTCGGAATGGTGTGACCATTGAACCTTGAGAAACTTGATATTGTGGCGTCGAGTGGTACGCTCGGCTTGATCAAGGATACGAATGGGGTATTCCCGATAGGTGAGGTTATCTTGGAGATCAAGCGTTTCGTGGTCCACTCCACGGATAGGATCCGCGAAGCAATGCCTGAGTTGAGAAACGTGGAAGACATCATGAACTCTGGAGAGATGCGGAGGTAGTTCCAGTTGGTAGGCAACTTCCCCTCGTTGGGCAAGAATGCGAAAGGGTCCAATGTAGCGAGGAGCCAATTTGCCTTTGATACCGAATCGATGGGTTCCCTTTAAAGGTGTAACCCGAAGGTAAGCCATCTCGCCGACTTCATAAGCCATGGGCTTATGCTTGCGGTCATACTGACTCTTTTGTCGAGATTGGGCGGTCTTCAACTTCTCACGAATAATACGAACCTGCTCTTCTGCATCCTGGATCATGTCCGGGCCAAAGAGTTGTCTCTCGCCGGTTTCTGACCAGTTAAGAGGCGTTCGACATTTTCGTCCATAGAGAACTTCGAAAGGGGCTTTGCCCAAGCTAGCTTGATAACTGTTGTTATAAGCGAACTCGGCGAATGGAAGGCACTTCTCCCAATTCATACCGAAAGAGATGACAGAAGCTCGGAGCATATCCTCCAGAATTTGATTGACTCGTTCTACTTGACCACTTGACTGAGGATGGAAGGCGGTGCTAAAGGAGAGTCGAGTTCCCAAAGCATTTTGGAAACTTTCCCAAAATCGAGAGGTGAAAAGACTTCCACGGTCTGAATTAATTTCCAATGGAACACCATGGAGAGATACTATTCGAGAGATGTACAAATCAGCTAGCTGGCTAGCGGTTATACTCTCGCGAACAGGTAAGAAGTGGGCTACTTTGGAGAGACGATCGACAACAACGAGGATAGCATTATTCCCTCTTTTGGTTCTGGGAAACCCGGTAATGAAATCCATACCGATTTTATCCCACTTCCATTCAGGAATCTCCAAAGGTTGAAGGGTGCCAGCAGGCCGTTGATGCTCTGCTTTAACACGACAACAGACGTCGCAAGTTGCAATGTATTGAGCGATTTCTCTCTTCATCCTAGTCCACCAAAACCTCTGGCGTAGGTCTTGATACATCTTAGTGCTACCGGGATGAATGGTGAGAGGGGATTCGTGAGCTTCCTTAAGGATCAATTGACGTAAATGTTGCTTCTTGGGAACCACCAAGCGGTTCTCAAAGAAGACAACACCTCGTTCATCCATGGAAAAACATTTAGCAACTCCGCTAGCGATGTTTTCCTTAATCCGAGATATGCCTTTATCGCGCTTCTGGGCAGCTATGACTTGATCCATAAGGTTAGGTTTCGCCACCAGGGTGGAAAGGAATCCTCGAGGAACAATGTGAAGGTTAAGCTTATGAAATTCCTCGTGGAGAAGTGGTTGACCCTGTTGTAACATCAGGTTGTTACAATAAGATTTACGACTTAGCGCATCAGCCATGACATTGGCTTTGCCTGGGGTGTAAGTTATTCCTAAGTCGTAATCCGAGATCAACTCGACCCAACGTCTTTGCCTGAGATTCAAATCCGGTTGGGTGAAGATATATTTCAAACTTTGGTGATCAGTGTAGATTTCGCAACGATTACCCAGAAGGTAATGTCGCCAGGTTTTGAGTGCATGGACTACCGCTGCAAGCTCTAGATCATGAGTGGGATAATTATCCTCATGTGGACGCAACTGTCGAGATGCGTAGGCAATCACATGACGATCTTGCATGAGTATGCAACCTAGTCCTTGTCGCGAGGCGTCGCAATAGATAACAAAGTCCTTAGAGAAGTCTGGTGGTACCAGTACGGGAGCAGATGTCAGGCGTCTTTTCAGTTCCTGAAAGCTGAACTCGCACTGTGGGGTCCACTCGAACTTTTTATCTTTCTTAAGGAGTTCAGTTAGAGGCTTAGCAACCTTGGAGAAATTCTCGACGAAGCGGCGGCAATAGCTCGCTAAACCAAGAAAACTCCGAACTTGCTTGACCGTCTCAGGTGGAGTCCAGTCAAGGACAGCTTGAACTCGCTCAGGATTGACAGCAATGCCCTTGCCAGAGATTACATGGCCCAGATAGGTCACTTCTGGCAACCAGAATTCGCACTTGGAGAATTTGGCATAAAGGCGATGCTCTCGAAGTTTCATCAATACTAGCCTTAGATGTTCGGCATGTTCTTCCTCATTCTTGGAGTAGATGAGTATATCATCGAGGTATACCACGACGAATTTATCCAAGTACTCCATGAAGATCGAGTTCATTAACCGAGAGAAGGTGGCTGGAGCATTGGTTAAACCGAAGGACATGACGGTGTACTCGTATTGGCCGTAACGAGTAACGAAGGCCGTTTTGGGAATGTCCCCGTTCTTGATTTTGATTTGATGGTAGCCCAACCTCAAATCCATCTTGGAAAAGACTGAGGATCCAGCGAGCTGGTCATACAGGTCGTTGATCCTGGGGAGCGGATACTTGTTCTTGATAGTGACCAGATTGACAGGTCGGTAATCTACAACCATCCGATCCGTTCCATCCTTCTTCTTGACGAAGAGGACGGGGCAAGCCCATGGAGATGAACTAGGACAGATGAAACCTTTTTGCAAGGACTCATCGAGTTGTTTCTTAAGCTCAGCTAGTTCTAGGGGTGCCATCTTATAAGGTCTCCTAGAGATTGGAACGGTTCCTGGAACAAGGTCTATCACGAATTCGACATCTCTGTCAGGTGGAACACCTGGCAGTTCCTCTGGAAAAACATCCGGGAAGTCACGGACTACCGGAACATCTTCGAGGTCTGGAAGGGGATTGGCATTTAGAGAGTAGAGCTGACGCTCCGATACTCGGGTCAAAACATTGACTGTCTTGCCCGATGGATGAATAAGTTGAACAGTTCTAGTTGAGCAATCAATCTTGGCGTAGTGAGCTGACATCCAGTCCATACCCAAGATGATATTTATGTCTGAAGACTTGAGAGCTATTAATGACGCAAGGAAAACCAATCTGTCCACAAGAATTTCATTTCCATGGCTGATCCTAGAGGTTTGCCATCTAGAACCGGGAGTTTGAATTTCCATGGAGGTGGGCATGTCACTAAAGGTAGTGTTGTGCAATCGAGCATAGCTCTCAGAAATAAATGAATGAGATGCTCCAGTATCAAAGAGAACAGTTGCCGGATGGCAATTAACAAGGAGCGTACCGAGAACGACGTTGGGGTCCTCTTGAGTTTCTTCAGCTGAAACGTAGTTGACATGGCCACGAGCAGTGGTGGCTGGCTTGGCGACAAGCACTTTTGCTGTTGACTTACCACGGCCAACAGACTTTCCGAACTGGCCGGGGTTGTTCTGGGGACACTCACGGATGTAGTGGCCCGGCTCACCACACTTGAAACAAGTTGTTATATTGGGACGTGGAGCAGCATTGGCAGTGGGGCCACCAAAAGTCTTGGGCGGCACATACTGTTGATTGGGGCGAGGCGCCTCAAAGGATGGCCTCGGGGTATACCTGGGTGGCATAGCAGAATTTGGAATCCAGACCCGGCGCTTCTGAGATCCAGAGCCGGATGAAGATCCATAGTCACGGGAGTGCTTGCGTGAAGCTTCAAAATCATTCTGCCCCGTCTCGGCACTGATGGCCTTATTGACTAGCTTCGGAAAAGAAATGCATTCATGCAGACGAAGGTCACGTCGGAGCTCAGGGCTAAGTCCCTTGCGGAACCTTGCCTGCTTCTTGGCATCGGTGGATACCTCTTCGGGAGCATAGCGTGCAAGCTTCCCAAACTCGCGACTGTATGCATCCACAGTCAGCTTCCCCTGGGTGAAGTTACAGAACTCCTCCCTCTTGCGATCCATAAGACCTTCCGGGATATGATGCTCACGGAAAGCGGCACTGAAATCAGCCCAAGTAGTGAGTTGGCCGACCGGACGCATAGCTTCATAATTCTCCCACCAAAGGCTGGCAGGGCCTTCGAGGTGGTAGGCAGCAAAGGTAACTTTATCATCTTCAGCTACGTTGGCAGAATGTAGCTTGTGGGCGATGCTGCGGAGCCAGTCATCCGCATCGAGAGGTTCGATGGAATGATTGAACTTTGGCGGGTACAGCTTGACAAAGTCATTGATGGACACCGAATTGATCCTCTGCTGACGTGCAGTGTTCTGCTCAATCCGCTCTAACAAGCGATTGGTGTCGCGCCTGTTGCGCTCTGCCTCCAGCATCACTTCGGCCAGAGAAGGTGGTTGAGGAAGACTTTCCTCTCTAGGTGCACTAGCTTCCCCCTGCTCCGGAACAGCAGGGTTGCTGCGGGTGTTGACCATCCTGGGAAAACAAAACAACGATTTAAACCAGGATGGCAAAATCTGGTCAAGGAAGTGCGGAATGTAATGGATAACAAGGAATGCAGAGATGATCATCCGTATGACATGGTAATATAGAAACTGCCATATATATACCAACGGTCATACACATCATACATAGTTTAGTACAAGCTCAAGCTGAAGTACAACTAAGACGAGAGACGTTACATCTCATCGAAGGCATTCCAAGCTCCTATACATTATTTTTCTACACCTCCGGAATTGATACACACTAAGTTATATTCCACAATCACGCAGGACGGTGGACATACAACTATTATAATACTAGCGAGACTGCTACTAGCTCAGACAGCTCCGTAGAAGTCCTCATAGAAGTCACCACCCAGACCTGGAAGCGGAACATGGTCATCTGGGAACAGACGGTGCTGCGGTGCTTGTGGACCATAGGGACTTGGGTGCGGCCTCGGTCCAACAGATGGCGGTAGCAGAGGCCCACGAGGAGGGGTGATGCCTCCCACCTCACGCCATTCCATGAAGTCTGGCAGACTAGCCCGCACAGGGTACAAGTCTCTCGTGTCCATGTATCCGGCTTGCACAGCAGGTGCAAACCTCGTCAAGGTGGCCCAATGATCAGCACGAGCATTAAAAAGCTCCATACGCAAGGCCCGGTTTTCACGGTCCTTATCTTCCAACATCTCAGTAGTGGTGCAAAGGAGTGAGTCCTCATGGGATGCATCACTGTACATGCCCTGAAGGTAACCATGCGCCCCAGGGAGGGATGCTGGCATGTAGCGAAATTCAGTGTTGCTCAACAAGGCAGTTCTGGCTCGCATAATGGTCATCATCGAGTAGGCTGCATCTTGAACGGACATCCCAATGGTGATCCCGAGTCCATAAGAACGGTGGAGTGGTTCCGTGGCTCCGGGATAAGACGGATATATTCTGACCGTGCACAGATATTGGCTCTGGTTGAAATCTCTAAACTGCTCTTTGACGGTGTATTCAGGGTACCATCGGTAACCTGCCTCAACCATCACTCGAACCAACATGGCGGTATGACCACATACACCGATGCAACGGGTCAGACGAACCACTTGGTTTTGGGGACGGGTAGCCATCTGAAAGCACAAAATAGTGCAAAGGCATTAGAATTTCTGGATGAAATTGGACAGCATAACGGCTGTAAATGCTCAGGAAAGGAATTGAGACATCCACAACAGTTTGTGAAACCACTCAACAACAACATATCAAGGTTCTGGTTCAATTGGCAACATACTAGACTTTAGTAGAGCTGAACTGGGTTGTAACCAACAATCCTATAAGTTACTACGGATTTAGTAACACGTGAACCTGATAGAGAGAAAAGAGCCTAGTTCCTTAACCCACGTAGAATGAGAAGAGAATGACTCAGAATAGAGGGCATAAGGTAAAGGAGTAAAAGAGCCTTACGTTCCCTCCCACAATCAATTCCCCTACATATAACTAAAGCATTTCTAGACTCGACATCGACCAGTTTGGCTTAGCGAACCTACAGGCAGTCCGGCTCTGATGCCAACGCTGTCAGGACCCCGATCCTAAGCCACATCGATCCAGCATGTAACACTTCATATCACTTTGCGGCCTCACGCACGGTACTCCCACGGGTGCCACCTTACCTGGCCCGGGACCGTTTGCGCCTTTTGGCTCACGTATATGATAATGTCGCTAGCATCCATATGACAGAGAACCCGGGCCGACATGGCTAGTCGTGAACCCAAAGCGGCGCTAGCCTATGAGGACAGGCAAACATGAATCACATCGAGCATGTCGGTCATCAACGTATCTATTCGGGCTGTAGCACTGGGCTAACAGGACTCCGGTAACCCGGGCTGTAGCAGGCTAGGCAGGACTCCGAATATCAGCGCGTGACATTTCCCCGAAGGGACAGACATAGGAACGACGTGAAACACATGCCAGCCAGTCAAGTGTCCAAGCAGTAGTGCTGGGCTAGCAGGACTCCGGTGAACCGGGCTGTAGCGGACTACTATCGCTCAGAAGCACAAGACTTACATTTCCCCATATGAAAGGCTGCCAAGGATAAACAACTAGATAGTCGGATCCCACTCATACCAAGCATTTCAATCATACACACAATATGCCCGATATGAGTAAATACAACATGGCATCACAACAGTACTCTACGACTCAAGTACTTTATTTAGAAGGCTCCGAGGAGCCATACATATCATCCATACAGATAGGGGTCACATGACCCAACACTCAAGTCATACAAACATACAAGCACATGCGGAAGCAAACTAGTCTGAGTACAGACACTAGAAAGAAAGAAGGCTTGATGTAGCCTGTCTATCTACAACGACCCTTCACAAGTCTTGGATCACCACCTGGGTGATAAGTCACTCGTCAACGTCGAGGTCTACATAGAACCCATCAGAAGGGTTGGTGCAGTCGTCTGAAAAACATGATTAAAGCAACATGAGTACGGAGGTACTCAGCAAGTCTTACAACAGGAACCTATCGTACATGCACATTCTCAAGAAGGTAGTGGGGTTATTGCAGCAAGCCAGCTTTGACTCTTGGCTAAGCTATCCTACGATAGACACCACTTGTAAATCATTTGTCGCACACGAGTCCACTAACACCAACACAATACTCCACCGTGGATCCTCTCTCGCCATCCCACAAGAGGGCCATCCGCGGTACTCACACTTATCTTGAGATTTTTAGTAGTATCCATTTAACTTGTCTATGAACTGATATGAGCGAACCAGAAGTCCATTACCGCGGACACGGCTATTCGAATAGATCATTTATAACCCTGCAGGGGTGTACTTCTTCACACATGTTTCCACCACTTAGCGTCTGCACACGACATGTGCTCGGCAGACTTCAAGCGAAAGCCGACGGGGGTGTAGACCACGACCTACCTAAACACTCAAATCTCTAGTCCAGGTTTATCGCCTATTCGGGTTCCATCCGCAGGGAGTCCGGCCGAGGTTTCCACTAACGGCCCCGAACGATGTGAACAGGGTTCCGAGACACCAAACGGGCGCCCGGTTGACCCGGCCACGTGCCTACCACAACACAGCCCACCCCGATGGTCAGCGCCGCGTGCGGCCCCCAGCATACTACAAACACCAGAAACTACTTGCAACTCCTGGACAGAGAACAAGGGTGGATAAGAAGTCGAGCGGGGTCATATTTCAGGGCCCAATGTGTGGTAGTAACTGTATCATGGATCACAAACACAGATCTCAGTTCTTAAGGACGGCCTCAATGAAACAACCCACCATGTACTCCTACATGGCCTCTCATCGATTCCTTTACCAAATCGTGTTCAACACTTCACTCTTGTCACCGACACAACCTTTCACTCCAGTTCATCATCCCGATGAGCCAGACCTGACACAACTCTAAGCATAGCAAGCATAGCATGGTAGGAACACACACACATGTAATGGCTCAATCAACTCCTACACATGCTAGTGGGTTTCATCTAGTTACTGTGGCAATGACAGGTCATGCAAAGGAGGTGGGTTCAACTACCGCAACACACAGCAGTTTGAAACGCGTTGTCTTAATGCAGTAAACAAGGGCAGAAGCGAGAACATGGGTTTGTATCGGAATGATCAATGGGTTGCTTGCCTGATGGAGTGGTAGTAGAGTACTGCCCTTCAGTTGGATACTCGGAGATATCCTCGGAGGCAGAACCTACCACGATGAACACGTCGGAACACAATCAATACATGGCAATATGCAACAATATGATGCATGCTATGACATGGCAATATGGATGTGCCCTGACCTAGTGTAAGTTAAGTCAGAAGGAAATGACCCCATTTGAACCAAAGATTCAAATGGTAGTGCATTTATAAGATCATATTAGTGCAAAATCTCATAATGCCTAAACAGTGGGTTTAACTTGTTTTAACATGCATGAAACCAGTACCAATGGATAGATTGGATTTTTCTGATAATTTTTCATATATAAAACTTTGCATTTGGAGTTATAGATAATTTTCTATGGATTTTTGAAGTTTGAACTATTTTCTGGATTTTCCTGTATAAAAATAAATCCAGCAAAATAGATTACTGCGTCAGCCTGAAGTCATGCTGACCTCAGCAGTCAAACCAGCTGGCTGGTCAAACCTGACGTGTGGGGACCACACGTCAGTGACACAGGGCTAATCCCGGTCAAACCCGCGCTGACTGGGGTTTGACTGGACCCTAGGGCCCACTGTCAGTGACCCAGGGTGGTTATTAGCTGGTGGGGTTAGTTGCTAATGGCAGCCACGTCGACTCGCCGGAGTTTCGCCGGCGGCGACCATCCAGTGCGGCGGAGGAAAGTGCAAAATCGCGCTCCGGTGACCAAAAGAGCGGCGGAGGACATCTACAGCTAGCCAAGGGCAAGCCGCGTCTATTGGTGGCGGTGGTTTGTCTCGGGGTCGCCGGAAACAACGCCGGCGACGTGTTTGGCGGCGCCGGAGCTCGGGTCGAAGTGTGAAACGAGCTACGGGGCACGGCGAGGTGCGTGCGGTAGTGCGTTGGCCTCCTAGGGTTGCGGGGAGGCCGTTGGACAAGGTGGGGTGGCCAGTGGCTGGCCGGAGACACGCCGGCGACGTGCTCCGCGGCGGTGCGTGCGGGTGAGCATCGTGCGCTCGCTGTGGTGCACGAGGAAGAGAAAAGGAGAGGATGGGGAGGTAGCTGAGCTCACCGCGGTCTCGGAGAAGTGGACGTCGGGGTCGGGGACGAGCTGGTGCGGCGGTGAGGTCGAAGGGGATCTCCGGCGGCCGGAGGTTGAAGATGAGCTCGGGGAAGCACTGTAGAGCGAGCGAGCGCTCGGGGCTCAGCTAGCTCGAAGAAGAGGAGGGCGGTGGAGCTGCTGGACAGGTCGGAGCGGCGCAAGGACGACGGGGAGCGCGACTACGGCGACGGTGCAGCTGCGGTGGCGTCGGCCATGGCGTGGAGGTGCGTGGGAGAGAGGCAGAGGGGCGAATGGCGTGTCCAGGGCGTCGGGGGCGCGTCGGGGGCGCGACGTGGAGGCCGTCCAGGACAGCGGGGCGGCGAAGCGGCGAGCAGGGAGGCAGGGCGCTGCGTGGCGAGCTCCTGCTCCGGCGTCGAGCACCTGCCTGCCTGGCTGGCGAGGCGAAGCAGCTTGCTGGCGCGGCTGGTGGGCTGGGCCGGCCAGGTGGGCCGCCAGGTAAGTCAGTTGGCTTTCTGCTTTTGGTTTTTCTTTTTCTATTTCTTCTGCAACTTTGTGGAGTTATTTAAAATACCTAGACCACTCCAAAAATCCTCAAACTGCACATGCTTGCTATTTAAAATATAGACAACATGAAACATTTCTGTTTGAGAATATTTGAACATTTAAAATATTTTTATAAATTTTAAATGCCCAAATTCAAATACTTATGTGTTAATTCAAAAACCTTCTGTTGACCTAGAAAATTGTGCACCACTTTTGTCAAAGGTTTAAACCCAAAACAAAGGGGGTGAACATTTCAGAAGGGCATTTCAGGTTCATTGAAAAAGATTTTAGTAAACCCTAGTTATTTCCAGGGGGGGGGGGGAAGTGTGTGTTGGGGGTTCTGGCATTTCCCATTTCAAAATTAAATAGAATTTAAACATGATGCACAGTCTAATGCATGGCCTAGCTGGGATGTGACAACCAATCACTTGGGATAGTTCCGCTTCCAGTGACCAGTCCCTTTGCAGTAGAAGCACTTAGTCTCAGGCTTAGGACCAGACTTGGGCTTTTTCACTTGAGCAGCAACTTGCTTGCCGTTCTTCTTGAAGTTCCCCTTCTTTCCCTTTGCCCTTTTCTTGAAACTCGTGATCTTGTCAACCATCAACACTTGATGTTTTTTCTTTGATTTCTACCTTCGCCAATTTTAGCATCGCGAAGAGCTTGGGAATATTATCCCTTGCATATTATAGTTCATCACGAAGTTCTACTAACTTGGTGATGGTGACTAGAGAATTCTGTCAATCACTATCTTATCTGGAAGATTAACTCCCACTTGATTCAAGCGATTGTAGTACCCAGACAATCTGAGCACATGCTCACTAGTTGAGCGATTCTCCTCCATCTTTTAGCTATAGAACTTGTTGGAGACTTCATATCTCTCAACTCGGGTATTTGCTTGAAATATTAACTTCAACTCCTGGAACATCTCATATGGTCCATGACGTTCAAAACGTCTTTGAAGTCCCGATTCTAAGCCGTTAAGCATGGTGCACTAAACTATTAAGTAGTCATCATATTGAGCTAGCAAAACGTTCATAACGTCTGCATCTGCTCCTGCAATAGGTCCGTCACCCAGCGGTGCATCAAGGACATAATTCTTCTGTGCAGCAATGAGGATAAACCTCAGATCACGGATCCAATCCGCATCATTGCTACTAACATCTTTTCAACACAATTTTCTCTAGGAACATATCGAAATAAACACAGGGAAGCAACAATGCGAGCTATTGATCTACAACATAGATATGCTAATACTACCAGGACTAAGTTCATGATAAATTAAAGTTCAATTAATCATATTACTTAAGAACTCCCACTTAGATAGACATCCCTCTAATCTTCTAAGTGATCACGTGATCCAAATCAACTAAACCATAACCGATCATCACGTGATATGGAGTAGTTTTCAATGGTGAACATCGTTATGTTGATCATATCTACTATATGATTCACGCTCGACCTTTCGGTCTCTGTGTTCCGAGGTCATATCTTATATGCATAGCTCGTCAAGTATAACCTGAGTATTCCGCGTGTGCAACTGTTTTGCACCCGTTGTATTTGAACGTAGAGCCTATCACACCCGATCATCACGTGGTGTCTCAGCACGAAGAACTTTTGCAATGGTGCATACTCAGGGAGAACACTTCTTGATAATTTAGTGAGAGATCATCTTATAATGCTACCGTCAATCAAAGCAAGATAAGATGCATAAAAAGATAAACATCACATGCAATCAATATAAGTGATATGATATGGTCATCATCATCTTGTGCTTGTGATCTCCATCTCCGAAGCACCGTCATGATCACCATCGTCACCGGCGCGACACCTTGATCTCCATCGTAGCATCGTTGTCGTCTCACCAATCTTATGCTTCCACGACTATCACTACCGCTTAGTAATAAAGTAAAGCATTACATCGCGATTGCATTGCATACAATAAAGCGACAACCATATGGCTCCCGCCAGTTGCCGATAACTCGGTTACAAAACATGATCATCTCATACAATAAAATTTAGCATCATGTCTTGACCATATCACATCACAACATGCCCTGCAAAAACAAGTTTAGACGTCCTCTACTTTGTTGTTGCAAGTTTTACGTGGCTGCTACGGGCTTAAGCAAGAACTCATCTTACCTACGCATCAAAACCACAACGATAGTTTGTCAAATAGACTCCGTTTTAACCTTCTCAAGGACCGGGCGTAGCCACACTCGGTTCAACTAAAGTTGGAGAGACAGTCTTCCGCAAGCCATCTATGTGCAAAGCACGTCGAGGGAACCGGTCTCGCGTAAGCGTACGCGTAAGGTTAGTCCGGATCGTCTCGTCCAACAATACCGCTGAACCAAAGTATGACATGCTGGTAGGCAGTATGACTTGTATCGTCCACAACTTACTTGTGTTCAACTCGTGCAAATAACATCAAACCATAAAAACCTAGGCTCGGATGCCACTGTTGGGGAACGTAGTAATTTCAAAAAATTTCTTACGCACACGCAAGATCATGGTGATGCATAGCAACGAGAGGGGAGAGTGTTGTCTACGTACCCTCGTAGACCGAAGCGGAAGCGTTGACGCAACATAGAGGAAGTAGTCGTACGTCTTCCCGATCCGACCGATCCAAGTACCGTTACTCCGGCACCTCCGAGTTCTTGGCACACATTCAGCTCGATGACGATCCCCGGGCTCCGATCCAGCAAAGCTTCGGGGAGGAGTTCCGTCAGCACGACGGCGTGGTGACGATCTTGATGTACTACCGGCGCAGGGCTTCGCCTAAGCACTGCAACGATATGACCGAGGTGGAATATGGTGGAGGGGGGCACCGCACACGGCTAAGGAACGATCACGAAGATCAACTTGTGTGTCTATGGGGTGCCCCCTGCCCCTGTATATAAAGGATGGAGGAGGAGGAGGCCGGCCAAGGCAAAGGTGCGGCCAGGATATGGATTCCTACTAGGACTCCAAGTCCTAGTAGGAGTCCACCAAAAGGGGAGGAAGGGAGAAGGAATAGGAGGAGAAGGAGAGGTGGCCGGCCCCCTTTTCCCTAGTTCAATTCGGACTAGAGGGGAGGGGGGGCGCAGCAGCCTTTTTCCTCTTCCCACTAAAGCCCATCAAGGCCCATTACTTCTCCCGTAATCCCGTAACTCTCCGGTACCTCCGAAAATACCCGAACCACTCAGAACCCTTCCGATGTCCGAATATAGTCGTCCAATATATCGATCTTTACGTCTCGACTATTTCGAGACTCCTCGTCATGTCCCCGATCCCATCCGGGACTCCGAACTCCTTCGGTACATCAAAACTCATAAACTCATAATATAACTATCATCGAAACCTTAAGCGTGCGGACCCTACGGTTCGAGAACAATGTAGACATGACAGAGACACGTCTCCGGTCAATAACCAATAGCGGGACCTGGATGCCCATATTGGCTCCTACATATTCTACGAAGATCTTTATCGGTCAGACCGCATAACAACATACGTTGTTCCCTTTGTCATCGGTATGTTACTTGCCCGAGATTCGATCGTCGGTATCCAATACCTAGTTCAATCTCGTTACCGGCAAGTCTCTTTACTCGTTCTGTAATACATCATCTCGCAACTAACTCATTAGTTGCAATGCTTGCAAGGCTTATGTGATGTGCATTACCGAGAGGGCCCAGAGATACCTCTCCGACAATCGGAGTGACAAATCCTAATCTCGAAATACGCCAACCCAACATCTACCTTTGGAGACACCTGTAGTACTCCTTTATAATCACCCAGTTACGTTGTGACGTTTGGTAGTACCCAAAGTGTTCCTCCAGCAAACGGGAGTTGCATAATCTCATAGTCATAGGAACATGTATAAGTCATGGATAAAAGCAATAGCAACATACTAAACGATCGGGTGCTAAGCTAATGGAATGGGTCATGTCAATCAGATCATTCAACTAATGATGTGACCTTGTTAATCAAATGACAACTCCTTTGTCTATGGTTAGGAAACTTAACCATCTTTGATTAACAAGCTAGTCAAGTAGAGGCATACTAGTGACACTCTGTTTGTCTATATATCCACACATGTATTATGTTTCCGGTTAATACAATTCTAGCATGAATAATAAAAATTTATCATGATATGTAAGGAAATAAATAATAACTTTATTATTGCCTCTAGGGCATATTTCCTTCATAAAGAATGGTGTGTACCCGGTGGATCGATTTGGCTTAGTGCATAGTCCCCATAGGACGGAGTCAAGTTCTTCTAGCCACTTGCAATCTGCCTTCTTGAGGCAGCGGACCAACCTCGGCTTAATGCCACCAAAGACTAGATTGTTGGCTCATTCTACCTGCTCGTTTGACTGTGGGTGGTAGACTGATGCGTAATCGAGCTTTATGCCCATTTTGGTGCACCAGGCTTATACCTCCTTGGCCGTAAATTTGTCCCATTATCTATTATGATACTATGGGGGATGCCATAATGGTGTACTACCCCAGATATAAACTCGATTATCGGGGCTACCTCAACCGCAGTTCCTAGTTTTGCCTCTGTCCATTTGGTAAACTTATCTACCATGACAAGTAGGTACTTATTTTTCCTTGACCCTCCTTTAAGAGGGCCAACCATGTCGAGCCCCCAGACCGTGAAGGGCCAGGTGATCGGGATGGTACGAAGAGTTGTTGGGGGCATGTGACTTTGTTTGGAAAATATCTGGCAGCCGGGGTAGCATTGGACATGTGTTTTAGCATCGACCCTTGCCGTTGGCCAATAGAAGCCAGCTCGGAATGCTTTGCCGACCAAGGTTAGAGCAGTGGTGTGATGTCCGCTCATGCCGGAGTGTACTTCATTGATAAGTAATCTTCCTTCTTCCTCGGATATGCACTGTTGGATGACACTCGTGGCGCTTTGCTTGTAGAGCTCTCCTTTGTGGACTTTGTAAGATTTAGATTGCCTTATGATTCAACGAGCATTAGTTTTGTCTTCCGGGAGCTCCTTGCGGAGTAAGTATGCAAGGAGGGGCTCGGTCCATGGTGCGATAACTGCCATGACCTCGTGAGCCAAAGCCGTTTCCTGAATGGTGGATCCTCCAATTACGTCCTTCTCCGCTTTGTCCTCGGGTGGGATAAATTGCCCTTGCGTCGTTTGATTCTGAGGTAGTTGTATCATCCTACCAGACCATGGATGGCTTAAAGAGCCGGAGGAAGGTGTTGTCGGGGACCTTGTCCCTTTCGGAGCCCCTTCGGGCGAGTATATCTACGGCTTGGTTGCTATCATGGGGGATGTGGTGCAATTCCATCCCTTCGAACCTAGCCGAGATTTTAAGGACTCATTCCGATATGCTATCATCTTTGGGTCTTTGACGTCGAATTTGCCATTTACTTGAGAGATAGCAAGGTTGGAGTCACCTCGGACCTCAAGGCATTTTACACCCATCAAGACTGATATCTGAAGCCCATGTAGGAGGGCCTCGTATTGGGCAGCATTATTTGAGTCAGTGTGCATGATTTGTAGCACGTACCGGATGTTGCCGCCTATCTGCGATGTGAGCACTACTCCAGCCCCTAGCCCGGCGAGCATATTTGAACCATCAAAGTACACACTGGTATAGCGAGGTGCTACACAAACGTTTCTAACCCCTTTCCACGAAAGTGTTTTGAACCGTCGCCAAGTGAGTGACTGTGATAGGGGAGTCCTTCCCACACGACCTAGAACCCGTCGGGATTGGCCCTCCTGGAACACACGCTCGACAAAATGAGGTCGTGTGCGATGGGAGAGCGATCAAATAAGGTTATACTTATAGTTGTGCTAAAAAATACAATTATACAGGCCAAATCGTTTCCCATCGTAAGTACATCCCAAACAGCTAGTCCCGGCTAAACGTTTTTGTTCGTATGTACATTCCACACAGTCAATCCAAGGAATACGTTTCCGTTAGTATGTATATCCCACATAGTTAATCCAAGAAGTACATTTCTATTCGTATATACATCCCACACAGTCACTCCAAGGAAAATGTTTCTGTTCGTAGGTACATCACACACAATTCTTCCCATTAAATAGTTTGTGATAGTGTTGCCATTGCACACGATATTAACAATTTTATTGTTTGCGTTATTGAATGCTTTACCCATAGTGCGTAGACGAAACTGTGTGGCAAAGACTATCCATCACACACACTTTTTATGTGGTAAACGTTTACGCAAGGTGGCCTAATGCAAACAGGTTTCAAGAGGATGTCACGTGTGATTATTAATTGATCCAACACGGTTTATTCCTAGAAACTGTGTTCATTGCCTGAGGTCATCACCCACGGTGTTTTCTCAATAACTATTTGCAATAGAAAAACCCAATTATCAAGATGATTTCCCTATTATTAGTAATCCATTTATTAATCTAATTGACATTTCATATGAAGCACACAATATATTTCATTTTCATATTAAGGAAACATGATTTCATATTTGAAATACATCAGAGTACAACATCATATTGCTTCACCACTCAGCTACCCAATTACACAACTGCACCAGCACCAAGTTCCACATGCAACATCTATAACCTTTCGAAATTAGCATAATAGATGGTACAGAGACAGATGGATCTCATCTGGAAAACTGATGAAGCGGAAGGCAAGTATTGAGCCTTCATTCATGTTTAAGGTCTTTGCAACTTTAGGCCAGTGCTTGTCCATCCTTTCTCCTCTTCAGGAACACTTCAATATTGAACCATGAGTGTTGTATGAATACCTTCCTCGCCTCCTGACCATACAGGTGGTTTGAGAGGTAATCGTCAGTGAACTGCTTTGGAAAGGCATGAAAACAAGAATATGCATAGATATCTTCTCTAGATTTGAAATGGCACAAAGGAATAAAAAATACAAGGTATAACGGTTAGTACCATCCTGTAGTGAAATGATGTCTTCTTCATTGTGCAGACAAAGGTCTTGTTGTTTTTTGTCGCTAATTTCTTTATCGTAACAATCTTTCTGAGTTTCTTGACTTGACTGATATTCATGGACAACTCATTTCCACATATGCAAAAAGGGTCAAACAGTGGGTCAAAACCTCTGACAGCAGGACGTACATGTGCAAGACCAAATTGTTAAAAACCTAATATTTAAAAACAAGAAGTGGAAAGGTGTGTTATTAACTGCAACGATCCTAATATTTAAAAATAAGCAAACATAGTCATTCAAACTTATATTGTGCAGGTCTAAGTATGGCCCTGTTTGGATCCATAGGTTAGAGTTAGTTTGAGCTAGTTTGGGCTCAAATAGCCCTAAAGTATCCAAACATGAGGGCTAGTTTGAGCTAGTTGCATATAACCCACCCAAAAGAACTATCCCACTCAAGAGGTGCTGATTGGGGCTAGTTTTCCTAGTGCATTTATTGTCAATCTAACATTGTCATCCAAACACCTCTTTGGCTAGAGTTAGTTCTGAGTTAGTCATTGTTGAGTATCATTGTTATTTAGGAAATGTAGGATAGCATAGGATTTATTCTACCTTGACTTGTACTCCAAGATGACCATGTACTCCTATGTATATGCCCACGAGGCTCAAGCAATACAATCAACTATTCCACCAATCTCTCTCTCTCTCCCCCCCCCCCTTTAACTGTCATGAGCTTGAAACTAACTCTAACCTCTAGCTAAGTTAGAGTATCCAAACAGTGCCATTGTTAAATCAAATGGAAAGGCGTGGTAAATACCCCTCCAGTCCTTTTTACTCTGCATATAAGAATTGTCTGAAGTCAAACTTCATAAAGTTTGGCCTTATTTATACTAGTCAATGTGTACGTGCAATGCACGTTAATTTGGAAGTATATTAAGTGCATGCGGATATTAAGTAAGATATTATTTGCGTGTTATTATGTGATTAGCACTATATTTGGCATAAAATTAACTGCATGCTAAACGTGTTGAGCGCTCGACATTGAAGCTGTCTAGGTCTTTGGATTGACATGCTTTGATCACTACTAGAAAAAGGGCTATAGATGGGATTGACACTAATGGCGCACCAGACAAGCGGTGCGCCATTAGTATATACTAATGGCGCACCACCTTCTGATACGCCATTAGAGTTGAAACTACTAATGGCGCACCTGGCCCAGGGTGCGCCATTAGTATCAAAAAAAATTTTGAACTAGTGCGCCTGTCCAAACATACTAATGGCACATCCAGACGCAGTGCGCCATTACTAGTTGTAACTAGTAATGTCGCACCACTCGGAAAGTGCGCCACTAATGTTGTTTTTTTATTATATTTTTTATTCCTTTTTTGCAAAACTACTAATGGCACACTGTTCCACCGTGCGCCATTACTAGTTTAAACTAGTAATGGCGCACTGTGGAACAGTGCGCCATTAGTATGTTTTTTTTTGCAAAACTACTAATGGCGCACCACCAGAAGGTGCGCCATTAGTAACCTGGATTACTAATGGCGCATTTAGAGTTGGTGCGCCATTAGTAAGTGGGCAACAACAAGATATTTTGGACAGCCTCTCCTACCCACACTCACTTTCTCCCCACTTCATTCTCTCCACCTCCTCCTTGTCTCGGGTGCCTCCTCTTTTTCACCTCATTTCCACCATAGATTCATTCAAATTAAGTGGTTAAATTACCTTGTTTTGATAGGTAAGTAAGGGGGGAAGCTATATTTATGTTGTTGTCCCTACAACAATGTGCACATGCACTTTTTATGGCCTAGCTAGATCTATGTATGTTCGTGGTGTTGCATATGTTTGTGTTGTTGCATATGTGTTTGTGTTTGGAGGTGTACCGGTATTTGAAATGTGATAGTTGCCAATATTTTGCCGGAATGTTGATTCATTTCCGTCTCGGCGAGAATTTTGGCATTAAGCATTCTTTTTTGTCCTATTTTTAGGGAAAGTCATGCCAAATTTTTTCTTGGTTCTAAAATATCGTTTTGCTCTACCCCGCAGGCGACCATGGTCCGCACGATGACCGAAGGCATCGTGAATAGGTTTTTGAGGTCCGCGAAGGCCGAGATGCTTCAAAAGAACGAGACGGAGATAAGATGTCCGTGTCGAAGATGCAAGCTGAAGAGCCTTATTGCGGACCCGGATTCCGGGCAGGTGCGGGACCACCTGCTCTTGCGTGGTTTCATGGATGGCTATCGGTGGCAAGGTGATGAAGATGACTACGAAGTCGTCCATGGGGGCCGGGCAAGAAATGAGGAAGGGCAGCAAGACAACCACCGCGGCTCGGGCGGGCGAGAAGACGAAGAATCCCCAGGAGATGATCACGACGGTGATGCTGTACACAGTCATCATGTAGAAGATGCAGGACATGATGATGAGGAAGATGCCGGAGCACACGACGGGCATGATCATGAAGATGATGATGCCGGCGGAGCAGACGACGCTGGACCATCGATGGGCTGGGTGCAGGACCCTCATATTCAAGAGCTGCTTCTCAAGCAGACGGATAACGCAAGAGCTGCCGCCCGAGAGAAAGCCAAGATGGATCAACTTGAGTTAGACGCGGTTACTCCATTGTATGAAGGATGCAGGCCCGAGGATACCCGCCTGAAAGTAACGCTCATGGCTCTAGAGATGAAGGTAAAACACAAAATGACCGACGCATGCTTCGACGAGAACATGTCATTCTGGCACGAACGTCTTCCCAAGGGGAACAAGTGCCCGACCAGTTTGGAGGAGGCGAGGAAAATCGTGTGTCCTCTGGATTTACCGCACGTGAAATACCATGTGTGCATGAACAATTGCTTCATTTATCGGGACGAGCACGCGAGTCTACCATATGTCCGGTGTGCGGCGTCACTCGATACAAGAAGAGGAAGAAAGCTCCTCGAAAAGTGGTGTGGTACTTTCCGATCACTCCTCGTCTGCAGCGGTATTTCGCGGACCCTAAGGTAGCAAAGCTCCTGCGTTGGCACGCGGATAGGGAGGAGAAGAAGCGAGAAGATGACGCAAATGATCCAGAGATAGATAAAAAGACAAGATGATGAGTCACCCTAAGGATGCGAGGCAGTGGCGAGCATTGAACTTCGAATACCCAGAATTTGAAAAGGATCCAAGGAACATCGTGCTGGGCGCGAGCACCGATGGAGTCAATCCGTTTGGCAGCCATAGAAGCACACATAGCACCTGGCCTGTGTTTGTGTGGATGTACAACCTTCCCCCCTGGTTGTGCATGAAGAGGAAGTACATTCACATGAGTATGCTAATTGAAGGGCCGAAACAACCAGGGAACGACATCAATCTGTATCTAGGGCTGCTGAAGGAGGAGCTAGACACACTGTGGAAAACGCCAGCCAATACGTGGGACGCCGCAGAGAAAGAATATTTCCCTATGAGAGTCGCACTGCTCACGACGGTGCACGACTATCTCGGTTATGGATATCTCGCGGGGCAGGTAGTCCATGGATTTTCTGGATGCGTAAGGTGCATGGATGACACAACGTATCGCCAGCTAGGTAGAGATCTCGGGTCTTCGAAAACCGTGTTCATGAGACATCGAAGGTGGCTTCGCGACGATGACCCATGGAGGAAACGCAAGGATCTGTTCGATGGTGAAACCGAACCCCGAAAACGCCCGTGTACGAGGAGCGGCGAGGAAATAGACAAGCTGTTGAAAAATTGGAAAGACTGCCCACTGCCGGGAAAGAAGCGAAAGGCGCCAGAGCCGCTGCTGAAGGTATGGAAAACGAGGTCTGTTTTCTGGGACTTGCCGTACTGGAAGATCCACCGTGTGCCTCACAGCCTTGATGTCATGCATATCACGAACAACGTGTGCGAGAGTCTGCTTGGTACCCTGCTTAACATGCTAGAGAGGACCAAAGATGGGCCGAAAGCAAGGGCATACTTGAAATCAATGGGCATTAGGCAGGAGCTTCACGCTATATATGATGATGATGATGATGATGATGATGATGATGATGATGATGATGAGGCGAAGCAGGACACAGAAAGTTGTCGCAAAGGCAAAAAGGCCAAGAAGACCGGAAATGACTACCCTCCCACGTGCTTCACTCTAAGTCAGGAGAGATCGAGCAATTTTTCACCTGCCTCCTAGGAGTAAAACTTCCTTACGGTTACGAGGGGAAGATAAGCAGATACCTAGACCCAGCGAAGCAGAAGTTCAGCAGGATGAAGTCTCACGACTGTCACGTGCTGATGACGCAGATACTTCCAGTTGCAATCTGTGGGATCATGGACGCGCACGTCCGTGAAACGCTATTTGGCCTATGCAACTTTTTCGACGTCATCTCTCGGAAGTCGATTGGCGTGAGGCAACTCAGAAGGCTACAGGAAGAGATCGTGGTGATACTGTGCGAGCTTGAGATGTACTTCCCGCCCGCATTCTTTGACGTTATGGTGCATCTGCTGGTCCATATAGTGGAGGATATCATCCAACTCGGGCCGACGTTCCTGCACAGCATGATGCCGTTCAAAAGGATGAATGGTGTCATCAAAGGATACGTTCGCAACATGTCACGTCCAGAGGGAAGCATAGCCAGGGGCTTTCTGACCGAAGAGTGCATCTCCTACTGCACGAATTATCTAGGCATCGCCAACCCCGTTGGTCTGCCCGTCAACAGGCACCTCGGCAGGCTCGCTGGATGGGGTCACCGTGAGGGTCGCCGCGAAATGCATGTCGACTTCGAGGGTCGACTCGCCGACTTTGAAAGAGCAAACCTAGTCGCGCTACAACACATAGACGTGGTCGATCCTTGGGTGGTAGAGCACAAAACCTTTATTAAGAAGACGTACGATGACCGAGGCCAACAGAGGACGGATGGAGATATACTCAAAGAGCACAACTCATGTTTCACGCGTTGGTTCAAGCAGAAGCTTCTGTCGTACCCTTTACATGAGGATTCTTCCGCGGAAGAACAACTCATATTCGCCTTGTCACAGGGCGCCGAGCACAACCTGATGACCAATGAGGCGTACGATATCAACGGCTACACATTCGACACCGAGGCCAAGGACATGAAGAGCGATGGTTATCAGAACTCCGGGGTAACGATGGAATCCTACACCGGTAACGACAAGGACAGATACTATGGAAGGATCGAGGAGATCTGGGAGCTGAGCTACGCTGGAGAGAAGGTCCCGATGTTCCGTGTCAGATGGGCCAAGAGCGTCCTAAAAGAAGACCGGTATTTCACCACCATGGTTATACCGAAGCCAAATCCAAGACCGCGGGCGCAAACGTCACCGCGAAAAATGAGCCATGGGTAATGGCTTCCCAAGTGGACCAATGCTTCTTCATTACCGACCCGTCAAAGCCCAGTCGTGTTGTCGTGAGGAGAGGCAAAAGGAAGATCATTGGAATGGATGGAGTAGCCAATGAGCAAGACTTCGACAAGTATGGCGACCCGAGGATCGAACATGACGACGATGATGAAGTAGCAGCATACACCACAAGAAGAAGCAGGACCACCCTACCTAAAGGACGTCCGTTCCACAGAAGAACTCCATTTGCGAAAAAGAAGGGCAAGAAGATTGTGAACAGATAGCTAGCTAAGATCGATTGTATTTAAATCGTAGCCTTTCATTTCTCGATTGTATTTCATGGGCACTTTTTGAACTATCATGAATATTTTTAAATTTCATGGACACTCGATCTCGATCGCTATCCCACCTCGCCAGATTCGGCCCCCCTCGCCGCCGAGCACCCCCCGGTCCACCGGCCGCCGCCGCCGACCCCCCGCACCCTCGATTCCCCTACTCAACCGCCGCCGCCGACCCCCTACCCCTCCCCTACTCAACCACCGCCGCCGACCCCCCGCACGCTCCCCCGCTCCACCGGCATTACTGTTTGATGATATTTTTAAAAAAATTATTACTGTCTTATAAAAAAATATTACTGTTATGATTTAAACAAGTTTGAACATATTTAAACACAAATAAGTATCAAACAACATTTTAAATGCATAAAAAAAATGTGGAGCCTGGGAATCAAACCCAGGACCTCCTGGTGTGAGAACTGGCTGCTGACCAGTCGAGCTAGTAGAGGGAACTTGATGTGGATCAGGTCAGGTGGAAGATAACCTGTTGGCTCGAGCAGAAATCAAAAAAAATACTAATGGCGCACCAGGGTGAGGTGCGCCATTAGTATGGATGTACTTATGGCGCACCGAGGGGTGGTGCGCCATTAGTATTGTGCCGCCCCATCCATATTTCCTCCCCGGCCCAAACCTATCCCCTCTCTCTCCCTCGCCCTCGATCCCCTTCCCCTCTCCTCTCCCAACGCCGCTGCCCCGCCGCCTCGACGCCGCCCCGACGCCGCCTCGACGCCTCGACGCCCCGACGCCGCCTCGACGCCTCGCCCGCGCGCGGCGCAACCTCCGCCTCGCCGAGTCCAAAGGTACCATCTTTCTCCATGCCCCCACTCCCCGGACCCTGGCTAGGGTTCTAACTGAATTGCTGGGGGTTTCGCATCTAGCGGCCGGCGGCGCCACGAACCTGGAGGAGCTGCTCGTGGAGGAGACGTGGCTGGAGGCGCTGTCCGGGGAGCTGCGCAAGCCCTACACGCTCGACCTCTGCCGCTTCGTCGCCCACGAGCGCCTGCATGCCAAGGTGCCCGTCTACCCGCTGCCCCACCTCGTCTTCCACGCGCTCCACAGCACCCCCTTCCACAACGTCAAAGCTGTCATCATCTGCCAGGTACCCAAATACCAAGCCACTCAAGTCTACGAATCCTTTACTTGTTCACCTGCTGCTTCATTTTCATTGTGAAGAAATGTGTGACAGTTTCACTAACTTAATTTCATTCTGAAGAAATTTGCGCCTAGAATTTCTTTTTGTTACAATGCTGCTTGCCGAATGGAGTGATGGCATCAAATTGAAACATGGATAGAAAAAAATTGGCAACGCCGTATGCAGAAATGTAAATTGTTGCTTCTGTTCTGCGTATTTATATTATGCTAGAATAACTGATTTGTGGTGACAGTGCTGCCTGCTGTATGGAATAATGACATTATACCGAAATATGGATAGTATAATTTGGCAGTGCCATATGCATTTTCATATTATCATGCGAGAATAACTGCTTTGAGGCTATTTTGTTTGTGTGATCACATTGTGGTGCCTGGCATATTTGCCACAACACTTTGTAGCCGGAAAATATGCCTGTCATATATATGCCTTTCATTCAGCTATTAGTTCATGATCCTATTTCGCTTGCTGTACTTACCATATGGTCTTCATTTGTCTTTGAACCTACTTTGCATCTGTATCATGCACTAAGTTTCTGATTTTAGTGTTTTCAGTCTATTTTCTATTTCTGCTTTAACATAACGGAATAACTAATGGTGGCTGCCTAATGATGACAGACTAAGTTTCTGATTTATTTTCTTATAGAAGTGTAGATTCATTGGTAGCAATTGAGATGCATATATTGTTTCACCTCTTCACATGCCAATGTATTTTCCATGTTGTGATGGAGGCCTTTTTTGCCTTGTCCACCCGAGAGGCCCTTGAGTTTGCTGGAATGTCGATTAACTTCCATTCCGGCAAATTCGGGTACTCCATATGTCCTATTTTCAGCAAAGGTCATGCTGAAATTTTCCGTGAATTTTAGCATGACTTTGCTAAAAATAGGACATATGGGGTACTTGTGACTAATGCATGGGCCGGGGTATCTTAGTAGTTAATTAAGTAGGATCAAGTGCCCCTTTATTCTAGCTGCATTAAACCATAGGCGACAATAGAGCCAAGTGATTAGGCCCAACTTAGAATTCTCCTTCCGAGCTTAGCTTTTAGGATGCCTCGGTGTCGACAAACCATTAATTATACAACATTGGCTTTTAGGGTGCCTCGGTGTCGATAAAAACTGAAATGATGAAAGCTTAGGCTTTTAGGGTGCCTCGGCGTCGAAAAACCCTCAGTGATAAAAACTTAGCTTTTAGGATGCATCGGTGTCGACAAACCCTAAATGATGAGACCATGATCTTGTTCCTTGACAATAACCAACTTTTTGACCAAACTTTGTTCCTATTTAGAGAGAAACATGGCCAACAACAATGAGGCCGGGGGTTCGGGCGACAAGGCATTCTGGGAGCTCTCCCAGGAGATGGAGGAACAACCTCACTTGTATGAGGACACCGCCTTCCCCACCGATCCTGAGACCACTGATGGTGCCACCGAGGATGACCCCACCGATGCCACCACTGATGGTGCCGTCGAGGATGCCACGACTGACGATGGCGGCGCATGCACAGATGGCAGCCAACCAAAGAGGCAACGAAAGGACCGGCGCCCGACCGTGCTCTGCACCCTCAAGGAGGAAGTTACTGAAGTGGACTCCGACGGGAATCCAATGGCGCCCGAACGAATAGTCAAGGGGTACTCGCTTCAGCTCGGGTGCATTCTCCGGAGCACCGTCTCGATCAACACCGAGAACCAGAGGCATCTTGACCGAGGGAATTTGCGCAACCTCCTCTTCATGAAGCTGCACGAAGGATACAAGTTCCCCGCTGAATTTGAAAACACAAGCCTCAAAGGGAATAAAGTGAACAATGCTGCCCTCACGAACATGAGCAAGGCCCTGTCTACTTGGAAAAGCAATGTGAAGAGAATGATCGAGAAAGGAGAGAGTTATGAGAAGATCAAGGAGAAAAATTCTTCGATCACCGAAGATGACTACAACGACTTCAAGATCAATTGCTCGAGCACCGCAAACTCCGAATCAAGTCAGTGGGGGAAAGAAATGCGGGAGCTGAACTTAGGGGAACACACACTCGGTCCCGGCGGTTACAGAGTGGCAGAGCCTATATGGGACAAGGAGGAGGCGGACCGTGCCGAGCAAGGCCTACCGCCCCTCTTCGATAAATACGGTGACAAGCAGACCAGGAACTTTGTCAGGGCCTGGTACAAGAAGGACCCGAAAACAAAGGAGCTTACCACGGATCCGAAGACCAGGGCGCTTGAGCTTGTTCTGGTAAGGAATACACCCCCGCGTAATTAGCTCCATATGGTTGCATTCTAATTAATGAAGCCAAATTTCTAAATGGTTCACATTCCTTCCGCAGGCGACTGAAAGCAGTAGCGCGGGGTCGACTAAGAGCAACCCTTGGGACACCACTCTAAATAGGGCGTTGAATGTAATGAAGAACAAGGATAAGCTCAGTAAGCCGACGTCAGCTGGTTGTGTGGCCGGCAAAGGCTTGTCGACAAAATGGTCATCATACTATAACACTGGTGGGCCAAAGGAGAAAAAGACAGCTCGGAAAGCCAGGCACGCGAGGTTCAAGAACTCAAGGCACAGGTGGCGCGGATTCCGGAGATTGTCCAAGAGCAAGTGCAACAACAACTCGGAGCGACGATCACCGCCATTGTGCCTACCTTGATCCAGGGGTTGAGTGCGTGGATTGCAGGCGGCCAACAGGGGTCGCCCCCGATTCCTAGCTTCACGGCCAGCAACTCGTAGAACGCAATGGCGGGGCCATTGGTGTCTCCGACGGAGGCGGCATTGGTGTCTCCGACGCCGGCACGGGAGCTTAATGCACCCGGGTGTACGCCGACCGGCACCTCTGCAGCAAGCGGCCCCTCCGTCAACTGCACGCCCGCCGTTGGCGGTGCCTCGACATTAGCCGAGCTCGACGCCATCATCACGGTAACTAATTAAGCCTCTCTCGGCCGAGGACTTCATCTCCGTGCCTTTGACTGGGCATCCCTGACGCCCTACATGTTTTCGCAGGGCGCCGCCGACGTTCCGTGCACTCTCTTGCACTTCGTGAACAACGAGTTGGTCGATGTCGCCAAGGGCAAAATCGTTCAACCGGGCAACCCCTTGTTCCACGGTACCCAGATGCCACCCAACTTGTTTAGGGTTCAACTAGTTTGGGTGCTTCCAGGCTGCGACGAGTTGTTACCTCCGATTCGACCCGTCGGGGCCGACGATGATGACGTGATGACCCTCAGCGCCTGCCTGAGCTGGCCCCTGCTTTGGCCGAAGAGCCAGATTTGTTTGGGGGCGGGGGACACCACCCCAAAGACAACACCGCCAGTCGTGCCGGCGCCAAGTCGGCCCCATGGCAAGACCGCCGCAACGGTGCCGGACATCCCTATGCCACTGGATCCAAACATGCATATGGCACAGGATCAGAACGACGACGACGACGACGATACATTTGGCAACGTCGATCAGTACTTTGCCGATCATGGGTACGATGGCGACTTCATGGGGCCTCCTTCTTAAGAACCCAACCCAACAAAAGACATGCGTGATCTAGCTGGTACCGCGGAGAAGCCAAGTTGCAACAGGCGTCGTCCACCGTTCAGCTCTCAGGAGACGCCTCCAGCTGCCGACTTCACCGAGCCTCAGATAGGCGAGGTGCGAAATATTATCAGCCCCAACACACTCAAGAAGGCGGTCTGTGAGCAGAACTCGGTCCCATTACAGGAGAAGAAGAAGGCATGCAAAAGAAAGACTAACAAGGGTGCGAGCCAGCCGGCACCGAGTACGATTCGTGCTCAGGACAGGCCACCTTCACCTATGGATTTAATGAGGAGGGTGCATGTGGCGGGTAGGCCGATGCTACCGAGAAATATGCTCGATGCTGCAGCCGGTGCTATGCGGAGTCTGCATGACAGTGTTCTTTCTTTGGAGAAGCAGCGTCTCAGAGAGAAGGATGTGGCGTACCCGGTTTTCGCGGCCAAGGTGCCAGAGGGCAAGGGCTTTGTGGATAACTCCATCGGGGGTATGATCGTCCTGCGGTTTGATGACATCCACGCTATGTTGAACCTTCATCCGCTGCACTACACCTTCGTTCGGCTATTTTCGCTGAGTATGGAGATGCGGATCATTCGCGACAAGACCCCGGACATCGTGATAGTCGACCCCTTCTACATGCGTGCCAAGATCTTGGGCAGCGCTAGGGACCGGCAAGTCGCGAGTTCTTACCTCGAAGGCGTCATTCTGGCAAACCCAGATAAGGATAACTTCCTCATGCCTTACATTCCCGAGTAAGTCCTCCCCTCAACCACCCCGTAACATATGAATTCTTAGATTTCAATCGTTTTTCTTTTAACATTCCGTGTTTTCTGCAGTGACACACACTGCACGCTCATCCTCCTAAGCCCCAAATATTCCATGGCCACGTATTTCGACCCGGACCGTCAGTCGAACGTAGACTACACAAATGTCAAAAAGGTTCTTGATGATGTTCTCCCCGGCTACGCCAAATCTGGAGGCACCTTCACCAGGCCTATTCGTAAGTACGGCAAGCACGTGTTCTCCCACAATACGACGTTCTGCTACGTCAAGCAGCCGCCTGGCGGTCAGAAGGCTACCTACTACGCCATCCATCACATGCGGGCGATCGTACGGGACCATCATCAACTTCTGCTACCGAGTAAACTCAAAGATTGGGCCGCGAGCGTGTCGGCAATCCAAGACGCGGACATCAGACAAGAATTCTTTCGCATCTAGTCGGAGTTTGCGGAAATCATCCATCAAGATGTCCTTCGTACCTCGGGGCAGTTCTACCTCAGAAATCAACCGTCCAACAGTGACATCGACACAATGCTACAAATGCAGGTTGACAACGCCCGTAATTTCATGACTCCCACGATAGACGGCGGCTTCATCCAGGCTCCGGTCCCTTGAGTCGAGTCGAAAGCAGTGATGTTGTGTCTAGTTCTGAAACATCAATTGGCTCATGTTGTAATTAAACTTTAATGAACTTGTAGTATGTCTCTTTGGTTTCGACAGTCGTTCAACTTAGATGTAATCGATGCTATTAATGTCTTGCTTTTCTCTTCCGATCGTTCTATTGCATACTTATATATTGCTTATGTATTGTCTGTGAATTGGTACTAACGTTTCGTTTGGATAGTGCATAGCGATGCCGTCGTATGTCGTGTACAAGAGTAAGGTTCCCGGAGTTTATGACGACTGGGAGGAGTGTCGGAGACAGGTTCACCGATTCAGCGGTAACAGTTACAAAGGGTACACCACTAGGGCCGAGGCCGAATCTAGATACGCCCGCTATCTAGCGGGAGAGGGGAGGGAACGTTGGAGGAACCGGATGAAGACGAGTTTCATCGTGATGATGCTCATTGTGATGACCGCAGCTCTCTTCTATGTGATGGTAGTTTAGATGATCGATATCGACTTGTAATGTGAAGACAAACTCGCTACTCGCGGTCTCGAGACTTGTAATATAATGTTCTATCTTTGTTCGGTCTTTTCAATTCGGAGACTAATATGATGAATTGTATTCGGAGACTAATATGATGAATTGTATTCAGAGACTAATCTCCTATTGTATTCGATGAATCTGTTGTTGATGTGTGCTGTCTATATTTTGTCCAATTATACATTTTGTAACCTGTGCAAAAAACAGAAAATTAAAAAATTAAAAAAACCTAATATTCATACTAATGGCGCATCACATCACAGTGCGCCATTAGTATGCCAAAGGATACTAATGGCGCATCATTAAACAGTGCGCCGTTAGTATGCCGAAGTTACTAATGGCGCATCTTGTTGTTGTGCGCCATTAGTATGTCAAAGCACCTGGGTATACATGGCCCCTGGGAGGCATACTAATGGCGCACTGTTGTATATACTAATGGCGCATCTGAGGTGCGCCATTAGTATACCAGATACTAATGGCGCACCGGTGGTGCGCCATTAGTAAAATATACTAATGGCGTGGCACTAATGGCGCACCACTAATGCGCCATTAATGGCCAAATTAGGTGCGCCATTAGTAGGCCTTTTCCTAGTAGTGGATGGCCGAGATTAAATTGATCTGCCCCTTTGGGTCTTTTTGTATTAGTATAGATGAAAACATATCAACATCTACCATGCTAATGTTATACAATATGAAAATTTAAGTCATGACACATGTACTGATATTGATTTCATATTGTGAATATTGTTATTTTTTTCTATAAAGTTGGTCAAACTTTACGAGGCTGGACTTTAGACAAATCTTATATGCGAACTAAAAAGATTCAGAGGGAGTTCAACATGCTTAACAGCAACCAAATATAGTCATTCATAGAGCTATTGTTAAAATTGGTATTGATGAAATTGAACTGCATAGTTCATACTAGCACATATAGAACATCACACTGTTAATAGCGGAAATAAACAAGGCATACTACGAACAACCAAAGATGGCAATTGAAACTCGACATATGCTAACTACAAACAACCGAACAACCATAAACCGTAGAATAAACAAGGCATAATGCAAACAACCAAATATAACAATAAATACTAGACAAGTTCTCACTACAAAAGGGGTTTGAGAAAACAAATCATGGATTTCCTCACATGTCACATATTGGCTCCTCCTCGTGGTTGTCGTTGATGAGGTCTAACTTGCCAACTGAGAATCCCAAGCCAGCGTGGCAGAACGTGTCCTTCAGAAATAACAACAGGGGCTCCATGGCGATGAAGGATGGCAAATTGTTCATAACGAGCCGCAGGAGATCGGTGGAAGGGCCATCGATGAGATCGACGACTGTCGAACCCAAAGGGTTGGGGGTGGGCAACTTAACCTGTGATATAACCCGCGTCAAGCCGTTGGTGTCAACGACCTCGATGTCGTAGTCGGCGTCCGCGACATGCCAGAATACTCTAGCCCGCTGATTGAAAGGATCATTCTAGGTCCAGTAATCGTCATCAGGTTCCTCGGTGGACACCTCGCCGACGTCGGGGGGAGAGGCCGCGGTCAAGCTCTTTTGGGCCATTCGCTCCTCGAGCTCCCCGGGAAGCGTAGACAGGCTTTGGATGCGACACACTAGAGTGAGGGAGGGGGTTGGGATCTCTGGGAAGGGGGCGTTTTGCAGGCGTCATCTAGGAAACTCAGGGCGGCGAGGGTATGTATATCGGTGGGTAAACTACCTGGGCAGACCGGCAGAGGGTGACGATGGAGGCGGCGCGGTGGCGGTGGCGATGACCTAGCTAGGTTTGGAGCGAGGGAGGGGTGGTGTGTATGTGTGTGAGCAGGGGATTTGGGGTGAGCAAAGGATTTGGGGTGTGTGTGTGGAGGGGGTCCAAGGTGGTGTTTTGTCGGGACCCCGATCCTAAGTCACACCGATCTAGCATGTAACACATCATATCACTTTGCGGCCTCACGCACGGTATTCCCACGGGTGCCACCTTACCTGGCCCGGGACCGTTTGCGCCTTTTGGCTCACGTATATGATAGTGTCGCTAGCATCCATATGACAAAGAACCCGGGCCGACATGGCTAGTCGCGAATCCAAAGCGGCACCAACCCATGAGGACAGGCATACATGAATCACATCGAGCATGTCGGTCATCAACGTGTGAATCCGGGCTGTAGCACTAGGCTAACAGGACTCCGGTAACCCGGGCTGTAGCAGGCTAGGCAGGACTCCGGATGTTACCGCGTGACATTTCCCCGAAAGGACAGACATAGGAACGAAGTGAAACACATGCCGGCCAGTCAAGTGTTCCGAGTAGTAGTGCTGGGCTAGCAGGACTCCGGTGAACCGGGCTGTAGCGGACTACTATCGCTCAGAAAGCACTAGACTACATTTCCCCATATGATAGGCTGCCAAGGATAAACAACTAGATTGTCGGATCCCACACATAGCAATACACGTTACACGTACGCATAACATGCAAGTATGTGTTGTACAACATGGCATCACAACATAAAGCAAACTCATATAGGTAAAGGCCCAAAAGAGCCACATAGCATTAAATACAAACAAGGGTCTCATGACCCATCATTCAGAGCATACAAGCAACAAACGGAAGCATTACATGTCTGAGTACAGACAACTACAAATGAAAAAGGCTGAAGAGCCCGACTATCTACAACATCCGATCAAGATCGTAGCTGAGGTACAAGCTACTCGTCGAAGTCCAAGCGGAACTACTAGTACAACCGAAGTCTCCGCTGCAAAAACATAAATAAAGCAACATGAGTACAAAGGTACTCAGCAAGACTTACATCATATCCTATCATACATGCATTTGTATCAAGGAGGTAATGTGGGGTTTAGTTGCAGCAAGCCAGCTTTGACTCAGTGGCTATCCTGTACTACGACTGCTGGTAACTCTTTTGAGGTGGCGCACACGAGTCCACTAATCACCACATCAATACACTACTATGGATTCACTCCCGTCTTCCTACGAGAAGGCCATCCATAGCACTCACACTTATCTTGAGCATTTTAGTGTATCCACTTCAAGTTGTCTATGTACCACGTAAGCATCCAAGAAGTCCATAACCGAGGACACGGCTATTCGAATAGATCATGATAACCCTGCAGGGGTGTACTTCCTCACACACGCTCTCACCACTTATCACCATGTACACGTCATGTATCTCGGCAACCTTCAAGCGGAAGCCTGGCGAGGGTGTCGGCCACGACCTGACTAACCACACAAGACTCTAATCCAGGTTTATCGCCTATTCGGGTTCCATCCGCAAGGAGATCCGGCCGGGGTGTCGCTCACGGCCCCAAACGATGTGTGCAGGGTTCCCAAGCCCACCTCGTCGGATGGATCTACGCTTGGTACACCGTGCCACTTGTGCCTAGTCTGTCCCAAGCCCACCTGGTCGGGTGCCACTTGGTAGACTACTAACACTACCTACAAACACCAGAAACTATTTGCGACTCCTGGACAGAGATCAAGTTGGTTAATAAGTCGAGAGAGCTTGGAGCGCCCGGAGCCCAATGTGTGGTAGTAGCTAGTCATTGGACAACATACACAGAACTCAGTGCTTAAGGACGATTCCAGTGAGACAACCCACCATGTACTCCTACATGGCCGCTCACCGCTACCTTTACCAAATCGTGTTCACACACATAACTCTCAGCACCAGAACATATCGTACCACTCCAATTCATTCCCAATGAATCAGACCTGACACAACTCTAAGCAATAGCAGGCATGGCATGGTAGGAACACAACATGGCTCAATCAACTCCTACACATGCTAGTGGGTTTCAACTATTTACTGTGGCAATGACATGTCATGCAAAGGAATGGGTTCAACTACCGCAGCACAAAGTAGCAGTTGATTCGCGGTTGTCCTAATGCAATAAAAGAGAGCAGGAGCGAGAGAGTGGGATCATATCGGAATGAACAAGGGGGTTTGCTTGCCTGGTAGATCAACAAGGGAGGCACTGCTTCGCAGACAGGTACTCTGGAACGGTCTCCGGAGCAGGACCTATCGAGAAGGAACGGTGCCAACAATCAATACACAAGCATATGCAACAATATGATGCATGAACATGGCATGAAGATGTGATGTTGTTTGAGCTAATGCAACTAGTATTCAAATTGAATGAAGTCCATTTGAACCAAGGGTTCAAATGCAACTCCAAATTAAGCTCTTATATATGCCATTTATATGTTTCACCTATACAGCGGGTATAAGTTGTTTTGTCATGCATGAAACTGGTACAGATGGAAAGATTGTATTTTTCTGATAATTTTTCATATATAAATTATTTCAATCCGAGCTACAGTTGAATTTATATGAATTATTGAAGTTTTGAATATTTTCTGGAATTTCCTGTTTAAAAATAATTCCAGAAAAGAATAACTGTGTCAGCCTGACATCATGCTTGCATCAGCAAGTCAACGGCGCTGACCAGGTCAAATCTGACGTGTGGGGGCCACACGTCAGTGTCACAGTGGTTAAACCCGGTCAAAACCCGCACTGACCAGGGTTTGACTTGGCCCTGGGGCCCACGGTCAGCGGGTGGGGGTGGTTTAGGCTGCGGGATTAGGTGCTAATGACAGCCACGTTGGCCTCGCCGGAGTTCGGCCTCGAGCCGCGACGGTTCTTCGCCGGAGTTGCACTACGGGCGGCGCATGGATGCGCGGAGACCACCGGGGCGTAGCCCGTCGTCGTCCGCATCCAGCAGAGCAGGTGGGAGGCTGCGGGGGCGCCAGAGCTCGCCGGAGCGGAGCTCGCGGCGGCGGCCGGAGCTCGGGCTCAAGCGGCTGCGGGCTACAGAGCACGGGGAGGCAGGGGAGAAGGGGGAATCGATGCAGGGGCTCACGGCGGACTCGATTGCGTCGAGGGCGAGCTCAGGGAAGGGCTGGAGTCGGCGGGGCGGCGAAGATGATCTCCGGCGACCGGAGATGAAGACGGCGGCGATGGCGACTCTCCAGGGCCTCCCGAGGCGCGTGACTTGACGGAGAGGTAGCCGGCGATGTGGCGGAGCACCTGGGCGCAGCGTCAGGGCGAGGGGTGGCCGGTGGCCGCGGTGCTGCTCGTCGGCGGCGGCGGGCGTGTTCGGACGCGAGAGAGAAAGCGAGGGAGAGGAGAGGAGAGGATTGGGGGAGAGTGAGAGGGGTCCGGGGGGGCGCGTGGCCTCGTCCAGACGCATCGGCGGAGAGACAGGCAGGCAGGGAGGGAGGAGGTGGCGCGGCAGGCGGTGCACGCGCGTCGGGCACGCGCCCATCCTCCTGGCGGGTGGAAGACGACAGGGGAGGGGGGCAGGTGGGCTGGGCTGGCCAACTGGGCCGGCCAGGCCGCACAGTGCTGGGCCAACACAGGAGCTGGCCGCAGGTAAGTTTCTTTCTATTTTTGTTTTGTTTTCTATTTTCCTGACATTTGTTTGATTTAATAAGAATACCAAATCATTTTATTTCATTATGCCAATGTTTGTAGGGGCTAGTGGTATTATTGCAGAGCTCCTCAACAAATGGCATAATTTCTGGACAATATTGTATATATAACAATATTTATCCAAAGCAAATATTTACTGCATTAATTCCAAATGCCCAAATTAAATACTTATGAACTCCTAAAAATATTGGTTTGATTTTTATCTCTGACCAATAATTTTAGAGAGTAACATGAACATTTTCTTGGACCTATTTGAAGCAATTTTTATCTGGATTATTTCCAGAAATGATTTCTAAGGGTTTCACCAATCCCCATTTCAAATTTAAATGGAATTTAAACATGATGCACACATGAAGGCTAGCCTAGGTCATACCAGAACTAGGGGTGTGACAACTCGCCCCCACTCGAAAGAATCTCGTCCTAGATTCAGGGGTCGACGGAAAGAAAGCGGTGTACTCCAGTCGAAGACGATCTTCACGCTCCCAGGTAGCTTCTCTCTCGGAATGATGAGACCACTGAACTTTGAGAAACTTGATGTTATGACGTCGAGTAACACGCTCTGCTTGATCAAGAATGCGAACCGGGTACTCTCGATATGTGAGGTTATCTTGAAGATCAAGCGTTTCGTGGTCCGCTCCGCGGATTGGATCCAAGAAGCAACGCCTGAGTTGAGAGACGTGGAAGACACCATGAACTCGAGAAAGGTGTGGCGGTAGTTCCAACTGGTAGGCAACCTCTCCTCGTTTAGCGAGAATGAGAAAGGGACCAATATAACGAGGAGCCAACTTGCCCTTGATACCGAATCGATGGGTACCCTTCAAAGGGGTAACCCGAAGGTAAGCCTTGTCGCCAACTTCATAAGCCACTTCCTTATGACGACGGTCATACTAGCTCTTTTGACGAGATTGGGCTGTTTTCAAATTCTCACGAATGATGCGAACTTGCTCTTCTGCCTCCTGGATCATATCCGGTCCAAAGAATTGTCTTTCACCAGTTTCTGACCAGTTCAAAGGTGTTCGACATCTTCGTCCATACAGAATCTCAAAAGGAGCTTTCTTGAGACTGGATTGGTAGCTATTGTTATAAGCAAACTCGGCGAAAGGAAGACACTTCTCCCAATCCATACTGAATGAGATAACACAAGCTCTAAGCATGTCTTCGAGAATTTGGTTGACCCTTTCCACCTGACCACTTGATTGAGGGTGGAAAGCGGTACTGAAGGAAAGATGGGTGCCCATGGCAGTTTGGAAACTCTCCCAGAAATGAGAAGTGAAAAGACTACCACGGTCTGAATTGATCTCTAGTGGAACACCATGGAGTGACACTATTCGAGAAATATATAAGTCAACGAGATGACTAGCGGTGATATTCTCTCGAACAGGTAGGAAGTGAGCCACTTTGGAAAGACGATCAATGACTACGAAGATAGCATTATTCCCTTTCTTGGTCCTGGGAAAACCGGTGATGAAGTCCATAGCAACTTTATCCCATTTCCACTCAGGAATAGCTAAAGGCTGAAGGGTGCCGATAGGCCTTTGATGTTCTACCTTAACGCGATGACGAACGTCACAGTTAGCAATGAACTGAGCGGTTTCTCTCTTCATCCTAGTCCACCAGAACCTCTGGCGTAGGTCCTGATACATCTTAGTACTACCGGGATGAATCGTGAGAGGAGATTCATGAGCCTCCTTAAGGATCAGTTGTCGTAGATGTTGATTCTTGGGAACTACCAAGCGATTCTCAAAGAAAGCAACACCTCGATCATCTATAGAGAAACTACCACCAACTCCCTTGTTAATGTTTCTCTTGATCCAGGAAATTCCTGTATCCTGCTTCTGAGCAGAGATGATCTGATCCACAAGGGTAGGTTTCACCACCAAGGTAGAATGGAATCCATGAGGAGCAATGTGAAGGTTAAGCTTACAGAATTCCTCATGGAGAAGTGGTTGGCCCTGCTGCAACATAAGATTGTTGCAATAGGACTTACGACTTAGCGCATCAACCATGACATTTCCCTTGCCCGGGGTGTAGGTAATCCCTAAGTCGTAATCTGAGATCAACTCCAACCAATGTCTTTGCCTAAGGATCAAATCTGGTTGGGTGAAGATATACTTGAGACTCTGGTGATCGGTGTATATCTCACAACGTTTACCGAGAAGGTAATGTCGCCATGTCTTAAGTGCATAGACTACGGCTGCAAGCTCTAGTCATGTGTAGGATAATTCTCCTCATGTGGATGCAACTGTCGAGATGCATAGGCAATCACATGACAATCCTGCATAAGAATGCAACCTAGTCCCTGTCGTGAGGCATCACAATAGATAACAAAGTCCTTAGTGAAATCCGGTGGCACAAGTATGGGAGCAGAAGTCAGGCGTCTTTTCAGTTCCTGAAAACTATACTCACACTATGGGGACCACTCAAACTTTTTATCTTTCTTGAGAAGTTCCGTGAGAGGTTTGGCCACTTTGGAGAAGTTTTCAATGAAGCAGCGACAATAACTGGCTGGACCAAGGAAACTTCTAACTTGCTTAACGGTTTCAGGTGGAGTCCAGTCAAGAACGGCTTGAACTCTCTCGGGATTGACAGCAATGCCCTTACCAGAGATCACGTGGCCTAGGTAGGTCACTTCTGGCAACCAAAATTCGCACTTGGAGAACTTGGCATAAAGGCGATGCTCTTTGAGTTTTCCTAACACGAGTCTAAGGTGTTCGACATGCTCTTCCTCGTTCTTCGAGTAAATAAGAATGTCATCGAGGTAAACCACGACGAACTTGTCTAAGTACTCCATGAAGATCGAGTTCATCAAACGGGAGAAGGTAGCTGGAGCATTGGTTAGACCAAAGGACATGATGGTGTACTCGTACTGGCCATAACGAGTGACAAAAGTCGTCTGAGGAATGTCCCCGTTTCTAATCTTGATTTGGTGGTAGCCTAACCTCAAATCCATCTTGGAAAAGACTGAGGATCCAGCGAGCTGATCATACAGGTCGTTGATCCTGGGGAGCGGATACTTGTTCTTTATCGTGACCAAATTAACGGGACGATAATCTACAACCATCCGGTCCGTACCATCCTTGTTCTTGACGAAGAGAACGGGGCAAGCCCAGGGAGAAGAACTAGGACGGATGAAACCCTTTTGCAAGGACTCATCAAGTTGTTTCTTAAGCTCGGCTAGTTCTAAGGGTGCCATCTTGTAAGGTCTCCTAGAAATTGGGGCGGTTCCTGGGAGAAGATCTATGACAAATTCTACATCTCTGTCAGGTGGAACACCTGGCAGTTCTTCTGGAAAGACATCCGGAAAGTCACGGACTACCGGGATATCCTCAAGGTCTGGAAGAGGGCTGGCATTAAGAGAATAAAGCTGACGCTTTGCAATTCTGGTGGAGACAGTGACTATCTTGCCAGAGGGGTGTGTGAGCTGAACAGACCTGGTGTAACAATCAATCTTGGCATAATGAGCTTTCATCCAGTCCATACCCAAGATGATGTTGACATCTGAAGACTTAAGGGATATCAAGGAAGCTAGAAATACAAGTCTGTCAACATGTATTTCATTGCCATAACTTATCCTAGAGGTTTGCCATCTGGATCCAGGAGTTTGAATAAGTAGTGGGGAGGGCATATCACAAAATGACATGTCATGCAAGCGGGCATAACTTTCAGAAATGAAGGAATGAGACGCTCCAGTATCGAATAGAACCAATGCTGGATGACAGTTTACAAGGAGTGTACCAAGAACGACATCTGGATCATCATGAGCGTCTTTAGCTGAGACGTGATGCACACGTCCATGTTCAATGGGAGCTGACTGGGCACTGATCATCTTGCGTGATGGCTTACTTCCACGGCCATCAAACTTCTCGGGATGGGGTGGGGCAACATTGGTCTGGGTGCAAATACAGGCAATGTGGCCTGGCTCTCCGCACTTGTAACAAATCTTGGAGGTAGGACATGGACCCGCATTGGCAGGCGGTCCACCAATAGGCCTGGGTGGAGCATACGGCTGAACTGGGTGAGGCGCCACATCGGATGGCGTTGGTGTGTAGCCGGGTGGAAGAGCAGAGTTCGGAATCCAAATCCGGCGCTTCTGAGAACTAGAACCGGAGGAAGAACCCAAATCACGGTTGTGCTTACGAGACTCCTCGTAGGTGAGTTGAGATGTCTCCGCAATAATGGCCTTGTTCACAAGAGCCTGGAACGTATTGCAATGGTGCAAGTGGAGATCTCAACGCAACTTGGGGTTGAGACCCTTCCGGAACCTAGCCTGCTTCTTGGCGTCCGTGGACACTTCTTCTGTAGCATAGCGGGCAAGGTTCTCAAACTCTCTACTGTAAGCATCAACAGCCATCTTACCCTGGGTGAAACTACAGAACTCTTCTCTCTTGCGGTCAATGAGAGCTAGAGGAATGTGATGCTCGCGAAAGGCTTCAGTGAAACCTCTCCAGGTAGGTATCTGACCAGCTAGAAGCATACCCTCATAGTTCTGCCACCAAAGACTAGCAGGACCTTCTAGGTGATATGCGACATAAGTGACCTTGTCACTTTCAGCTACATTCGCAGAACGCAGCTTGTGTGTGATAATACGGAGCCAGTCATCTGCATCGAGTGGCTCAATGGAATAATGGAAGGTTGGTGGTTTCAGACCAATGAAATCCTGGATGGTCGCTGACTCTTTGCACTGGGGTGCGGTGTTCTCCTCGATACGTGCTAACAAGCGGTTGGACTCACGCTTGTTCTTCTCCATCTCTAACATGAACTCTGCCAACGATGACTGGTCGGGAGGATCCTCATCTCTACCATCTCCGTGGTTCCGGCTACGAGCAGCAGAACTTCGGTTAACCGGCAACATCCTGAAGAACGAAATAAAGGAAACAAGGATGGATTCAGCATCAACTATAGGATGCAGAAGGTAGCACAAGAATTTAGTATCTCTCAAACTCCTAGGACAATTCCGGCAGCATAACGGTAGTAGAATGCTCAGAATGAGACATCCTGCTAAAATGGGGTAGTAACATAATCAACATCATCACTCAAGGTTCTGAAACATTACTAAACAGGCTACACGGAGGTACTCGAACTGGGATATGACTCTGATCAACCAATCCTAAGAGACTACGAAGTAGTAACACGTGATCCTGATAGACGGAAGATAAAGCCTAGTTACTTAACCCCGTAGGAAAGATAGGATGACTCAGATCAGAAGGGCATGGGATATAAGGAGTAAAAAGAGCCTTACGTTCCCTTCCACAATCAATTCCCCTACATAGCTAAAGAATTTCTGGACTCAACTTCGACCAGGTTGGCTTGGAAATCCTACAGGCAGTCAGGCTCTGATACCAAAGCTGTCAGGACCCCGATCCTAAGTCACACCGATCTAGCATGTAACACATCATATCACTTTGCGGCCTCACGCATGGTATTCCCACGGTTGCCACCTTACCTGGCCCGGGACCGTTTGCGCCTTTTGGCTCACGTATATGATAGTGTCGCTAGCATCCATATGGCAAAGAACCCGGGCCGACATGGCTAGTCGCGAATCCAAAGTGGCACTAACCCTTGAGGACAGGCATACATGAATCACATCGAGCATGTCGGTCATCAACGTGTGAATCCGGGCTGTAGCACTAGGCTAACAGGACTCCGGTAACCCGGGCTGTAGCAGGCTAGGCAGGACTCCGGATGTCACCGCGTGACATTTCCCCAAAGGGACAGACATAGGAACGAAGTGAAACACATGCCGGCCAGTCAAGTGTTCCGAGCAGTAGTGCTGGGCTAGCAGGACTCCGGTGAACCGGGCTGTAGCGGACTACTATCACTCAGAAAGCACTAGACTACATTTCCCCATATGATAGGCTGCCAAGGATAAACAACTAGATTGTCGGATCCCACACATAGCAATACACGTTACACGTACGCATAACATGCAAGTATGTGCTGTACAACATGGCATCACAACATAACGCAAACTCATATAGGTAAAGGCCCAAAAGAGCCACATAGCATTAAATACAAACAAGGGTCTCATGACCCATCATTCAGAGCATACAAGCAACAAACGGAAGCATTACATGTCTGAGTACAGACAACTACAAATGAAAAAGGCTGAAGAGCCCGACTATCTACAACATCCGATCAAGATCGTAGCTGAGGTACAAGCTACTCGTCGAAGTCCAAGCGGAACTACTAGTACAACCGAAGTCTCCGCTGCAAAAACATAAATAAAGCAACATGAGTACAAAGGTACTCAGCAAGACTTACATCATATCCTATCATACATGCATTTGTATCAAGGAGGTAATGTGGGGTTTAGTTGCAGCAAGCCAGCTTTGACTCAGTGGCTATCCTGTACTACGACTGCTGGTAACTCTTTTGAGGTGGCGCACACGAGTCCACTAATCACCACATCAATATACTACTATGGATTCACTCCCGTCTTCCTACGAGAAGGCCATCCATAGCACTCACACTTATCTTGAGCATTTTAGTGTATCCACTTCAAGTTGTCTATGTACCACGTAAGCATCCAAGAAGTCCATAACCGAGGACACGGCTATTCGAATAGATCATGATAACCCTGCAGGGGTGTACTTCCTCACACACGCTCTCACCACTTATCACCATGTACACGTCATGTATCTCTGCAACCTTCAAGCGGAAGCCTGGCGAGGGTGTCGGCCACGACCTGACTAACCACACAAGACTCTAATCCAGGTTTATCGCCTATTCGGGTTCCATCCGCAAGGAGATCCGGCCGGGGTGTCGCTCACGGCCCCAAACGATGTGTGCAGGGTTCCCAAGCCCACCTCGCCGTATGGATCTACGCTTGGTACACCGTGCCACTTGTTCCTGGTCTGTCCCAAGCCCACCTGGCCGGGTGCCACTTGGTAGACTACTAACACTACCTACAAACACCAGAAACTATTTGCGACTCCTGGACAGAGATCAAGTTGGTTAATAAGTCGAGAGAGCTTGGAGCGCCCGGAGCCCAATGTGTGGTAGTAGCTAGTCATTGGACAACATACACAGAACTCAGTGCTTAAGGACGGTTCCAGTGAGACAACCCACCATGTACTCCTACATGGCCTCTACCGCTACCTTTACCAAATAGTGTTCACACACTTAACTCTCAGCACCAGAACATATCGTAACACTCCAATTCATTCCCAATGAATCAGACCTGACACAACTCTAAGCAATAGCAGGCATGGCATGGTAGGAACACAACATGGCTCAATCAACTCCTACACATGCTAGTGGGTTTCAACTATTTACTGTGGCAATGACAGGTCATGCAAAGGAATGGGTTCAACTACCGCAACACAAAGTAGCAGTTGATTCGCGGTTGTCCTAATGCAATAAAAGAGAGCAAGAGCGAGAGAGTGGGATCATATCGGAAGGAACAAGGGGGTTTGCTTGCCTGGTAGATCAACAAGGGAGGCACTGCTTGGCAGACAGGTACTCTGGAACGGTCTCCGGAGTAGGACCTATCGAGAAGGAACGGTGCCAACAATCAATACACAAGCATATGCAACAATATGATGCATGAACATGCCATAAATATGTGATGCTGTTTGAGCTAACGCAACTAGTATTCAAATTGAATGAAGTCCATTTGAACCAAGGGTTCAAATGCAACTCCAAATTAAGCTCTTATATATGCCATTTATATGTTTCACCTATAAAGCGGGTATAAGTTGTTTTGTCATGCATGAAACTGGTACAGATAGAAAGATTGTATTTTTCTGATAATTTTTCATATATAAATTATTTCAATCTGAGCTACGGTTGAATTTATATGAATTATTGAAGTTTTGAATATTTTCTGGAATTTCCTGTTTAAAAATAATTCCAGAAAAGAATAACTGCGTCAGCCTGACGTCATTCTTGCGTCAGCAAGTCAACAACGCTGACCAGGTCAAATCTGACATGTGGGGGCCACACGTCAGTGTCACAGTGGTTAAACCCGGTCAAAACCCGCACTGACCAGGGTTTGACTTGGCCCTGGGGCCCACGGTCAGCGGCTAGGGGTGGTTTAGGCTGTGGGATTAGGCGCTAATGACAGCCACGTCGGCCTCGCCGGAGTTCGGCCGGCGATGACCTCGAGCCGCGGCGGTTCTTCGCCGGAGTTGCACTACGGGCGGCGCATGGACGCGCGGAGACCACCGGGGCGTAGCCCGTCGTCGTCCGCATCCAGCAGAGCAGGTGGGAGGCTGCGGGGGCGTCGGAGCTCGCCGGAGCGGAGCTCGCAGCGGCGGCCGGAGCTCGGGCTCAAGCGGCCGTGGGCTACAGAGCACGGGGAGGCAGGGGAGAAGGGGGAATCGATGCAGGGGCTCACGGCGGACTCGATGGCGTCCACGGTGAGTTCGGCGAGGGGCTGGAGTCGGCGGGGCGGCGAAGATGATCTCCGGCGACCGGAGATGAAGACGGCGGCGATGGCGACTCTCCAGGGCCTCCCGAGGCGCGTGACTTGATGGAGAGGTAGCCGACGATGTGGCGGAGCTCCTGGGCGCAGCGTCAGGGCGAGGGGTGGCCGGTGGCCGCGGTGGTGCTCGTCGGCGGCAGCAGGCGCGTTCGGACGCGAGAGAGAAAGCGAGGGAGAGGAGAGGAGAGAATTGGGGGAGAGTGAGAGGGGTCCGGGGGGCGCGTGGCCTCGTCCAGACGCATCGGTTGAGAGACAGGCAGGCAGGGAGGGAGGAGGTGGCGCGGCGGGCGGTGCGCGCGCGTCGGGCACGCGCCCGTCCTCCTGGCGGGAGGAAGACGACAGGGGAGGGAGGGCAGGTGGGCTAGGCTGGCCAACTGGGCCGGCCAGGCCGCACAGTGCTGGGCCAGCATAGGAGCTGGCCGCAGGTAAGTTTCTTTCTATTTTTGTTTTGTTTTCTATTTTTCTGACATTTGTTTGATTTAATAAGAATACCAAATCATTTTATTTCATTATGCCAATTTTTGTAGGGGCTAGTGGTATTATTGCAGAGCTCCTCAACAAATGGCATAATTTCTGGACAATATTGTATATATATAACACTATTTATCCAAAGCAAATATTTACTACATTAATTCCAAATGCCCAAATTAAATACTTATGAACTCCTAAAAATATTGGTTTGATTTTTATCTCTGACCAATAATTTTAGAGAGTAACATGAACATTTTCTTGGACCTATTTGGAGCAATTTTTATCTGGATTATTTCCAGAAATGATTTCTGAGGGTTTCCCCAATCCCCATTTCAAATTTAACTGAAATTTAAACATGATGCACACATGAAGGCTAGCCTAGGTCATACCAGAACTAGGGGTGTGACATGTTTGAGGAAATGCCGCGGGTACTGAAAAGTTTACTAGGTGGGAGTAAAATGGGGGGGCTAACGAAAATTTGGATCAAGGGATCGAAGCAAAGCTGGGCGGGAGTAACGAACATCACACACGATTAAAACATAATAGTTGTGAGCTATCAAACAGAAAACCACTCCAGCCGAGCAGATATTTTTGAGATTGTGAGGGATGTAGGCGGGAGTAAAATGCCGGGGCTCCAGTTAAAAAAAAAATGAGGCTACTGTAAATTTGGATCAACTGATTGAAGCAGAGCGGGAGTAACAATGCTCAATCAAACCCACTTTTTTAAGATGGAATTTTCCTCTGGGCTCTCGTATTCGTCCTCTGAATCTTCTTCGGAGTCTTCCTCTAAAGTACCATATTTTTCCTCTACGCTTTCCCCAGGGCTGCCATATTCGTCTTCTGAGTCTTCCTCTAGAGTTCCATATTCGTCCTCTTGGGTCCTATATTTGCTCTCTGGGCTCCCATATTCCTCTTCTGAGTCTTTCTACAAAGTCCTATATTCGTTCTCTGGGTTCCCCTATTCGTTTTCTGGGCTCCCATGTTCGTCTTCTAGGGTTTCATATTGACATCACACACGGTCCACACATACGAATTGTGTGCTATCAAACAGAAAAACTCTCTACGCGGGTAGATATTTTCGACATTACAGGGTAGTAGATATTTTTAAGAGCGGGAGGCAAGCCTCGTGGAGCCTAATCTACTGTGCTAACGTGAGTGACTGCAGGGGCACCGGCATGGCACATGGGTAGTCTGACAGAACCGTGTTTGTTGCGTACCCAATCGCAGACGACTTCTGCATCCAACTCATGTGCTGTTTATAAATGTGGCAAAAAGAATAACACGGGAAAGGGTCAGAACACGAACACACTTGCATGTGGAACAAATATATGTATGAAAATGGTGGCTTCATGTTCGAATACCGAATGCACAACTTTGATGTGGCACCTGTCGCACAAAGCGCACAGTATTGCTAGTCAGCCACCCCCTACGAACGGCACTTCATGTTGGCAGTAAGGGAATCCTAGCTATGAATGGATGCCCCCAGATAGTTAGGTTTGAAATCTCACCCTACCGTAACACAAAACCTATAGGAGTCCGTAATATATATGGTCAAACTTCCCCTTTCGCTTCTGGACAAAGGTGGACTGTGTCCCGACCCACAAATGTGTGCTTGTGGTGGGAGATGGGTGAGACCACATACGAACCACCTGCGGGTGGCCCTATACTATATGTATGAAAAGGGTGTGGTGTGATATTTAACTATACCATTCGCAACTTTTATGTGGCACATGTGCCTCGCAAAATAACCGGACTTCCCCGACCCCACGAAGGTTGCGGGTAGTGCGAAGTACCCCCCCCACACACACACACACACACGTGTCGGGGGGAGGGCATCTCACCAAGACGTACTATAACACGGACCAGACGGAATCCAACTTGATCATACAACCTCTCTCACTCGTTGTTGGTCAAAGTGATGGACGTCCACACGGCCCAACAAAATGGGCTAGCTTGTCACTGATAAACTCACGAGGGAGTACTATTTGAAGACAAAACCCACTCCGTGCATGTGGCCCAATTATGTGTGGAAGTGGTGTGTGTGGTGTTTGAATACGCAATGCACAAATTTGATGTGGCACCATGCTTTGGAACCATAAAATCCCCACACTGATCGAGGGATCAAGATGCGTAGCATGCATGCTCTCAAACTTAATTAGGCCTAGAATGATCGACCTACTAATATACGGTAACACGAACCAAAGAAGAAGAATCCACCCTGGTAATCTTTCTCGTCGGCGGTCGAAATGATGGACGTCCACGCGGGCCTACAAATATATATAGGCTTGCTGCCCATATATAACCAAGCGAGTGAGAGTGTGCAAAGATAACCATTGCATGCATGTGCCCCAAACATATTTATGGAGGTGCGTGATGCATGCATATGTGTTGAATTAATACCTAATGCACAACATTGATGTGGTGCATGTGTTCAGAATCGCACAGGTCCCCACACAGAGCAAGAGGTTCATGATGTGCCATGTGCTCGCCCCCCTTCGATCCAGAGAGATGGATTCATGTGTACACATGTGCTATTATATATGTAATCTATACCTACTAATAAAAGAAATATGTACTCTTACTCCATCGTGCTATTTCATAAAAAAACCATATAATTTTTTAAATACTCATATCTTCTAAACCGTAACTGCAAATTTAACATATTATATATGAATTTTGATTAGCAAAATGTTTAGAATCTGAATATGATGTTATTTTACCTGTTAAAAAATTTAAAAATACTATCTAGGATGCAATCTCAATCAATAATGCATTATCTGGTAGTGATTCAAATTAGGGATGAACACCTCAACCAAATCAGGATTGAACACGAAATTGAAGATAAAGTTGCTAGAGACAACAAATAAAGATGAGATGGACCCAATGAAAGAAATAAAAGATAAATACAGAGGAGATCCGATAAAAAATGAGATGTTGTGCTATTCTTCTATATATAAGAAGAAGAAAAAGAGGACATGCATGGCAAAAAGTAAAAAGGAGGCATGCATGACAAAAAATAAAATAAAAGACATGTTTGACAAGATATAAATAATGATCAAATAGGGACCAATACCTATGACATGTATGGCAAGAAATAGTGATGAAATATGGACGCAAGTACCTGAGTCCACAGGAGACCATACAAAAATGTTTTCCAGACAAAAAAATCTCTCTTTATGCTCAAATAATCATGTATCTTTTTAATAAATGTTCATGTATTTAGAAATATGCATGTGAAAAAGGTGTTCAAGAGTTACCCTAAGTTGGAGATGCTTAAACTGAAAACCACCCTTGATGCACACATGTCTCCATAGTGTGGTAATGTGTCATCTTCTGTTTTTGTCGTTTTCCTTTACCAGCCCGTAACAATACCCCATTTCACACATGACATGAATAAATGCATGATTACTTGTCCGTTTCTTTGTACGGATTAAATCTATATGCAAGCCGTGTTGAAATAGAATACCTGTGGAATTTTAAAGTGTGCTTTTCTAGTCTAAGACCATCTTTGTTTGGGCCGTAGATACAAATTCTCAGATTATAAACCATTTTTTGTAAATTAAGAACGTGTGGTAGTTTTTCTCCCGTTGCAATGCACCAGCCTTTTTGCTAGTCTCACCTATATCGCGAGACAAGCAAAAAATTAATCCCCTCCTAAGTCAAAATAATTAACCTCTATCGTTGTCGGTGGAAGTGATGGACCAAGCGGGCCGACAGATGGAAGCATCGTCGATAACCACGTGAGTTAGTGCCACAGGACAACCAACATCAATTGCATGTGTGCCACAAAACATATATGGAGAGGTGTGTGGTTGTGATGTTTTGAATACCTAATGCACAACCTTTGATGTGGCATTTGCCTCAAAAACAGCAAAGTCCCCACACAGAGTGAGGTTCATGTGTGACACCTAGTATATGTTGGTCACATATCCCCTTCGACACGTATTATACATATATATAATACTACCCTAACACAGCCCTAAAAGAATTAATCCTCCTTGTTCATCAAATGTGCCTCTCTCTCTCGTTGGGTCAAAGTGATGGAGGACGACCTCTCGCGGGCCCACAGATGGAAGTGCCACACGCGAGTGAGTTCCTATAGGGCGACCACCGCCTGCATGGTATTGCGTGATGTTTGAATACCAACGCACAACTTTGATGTAGCACCTGCCTTGGGAACCGGAAAGTCCCCACATGGAGCGAGGTTATGACACACACACACACACACACACACACACACACACATATCCCGCACCACCACCTGATACACTCTAAGGCATGTCAAACTTTTTCTATAGTGAACATGTGACCAAAGGAGTGTCGTGTAAAAGTTAAAAAAACATAGATTATTTGACTCGTTTTGTACATTGATTGATTTCCTAGGGATTTAATGTGCAAAAATCAAATTTGAGCTACATGTGCACCAAAATGGATTGCAAAATCATATATGTGTCCCTCGGAGCATGTTTCCCTGTGAAAGAAATTTCGAAACATTGAGAATATTGATTTTTAAAATTCAGTAGATCCAAAACTTAGTTGAAATTCATGAAACTTATCGTGGTGTCATATGTGGACACTAGTAGACTGTGACATTGTATTTTTTCGTCAAATTTGAGACAAGTTTTGATAAAATCTACTTACAAATGGGAGATTGTTAATAACTGGCAACCAATATCTCATATGGAATATTTATTCGAACCGTCTGCGATAGATCGTGACATGCTTCGGTTAAGCAGTAAAGGGGCAGAATAAATCATCAAAAACAAAACAAAAATATATGTGTCACGCGCCCCGTGTGGCGTGCGAGCAGGCATGAGTTGACGAGATGCACATGCGAGCAGTCCGTCGCGCAGGCAGACCGGGAGGCGTTTTCGCTGCGAAGTGTCACCGGGAGGCGTGCGAGTTGCTGTGTGAAATGATGGTATGGGAATGTGCTACTTCTTGAGCTTGTGTTGGTTTTTCCCTTGAAGAGGAAAGGGTGATGTAGCAAATTAGAGATACGTATTTCCCTCAGTTAACAACCAAGGTATCAATCCAGTAGGAGAAACACGCAAGTCCCCAATATATGCACCTACACAAACAATCAAACACTTGCACCCAATGCGATAAAGGGGTTGTCAATCCCTTCATGGTCATTGTCGGATTCTGGTTTCCGGCAAACCCTTATGAGGTTCAAACTCTGGGGTGCGCATGAAGGACTCTCTCTCTCCCTCGTTCGCTCGCTCAACGATCTCATGGCCTAGCTCGACGAACCCGAAGAACACGAGACACAAGGGTTTATACTGGTTTGGGCCACCGTTGTGGTGTAATACCCTACTCAAGTGTGGTGGTGGTGGATTGCCTCGAGGGCTAGGGATGAACTAGTACAATGGATGAATAGCCGCCGGAGGAGAGGTGTTCTTGAGCTCGATGAGCTGGTGAGATGGCCTTGGTGGAATGGATCCGATCTAAGATGAGATGCCTCCTACGGTGGTGGCTAGTCCTATATATTGAGGCCCTTGTCCTCTTCTCAAATGTTAGTCGGGAAGGGATCCCACAATGGCCAAGTTTGAAGGGGGACAACTAGTACAAGCTATCCTGACAAAAGGTGGTCTTCGCCTGCCAAAGGATCTGGTGGTGATGCTGTTGTGGGCTCCGAGATGACCTCCGTCCTGTCGTCCTGCTGGTCTTGGTCTTGTTGCACCGATATGGAAACCTTTGCCTGATGCCTCGGGACTCCTCGCGTGTGCTTGGCTCTTTAGCATCAAAGAGGAAACTGGTACACTGCGCCCGCTGGCGCTCGCCTGGCCTTGGTCGTCATGGCTCACGTCATGTGAATCTCACGAGGTGCCCCTTGCATAGATATCTTTGCTCTTCGGGAGCCAGCCTAGTGAGGCCACCCCCAGGGAGGTCTCGGCGTCGTCCGCCTCATGAGGCTTGGCCCCTCGTGAGTGTCTTGAGCTGTCGCTGGTGAAGCCGGGCCATACCAAGCGGTTGGTGGAGCCACACCGTGGGCCGCAGGCATGCAAGCCTGGGTACCCCCGTTCCCAGGACGCCGACAGTAGCCCCCAGGCCCAAGGCGCACTCGAACTTGGCTTCGAGGCGAACCAAAGGGCAAGTGCGGAGCGCCGCGGGCCCCAACCGCCTGTAGCCGTGATTGATGCATGGCGATTGATGGGACGTGGGCGTCTCCGCTTCCCCACGCTGCCTCGGCAATCGTTCGACTTGATGAGTCCCTGCTGCATGCAGAAGAAAACCATCATTACCTGCGATCGAGGAGGCCGGCGGTTGGCCTTCCTCTGGCTATAAATGAGGAGGGGGGCGGAGCCCCCATTGCTCATCTCTTTCTCCACTCCTCTTGCTTCTTCTTCTTCCTCCTCGCCTCGCCATCCAGTCGTGACACACATGGCATCGATAAGGAGATACTCCGCCGCTGAGAAAGGACCCCCCCCCCCCCCCCCCGTGAAGAGCAAGGGCCACTTCCGCTGAAGAAGAGGTTCGCCCGCTCCCGCGACATTGTCTTGAGGCAGTAGGCGACGAGGCCTTGGTACGAGCGGCCTCCTCCTGGCTACCCGCTACCATTGTATGCCCAAGCGCAGGGCTCCAGAGGTGGAGGCAGCGCCTCACGCCGCTCGCGCCACGGCCGCGGTGGCCATGCTGTTGTGGCACGCGCCACCGGCCCATGAATTCACGCTGATGGCTCCTCGTGCAAACTCATGGTCTGGGCGGTGATGCTCCTGCGCACGTGGATCAGATTCCTGCAGTTCTTCGCTGAAGAGACACCGCCGAGAGGGCCACTCGAGCTGTGGTTACAGCACGCCGAGTGCAGCACCCCGACAACTAGAGCGGAGGTCAAGGTCGTGTCCCCAGGCAAGATCTTCATAACCCGTGGATGGGTCGAGGTCGCCCACGCTAGCCATGCAGAGGGGGCACTCGCTATCCACTTTGAGTACGACGGCGCCTCCATGATGTTCTTCAAGGTCTTTGATGAGGAAGGCCGCCACCTGGATTGCTGCCCTGGAGGGGATCGCCAGGACGGCGCAGCGGCGGGCACTGGGCCCGCCCTTGGTCCTGCCGACATCTGCTCCAGCAGCAGCGACGGTGCCTGGGAGTCCAGCAACTCTCCTGAGCCTGACGAGACTGCGGAGACAAGCGATGACAGCTACATGCCCCCGAGCTCTCGCCGTTCCCGGAGCACAACAACGGCGTCCGCTCGTCGTCGTCATTGATCTGGATGGGGTTGGCGTCGGCCCCCGTGGCCCAAAGTTGATGATGGCGTCGGTGGCGACGTTTGTAGATATGACTCCTGGAAGCCTTCTTCTTTTGTTCCCTACGAGGAATCGAGATGAACCCCGCGGGGGTGTGTAAAGAATCTGTAGTGCCTTTGCATCAATTTGCGCATCTTGCTTTGGCATTGTCTGTCAGGACCCCGATTCCAAGTCACATCGATCTAGCCGGTAATACCTCATATCACTTTGCGGCCTCACGCACGGTATTCCCACGGGTGTCGCCTTACCATGGCCCGGGACCGTTTGCGCCTTTTGGCTCACGTATATGATAGTGTCGCTAGCATCCATATGACAGAGAACCTGGGCCGACATGACTAGTCGTGAACCCAAAGTGGCACTAACTTACGGGGACAGGCATACATGAATCAACATCGAGCATGTCGGTCAACAGCGTGCGAATCCGGGCTGTAGCACTGGGCTAACAGGACTATGGGAACCCGGGCTGTAGCAGGCTAGGTAGGACTCTGGATGTCATCGCGTGACATTTCCCCGAAGGGACAGACACATGAACGAAGTGAATCACATGCCGGCCAGTCAAGTGTTCCGGAGCAGTAGTGCTAGGCTAGCAGGACTCCAGTGAACCGGGATGTAGCGGACTACTATGGCTCATGGAAGCACAATACTACATTTCCCCATAAGAGAGGCTACCAAGGATAAACAACTAGGTTGTCGGATCCCACACATACCAAGCATTTCAATCATACACACAATATGCTCGATATGTGTAAATACAACATGGCATCACAACATAACTCTGCGACTCAAGTATTTATTCATTAGGCTCCGAGGAGCGAGATATTACAAACATGGGTCTCATGACCCAACATTCAGAGCATACAAGTCAAAGCACACGCGGAATCTTAACATGTCCGAGTACAGACATCTACAAATGTAAAAGGCTGAGAAGCCTGACTATCTACTAGATCCTGCCGAGGGCACAAGATCGTAGCTGAGGTAACAAGCTAAACGTCAAAGTCCACACGGAACTACTAGCGAGACTGACGTCTCTCTGCAAAACATAAAATAGGCAAACGTGAGTACAAATGTACCCAGCAAGACTTACATCAGAACTAGCTACATATGCATCAGTATCAATAAAGGGGATGGTGGAGTTTGACTGCAGCAAGCCAGCTTTGACTCGGTGGCTATCCTGAACTACGACTGCAAGTAACTCTTTTGAGGTGGCGCACACGAGTCCACATATTCACCATACCAATACACCACTATGGATCTGCTCCTGTTCCCCTATGAGAACGCCATCCATACCACTCACGCTTATCTTGCGCATTTTAGAGTATCCACTTTCACTTGTCTATGAACTATACAGGTAACCCAGAAGTCCTTTACCGCGGACACGGCTATTCGAATAGATGATGTTAACCCTGCAGGGGTGTACTTCTTCACACACGTTCTCGCCACTTACCACCATGTACACGTCGTGTATCTCGGCAACCTTCAAGCGGAATCCTGGCAAGGGAGTCGGCCACAACCTGACTAACCACACAAGTCTCTCGTCCAGGTTTATCGCCTATTCGGGTTCCATCCGCAAGGAGATCCGGCCGGGGTGTCGCTCACGGTTCCAAACGATGTGTACAGGGTTGCAAGCCCACCGAACGGGCGGCGCTTGGCATACTCGGCCATGGTGCCTAGTCTGTCCCAAGCCCACCTCTACCGGGTGCCACTTGGTAGACTACTAACACTACCTACAAACACCAGAAACTAGTTGCAACTCCTGGACAGAGATCAGGTTGGTTAATAAGTCGAGAGGGGCACTTAAGCATTCCAATGCGTGGTAGTAACTGTTCATGGATCACAAACACAGAACTCAGTTCCTGAGGACGGCTGCAATGAGACAACCCACCATGTTCTCCTACATGGCATCTCACCGCTACCTTTACCAAATCGTGTTCACACACTTAGCTCTCAACAGTAGGACATGTTCACCACATTCCAATTAATCTCCGATGAATCAGACCTGACTCAACTCTATGCAGTAGCAAGCATGACAAACAAGCATGAATGAGTAGGCACATCAGGGCTCAAACAACTCCTACTCATGCTAGTGGGTTTCATCTATTTACTGTGGCAATGACAGGTCATGCAGAGGAAAGGGGTTCAGCTACCGCAGCATGTAACAGTTGAAACGTTGTTGTCCTAATGCAGTAAAAGAGGGCAGGAGCGAGAGAGTGGGATTGTATCGGAATGAACAAGGGGGGTTTGCTTGCCTGGCACTTCTGAAGATAGTATAGCTCTTCATCGGTGTCATCGAACTCATCATCGGAACATACGTCTACCGAGGGGGAACAACCACCGGCAAACAAGGAAGAACACAATCAATGCAATGCAACAATTATGATGCATGATTATGACATGGCAATATGATGTGATTTGGCCTAATGCAACTAGTAACACAATTAAGTGTAGGTGGTTTGAACCCAAGGTTCAAATTCAAACTCCACATATGGTTATCTAAATGCCATTCATTTGATTTGTCCTAAACAGTAGCTATAGGTTGTTCTAACATGCATGAAAATGGTACAGATGGATAAATTGGATTTTTCTGATCATTTTTCATATATAATTCATCTTATTTGGTGTTACGGTTGAATTTATATGATTTTTCAAAGTTTGCAACATTTTCTGAAATTTCCAAATCATTTTTGAATTAGAAATATCCTAGAAAATGCTTACTGCGTCAGCTCTAGGTCATGCTGACATCAGCTGGTCAACAGGGCCAGTCAAGGTCAAACCTGACGTGTGGGGTCCACACGTCAGTGACACGGGGACTAATCCCGGTCAAAACCTGCGCTGACTGGGTTTGACCCCGTGGTGGGGCCCACTGTCAGTGGCTGTGAGGTGGCTAATTAAGGGATTAGCCTCTAATGACGGAGCCACGTTATCATCGCCAGATTAAGCGCCGGCGACCATATCCCGCGGCAGAGGCTCGCCGGAGTTGCTCGGGCTCGCGCTACAGGCGGCCGTTTGTGACGCGGTTTGGCCCTACGGAGAGCTGGTGTTTGTGCGCATCTGGTGGAGCGAACGGGAGGAGCTGGGGTGGCCGGAATCATGGCCGGCGACGAGGTTTGCGGCGGCCGGAGTTCGGGTTCGACAGAAAATCTTGTCAGATCGCGTAAACGTTCGCCTCTTGGTACCTACAGAACCTACTCGAGCTCACGAGTGCGTTGTTTATACGCACGTGTCCAGAAGGTCGCCATAGCATCACCGGCGACGAGCTGGGTGGCGGTGAGCATTCGGTCTTCATGGATTTGAACGCTATGGTGATGAATCCAGAGTAAAAACAGAGGGGAAAGAACCGCTAGCTCACAACAATGTCGTAGCCGTTCTTAGCGTGCTCGGGGAGGCTCTGGTTCGTCGGTGAGCTCGTGTTCTTCACCGGCAGCCGAAGGTTGAAGAAGGAGTTGGGGACGACGATGCAAGGCTCTCCAGGTCGCGTGGCTCGGCGTGGACAACGAAGACTGCGGGGCGGAGCGTTTGCACGCGGTTGTGGGGCGAGGGGTGGTCGGTGGACGCAGTGGCGGCGGACGACGGCGATGGCTACGCTGGAGGGAGAGCCAGGAGAGGGGGAAGAGGTCCACGGAGAGAGAGAAGAGGAGCAGGGGGTCGCGGGGCGTGTCTGGGGCAGATTAGGACGAGGGGGGGAAGCGGCTGTGTGGCTAGCAAGAGGTGGCCGCGGCTCGGCTGTGCGCGCACCACGCACTATGCCAGAAGGCGCGAGGAAGACGACGAGGTGAGGAGGTGGGTTGGGCCCTTTACAGTGTTCGGCAGCAACTGGGCTGCGCCAGGTAAGGCCAGGTAAGTTTCTACTCTCTCAGTTTTTTGTTTTTAAATTGTTTCTGTTTTCTATTTATTCTGTTTTGATTTGATTTAGTAAAATACTAAACCATTTTATAAAATCCTGGAAATAATTAGGGGTGCTGTCTGAATTATTCCAGTGACCCATAACAATTTCCAACATTTTTGGAGCACCTAAAATATATATAGCATTTAAATAGCTCCAATTCAAATATGTTTGAATTAATTCAAAGCCCAAATATGTCCTGCAAAAATGTAAACCATTTTTGGTGGATGCTTCCACCTCAATCCAGAAATTTTGAACATTTTTAAAGGGCATTTTGAGTTTAATGAAAAAGATTTTATTTTGACCCTAGTCGAATTCATTTGGTGCTAGGGTTTGAGAATCCCCATTTCATATTTAAATGAAATTTAGACATGATTACATGATGATCATGCAAGGACAAGCAAGGCAAAGCTAGGGCTGTGACATTGTCCCCCCTTTTCGTCCTCGCGGTAGCTTAGTGCTCTATGTTGACAGGTCCCAGTCCCCAGCTCCAGCCGTCGCTGGTATGCCAGGTCGCGATGCCATGGTAAAGGCCAGGAGGTGAGTGGCCCAAGGTCCAGTAAGAGCTCCTGAGGAGCGATGCTCAAGAGGTCCCCCTTGACATGCAAGTAGCTTCCTAAAGGCAGAAAAGGAAGGTGGCATTGCCGGAGCAAGGCTGCAAGAGTCGAAAATCCTGAGTCGCAGCGCTGGGCCAACTTTAATGTGTGACTTATCTTAGCGAGCCTGAAGCGATTCCCTGCGTAGTGCCCGATCTATGCGTCAACGATGGTGGTACTGCTAGGTTAGGTCCACGCCAGTTTTGCGCTCTTCTAAGTGCTCTATGTCCTCGGGTCCCGACCCTTGAGCGAGGTTCAGCCGTCGCTGGTATGCCAGTCGCAATGCCGTGGTCAAGGCCAGGGGGTGAGGGCTGCAGAGTCAGTAAGAGCTCCTGAGACGTGATGCTCAGGAGCCCCCCTTTAACACTCAAGCGAATTGCACGGGAAAAGGAAGGAGCCGGCGGGGCTACCCGTAGCTAGGCTTCGGAGATTCCTGCAGGTTAGTGCGAGGGGAGAACACAGATTGTAATCGCGTTCGCTGCCCTACTGTTGGTCTTTCCACAAGAAGATGAAGGCACTGAGGGCCCGGTGAGGCGACGTGCGCGGGGCGTGCCGCGAACCAGAGCTTGACCACTCAGGTTTGTCAGCATTCCAGGGGCGGGCCCGAGCACAAGCGTCGTGCTAACACGTGTAGCCCCCATTGCGGGATGAGTAGGAGGCCGGTTAGCAACGCGGGTGGCCGTGAAGGGCAACAGGTAAGCAGGTGGTGATCATAGGTAATTCATGCAAGAGGGCAAGCTAGTTCAGATAGATGCAAGAACGATACATGCCACTGGGACGGACCCGAGAAGCCAGGGGATGATGCAGCCCAAGGGGCGCCCCCAACTGAGTAAGCTAAAGATGCAAAAGGATACATGTCGCAGGGACAGGCCCATGCGACCTAGGGATGATGCATCCCGAGGGGCGCCCCCAGCTGAATAAACTGGAAAGAGTCACCTGGTACCGTCGCTGAAGAGATGTTGAAGTGGCCGGAGATGCATGCTGGAGAAGTTGCTCCTCACATGCCGCCAAGGTCCTGAGCCTCAGGAGGCTCCAGGGGCCCGGGTGGCTCTTGAAGAACCGTCGCCATCTCTGCCAGGAATGTGTGATCCCTTGCCTCTTGAGCCGCCAGAACGCTTTGCAAGTGGCGCTGGAAGGTGACAGCCGCATTCGGCAAGCCGAAGGGCATGCGAACATAGTTGTGAGGTGGAACCTCGCACCGTCCAACACGTGAAGGCCAGAAACGTGCCTGAGATGCCGCCCTGTTGAGTCCTGGGATGTCGACGTAGACGTGCAACTCGTCGTCCTCGCCAGGAAACGGAGCTGCGCCAGGTGGTGGGCGGCGGTCCCTGTGCATGGTCCTTGCTTCTTGAAGCTCCTCGGTCGCCTTGGTGATGAACTCCTGAGCACTAGACACTCCATGCCTTGTGCTCTCTCGTGGGAAGCGTGAGGCAAAGCATGCCTCCACGTGGTGCCCGAGTGCCTCCCTCGTGAGGTTGGCTAGGTCTGAGGCCCTCCAGAAGAGAACCCCCGAGCCCAGCCTGAGGAGGGCGCCAGGCATGCCTTCCTATGCGAGGGAATGAGGCGCCCCATCTGCGGGCACAGGTCCTGAGGTGGTGCTGCTGGAGACGCCGCTCTCCTGAGGCCCTTGACGGAGCAGCTACTTATTCTTCTTGGGGACGGCCCCAGGAGAGTATAGGGTGCCTCCGTTGTCTGGGTCTTCGGCCGCTGCAGCCTGGTAGGCGCGCTCGGGAGAGCACACCGCGTCATTTTCCTCGCAAGCGATCGTGATGATGTCGCGGTTCCCTGGCATCTTGAGGACGTTGTAGCCATGGTGGGTGTTGGGGATATTACTACTAGGCGTAAACCGGCCAGGACAGGCCGGGTTAACTTTACCAGTAGTTGAGTATGCTTGAAGCCCATGAAGGTAGATGAGGATGATATATAGGGGCCCAAGGCCCAAAACCGGTTTAAGGCCTGTAGCCGTGAACCGGCATCAGTGTGTAACTTGTATTGTAAGTTAGAAATAGTGGAGACCGAACCGGACACGTGTATGATCCAGTCTCGGGACTTTGTAAACCGATGAGCGTCACCCGTGTATATAAGGGGACGGCCCGGCGGCGGTTCAGGACGATAGACAACAACTCGAGACTTAGGCGAAGCTTATTTGCTCCCTAGTCACCGAAACCCCATCAATTCCATCACAACTAGACGTAGGCTTTTACCTTCATCGAATGGGCCGAACTAGTATAAATTCTCGTGTGTCCCTTGGTCCGCTTTAACCCCTTCAAGCTAACCCGTAGCGATGGCTCCATGACTAAGTCCTTTCAAGAGGACATCTGCCGTGACAAAACCACGAAAGTTGGCGCCCACCGTGGGGCTATCGCACAATGGTTTCAAGTTCTTGGAGGGCAACTTCGAAGGACTCAAGGGTTACGCCATGGGCCGGATGACCAAGAGTCGTCGCGGTAGGCTCTACATCGACGATGCGGGGTGGGGCCCCGAGGCCGGCTCAATTGAGTACGGGTACCGAGTCCCCTTTGGTGGCATACACGTCTTCATCGGCAAGATCGGTGAACCGGGCCCTGAGCCTGACATCTGCACCGACCTCGTCGAAACGGCTCAGCATGCGCGATTTGCCCAGGTCAAACAGGCCATGAAGCGTGCCTTCGTGGGAGTCATCCATGGAGGGGAATACGAGGATAGTCGGAATCTGGTGATGAGACCGTCATTTATTTCGGCGACGAGTCATCAATCGGAGAGACCGAGTCGTTATATCAGTTAAAAGATGGCCGGATCAGGGGCTGTTCCGATGGCGACAGTATTCCTGACCTCTCTGATCTGCCAAACCGGGTTGGAATATTCATGGCCGGTACACAAGCGGCGATCCACTCTTCGTCCGCAGCAGAAATGCTCTCCGGATCAGTAACAGCGACGGCAGCTGGGGCAGGAGGCCCTGTGCGCCCGCCGGCTCAAGTTTTATTTGATCTGTTTGATGCGTTGGCTACGCTCGTGGCAGAGGCTAACCCGGCGGATCAGAATGCCCACAACGTGGAAATTGCAAAGATAAAGGATCAGATCACCCAGGCCAAGGCCGATCTGGCATCCGAAGATGCCAAGATGACCACAGAGCGGGCCGCTTTGGACGCATAGGCTTATCGGCTCATGCTGGATCAAAACGCATCGCATGAAGTTCTGAAGAGGAGGCACCGGTCCCGCCTGCCTCCAGATTACGATGCTAGGAACCTCTTTAACACCCCAGGAGCAGGGACCAGTAACCCGCCGGTAGTAAACCGGGCGGAGGCACCAGGAGCGGGTGTGTCGGTTCAACCGTGTTTGATGGGTCTGCCTCGACAGAACAACATTGTGTCTCAGCCCGTCCTCACACCGCCGGGTCACTATTCTACCCCAATAGACAATCTCGTTGCTGCCGCTTCATGACTGGAGGCCATCCTAGTTGAAGGTGATTCTCCAGCAGCGGTGGAGACACGCCGGGTTAAGGTGCTTCTTCGGACAGCCTTGATTCAACAGGAAGCATATTCATACAGCCGTGATCGAATTCATTCCACCCCTCGTCCGAGCCGGAGTTACAGCAAGCGTATGGATGAACCAGCCGTGTCTAGCAATGCGCGGAACCGTGAAGTGCCCCATGGAAATAACCCGGAGGTGGGGTTGGTGATGCTCAGGAAGTGGTAGACCGGGCCCGAGCACGTAGGGAGGCCGAGTTAGTGGCGCAGTATGATGCTCGTCAGCTCACACCGGTTCATCCAACCACATCAGTCGAGCCAGGAGTTGCCTCTAGTTCTTTGGGGGTACCGTGCCTTGTCCCCGCATTACGCAATGTGCGCCTGCCCAAGGATTTCAAGGGCCCGCGCAAGGTGCCGAATTACACTGCCGATATATCTCCAGAAACATGGGTGGAGAGCTATGAGATGGCCATCGAGATGCTTGATGTGGATGATGCGGCATGTGCGAAGTATTTCACCATGATGCTAGAAGGGATGGCCCGTACTTGGTTAAAAAGTTTACCAGCCAACTCTATCAGCTCATGGGAAGAGTTGAGGTCCCGGTTTATCCAGAATTTTAAGGATACATGCAAGCAACCTATGTTGATAGTGGACTTAGCGGCCTATGTCCAGGAGGAAGGAGAATCGGCGACCCGATGGGTGCGCCGGGTCTCAAAAATTTTGCATTCGTCAGACCGCATCAATGCTGATACAACAGTTATAACTTTGGAAGGCAACTGCCGGTTTGAGCCTCCGAAGTTGAAATTGGGACGACTAAAGCGCCATTGCAACGATATGGGGACCTTCATGGCTGCATTAGTGAAGTATGCCGTTTCTGATAGTACCAAGGATCCCGAGTCTGATGATGATAAGACAGGGAAGGGAAAAAAGAGCGGCAACGCCAAGGCGCAACACTACAATCCGGCGGGTCATGGAAATGGCGGCAAGCGTAAAGCGGATAACAACATGGACTTTGTGGCTAATACCAGTGCACATGACAAGGGCCACCGACAAAAGGGTAAACCGCCGAATCACAGCGGAGCACCTAATCCTAACCCGGACCGCCTGTCTTACCTGTTGAACCAGCCCTGTCCAAAACATGGGACGAAGGAGATGCCGGCCAACCACCTTTGGAAGGACTGCTACATCATGCAAGAGTTCAAAAATTCTAATGCTTTCCGGTATGATCACGGATCAGGTGGCGGTTCAGGATCTGGGTCTCATGGGCCGGGTTACGGTGGAGGAAATTCTGGTTCAGGCTTCAATAGTAATCAGGGTGGACACAACAATCAAGGTAACTAGAACAGCCAGGGTGGCTACAATCAGCAGCAGCCGCAATCGGTTTATCAGAGCAACCCAAAGCAGTTAAATAGTGGGCAATATCATGTCTTCACCACTAGTCTGGACAAGCGTGACCGAAAGGTTCATAGGCGAGCAGTGAACTCTGTTGAACCGGCAGTGCCCCGTTACTTATGCTAGTCCGAGCAGCCAATCGTGTGGAGCAGAGAGGAGCATCCTCCCCGGGTTGACAATCCGGGTCAACTGGCTTTGGTGGTGGCGCCTCAGGTGGGAGGTTATAAATTCACCAAGGTGCTCATGGATGGAGGAAGCAGTATCAACATCCTCTACTATGAAACCTTCCGTCGTATGGGGTTAATGGATAAAAAATTTAAACCGTCCAATACGCTGTTCCACAGCGTAGTGCGTGGTAAATCGGCATATCTTGTTGGCAAAATAGCTCTGGAGGTGGCCTTTGGAGATGATCATGATTCTAGACCAGAAATATTGACCTTTGAGGTGGTGAAAATCTAGAGTCCATATCATGCCCTGTTTGGACGGCCGGCTTATGCTAAATTTATGGCACGACCCTGCTATGTCTATTTGCAGCTCAAGATGCCAGGTCACAAAGGAACAATAACTGTCCATGGAAGCCGCAAGATCGCTTTGGAGTGTGAAGAAGGTGATGCGGCCTATGCTAAGTCGGTTTGTGCCACGGAGGAGTTGAAATTTTACAAGGATAATGTTGATCCGGCAGACATGACTCCGTTGAAAAAGCCAACTACGGAGCATGATCCGGCCCTGAAGTTTAAATCGGCTGCTGAGACTAAGCTTGTTGACTTTGTACCTGGCGATTCGTCCAAGCAGTTCAGCATCAGTGCAAACTTGGGTCCGAAATAGGGAAGTGCGCTCATCGAGTTCATCCGTGAGAATCGGGACATCTTCGCGTGGAAGCCTTCTGACATGCCAGGTGTACCGAGAGAACTCGCTGAGCACACCCTTAATGTTGATCCGAGGTATAAACCGGTGAAGCAGTTTCTCCGCCGGTTCAATGAAGAAAGACGTAAAGCTATTGGAGAGGAAGTAGCCAGGCTCTTGGCGACTGGATTTATCGTCGAAGTTTTCCATCTTGAATGGTTAGCTAATTCGGTGCTGGTCCTTAAGAAAAACGGCACATGGAGCATGTGTGTGGATTACACAGATCTCAACAAAGCTTGTCCAGCAGATCCTTTTGCCCTCCCCCGTATTGATCAAATTATTGATGCTACGGCGGGTTGTGAGCGTTTGAGTTTTTTGGATGCATATTCTGGTTATCATCAGATCAAAATGGCAGTTAAGGACCAAGAGAAGACAGCCTTCATAACTCCCTTTGGAGCCTTCTGCTATGTGTCTATGCCCTTTGGGCTCAAGAGTGCCCAGGCGACTTATCAGCGGTGTGTGCAGAATTGTCTTCATAAGCAAATCGGCCATAATGTTCATGCCTATGTGGATGATACTGTGGTCAAGTCAAGGAAGAAGGAGACTCTGGTTGACGATTTGAAGGAAACCTTTGATAACCTACGGACATACAAGATGATGCTCAATCCGGCCAAGTGTGTCTTTGGTGTACCGGCAAGCAAGTTATTGGGCTTTCTAGTGTCCAACAAGGGAATTGAGGCTAATCCTAAAAAGATCACAGCTATCACCTCCCTGGCCAAACCGAAGTGTATCAATGACGTTCAACGCTTGGCAGGCCGGATTGCCGCATTGAGCCGGTTTATTAGCCGCCTTGGGGAGACGGTGATTCCTCTGTATCAGATGCTGAAGAAAATGGATAACTTCATTTGGAGTTCTGCCGCTGACGAAGCGTTTGAGGACTTAAAGCGGCAGCTAGCCAATCCGCTTATTCTTGCTACTCCGGTTGACAAGGAACCATTGTTGTTATATGTGGCAGCTAATGCTCGAGCAGTCAGCGTGGCTATTGTGGTGGAGTGCAAAGAGGCAGGCAAAGAATATCCGGTTCAACATCCGGTTTATTATATCAGCGAGGTACTTATTGAGTCCAAGCAAAGGTACCCTCATTGGCAGAAGCTGGTATATGGAGCTTTCATGGTAAGCCGGAAGCTTAAACAGTACTTCCAAGGTCATCCCATCACGGTGGTCAGCTCTGCTCCTTTGGGAGAGATAATCCAGAACAGGGAGGCGACTGGGCGGATTGCCAAATGGGCTATAGAGCTTGGGCCTCATGGGTTGAAATACATACCACGGACGACAATCAAATCTCAAGCACTTGTGGATTTTATCAATGATTGGACGGAGCTGCAGGCACCTAAAGAGAAGCCGGATCACACCTACTAGACTATTCATTTTTGATGGGTCTAGGCAATTGGAGGGCTCGGGGGCTGGAGTCGTATTAACTTCCCCACGAGGTGATCAGTCCTGTTATGTTCTCCGCTTAATGTTCCCTTGTACTAACAATGCAGCTGAGTACGAAGCTTTACTCCATGGTCTTCGGATGGCTAAGGAAATGAATCTAAGCTGAGTTAAGTGCTTCGGTGACTCAGACCTGGTGGCTCAACAAGTGTCTGGCACTTGGGATTCCAAGGATCCACTCATGGCAGCATATCGTCGTGAGGTGGATATTGTTGCCGATCACTTCAAAGGTTATCAGGTGGATCATGTAGACCGACGGAAGAACGAAGCGGCGGACGCTTTGAGCCGATTGGGTTCTCAACGTAAACCGGTCTCGCCTAATGTCTTCTTGGATGTTCTTCATAATCCGTCCGTCAAGCTCCCTGGTGAAGAGGATCTGGCTATTCCTGATCCAGAAGATCAATTGGTGGCGGCTCTTCATGTTATCCCGGATTGGACGGTTCCTTATCTCGCGTACATGAACCGGGGCGAGTTACCATAGGATGAGATTCTAGCCAGGCAGATAATCCGGCGGTCCAAGTCCATGACTATTATTAACGGGGAGCTGCATCATTGCATTGTGTCAGGGGCGTTTCAATGATGTGTGTCTCCTGAGGAAGGTTGTGAAATTTTGCGCGAGATCCACGAAGGAGATTGTGGTCACCACGCCGGTTCAAAATCTTTGGTGGCTAAGGCATTTCGCCACGGTTTCTATTGGTTGACTGCTCATGCTGATGCGGAGGACCTGGTCAGACGATGTGATGGCTGTCAGAAGTTCTCAAGACGTGCTCATGTGCCGGCTCAAGAATTGAGGATGATTCCAATTACTTGGCGATTTTCAACTTGGGGGCTGGACATGGTTGGGCCTTTCAAAAGGTCCAAGGACAAGAAAACCCACCTCTTGGTGGCGGTTGATAAGTTCACAAAGTGGGTGGAGGCAGAGCCCGTTAGCAAGTGTGACACAGCCACGGCAGTTCAATTCATCAAAAAAGTGATTTTCCGGTTTGGCTTTCCACATAGCATTATCACTGATAATTGTACCAACCTGTCCAAGGGTGCCATGAAGGAGTTCTGTCAACGTGAGCACATCCGCCTTGATGTGTCATAAGTGGCTCACCCACAGTCCAATGGTCAGGCAGAGAGGGCTAATCAAGAGATCTTGCGTGACATCAAACCCCGGCTTATGGTTCCTTTGCAACAGACGCCGGGTTGTTGGGTTGAAGAGCTCCCTTCAGTGTTATGGAGCATCAACACCACACCCAACAGATCAATAGGTTATACACCGTTCTTCATGGTTTATGGAGCGGAGGCGATTCTTCCCAGTGACATCCGTCATGACTCACCTCGTGTTACGACATATGTTGAAGCGGACAACGAGAAAGCACGGCAAGACGCTCTTGACTTGTTGGATGAGGAACATGACATAGCGGCTGCCCGTTCGGCGATTTATCAGCAATACCTACGTCGCTATCACAGTCGCCGGGTTAGAACCAGAACCTTTCAAGAAGGATATTTGGTTCTTCGGCTCATCCAGGATCAGACGGGTATGCACAAGTTATCCCCACCTTGGGAAGGACCTTTTGTGGTCAGCAAGAATCTGCACAACGGGCCATACTACCTGATTGATATTCGAGAGCGCAAAGACTCGCGTACATCGGAGGAGGAGACCAACCGGCCATGGAACATTGCTCATCTTCGGCCTTACTATACCTGAGCCATAGGCTCTGCTTCTGTACATATTATGACAATGTAAATATTATGATCAATGCAATAAACCGGAGCCTCAGCTAAAGCGGGGTCTCTGTTATTTTTACATCATGTGTGGTTACACAGAGCTTATATCTTTAAAGCGTCGCCCGGTTTACCCCTTGATTCAGCTTATCAAAAGCTTTATATTATATCACTTGGGGGCTTTGGTCGTGTCCGAACCATAGCAACACCTTTTGATAGGCGAAAAGCCATAGCATCACTTGGGGACTTGGTCAAGTCTGAACCATAGTCACGCTCTTGATCAGCCTAGTGCCACAGCACCACTTGGGGGCTTTGGTCAAACCCGAACCATCGCTACACCTCTTGATCGACATAATGCCAATGCATCATTTGGGGACCTGGCTGACTCGAACCATAGCTACGCCTTTTGGGGGCTTGGTCGTGTCCGACCATGGTAATGCCTCTTGATCGGCTAAAAGCCTCATTTGCAAATGGTTTTATCTTTGCCTTTGCTTGAGTTCTGTTCTTTTTGCTAAAGACCTTTTTATTTTGTTGTGTTTTCAAACCAACATTATCAAACCGGTTCGACTATCAATTACAAATTGACGGAATACGGTCAAATCTTCATCCGGAAACTATTTTCTCGGTTTGATTTTCTGTTATCATCTTTTTATGGAGTAAACCGGAGTTTATTATAACCCGGAATGGTTTACATGGTAAATCGACCTTACGTTAACAGGAGCTGTTTTCTCCTCCAAAGTTTGGGTTATCAGCCCAGCTACAAGGTTGGCGAGCCAACATCGTGCCCGACAGTGGCAGGTATTATGTATTTCCATATTTTGTTATATGTTTTAACCTAAGTTATTGTCCATGGTTTTACATATATGGATATCATAACCCGCCCGGCGGTAAACCGTGAGGGGTTTTAAGCTTTTAAACTACAGAAAAATAGCTTGGAGGTATATGATTCAAAGTAGCATCAGTTGAAGATAAATATGCACGAAGGCATGCCAAGACCAAGTATATCAACTAGCCTATGACAAGGCGTTCCAGTGCCCAAATAAGATCATTGTTTTTTGCATATCACAACATGCATTGATTTAAACCAGATTCCGGTTCACGCTTGGTCACCGGCTTGACCTGACGGTTGCGGGTCATCTCGCGCCGGTTCAACTTCTTCCTCCCTACCCAGCGGCTGGAAATCAGCAGTTACCCAGTCGACTCCAGTTAATGCTTGAAACACAGCTTCATCACTGATCAGAAATGACGGTTCAATGTCAGGAGCGTAAGTATGCTTACGGATTGGTGGTATAAGGTTCTCATCTTCAGGAATTGGTACTGCAACCCGCTTGTTTTGCTCATCATATTGGGACTGATAGTGGGAAAGATTTGCCTCTTCAACCAATTGGCAAGCCAGCGGGCGCACTTCACAGTTTATAGCTCGGAGATCCTCTTCATTAAATTCCGTCCCGTCTTCCTTCAAGTTGGGATAGCTTTGGGCCGCTTCAACATGATCAAAATCAGGCACCCACGCTTTCGCCCGGATTAGGGCAATCAAAGCACCCGTTCTAGCAGCAGATTTCTTCAGCTCTTCAACCCGGGCAGGGAGCATAGATAACCTTTCAAGGGTGTCTTTGATCAAGGTGGGCGGCGGATTGTTGTAGGAAGCTGTATAGATGATCCGTTGAGCACCCGTGTACAATTGCTCTATCAAAGTGTAAGCAGCCTTCAACTTCTTCCGCACATCCGGTCCCAAGTGGCCAATACGAGTTCCTGTATCATTGTAAGGGTTAGTAAACCGACACATACATGAAAAGATCTGCTGAAATCAGAGAACAAGGATACTTACCAAATATAGCCGCAGTCATGGCATGAACCTGTCGCTTCACACTGGTTAATTCGTCAACCACCGGTTTAAGAGCGGCTTCTGCTTTTTCAGCCCTTTGTGTTAAAGCGGCCTTCTCAGTTGCCCAATCCGTCCGTTCTTTGTTGAAACCCTCCTTAAGTTTCTCCATTGCGCTTAAAGCGCTGGTCAATTCTTATTTTGCCTTGGAGGTTTCTACTTGTTGTGACTTAAGGTTCTCTTGCAGATCGGCGGTTTGACTTTCTTTCTTTCTCAGCTCAGCCTGCATACAGATAGTTATATGATGAAATGACAATACAGATTTGAAGTACCAATCACATAACAAGTTATGCCCTTGGTACTTTGGGGTTAATGCATATTTGCTCTTCATTGTACAGTTTCTACAAAGTCCCAAGCTCAATACAAGTATTCAACTTGCCACTTGGGGGCTAATGGCTATTTGTTCAAAGACTATTGATGCAGGAATTTCTATTTCTCTAAAGTCTTGGTTTAACTTCGTCAAGTTGAACCGGCCCTTGGGGGCTATGTCAGCAAAGTTCGGATGAATTAAGTTTTACATGGAATATTTAATCAAGTCCCGACTTAAGTTGATATCTTAAACCGTCACTTGGGGGCTATTGGATTTGATAAGTTATGAAATACAAGCAGAGAAGAATAAAGGAAATTACCTCATATTTATCCTTCATCATATTGAACAGACCGGCTTCATAATCACGGCTGGTGTACAGCCGGTTCAGATAACCAGAATGGAGATCTTGAGCGTTCAGAGCAGCATATGTTGACCAGTCGGCATTCCACTTGCCTTTGCCAATTGTAGAGAATTCTTCTTTAGCGGTGTGCCTTGACAAAGCGACAGGGTTTCCTGGATCGGTATGGCCAATGCCAGTAATCAAAACATCGTCATCCTTCTCTTCAGCAGCTTGTACTGGAGTCACCGGTTTGTCAGTATTTTTTGCTGGACTAGCCGGTTTGTCAGTCTGGATGGAGCCGGTCGGTTGATCAACAGGACCCGTAGTATCAACTTCTGCTTGTTCAGCAACAAAGTCATGGTCTTGTGGTGGTGGGTCATTCAGCACATCATCTGGGTTGGCCTCTTGAGGATCCAATGTCTTCTCCGGTTCAGCAGCTGTATTTTCTTCTGCCGGTTTATTCAGACGGGCCCTTTTGTTGGGTCTGGGTTTGGCTCTGTGAGAAATTTAAAAGGATCAGTTCAGCACATATAGAGTAATATGTCAAAGATGTGAGAAGGAATATGACTTACCCAAGCACCGTTTTAAGCGGAGGAAGCTTGGTGGCAGATGACTCGCTGGAGGATGAATGAGAAGTGCCTTGATAATTGGAGTCAGGCGGATTAAGAGGTTGACGAAACAACCCGCTTTAGGGCATGCAGTGACAAGAGAATTAGAGACATCTGAACGACGTTTCCGAACCGGACTATTCGGTAAACCGGCAGAGGTAACTACCTGGCCGCTGTGTTGGGTTGTGCGGCGAGCTTCGTGCTGTTGTGTCTTCACAATAAAGTTTGGGTCCAAGTAAGTAAGAGGATGGGAAAATTTAACTTTCCGGTTTGCCCGACAGGTTTATAGTGAAGGCAAAGGATTTGAATCAGAGGAAAGAACGATTACCTCTACAACATCAACGTGACTGACTTCAGCGTCGTCCTGTCAATAATCATCATCAATAAGGCGTATGAAAAATAAACCAAGTGAGTCAAGTTCTACCTCAAGATCCGGGTTACCCACATTATCGTCAGCTGGTGGATCGGAGGAGGCAGTGGTTCTTTTCTTATTAGTAGGTTTCTTCACAACTCTAGTCTTTTGCCGGGTTGGCTTCGTTGGTTTGTCTTGTGGAGGTTTCCTATTCCAGAATGTATCATCACCCTATCAAATATAATAACATCGTCAGAGAATATTTGGATAAAGGCATTTTTTAGATGAACAGAAAGTATGACTCTTACAGCTGGCGGCTTGTTAATGGCGCAGAAAGGGGGTAGTCCGGTTTGAGCACAGACATTTTCCGGTTCATTTAGAATCTTTTTGACAGCTTCGGTAACTTCGTCGTCTGTGAGTTGGATATCAATGTGCCGCTGAGCATCCTTTACATCTCCTATGTACTCACACATCAAACTGGGGCGCTGGCTTATGGGTAGTAGGCTCCAAGAGATCCAGTAGTGTCGACGTACTGGGAACCAGGGTACCCAGACTTGCCTGTCTGCGGCCCATGTCGCGTTCCTGGTACGGCCCGATAAAGCCCAACTGATCAACCAGCTGCTCAAGACCCTCGCGAGGGGGCCAGCCCTGGCGAGGAGAACGACCAAGACCTCCTCAGGGAGCGGCCTCACCTAAGCTGCTCCGGAGGGGCGACCAAGACCTCTCCCAAGAGTGGCCTCAGCTAGGTTGCATCGGGAGGGCGGACATCTCAAGGCAAGGGCTACCTCAGGAGGAGGCAGTGACGCAAGCGATGACGGACCGTGCCAGCGGGAGCCAGCGGGCGCAGTTTCCATATCAGTGCAAAGGAGACCGCACAAGCGTAGGTTCCCGAGGGGCGAGACAAAGGTTTCCCCTTTGGTGCAATGAGACCGAAGACCGCAAGGACGGCAGGAAGGATGTCATCACCGAGCCCACCACCGCGTCACCGCCTGCCCTCTTTGCAGGCGAAGACCACCTTTTGTCGGGATAGGAGCGTCCTTGTGTTCCCGCTCAAATGGCCGTTGTGGGATTCCCTTCCCGCCTAAACATTTCGAGGGAAGAGGACCCTGGCCGTCTATATAAGAAGCTAGGGTTCCTAGCATAGAGGGCGAGAGGACCAACCCATTAGCACTTAGCAAAGCAAAGGAGCAAGAACACCAACCTCCTCATCCTTCTTGGGCTCGCCTCCTGAGCTCGGGAAACCACTGTACTTGTTCATGCTCGTGCCCTCGTGAGGCCAATCCACCAAAGCAGGAGGTAGGGTTTTACACCGCAAGGTGGCCTGAACCTGGGTAAACTCTTGTGTGTTCTACTTGTTTGCTTGCTTGATTGCATCCCATTACCACCACCACGAGTAGGGCGAGGCGCTAGGTAGACGCGTAGAGGGAGAGATCTTTGTCGCGCCCCTGTGTTCGAATCTTAAGGGTTTTGCAGAGCCCGAAATTCGACATTTAGCGCGCCAAGTAGGGGGCGTGTCGAAATCTCGCCTCTCCGACGACCTCGCCTCCCCTCCTCTGCCCTACGTCTCCATGGAGACACATGTCTGCTGCATCCGCGCGGAGGCTGGAGCCGTCCCTGTTGCCCGGGCGGCGTCGGCGGACCGCGTCGCTCACGGGCGCTTTGTCCTGCATGCCGGCGACCCCACCGCCGGCCTGGCCACTGGGGAGCGGCCTGCTACGCCACTCCCGCTTCCCCTGGCCTCACCGGCAGCGCTTCTAGCGGCCCAAGAGATGCTCCGACACCGGCCGCCCGCGGCGGGGCTTGACGCTTGGGTGGCTCGCCTCGGCGAGTTGCTGGACGCTGTCGGCGGGGCGCCACCGTGCCGCGGGGTCGCATGCATCATCGGAGGATCCCAGGCGCCGGCGTCGGCCCGTCACGCTAAATCACACCTTCGACGGCTGGGGGCTGCCGCCCGGCCGCAGGAGGCCCTGCGGGGGCTAGACGCGCAGGGGCACGCCATCGTATTCGGCCTCGGTGACCACACCAGAGCTACGACCGGCACATGCATCCTCCCCATGTTATGTACCCCCACCATCTGCGGGGTGGCCGTCACAAGGACCCTCGTCGAAGGCGGCGCTGGGCTCAGCATCCTCTCTGCGGAGGCCTTTGGCCGCCTGCCGGTGGCCTACGGGCGGCTCCTCCCCACCAAACCCTTCTCAGGGGTCGCGGGCTCGGCTGTCCCGCTCGGGCAGGTCCGCCTCCCCGTCACCTTCGGGACGCACGCCAATTACCAGACCGAGCTCATCGACTTCGATGTCACGCCTATCCACCTGCCCTACAACGCCATCCTCGGCTTCCCGGCCCTGGCCAAGTTCATGGCGGCGACTCACCCGGGCTACAACATCGTCAAGATGCCCGGGAGCAGTGGCACCATCACCATCAAAGGAGACACCAAGGCCGCCCTTCAGGTCATCGAGCACGCTTATCGAGCCACTGTCACGGCTCGCCTAAGCGCAGAAGGGGCTCGGGAGGCCGCCGAAGCTGCTCCAGCCAAAAAGAAACAACTCTTCTCTCAGGATCGCGCCGAGACCAAGCAGGTACCCGTCAATGAGGGAGACACGGGTTCTACTTTCACCATTGGTACGGGCCTGCTTCCAGAGCAAGAGAAGGCGTTGGTGGCCTTCCTCAGGGCGAACAAGGACGTGTTCGCATGGAAGGCGACCGACCTGGTCGGGGTGCCTAGGCACGTCATCGAACACCACCTCATGGTGTGCCCGAACGCATGACCTATCAAGCAAAAGACGCGTCGGCAGGCTCCGGAAAAGCAGACCTTCATTGTCAAGCAGGTCCAGAATGGTTGGCCAACCCCGTCATCGTCCCGAAGAAAGGAGGCAAAGAGCGCATGTGCGTCGACTTCACCCGCCTCAACAAGTTCTGCCCTCAGGACCTGTTCCCTCTCCCTCGCTGTCGGATCACGGGTTCCGGCAGACCCTTAAGGTTCGAACTCTGGGGTGCGCGCGGAAATCGTGCCCTCTACCTCCCCGTCTCGTAATGATCTAACTAATGCAAGAAGAACAACACAAGAGACACAGGGTTTATACTAGTTCGGGCCACCATTGTGGTGTAATACCCTACTCTAGTTTGTGGTGGGTGGATTGCCTCTTGGTCTGATGAGGAAGAATAGTACAAGGAAGAACGACCTCGCGAGGGTCTATTCTAGGCTAGGGGATGAACTGCTAAGGGGAGTTCGATCGCCTTTCTCTTTCTCTCTCTCTCTCTACTTGCTCTAGATACTGAATCTGATCCTCTACCCTGGGCTTGGCTAGTCCTATTTATAGGCAAAGGCCCTGGGCCTCTTCCCAAATATTGAGCGGGAAGGGCGCCAACATTTGGTCAATTCGAAGGGGAACATCTGGTACACTTATCCTGACTAAAGTTGGTCTTCGCCTGCCAAAGGCCCTGTGGTGACACCGTCCTGGGCTCCATGGTGACCTCCTTCCCACCGTTGGACTGGTCTTGGTCTCGTTGCACCGAAATGGGTGCCTTTGCTTGATCCTCTCACCTGCGCTTGCCCCCTTTGCGCCAAAGAGGAAAGGGGGACACTGCGCGGGCTGGCGCCCGCCTGGCACCCTTGGTCGTCATGGCTTGCGTCTTGGGCACCTCGTGAGGTACCCGCCTTGATCTCTCCGCCTCCTCGCGAGCCGGCCTAAGGAGGCCGTGCTTGAGGAAGCGCCATGTCGTCCGCCTCGCGAGGCTTTGCCCCTCGCGAGGGTCTTGAGCCTTGTGTTGATGAAGATGGGCCATGCTGGGCCCCCATTTGAGCCACGCCGCAGGCCGCAGGTAGGAAAGTCTGGGGACCCCCGTTCCCAGAACGCCGACAGTAGCCCCCGGGCCCAAGGCGCGCATGGACTTGGCCGTGCCGAGAGGCGAAAGGGCAAGGGCGAAGCGCCGCGGGCCCTAACATCCTGCGGCCTTGGGCGCCGCGTGGTGGTTGATTGGACGTGGGCGGCACTGTTCACCCACGCTCCCTTATTCTGCGCCGCGCTAGGCTGCCCCACAGTTGTACACAGCCGCCCCTTTTCCTGTTGCTTGACCGTCTCCTGCTCTTCCTCCCTCCGAACTCTGACCCTTGCTTCCAATCCCATCTCGCATCTCCTCTCTTCCACCCGCCGCCATGGCTCCAAAGAAAGGGAAGGGGAAGAAGCCTGTGGCTCCATCTCGCCCGCCGCCGCCGGTGGCGCCTGCTGTCGGCCGCTCAATCATACTCAACCTGGAATGCCTGGGCAAGCTCAGCCCGGCTCTGGCCACCGCCTTCAACGAGTGTGGGAGGACGACGACTTGGCCTACGTGTCACTTCCCCACCGATAGGATAATCACCGAGGTCCATTACTTTGCCGACGCCTTGTGGGCGGGTTTGGTGCCTCCCTTCTCCGATTTCTTCAATGCCATCCTCAATCATTATCAGATCCACATGATGCATCTAGGTCCTGAGTCCATTGCCCTCCTTGCAGTCTTCGCTTTTGTTTGTGAGGCGATGGTGGGCATCCCTCCTTCTGTTGCCTTGCTGCGCCACTTCTTCTCCTTGCATCTTGCCGACCCCACGCAATGCTCGGCATGCATGAGCTTTGTAGCTTCACCCGAGACCGCAGCCTCTGGTATCGACTTCAACCTTCCTCTGCCTTCAGCCGGGTTCCGCGAGCGGTGGTTGTATGTTAATGTCAGGGTGCCCAGCCCCCGGCTCGTGAAGCCGACATCGCCTGCTGTGCCCAACTCGGGCTGGGGTCAGGAGACGCTCGTGAGCCCCCGGCTCGCCTTCGTCTGGCACCGCTTCATGTCCTTGAAAAAGCTTGGCATAACGGCGCCCAAGGTGGTGAAGGAGTTCCTATTGTGCCGCATTGCCCCTCTCCAACGCCATTCTCGCCGAATGTGGGCCTTCAGCGGGCATGGTGACCGCATGAGGCTTCAGGAAGAAGACCTGACGCCCGAGGCGCTGAGGAAGGTGCTCTTGGTCCTGGCAGGCGATCCCAACCCCGGGGGCATCCGGCAAGGGGGAGCTTTGCTGTACCTTTACCAGAACAGGGGTGACTTCGTGAGGCAGATGCCCTCCTTCGACGAGTGGGGGCTATGACCTATCGGCCTCCAGGGGCCTCGCGAGAACCCTGTGGTGGTGATTTCCCCTCCGGTCGGCCTGGGTGAATCCTCCTCGAGTGGTGGCGCAGGGAGGCAGGAGACAGCGGGGGTCGAAGGAGCCGCGGATGATGTGGCCGCACCTGGCGATGCTCTTGACAGGGCATCTCACAAGGTCCGCGCTGTCGTTGCCGCGGGTGGAGTGCTACCGCTTCCGATGCTTGAGGCCGAGGCTCCTGAGCCCCCGGCCGTGATCTCTGGCGAGGCAACTGCCCGTGCGCATCAGGCATGTGGCCTCGACGCAAGTGGCCTTAGTGCTCCGTCCTCTTCGTTGGCTGATTCCTGTGCATCTCTCTTGGGCCGTTTCCGCGTGGACTTTGAGGCCCTCCGGAGAAAAAGGGAGGCCCTGGGCGACGACTTCCCTTGCCGCTTGCTGAAGCGCTGGAAGTACTTTGCTGTCGATGAGTAAGTCTTCTCCTTTTCTGTTCCCTATCCTGCTTGCCGCATCCGCTGATCCTTGCTCTGCAGGCCTCTCCCTACTGAGCTCGATGAAGCCACCGAGTTGACGCCTTCCTTGGCTTCGTCTCCTCCGCCACCCCTGGGTGCCTCGAGCTGCACTACCCTTGTGGTTTGGGCGAGCGTCGGCGCGGACCGTCACACAGCACGTGGTGACTCTTTTGTTCCCGCGGTCTCCTTCCGCGGGCCTTCCCTCGACATGGGCAGCCTGCCATGGGCTTCCCGTCTGGTCGCGGGCTGCGACTGGCGGAGGCACCCCCTGAGCCCTTCTCCTGAGGTCAGGTTGGACTCAGGCCGAGCTTCTGACATGGCGCGGCCGGCCGTCGTGAGGGCGCCAGCCCCCAGCCCCCTGCCCGGGGCCACAGCGATGGTCCGAGGTCCTCGACGCCCGCTTGGGGCGGATGATGGCGTGGCAGATGTGCTTGAGCGTGCTCGGGAGCGCCGTGCCCGTCACCACGAGTTCCTCCGAAGGACGAGTGGCACCGTAGACCTGCTGGGGCAGGAGCTCGCTGAGGAAGACGCGCGCCTGGAAGCCGAGGGCCTGCGCCAGGCCGCAGAGCGGCGCGAGTTGGAGGCCGCCGCTGCCCTCGCGCGTCGTCAGCGAGACCTTGATGATGAATAAGCGAAGGCGTCGCTGGAGGCTTCCCTGGCGGCTCGGTCTCAGGCCATTGAGGAGGCCCGAGGCGCAGACCGATGGCGAGAAGCAGCAGAAGAACAGGCACGGGAGCTCTTGGCCCGGTGTCGTTCGTTGGAGGAGCAAGCGGAGCTGCGCGAGGCAGCCCTTGCATCGATGGAGGTGGCTTCTGGTGACCCGGCAGATCTTAGGAAGCGCGAGGAAGCGTTGGTGCTGGAGGCCGCCGAACGTGCTTGCGAGCACGAGCAGCTGGAGACGAGGGAGCGCCTAGTGACGCAGGCGGAAGATGATGTCGCCGCGCGGGAAGCGCGTGTCCTGGAGGAGGTTTGCCGTCGGGTGGCGACAGCGCGCCAAGGCCTCGAGCGTGAGTTCGAGAGGAAGCTGGGGATGATCCGAGTCGAGGCTGAGGGTAGAACCGCCGCCTTGAGGGCCCAACGAGATGAGGCGACGCGACGAGCCAGCGCCTCCCGGACTGCTCTTGAGGCAGCGCAGAAGGAGCTGGCCACTTCCCAGGCCGAGGTGCTCCGCCTTCGCCAACGTGTGGAAGAGGCTGTGGCCGTCAAGCGTCAGAATGCCGACGAGATACGCCAGCGGCAAGTCCTGGAGCATGAGCACGGCCCCATGCTCACCACACTCAGGGAGAGGGCTAACATTGCCTTGGGCAACATCTGTGAGGCTGCCGTTGGCGAGCCACACACGATCAACTACGCCGGCAACTTGCAGTTCTTCACCTCCGTGGTGACGCAGCTGGAGGAACGGTCGATCAGAGCCGATAGTATGGTGGAGCAGAGGAGCCGCGCCCTGCTCGGGCGCGCCTTTTCCCGCGTCTTAAGCCATCTTTGGAACATGGACCCCCCACTTTGACTTCGACGCCGCCATCGCCCCAGTTCCCCAGACCGTTCGGGGCGACCTAGCTGAATGGGTGGAGAACAACGTGGATGCTCTCGTCCGGGCCTTCACTTCTGATGATGATGATGTGGTCGTGCCTGCCGACGAAGGTGGCATGGTGGATGACCCCGACGCCGTTGATGGTGGCGCAGACGACGAAGGCGAGTCCAGCGACGCCAGCGATAGCTCGGGAGGCGCCCCTGAGGATGCATTGGGGGATTTGTCTGATTGACCATGTATTATCCTCGTCTTTTTACCCTGCATAGATAGAACTCAGGCGTTCGGCCTGACGGTTGTGAGAGCATTTTGGGAGGAGAAGCCCCTCATGTAAGAACTCGTATCTAATATATCTGCAGTAATTAAATCATACGCGTGCCAATGGTAGGCTGGTTCACCCTTGTTCCTTCTTGGCTCCAAAGCCGCCCGCTGGAGGGTGCCGCGCCTCGGGTGCTTTCTAGTTGAAATCTCGGGATGCGGGGTCGTTGCTGACAGGAAACCCCACAGGCGTGGGCCGTCCTCGCGGGCTCTGAGTCTTCTCCTGAGGGAGACGTCTTCACAGGCGTTCGCCCTCCTCACAGGCTCCGGGCCTTTTCTCGAGCGAGACGTCTTCACAGGCGTTCGCCTTCTTCACAGGCTCAGGGCCTTTTCTCGAGCGAGACGTCTTCATAGGCGTTCGCCTTCTTCACAGGCTCAGGGCCTTTTCTCGAGCGAGACGTCTTCACAGGCGTTCGCCTTCTTCACAGGCTCAGGGCCTTTTCCCGAGCGAGACGTCTTCACAGGCATTCGCCTTCTTCACAGGCTCAGCGCCTTTTCCCGAGCGGGACGTCTTCACAGGCATTTGCCTTCTTCACAGGCTCCGGGCCTTTTCTTGAGCAAGACGTCTTCACAGGCGTTTGCCTTCTTCACAGGCTCCGGGCCTTCTGTGAGAAAACAATCTCCGCAAGCACCAAAGGTCACCTCGCGAGGGAGCGACAACGGCAGTCTGGGCTGTGCTCAAGCTAGGCCTGGCCCGGCTCATGAGGGGCTCGCGAGGGGAGGCAGCTGTGGTGAGGTGGTGACCAGAACGCGGGAAACGATTCAAGCAAGACCAAACACCCCTCCCTGAACACACGCAAAGTTCAAATTCGAATTCAACTTAAATCCAGCGGGGGAAAAGGTTACAATCAAAGGGAAAGGCAATGAAAGCAAACAAAAAGGCCGCGTCCGGCACCTAATCTACTCTTCGATGTCTTCTCACTAGCGCGGAGCTAAGTGTTGTCCACTGGGCGTGGGAGGGAGCCCCAGGGCCTGAGGCCGGCACCCCTGAGACTCCAGGGCGTGTACAGCCCCACTCATTATTACGTGAGAGTGTCACGGGGCGGCGAGCTTCACAGGCACTGGGCCTTCTTCACAGGAACCGGCCTTGCTTCATATCGCCAGACGAGGGCCCCGCCTTGCACCACACTCTAGTGTCACCAACGACGACCGAAAACCAGGACGCCACCGGTGGGGTAGAGCGGTCGCCAGCGGTTCCCCCGACGACCACGGGTCCTCCGCCAGGGGCAGGCCCTCAGGCGCCTCCCCAGCGGAGGGCCTACCTTCTAAGAACGCCTTGCTCCGAACGCTGCGGTGGTGATGTAGGATCCCTACCCCTTTCCTGCAGCCGCCTGCGTCCTCCTTCCGAGGGGTAGGAGGCCGCGGGAGCGGGGCAGCTGCTTGCTGCGGCGACCTGCACCTCCTGTGACCCATGATTAGCGTATGCCTGCTCATGAGGAATTAACGGTACCCGATAGTCGTTGCCTCCAGTGTGACCGATGGAGCCGTCCTCGGGTTCCTGGAAGGGCTCGGCCTCTGGCGTTTTGTCCCCCCAGCTGGGGCTGAAGAGTGAGCCCTGTTCGCCCTCGTGAGCGTGCCCTTGGTCCATCATGCGGGGCACGTATTCTTCTGGCGCCGCCACCTCGAATGTCGTGCTGTAGTGCTCCATGCGCCACGCGACGTTGCTCGCTGTGCCAACCGTGGCGTGGTAGCATGGTTGCCCGCTCGCGCCGTGGGCCGCTCCGAGCCCTTCTCCTTCTCGCGCCGGGGGCGGGGGCAGCGCCACCGCCAGTCTAGCGCCGACGGATTCGCTGGTGCCGGGGTAGTCTTGAGGCCCGTGGGGGCGCGCAGGGCCTCCTCGTGCGTCGCCCTGAGCTGGAGGCGGAAGCCGAGTGCAGAAGGGGTGAGCCCTCGCTGCCGACCGTGCCTGCCGTGGAGTGAGGGTTGCAGAAGCTTGCACGCGTCGCCCGCGGCCTGCAGCACCCTACGGACCGCGAGCTGCCTGTGGCACGGGGTCGCCCGGAGCGGGAGGCTCCGCGCAGATGGGCCATGCCGCCAATGGGCCTTGGTTGCCCGCCTGGTCGCCGGACATGGTGACGATGACGCAGCGGGAGATGGAGCGATGGGAAGGCAGATTCCGGCGCACCCCTACCTGGCGCGCCAAATATCGGATCACGGGTTCCGGCAGACCCTTAAGGTTCGAACTCTGGGGTGCGCGCGGAAATCGTGCCCTCTACCTCTCCGTCTCGTAAGGATCTAACTACTGCAAGAAGAACAACACAAGAGACACAGGGTTTATACTAGTTCGGGCCACCATTGTGGTGTAATACCCTACTCTAGTTTGTGGTGGGTGGATTGCCTCTTGGTCTGATGAGGAAGAACAGTACAAGGAAGAACGACCTCGCGAGGGTCTGTTCTAGGCTAGGGGATGAACTGCTAAGGGGAGTTCGATCGCCTTTCTCTTTCTCTCTCTCTCTCTCTCTCTCTCTCTACTTACTCTAGATACTGAATTCGATCCTCTACCCTGGGGGTGGCTAGTCCTATTTATAGGCAAAGGCCCTGGGCCTCTTCCCAAATATTGAGCGGGAAGGGCTCCAACATTTGGCCAATTCGAAGGGGAACATCTGGTACACTTATCCTGACTAAAGTTGGTCTTCGCCTGCCAAAGGCCCTGTGGTGACGCCGTCCTGGGCTCCATGGTGACCTCCTTCCCACCGTTGGACTGGTCTTGGTCTCGTTGCACCGAAATGGGTGCCTTTGCTCGATCCTCTCGCCTGCGCTTGCCCCCTTTGCGCCAAAGAGGAAAGGGGGACACCGCGCGGGCTGGCGCCCGCCTGGCACCCTTGGTCGTCATGGCTTGCGTCATGGGCACCTCGTGAGGTACCCGCCTTGATCTCTCCGCCTCCTCGCGAGCCAGCCTAAGGAGGTCGTGCTTGAGGAAGCGCCATGTCGTCCGCCTCGCGAGGCTTTGCCCCTCGCGAGGGTCTTGAGCCTTGTGTTGATGAAGATGGGCCACGCCGGGCCCCCATTTGAGCCACGTCGCAGGCCGCAGGCAGGCAAGTCTGGGGACCCCCGTTCCCAGAACGCCGACACTCGCATCGACCATATCGTGGACTCAACGGCCGAGTGCGACCTGCTTTGCTTCCTCGATGCCTTCTCGGGCTACCACCAGATCAAAATGGCAGTGCAAGACGTAGAGAAGACGTCGTTCCTGACCCCATGCGGGACCTATTGCTACATCTGCATGCCCTTTGGGTTGAGGAACGTAGGCTCCACCTTCCAGCGGCTGATGCACATCACCCTTGGCCCTCAGCTCGGGCGGAACGCCGAGGCCTACGTCGACGACATCATGGTCAAGTCCAAGGAGGCCAGGACCCTCATCGGGGATTTGGAGGAAACGTTCGCCAACCTACACAAGGTGAACTTATGCCTCAACCCGGAAAAATGTGTGTTTGGGGTCCCCTCGGGCAAGCTGCTGGGATTCCTGGTCTCACACTGGGGCATTGAAGCCAACCTGGAGAAGGTCAAAGCCATCGAGAGAATGGAGCCGCCCACGACCTTGAAGCAAATGCAGAAACTTGCGGGGTGTGTGACGTCTTTGGGGCGTTTCATCTCAAAGCTCGGCAAGCGCGCCCTCCCCTTCTTCAAGCTCATGAAGAGGAAGGGGCCCTTTGAGTGGACTCCGGAGGCCGACGCTACCTTCCAAGATCTCAAGAAGTACCTCACTAGCCCGCGGTTATGGTGGCACCAAGGCCTCAGAAGCCCTTGATCCTTTATCTCGCCGCTACGCCTCACTCCGCCAGCGCGGCGCTGGTGGTGGCAGGAGAGGAAAGGGTTAGGGGCCAGAGCTCGCGGAACGATCTGATGCCCTCCAGAACTCCGCTGCCTCATGACACGACCTCCGAAGTCGGCATGGCCGCAACATTTGGCAACCCTGCCGGCCTGTGTAAAGCTCCTGAGCCATCAGAAGCGCCTGAGGATCCCGCATCACCAACCCTCGTGGAGCATCCTGTATACTTCGTCAGCACCGTGCTCCGTGATGCTCGCACGCGCTACCCCATGCCCTAGAAGCTGTTGCTGGCACTCCTCGTTGCTTCTAGGAAGCTGCGCCACTATTTTCAAGGCCATCCCATCAAGGTCGTCTCAGCCTACCCCCTTGAGAAGGTGCTCCGGGGCCCGAACGTCGCCGGGAGGGTTGCTGAGTGGAACATCGAGCTGCAGGCATTCCAGCTGAAGTTCAGCACCACGCGGGTCATCAAGGGGGCAGTGCTGGCTGATTTCATGGCAGAGTGGACCGACGCTTCGGGGCAGGGGGCTGACGAGGACTGCTCGCTAGCCCCAGGTGACGAAACTCCGGATGGATGTGTGGTATATTTAGATGGTGCTCTCGCGCCTCGGCGCGGGGGCTGGCGCTGTGCAGATATCGCCCACTCAGGACAAGCTCCGCTATGCTGTGCAACTTTGCTTCCAGCACGGCGAAAAGGTCTCCAACAACATCGCAGAGTACGAGGGCCTAATCGCCGGGCTCAAGGCCGCGACCGCGCTAGGGGTGAAGCGTCTCACCATCAAAGGCGACTCACAGCTCCTCGTCAACTTCTCCAACAAAGAGTACAAGCCTAAGGACGAACACATGGAAGCGTATCTGGAGGAGGTGCGCAAGATGGAGAAGCAGTTCCTAGGACTGGAGCTGCAGCACGTGCCGAGGGGCACGAATAAGGAAGCAGACGACATTGCCAAGCGGGCCTCCCGACGAGAGCGCAAGAACCAGGTGTCTTCGAGGAGCGCTTGCTTAGGCTATCCGCGGCACCACTTACTCCAGAGCTGGCATCCACGCATGAGGGGCTGCCAGCGGCTCCCGAGGTCGGCACACCACCCTATGGACCGCCCTCTGGAGCCCGCCTGCTGCTCGCCGCTGAACCTGGGGAAGATTGCTGGACTGAGAAGCTCAAGGCATACCTACTGCGTGGTAGCTTGCCGGAGAAGGAGGAAGACGTGGAACGCGTGGCTCGGCAGGCCTCGGCCTACTACATCCAAGACGGTGAGCTCTAATGGAGGCGCCCTAACGGCTCTCACTATAATGCATCTCGAGAAGACAAGGACAAGAGCTGCTGGCCGACATCCACGAGGGGGGGGATTGCAGCCATAGTTCGTCGTCCCGCACCCTCGTGGGCAAGGTCTTTCACAATGGCTTCTACTGGCCCATAGCATTGGACGACGCCACGGAGCTCGTGCGAGCCTGCGAGGCATGCCAGTTCCATGCCAAGCAAATCCACCAGCCAGCGCAAGATCTTCAGACCGTCCCGCTCTCCTGGCCATTCGCGATCTGGGGGCTAGACATCCTGGGACCATTCCCCCGAGCGGCAGGGGGCTACCATTTCCTCTATGTCGCCATCGACAAGTTCACCAAGTGGGCTGAGGTGGAGCCGGTCCGCACGATTACCGCAGGATCGGCAGTCAAGTTCATCAAGGGCCTCGTGACCTGCTTCAGCGTCCCCAATCGCATCATCACGGATAACAGTTCGCAGTTCACGAGCAATCTCTTCAGATCATATTGTGCTAACCTTGGAACGCAGATCTGCTACGCCTCAGTGGCCCATCCTAGGAGCAATGGGCAGGCCGAACGTGCCAACGCAGAGGTCTCGTGCGGCCTCAAGACGCGCAGCTTCAAGAAAAAGCTCGAGGCCTGCGGCAGGGGCTGGATCGACGAGCTCCAGTCCGTGCTGTGGTCAATCCGCACCACCGCAACCAAACCTATGGGAGAAACCCCGTTCTTTCTCGTTTATGGTGCGGAGGCGGTCCTCCCTCACAAGGTCAAGCGTCGCTCCCCACGGGTCTTGGCTTTCGATGAGGAACGCCAGGACGCCGCCTGGCGGATGGACCTCGTGCTCGGTGAGGAGGGCCACCACTAAGCTGCGCTCAGGGCAACGCGATATCAGCAGGCGCTGCGGCGGTATCATTGCCGCAGCGTCCGCTCGAGAACATTGGAAATTGGTGACTTGGTCTTGAGGCGGGTCCTCTTCAGGGAAGGGCTACACAAGCTCTCGCTTATGTGGGAGGGCCCGTTCAGAATCGCCCGTGTCTCTAGGTCTGGCGCTGTGCACTTGGAGACGCAAGATGGGATACTCATCCAGAATTCCTGGAACATTCAGCGCCTCAAGAGGTTCTATCCATAATCAAGCCTCCGTGCCTGTGAAGACAATCAAGGCTCCGTGCCCGTGAAGGTCTCCGCTCGTGACACTCTCACGTAATAATGAGTTGGGGCTGTACACGCCTCGGAGTTTCCTGTGCGTTGCCTACGGGCCCTCAGATCGGGCTCCCACCCACGTCCCAGTGGCAGTCCTTAGCTCCGTGCTAGGAAGAAGAAGTAGCTAGGGGTCGGACGCGACCTTTTTTCCTTTTTCACCTTGGTGTTTGGCTGTCAGCCTTTTCTACTTCCTTGGATGTCAGCCCTTCCTCTACCCCGTGCTATGAAGTTTTTCGAGTTTATTGCGATTTGCTCTGGTTTCGCTCGCTTTTCTTGCGCTGCTCTCGAGATTAGTTCTTTGGGCCAGGCCACGCCGCTTGTCCTCCCTCGCGCGCCTCGCGCATGGGGGCTGGGATACGGCCGGTTTCAGCTCTCGGCTACTGTGACCTCACAACCTCACCTTGCCAAGCCTGCTCAGGCTCTGGCGTCAGGCTCTTCAGCCCTCATGACTTACTTCGCCAAGCCTACTCAGGCCTTGGCATATCAGTACTCGCTCCGCGCTCTCAAGTGAGCTCAAGGGCGCGGGCCCTCCTCAACTCACCAAGACTCATCTACGCTCGGGGGCTCTGAGCCCGGCGGTCCTCATGATTCGCCTGGGGGCTCGTGACATCAGGAGGCCACCCGCCTCAAGACTTCGTCTCACGACAAGCGCAGTACACAAGCTGAGTAATTTCATCCAGAATGAAAATAACAACAGACTTCCATTTCATGCATACATGCCATTGTTCATTACACGCCCGCCGAGGCAGCTTAAACTAAATGCATGAAGGAAATGAAAAAAATCAAAACAAGGGCCAGGCAGATTCGGAGCCCGTGGATCGGCGTAGTCAGCACCTCAACCAAGTCGGAGCCCTACTCTTCGCGCTTCACCGAAGAGCGGCGGTGCGATGGCCCCTCCTCCTCGGCGAGCCGGGCGCAGCGGAGCGGCCGCCCAGGATAGCCGCCGCTGCTGCTGCCATAGAGGGGGGACCCGCGGAGCCTGCTGAGGCCGAGCTCGTCATCAGAGGAAGAGCTGCTCCTCAGTATGTTGTCGCCACCCTCCTCCTCGTCATCCACCTCTGGGAAACACCCAAGGCACCTTCCTTCCTTCGAGAAGGCCTCGACAAGCAGCGACGATACCCCCCGTATTTGAAGTGGAGGGTGCACTTTCCTCGCAGCCGGCGCGCACGGGCGAAAGGTTGCCAACCACGACCAAGGAACACGTCGCCTGAAGCAAGGACTGTTGGATTTCGGGCTCCGCAAAACCCTTAAGATTCGAACACAGGGGCGCAACGAAGATCTCTCCCACTACACGTCTACCTAGCGCCTCGCTCTTCTCCTGGTGGTGGGAATGGGATGCAAGCAAGCAAACAAACAAGTAGAACACACAAGAGTTTACCCAGGTTCAGGCCACCTTGCGGTGTAAAACCCTACTTCCGGCTTTGGTGGATTTGCCTCGCGAGGGCACGAGTATGAACAAGTACAGTGGTTTCTTGAGCTCAGGAGGCGAGCCCAAGAAGGATGAGGAGGTTGGTGTTCTTGCTCCTTTGCTTTGCTAAGTGCTAATGGGTTGGTCCTCCCCCTTCTATGCTAGGAACCCTAGCTACTTATATAGACGGCCAGGGTCCTCTTCCCCCGAAATGTTTAGGCGGGAAGGGAATCCCACAACGGCAATTTGAGCGGGAACACAAGGACGCTCCTATCCTGACAAAAGGTGGTCTTCGCCTGCAAAGAGGGCAGGTGGTGACGCGGTGGTGGGCTCGGTGATGACATCCTTCCTGCCGTCCTTGCGGTCTTCAATCTTGTTGCACCAAAGGGGAAACCTTTGTCTCGCCCCTCGGGAACCTGCGCCTGTGCGGTCTTCTTTGCACCGATATGGAAACTGCGCCCGCTGGCGCCCGCTGGCGCGATTCGTCATGGCTTACGTCACTGCCTCCTCCTGAGGCAGCCCTTGCATTGAGATCTCCGCCCTCCCGAAGCAGCCTAGCTGAGGCCACTCTCAGGAGAGGTCTTGGTCGCCCCTCTGGAGCAGTCTAGGTGAGGCCGCTTCCTGAGGAGGTCTTGGTCGTTCTCCTCGCTAGGGTTGGCCCCCTCGCGAGGGCCTTGAGCAGCTGGTCGATTAGCTGGGCTTTACTGGGCCGTACCAGGAACGCGACGTGGGCTGCAGACAGTCAAGTCTAGGTACCCTGGTTCCCAGTACGCCGACAGTAGCCCCCGGGCCGAAGGCGCGCGCGGAGTTGGCTTCTAGGCGAAGCCTAGCCGAGAACGATGTGCCGCGGGCCCCAGAGACTGCAGGCCAGGCTGGCGCGTGACGGTTGGATGGGACGTGGCGACTCCACTCCCCACGCAGCCTTGGTAACCGTGTAACTTGACAAAAGAGACTATCTTCGCTGCATAGGGGTTATTGCTCCCCTTCCTCCTTGCTCAGATCCCCTTCTCCTCCGCCTCCAATCTTCTTGAATCCCTTGCCTTCCCCGACGCCTTCGGCAATGGCGAAGAAGGGCAAGGGCACCACGCAGGCGTCTGGGTCTGGTTCCTCTCCCGTGGCGGCGCTCGAGGAGTCTTCTGTCGCCGCGGAGGGGGACTACGCGGAAGTCCAGTCCTTCCTGTCAAGCAAGCATAACGAGCATGGCCCGACGAAGATCCTGGTCGGGTCGGCTACTGCGCCGGCCTTGACGGTGACCTGCTACCCCTTCTTCCTCCACAGCATCTCCGTTGGGCTTGTGCCGCCCTTCTCTGAATTCTTCTACGCCATCTTGGACCACTACCAGGTGCACGCCCTTCATATCCAGCCTCGCTCCCTCCTCGTCTTGTCGTTGTTCGCCTTCTACTGCAAGGCATTCGTGGGGGTGAGGTCGACTGTCGCCCTCTTCCGCCACCTCTTCGCTATCTGGCTGTACGAGGAGGGCCCGTGCTCGGCGTGCATCTCCTTTTTCTTTCAGCGCAAGGGCTGCCGGTTGATGAAGGCCGGGAAGAAGATAGACACCCACCAGAAGAGATGGGTTTATCTGGATGCTTAGCATACGCACCCGCTGTTGGCGCTGCCTACCGCCCGTCCGTGGAAGTGCACCTGCTGGAGCCATGTGAAGATTACTGGTCCCGAGGCCGGGCCCGTTTTGGCGACGATTGAGGCTGATATGGCCTCGAGGCTCGAGGGGGGACAAATCATGAAGGAGTTCCTGAGGCAGCGCCTGGCGCCACTCCAGGCGCACTCGCGTCCCATGTGGGATCTGATGGGGGATGACGACAAGCTCCGACTACGCTCGGGGATGCTTCCCTCTTCTAATCTGGACTTCACCTCAAGCATCCTCCTGGACACGATGCCCGCGGACCTTCCGGTGGCCCACCTGCCGTTGTATTGCCGTCCTGACAAGGCCGAGCAACTGAAGGCCGTGTCAGCCTATGTCGAGGTGGCCGCGCCTGCTCCGGCCACGGTTGATGTGTCTTCTGGTGGCGAAGAGGAGAGCGAGGTGGAGGAGGAAGACTCTGAGAAGGCCCTCGGGGACCTGGACCTGAATCTTGATGATGCCTCCTCCGCGGAATCTGTTGAGGAGCTGTGGCCGAGGGCTGGAGCCGCTGGGCAGCCCAAGGCCGTCACCCCGTGTCGATCTGGATGCTTTTCATCCGGAGGGGGCGACGCATCGACTCCCGGGCGGAGCTCTGCCCCGGCAAGGCCAGTGGCCACTGTTGTGCCCAAATCTTTGGCCTCGCGTCTTGCGAGCGTTTGGGCCAGCGGCGTGCCCCCTGCGAAGGAAGCCGCTGTCGGTCTACTGGCAAAGAGGAGGGCGCGCCAGGCCTCTGGCGGGTAAGTGCAGGTTCTTCCGTTGTTCTATTGCACGTTGCGCTTATGACGTGCATTTCTTGATGCAGTAGCGTTGACGGCGTGCTGAAGAAGATGAAGGGAGGGGCCACATCACGAAGCCCCGCCCCTCCTGCTGCTGCTGCCGCTGCCGCCGTGGTGCCATACATCTCAGCCAGCCAAACTGCTGAACGCGTGGTGGCGACACCTCCACTGGACTCTGCTGTAGCTCCTCGAGAGTCCCAGGTGACCCCTACTCCCGCGTTGCCAGCGAAGGGACCGGGAGCCCCCAAGCCCTCAGCCGAGCAGGCGATCTGGTGGCACCCCCTCGTCAGCGGGTGAGGTCTGGTCCCGAGGCCCTGGAGGTGGCCTGTGCTGCGCTGAACCAGCTTCGCATTGTCTTTCGGGACGGAGATGATCGTGCGGTGGACGCTCACTTGGGCCTACTCTCGGGGTGGCTGCAAGCGGAGGAGTCCGTGTAGGCCACCTGGAGTCAGGCTTCGGCGGCCATCGCCGAGTGTCGGGAGGAGGCTGCCTCGGCTGCACAGGTGCGGGAGACCGCGGAAGCCTAGGCAGCGACCTCCGAGAAGCGTCGTCAGGAGGCGGAAGACGAACTTAAGACCCTCCGTAAGGAGAGTGCGGAGCACGCCCTGGAGCTTGAGAGGTTGGAGAAGGAGCTCCAGGGCGAGAAGGCCGAGACATCGCAGTTGCAGGAGGAACAGCTCGCCGACCGCCCGAGCCTGGCGAAGCTGAAGACGGAGGCCCAGAAAGCCAAGGCGTCCCAAGCTAAGCGCGAGGACGAGCTGAAGGCCAGGGAGGACGCCCTCGCAACCTTGGAGAAGACGGCGACGGTGGGTCGTGAGGCCCTCGCTGCCTTCGAGCTTGAGGCCTGCAGGCTGCTGCGGATTGCCTATGGGGAGGGGTTCGAAGAGCCGCTGGCCACCCCGGAGGATGGCGCCACCGGGCTCCTAGATGCACTCGTGAAGGACCTAGGTGACATGGCATCGACAATCGGTCAGCTAGCTGATACTGAGGGCCGATCGCTTCTTACCTCTGCCTTGGCGCAGGTGTGCGGCCATTTCTTCCTTCATGACCCCAGCTTCGACCTGTCCACGTTGTCCCAGCCGCTGGCTGCGAGCCTGGAGGGCGCGGCTGCTGAGTGTGTGGTGGAGAAGGTCAAAGAGCTGGTGGAGGCGTTCCTTCCGGCTGCTGCTGATGCGTTTGAAGAGGCAGAAGCTGATGCCGGCGCGTCTGGCGATGCCTAACCTGTTCCTGCTGAGGAGAATGCGAGTGCCTTAGGGAGGCGTGAGACTTGTTTGAATTGGATGAACTTGAGCTTATTGTAATAGCTAGGCTTTGAATTCTGTGATTTCCATGCTTGCTTCCATTCATGTTTGCTTAAGTGCTCTGCGTCGGCAGGGCCCAGCCCCGCACATACCTCGATCGCCATTGAGCCCTCCGGGTCACCAGGGCAGGCTCAAGGGATGAGGGGCTACGTGACTAGTGAGGCCCCTGGGTGGCGATGCCCAGGGGTCCCCCTTAACGCTCAAGCGACCTGTTTGTGTTCTGCGTCAGTAGGGCCCAGCCCCGCGCATACCTCGACCGTCGTTGAGCACCAGGCCCAAGGAGTGAGGGGCTACGTGACTAGTGAGGCCCCTGGATCGCGATGCCCAGGGGTTCCCCTTGACATACGAACGGATCTCATGAGGGAGAACGAGCACCATACCTTGCTCACGAGCCTTCGCCTAGGATGGGGGCGCGAGAAAACCAGGTGTCTGGGCACCTGGTAGGGTGGCGTCTGCAGGCGTGACCTAAGCATAGCCCCTGTGCCTAGCCCCCCTCGCGATACCCTTCCAAGGAGAAGCTGTGAGCATCGTGAGCTGAAAAGCTCCCTGAGGTTGGTGTGACCGCTGGGGGTCGCCCTCAGTTGTTTATAGTTAGCGCGGAGCATAGAGCTACCACACTTGCATGGAGTGTGGGCATAACCGCTCCTCGGTCGTGTCGGCCAGCACGGAGCTTGGTGCTTCCACTGGTTCATGGGCACAACCGCTCCTCGGTCTTGCCAGCACGGAGCTAAGAACTTCCACTGGATCATGGGAGGGGAGCCTCCCATCGGGAGAGACTCCCGGGAGTGTACAGCCCGTCCGGACATGTGGCTTGCACGGCGGGACATCCAGGGTGTATATGGGCCCTCCTCAGGACGAGCTGAACGACTCTGAGGAAGTTCTCGCGAGCTTACGCATCACCCGCGAGACCCTACCCTGAGACGGGTTGCGCCTAAGTCTTCTTCTGCAAAATGTGAAAAGAGATGGGTTGCCTGGACCTGCGCCAAATGCATCTCCAGAGGGCGTTGCATGAGAAGGCCGCAGCACCAACGACCCCAGGAGGTGACGTTAGCGGTACCGGCCCGTAAGACAGAGCTCAGCCGCTGGATTTATCGACGCTGTAGGGACGGACTCGAGCACAGACGCCATGCCCAGTCTTCTCATGCTATAGTCCAAAGGATAAACAACCGGCGCGCGGGTCCCGCGGAAGCGAGGCACCTGCCACGGGCCCCTACTTGCCCACCAACGATTAGCCCATGCGAGAACAAGGCACCAAGGACCACGGGAGGTGACGTCACGGGAATGGCTCGCAAGACAGAGCTCAGCCCTTGGGTTTAGCGACGCTGCAGGGACGGACCCGAGCACAGACGTCGTGCTAGTCCTTAATCATGGGGCGGTCGCGGATGGGCTCACAAGGGCTCATGACCTTAGTGGCGGTGAGGATGCCAACCATATAGATAATGCGAAAGGAAGCAACCAGTTCTAATTCATGCACAAAAAGGAGACGACTGTGGGGATAAGCCCCCAACGGCTCGAGGATGGTGCAGCCCGAGGGGCGCCCTCGACGGAATACCTGAGACATCACCTGGTACTTGCCGCTGAAAAGGAGTTGGGGTAGATGGAGTCGCGAGCCATGCGGGTTGCTCCTGAAGAGAGCCGAGCTCCCAAGGCCCAGGGCTCCGGAGGCCCTCAGCGGTCGCGGGGGTCCTAGTCCTGCTCCGTCAGGACAGCCTGCCGCTAAGCCTCCTGAGCCCCCACGGCCTGTTGTACGAAGTGCTGGTATGTGGCGGCCGCATTGCGGAGGCCAGAGGGGAAGGCCCTCCTCCAGCCAACCGCCATCGGCTGGAAGAGGCCCTGGGTTGCAGCCCTGTTGAGGCTCAGGATGTCGATGCAGACGCGAAACTGGTTGCTTGGGTCTTGAGTAGGTGGGTAAGGTTCCTTGGTAGCTTGGTCGATGGGGTCCTGAGCCCCCAGCGTTATGAGGCTCACGCTGGACTCAGGACGACGCACGGCGGGGCGCGCCTGCGAGTGGTGCCCGGGCACCCTCCTCACGACCAGGTCCGGGGCCCCCCTGAGGGGAGCCCCCGAGCCCGTCCTGAGAGGGGCGCCGGGCGCGCCTCCCTATGCGAGGGTGGAGGGCGCCTCGTTAGCAGGCGCGGAGCTTGAGGTGGTGTCGTCGGGAGCCCCCGAGGCCTGAGAGTCGGGCAGTTGCTTCTTCTTCTTGGGGGCGGTCATCAGGGCAAAGACGGCTCCGTCTCCGTCGGAGCTCTCGATCGCCGCAGTCTGGTAGGCGTGCTCCAGAGAACGTACGGCTTCCTTCTCGTCGTAGGCGATCGTGGTGACTCCACCACTTCCAGGCATCTTGAGGACGTTGTAGCCGCAGCCGCGCTTCACTTCTGGCTCCACAGCCAGCACGGCAGGTCCCTTGCGCTTTGCTTCCTTGGCCTTGGTCTTCTTGTCGTCGGCTTCTGCCTCAGGCTGTTCCAGGAGGGAGAGGCGGCCTTCCTCTTCCCTGGCGCACTTTGCCGCGAGATTGAACATCTTGAGGGCCGTGCATAGGTCCTCGTGGATGGCAAGCTCCTCCTTCATCCTGATGTAGCAAACACCGTCGAAGAACGCCGAGATGATGGCCTCGTCAGAGACCCTGGGGATCTTGAGGCGCACGGTGTTGAAGCGTTGGATGTACTTCTGTGGGGTCTCCCCAGGCTGCTGTTTTACGCGGCACAGGTCTGCGACCGCTGGAGCTCGGTCGCGGATACCATGGAAGTTGGCGATGAAGCGCTCGCGAAGCTCCCCCCAAGAAGAGATGGATCCTGGAGGAAGGTTCAGGAGCCAGGAGCGTGCATTGTCCTTGAGGGCCATGGGGAACCAATTCGCCATTACGTGCTTGGTGTCGTTCGCCACTTCGATGCTGAGCTCGTAGAGCTGGAGGAACTCCGCCAGGTCGGCGGTGCCGTCGTAACGCGGAGGCCGATCCGGCTTGAACTTGTTGGGCCAGACGAGGCGCCATAGCTCAGGAGCTAGGGCGCGGCATCCAGCCACGCTCATGATTGCTGGCGCCCCCCGCGCCTGCGGTGCTGGATCTTGGGGTGCGGGCACCACCACCTCCTGTGGGGCATGGTTCCGGTGCTGCTTAGTGGGGAGCACACGCGCTTCTGCCTGGGGGTGCGGGACCACCTGGCAGCTCTCCTCGTCGCGCGCGGGGGCCCTGCGGGGCACCGTGGAGCCGCGCACCTGAGCCCCTGGCCGGCGCCGCGCGGTGGAGGTGGGGGCGGAGCGCCATGGTCTTCGTTCCCCGCCATGAGCGATGGAGGGCGAGAGGAGTGGGTCGGTGTGGGCGCCACCCCGGCGGCGTTGACGAGCTTGGTGATGCGGTGGAGCCACTCATCGTAAAGGTCGTCCGTCGGACGTTAGCGTAGGAGCTCCCGCGCCATCAGTAGCGCAGGCTACTGGTAGATCGGCTCGCGGCGACCGGCGAGGACGACGCCGCGGCCGGCGTAGGTGACGGGGTCGCCGTGCGGCCTTCACGTCGCACGGACAGCGGCAACAACGAGTCCTGCTGCTCGTGGACGGCTGGGTCCGTGGCGGCGTTGGCGACCGGCGAGTTGGGGCGGAGTGTTGCACCGTTACCCGCGGGCGCCGTCTGAGCGACGTTGGCGGCGCGGCGGGCGACGCGTGCTCGGCCAGTGTCTACCATGGCGGCGAAACGAGGTCGCCGGAGAAGAGCGGAGCGAGGTCGTCGAAGAAACGAGATTTCGTCACAACCCCTACCTAGCGCGCCAAATGTCGGATTTCGGGCTCCGCAAAACCCTTAAGATTCGAAGACAGGGGCGCGACGAAGATCTCTCCCACTACACGTCTACCTAGCGCCTCACTCTTCTCCTAGTGGTGGGAATGGGATGCAAGCAAGCAAACAAACAAGTAGAACACACAAGAGTTTACCCAGGTTCAGGCCACCTTGTGGTGTAAAAGCCTACTTCCTGCTTTGGTGGATTTGCCTCGCGAGGGCACGAGTATGAACAAGTACAGTGGTTTCTTGAGCTTAGGAAGCGAGCCCAAGAAGGATGAGGAGGTTGGTGTTCTTGCTCCTTTGCTTTGCTAAGTGCTAATGGGTTGGTCCTTCCCCCTTCTATGCTAGGAACCCTAGCTACTTATATAGACGGCCAGGGTCTTCTTCCCCCGGAATGTTTAGGCGGGAAGGGAATCCCACAACGGCCATTTGAGCGGGAACACAAGGACGCTCCTATCCTGACAAAAGGTGGTCTTCGCCTGCAAAGAGGGAAGGCGGTGACGCGGTGGTGGGCTCGGTGATGACATCCTTCCTGCCGTCCTTGCGGTCTTCGGTCTTGTTGCACCAAAGGGGAGACCTTTGTCTCGCCCCTCGGGAACCTGCGCCTGTGCGGTCTTCTTTGCACCAATATGGAAACTGCGCCCGCTGGCGCGGTTCGTCATGGCTTACGTCACTGCCTCCTCCTGAGGCAGCCCTTGCCTTGAGATCTCCGCTCTCCCGAAGCAGCCTAGCTGAGGCCACTCTCGGGAGAGGTCTTGGTCGCCCCTCTGGAGCAGTCTAGCTGAGGCCGCTCCCTGAGGAGGTCTTGGTAGTTCTCCTCGCTAGGGCTGGGCCCCTCGCGACGGTCTTGAGCAGCTGGTTGATCAGCTTGGCTTTACCGGGCCGTACCAGGAATGCGACATGGGCCGCAGACAGGCAAGTCTGGGTACCCTGGTTCCCAGTACGCCGACAAGGACCTCGACCTCCACTCAGAAGGCTTCGTTGCAGCACCCGTCGGCTTGTAGCCAAACACCGTCGGGCCCTTCTTCCGGCAGTTCGGCGCGGAACCAGCGGGGAAGCCGGAGCCACATGCTGCCGGGCTTCTCCACCCACATCACAAATTCAGAGGCCGCGTCGGAGGAGTGGAGTTGCCGGCGTGGGGGACGGATAGACATCTTTCGCCCCCCTGCGCCACCTCGACCACCGCGGCCACGACCGCCCCCACCGAGAGGAGAGGATCCACGCCTCTCGCTGGCGACCCCGTCGGAGCCCGAGAAGCCGCGCCCGCTTCCCCGAGGAACCGTCACGGCCACGGCGACATGCTTGCGGGGACGCCCGTGGCCCCTCTTTGGCGGCGGTGAAGCAGCTCCTTCATACCCTTGCCCCTCTCTGCGGCGGAGGACTTCCTCAGCGGCGCCATGGAAATCTTGGGGGCAAAGGGGAACAAAGGAAGAAGAGAGGATGGTGGCGCTGGCTTGGAGAAGGCCTGGGGGCTTTCCCCCTCGGGCCTCATTTATAGGGTGAGGAAGGCCAACCATCGATTGGTCATGGCCATGATGGCCGCGTCGCCCGCGCCAGGGAGTCGTCTATTCACACGGTTACCAAGGCTGCGCGGGGAGTGGAGTCGCCACATCCCGTCCAACCGTCACGCGCCGACCTGGCACGCAGTCTTTGGGGCCCGTGGCGCTTCGTCCTCGACTAGGCTTCACCCAGAAGCCAACTCCGTGCGCACCTTGGGCCCGGGGGCTACTATCGGCGTACTGGGAACCAGGGTACCCAGACTTGCCTGTCTGCGGCCCATGTCGCGTTCTTGGTACGGCCCGGTAAAGCCCAGCTGATCAACCAGCTGCTCAAGACCCTCGCGAGGGGGCCAGCCCTGGCGAGGAGAACGACCAAGACCTCCTCAGGGAGCGGCCTCACCTAGGCTGCTCCGGAGGGGCGACCAAGACCTCTCCCAAGAGTGGCCTCAGCTAGGCTGCTTCGGGAGGGCGGAGATCTCAAGGCAAGGGCTACCTCAGGAGGAGGCAGGGATGCAAGCCATGACGAACCGTGCCAGCGGGCGCCAGCACGCGCCAGCGGGCGCAGTTTCCATATCGTTGCAAAGGAGACCGCACAGGCGCAGGTTCCCGAGGGGCGAGACAAAGGTTTCCCCTTTGGTGCAACGAGACTAAAGACCGCAAGGACGGCAGGAAGGATGTCATCGCCGAGCCCACCACCGCGTCACCGCCTGCCCTCTTTGCAGGCGAAGACCACCTTTTGTCAGGATAGGAGCGTCCTTGTGTTCCCGCTCAAATGGCCGTTGTGGGATTCCCTTCCCGCCTAAACATTTCGGGGGAAGAGGACCCTGGCCGTCTATATAAGAAGCTAGGGTTCCTAGCATAGAGGGGGGAGAGGACCAACACATTAACACTTAGCAAAGCAAAGGAGCAAGAACACCAACCTCCTCATCCTTCTTGGGCTCGCCTCCTGAGCTCGGGAAACCACTGTACTTGTTCATACTCGTGCCCTCGTGAGGCCAATCCACCAAAGCAGGAAGTAGGGTTTTACACCGCAAGGTGGCCTGAACCTGGGTAAACTCTTGTGTGTTCTACTTGTTTGCTTGCTTGCTTGCATCCCATTACCACCACCAGGAGTAGGGCGAGGCGCCAAGTAGACGCGTAGTGGGAGAGATCTTTGTCGCGCCCCTGTGTTCAAATCTTTAGGGTTTTGCGGAGCCCGAAATCCGACAAGCTGCGTGCAGAGTCAACTCATGTTAACCCGTTTGCCATGAAGGCCCTAAGCTTGGATAATTGAGCAGAATATTTGACTCTCTCCTTAGCAGTTAACCTCTGAGGTATAGGGTGTGTGTTGCTCAGACGTTCCGTACGGTAACCCGGCAAGGGATTTTCTTTAGAAGGAGAGGTGTCCTTGCAATAAAACTAGGTGTGGTTCCATTCTTTGGGGTGGCTGTGAAGGTTGGCATGAGGGAAGGTGGCTTCCTTTCTTTTCTGAATCGCCACACCACCCAGTTCTGTGTTGGATTCGTCTTTGAACTCTGTGCGACGGTTCAAATGAAAATAGTCCCGGAATAACTCTACGGAAGGTTCCTCCTAGAGGTAAACCTCACTGAAGACTTGAAAGTGGCAGATATTGGTTATGGAGTTAGGACCAATATCTTGTGGGTGCAGTTGAAAATCAGCTAAGACATCTCGGAAAAACTTTGAACCGGGAGGGTTGAAGCCCCGGCTTAAATGACCAGTAAAAACAACAACTTCTCCCTCTTGGGGAGTAGGAGGGCATTCTGTGCCAGGGACTCTCCAGTGAATGATGCTTTTTTGGCTTAAAGTGCCCGTTTTGACTAGATTGTCTAGTTGATCCTCAGTCACTCGAGAAGGGACCCAGTTGCACTCATACACTTGCTTCGCCATGGCAAGATCTATAATACATTAGTTACCGGTTTAAGAGAACGTTGGGCAGGTATATGATAATGTATATTTGCTAATCCGGAGGCAACTATTTATAAACCGGAGTTCAACGATGCAACAGTGCCCGGGTCAAGGATTTGGCGGTTCAACAAGGGGACTAATGGTATATACCGGATTGTCATTTTTTCTACAAAGTTAAACCGCCTAGTCTAAGCATTGAAGAGTAAGGATTGCAGATGAGTAAGTGAATGAAAACAGGTTTCACAAGGTTATGTTACAGTTTTGGATCTGGGGCACATCAGGAAAAAGAAATATATTTAAAGCCTAAAGAAGCAGTACCGAACCAATGAGCAGAGGTTCAGATAAGATCTATGGTTTTGAGATGTGTAAGTGGAAACGAAGGCTAAAGACTACCATTATGCAGAACACATATGCAGGAGTTCTTCAAAGAACCATCACACGAACAAGAAACGAATGACGAACACCGAAGAACCCGGAAACCCTAGAATATATCTATGGCGGAAGGGGCAGAGGACTTACCGGAGCCGTGGAATAAGCGGAAGGCCGCCGCAGTGATCTGGTGCACTCAGGGTGATGCAGCGGCCAAGGTCGAAGCAGAGACGACGGTCGACGGTGGCGGCGGAGCTTCGCAAGCTGAGCGACACAAGGAGGACGACGCGGAAGGGCACGAAGGGGAAAAGAAAAATGACCCCTCGGTCCTATTTATAAAGGCAGGGAATATGTGTCAGGCGCGAAAATCAAGGGGCCGCGGATTTGGAAGTGAGGCGCAGTTGTCGCCTTGATTGTTGGAGACCCATTAAAGAAAATGTGTCATACACAGTTTTTCTTTAACAGATGACGTCACGCCGGTTCACCATGATCTGAGAAGATGACGTCATGGCGGTTTACCAAGTTATGAGAAGACATTGAAGACAAAGTTTTTTACTAAGGATTGACATGAACCTGTTCAAATCAATCTAGGGCCTAATGTTGGGGATATTACTACTGGGCGTAAACCGGCCAGGACAGGCCGGGTTAACTTTACCAGTAGTTGAGTATGCTTGAAGCCCATGAAGGTAGATGAGGATGATATATAGGGGCCCAAGGCCCAGAACCGGTTTAAGGCCTGTAGCCGTGAACCGGCATTAGTGTGTAACTTGTATTGTAAGTTAGAAATAGTGGAGACCGAACCGGACACGTGTATGATCTGGTCTCGGGACTCTATAAACAGACGAGCGTCACCCGTGTATATAAGGGGACGGCTCGGCGGCGGTTCAGGACGACAGACAACAACTCGAGACTTAGGCGAAGCTTATTTGCTCCCTAGTCATCGTAACCCCATCAATTCCATCACAACTAGATGTAGGCTTTTACCTTCATCGAAGGGACCGAACTAGTATAAATTCTCTTGCGTCCCTTGGTCCTCTTTAACCCCTTCAAGCTAACCTGTAGCAATGGTTCCACGACTAAGTCCTTTCAAGTGGACATCTGCCGTGACAAAACCACGACAGTGGGTCACTGCCTTGAACTTGGCCAGGTCCGAATATCCAAGGATGGCATTATACAACAGACGGATGTGGGCAATGTCAAAGTCGATGAGCTCGGTGCGGTAGTTGTCGCGCTGGCTGAAGGTGACAGAGAGCCAAATCTGCCCTATCGGGGTGGTGGAGCCGTCGGTCACTCCTGACAAGGGCTTGGTGGGCTGCAGATGATCATATGGCACTTGGAGGCGGTCGAACTCTCATTGGAAAGAACATTGAGTCCCGCACCGCCATCGATGAGGGTCTTGATGACTTGGACGTTGCTGAGGACGGGCGAGCAGAGCATCGGGAGGGCACCGGCGGTTGCCACGCACTTGAGCTGGTCGGACGAGCTGAAGGTGATGGTGCACTTGAACCACCTGAGAGGGTGTGTGGCCTCGAGCCTGGGGATAGTCGCGTTCACCTCGTGGGAAAACTGCGCTGGGAGGCTGGGGCCTGAGCGCCGCCCAAGATGCAGGCGATGGCACGAAGTTCCTGGAAGCCCCCTGCCCCCTCGTCCTGATGATGGTCGTCGTTCTTCCTTGGTGGTGGCGGCAGTAGAGGGAGGCCAGCTTTGCCCTGAGGACGGTCCTCACGAGATTGCTCCCTCCAGGCGCCCTCACGAGGCTGGTCCTGCCAGCGGTCCTCACGAGGCCGGCCGCACCACTCCTGGCGGGGGCCGCGGTCGTTCCAGCGTCCTCCACTTCCTCCTCCTCCTCGGCCATAGCCCCGGTCATTGCGGTCGTGGCGTCGACCAAAGCGCCCATCACGGATGGCCCTGAGCTCCTGACAGTCGTTGGTGTTGTGGCTGTGTATGTTGTGGGAGGTGTAGAACAGACGGCTGCCCTTGGACAACTCCGGGTGGTCGCAGCCGCGCTTCATCTCTGGCTCGGCCGCGAGAACGAATGCTCCCTTGCGCTTCACATCCTTGGTCTTGGCCTTCTTGTCCTCTGGGTCGGTGGCTGGAAGCTCGAGGAGGGAGAGGCGCCCTTCCTCAGCTCTCACACACTTGGTCGCCATGTTGAACATTTGCAGAGCCGTGCATAGGTCCTCGTGGATGGCGAGCTCCTCCTTCATCTTGACATCACGGATGTCATCGAAGAATGCTGAGATAATGGCCTCGTACGTCACCTTGGGGATCTTGAGGCGAATGCTTTTGAAGCGCTGGATGTACTTCTGCAGGGTTTCCCCTGGCTGCTTCTTGATGCGCCGCAGGTCCGCGGCCGGCGTGCGGTCGCGAGTGCCCTGGATGTTGGCGACAAAATGCTCGCGCATCTCGCCCCAGGAGGGTCTTGATGACCCACAAGTATAGGGGATCTATCATAGTCCTTTCGATAAGTAAGAGTGTCGAACCCAACGAGGAGCAGAAGGAAATGACAAGCGGTTTTCTGTAAGGTATTCTCTGCAAGCACTGAAATTATCGGTAACAGATAGTTTTGTGATAAGGTCATTTGTAATTGGTAACAAGTAATAAAAGTAAATAAGGAGCAGCAAGGTGGCCCAATCCTTTTTGTAGCAAAGGACAAGCCTGGACAAACTCTTATATGAGGAAGCGCTCCCTAGGCCACATGGGAATTATCGTCAAGCTAGTTTTCATCATGTTCATATGATTTGCGTTCTTTACTTTGATAATTTGATATGTGGGTGGACCAGTGCTTGGGTGCTGCCCTTCCTTGGACAAGCACCCCACTTATGATTAACCCCTATTGAAAGCATCCGCAACTACAAAAGAAGTATTAAGGTAAACCTAACCATAGCATGAAACATATGGATTCAAACCAGCCCCTTACGAAGCAACGCATAAACTAGGGTTTAAGCTTCTGTCACTCTAGCAACCCATCATCTACTTATTACTTCCCAATGCCTTCCCCTAGGCCCAAATAATGGTGAAGCGACATGTTGTCGACGTTCACATAACACCACTAGAGGAAAGACAACATACATCTCATCAAAATATCAAACGAATACCAAATTCACATGACTACTTGTAGCAAGACTTCTCCCATGTCCTCAGGAACAAACGTAACTACTCACAAATCATATTCATGTTCATAATCAGAGGGGTATTAATATGCATAAAGGATCTGAACAGATGATCTTCCACCAATTAAACCAACTAGCATCAACTACAAGGAGTAATCAACACTACTAGCAACCCACAGATACCAATATGAGGTTTTGAGACAAAGATTGGATACAAGAGATGAACTAGGGTTTGTGAGAAGATGGTGCTGGTGAAGATGTTGATAGAGATTGACACCCTCCCGATGAGATGATTCATGGTGATGACGATGGTGATGATTTCCCCCTTCCGGAGGGATGTTCTCCAGCAGAACAGCTCCGTCGGAGCCCTAGATTGGTTTCGCCAGGATTCGCCTCGTGCCGGCGGTGTTTCGTCCCGAAAGCTTCCTCCTTATTTTTTCTAGGACGAAAGACTTCATATAGCACAAGATGGGCACCGGAGGCCTGCCAGGGGGCCCACGAGACAAGGGGCGCGCCCAGGGGTGTGATGCCCGGATAATTAATCTACAACAACCCTCTGCTAATGATGCCACGTCACTTCAATTACTGTTGCTAATCTCGCGTTAGTTCGAAACTGATTCAAATTCAAATTCAAAATAAAGGCAAACATCAAAAGTTTTCAAAGTTTAAAAGCAAAATGTTCAGGTTGTGCCAGTTAATGCATAGATGATTATGATGAAGAATCCACATTTTTATATAATGTATAAATGCACTAAAATGACTTAAACAGTAGCCAAAACATTATTAAAATGCCTCTGGTATTTTATAAAATACTAAACTATTTTATTTTGGGTTAAAACCTTTTGTGGTAGAGGGTTATTTTGAAAAGTTATTTTAGGAGCTATTGTCATAATTTACTAACTAAAAATAATGTGGAACTAAAATTAAAACAGGAAAGAAATAGAAAACAATAGGAAAATAAAATTAAATATAAAAACAAAAGGAGACCCCTGGCCAACTGGGCCAACAGGCCCAGCTAGCCACCCACATGGCCCAACTGGCAAGCCGGCCAACCGCGGCCTCCTTAGGCCTCCCCACCACCAAACACTAGCCCAGATCCCCCTCACTCCCTCGCTCGTCTCTCCCCTCATCTCGATCCAGATCGGGGAAGCGCTCGACGCCGTTCGCCCTGCCCTCGACGCCGTCGGCACCCACCGTCGCCGCCTCGTCCCACCACCTCCTCACCGGTGCCAGCTCCCCGCTGGACTGCCTCGTCACCTCTCCTACACCGCGTCTGGCTCCAGCCACCGTCGTCGCTGATGCAGCGCCCGAGCGCCCTGATGCCGAAGTCGTTCGCCAACGCCAGCGCCACGCACGTCGTCCCCATCCTCCTCATCGACACCCGCTACCCTTGACCCTACGACCACGCTGGTGAGGCCCCGTCCTCTCCTCCTCCCCCGCATGCTCGACCCCCCGTGCCACGCAACGCGCGCCCTGCCGTCCTCCTACGCACGCGCCGTCCTCGCTCGCCTGTCGTGCGCCCCAGGCCACAACCGCGCCTGCCTCGGCCTCCACTTGCTCGCCCCCGCGCGCGCCCCATGCCCTTGCCGCTCGCAGCGCCTCCGACAACCTGCGCATGCGCCCGCCGCCTCCTCCTCTGCTGCTGCTACTGCGCTGACCACCCGTTGCCGCCTCGGAACCGCGGCCTCCTCATCGGAGCGCTCGCACCTGCCATGGCTGGCGCCGCCGTAGCCTCCCTTGCTGCTCCACCCGTGCTGCCTCACTGTGCTGCCCCACTCCGGCCGCGGCCATGGCCACCGATGCCAGGTCGCGCCCCCTGTGCTGCCTCTCGCTGTGACGGCCGCTCCTCCCGTGTGCCGCTCCGGCTGCCGGTGCCCCGCAGCACTCTGTCGGGCGCCCTCAACGCCTGCTGCGCCCGTTCGGGCCTTGCCCGTACACGCGTGCCCGTTTGGCCCCCTTTGGGCCATTGACAACGGTGCCCTACCCCACTGGAATTTTTTTTATAAAAAAAATAAAAAAATACTTAATTAGTTAATGAATTAATTAATTAACTTAATTAATCTAGTTTATTTAAACTTAATTAATCCTGCTTAATTAAACCCTAATTAACATGTTAGTCTATGACAGGTGGGTCCTGCACGTCAGTTTGACCCAGTCAACGCCCTGTTGACTGCTGACGTCATGCTAACGTCAGCATACACTATTCTAGATAATGTTGAATTAAAATAATTAAGTAAATTCTAAAAATGATTAAATCTTTTAAAATTAATTTAAAATAAACCGTAGCTCGGATGGAAAATTTGTGTACATGAAAGTTGCTCAGAATGACGAGACAAATCCGGATACGTAGACCGTTCATCCGCCACACATCCCTAGCATAGTGAACACATAACTTTCCCCCTCTGGTTCATCTCTCCAAAAACGCGAAACACCGGGAATATTTTCCTAGATGTTTTCCCCCTTGAAATACCATTCAATCTATCGAAAATCCTGAGCATCCTATTGCTCTTGAAATTCTTGCTTGCTTACATTATGGTTAATCCCATAAGTCTCGTAATCTTATTGGCATCTCTTGTCATTATCATTTTGAGACCGTTGATTCAATATGATGCGGATGCTCGCAATCATCAGTCGCAATTAGAATTCATCCTTCCGGCTCAGACACCATTTTTGAACATGAGCTAATTCTCGACCAATCAATTACCGTCGGTTGTACCCCCAAGTCTATTCAGCTTATTCATCCTTAATCAGAGTGTTTGCTTTTGATCCCTTGATTTGGAAAATCTTAATTCCTTTACATTTGAGCTCTGAAGAAAAAGTCAGTTGTTTCTACAATCGGATCTCCTTGCATTCTCTCTTCTTCTAGTTGAGTACCGATGCTCACCTCAAATCCCTTGTGGACCATCAGATCCTTTGTTGGATTTTAGCCGACAACGTTCATATTCCATAACTTTGTGTGTCCTTCCCCTGATACATAAATGCCTTTGGTAAATTGTATCCTCTGCTTTGTCAACCATGCTCTACTTCCGATCTTGAGTCATTTACCCCTGAAGTTGATGGTATACGTTCCTAAGAAGCCCCAATGGGTTGAACCTATGCCTTCCTTAATCTCTGTGAACCCGAAAGTTTTCACGAGTCATACTACTCTGGTAATTCACCAGGTAGGTTTTGACACTGAAATCATTTTTATCTAGAGCAGTGAATGAAAGGTTATGCATTGAAGAAGTGGGGGTCGACCCTGAACTTTGTGTTCATGCCCATGTACACGATGTACATCTTATCATTAAAGCTTCTCTGAAATTAATTATTCCTATATCTGGGATCTGGTCTTTTCCAATCGTGGTTCCGACCATGATTGTTCTACTTTGATTCCATTTCTCGGACAAGTTAAAGTACTTGTCTTCTGCAGATCATTTCACCTGTTCAACCTCTACTTTGATCTGTCATCGAGTATTACCCCCCTGGCATCTCGAGATTATCACGGATCCACATAACTTCCTATGAGTTCTTCATCAAGTACTACCTTCTCACCGATTCCAATTTTTCCTGGATTCTGAGTAGTTAGTCACTCAAGTACACCAATTACTAAATCGCGTCTGTTCTGCGATTCAACAATTCTTTGCAATCTTCTTTGCTTATGAGTTTGTACCCGATCACGTCATTCCTAGCCTATTTGGTTATATCATTATCATGATGATTTTCATTATGCTACCTGGTCCTTATTACTGGAGCACAACTTTCGACGATGAGCTAAGCTTGCGTCGATTTTCATCGTCATATCATTTCTCCTTGAACAACAAACTTGACTTCAAGTTTGTGTCCTACATGTGGTTCCAGTAACCTTTCGCTTCATCATTCTTTTGACTTTATGTCATCGTCGATCGATTACATCTTCATGAAATCTCTCGAGAAATGTGTCGTGATCATCATCAGCCTTCCGAGCTCTTCCAGGATATCAATTGAATTCATATGAGAAATACCATCCTTGCCCTTAATGATTTGTGTTAGCATTGACCACATTATTGCCTTCCCTCGAACACAAACTTGTTCGTGTTTTGTGTTATTGTCGGATTTCGGGTTCCGGCAGACCCTTAAGGTTCGAACTCTGGGGTGCGCGCGGAGATTATGCCCTCTACCTCTCCGTATCGCAAAGATCTAACTACTGAAAGAACAACACAAGTGTAGGATCTAGAAGTAGGTGTGTCTAGAGGGGGGGGGGGGGTGATTAGACACTTAGTGCTAAAGTAGCAATTTTTAAGCTTTTCAGTTTGAGTGGAGTTTTAGGCACAATTTCAACATACACAATACATATCAAGCAAGCATGCAAAGGGTATATGAGCAGCGGAAAGTAAAGCATGCAACTTGCAAGAATGTAAAGGGAAGGGTTTGGAGAATTCAAACGCTATTGGAGACACGGATGTTTTTCCCGTGGTTCGGATAGGTGGTGCTATCCTACATCCACGTTAGTGGAGACTTCAACCCACGAAGGGTAACGGTTGCGCGAGTCCACGGAGGGCTCCACCCACGAAGGGTCCACGAAGTAGCAACCTTGTCTATCCCACCATGGCCATCGCCCACGAAGGACTTGCCTCACTAGCGGTAGATCTTCACGAAGTAGGCGATCTCCTTGCCCTTACAAACTCCTTGGTTCAACTCCACAATCTTGTCGGAGGCTCCCAAGTGACACCGAGCCAATCTAGGAGACACCACTCTCCAAGAAGTAACAAATGGTGTGTTGATGATGAACTCCTTGCTCTTGTGCTTCAAATGATAGTCTCCCCAACACTCAACTCTCTCTCACAGGATTTGGATTTGGTGGAAAGAAGATTTGAGTGGAAAGCAACTTAGGGAAGGCTAGAGATCAAGATTCATATGGTAGGAATGGAATATCTTGGCCTCAACACAAGGGTAGGTGGTTCTCTCTCAGAACATATGAGTTGGAAGTGTAGATGTGTTCTGATGGCTCTCTTCACGAATGAAGAGGAGGTGGAGGGGTATTTATAGCCTCCACTGAAAATCCAACCGTTACACACAATTTACCAATCTCGGTGGGACCGAATCAACAAACTCGGTTGGACCGAAACGGTAAACCTAGTGACCGTTAGAGTTTTTCGGTGGGACTGACATGCATCTCGGTAGGACCGATATGGTTAGGATTTGGGCATAACGTAATCTCGGTGAGACCGATTACACAAACTCGGTGAGACCGATTTGGTAATTAGCTAACCAGAGAGTTGGTCAGGCAAACTTGGTGGGACCGATTACTAAACTCGGTTGGACCGATTTTGGTAATGAGTTACCCAGAGAGTTTGCATTGTAATCTCGGTAGTACCGATTGCCTAAACTCGGTGAGACCGATTTTGACAATGGACATACACAGTGAGATTGCAATCCCATCTCGGTGAGACCGAGATCCCTATCGGTAGAACCGATTTGCTAGGGTTTGGCAATGGCTTATGACATGTGAAACTCGGTGGCGCCGGATAGAAAGAATCGGTAGGACCGAGTTTGACTTTGGGTTTACGTCATATGTGGAAATGGGAAAGTAGCTGAGGGTTTTGGAGCATATCATCAAGCACATGGAGCAAAAGGCTCATTAAGCAACACCTCATCCCTCCTTGATAGTATTGGCTTTTCCTATGGACTCAATGTGATCTTGGATCACTAAAAGTGTAAAATGAAGAGTCTTGAGCTTGAAGCTTTAGCCAATCCTTTGTCCTTAGCATCTTGAATGAGTTCCCACAACCTTTAGTCCATGCCACTCCATTGTTGAACTTATCTGAAATATACTAGATAAAAATATTAGTCCAACAAGAGATATGTTGACATTAATTACCAAAACCACCTGGAGAGCACTTGTGCTTTCAATCTCCCCCTTTTTGGTAATTGATGGCAACATACATCAAAGCTTTAGGTAAAGATACAAAGAATAGCAAGTAAAGCTTTGGAAGAACATGTAACAAGCATAGGCTCCCCCTACATGTATGCAATCATGTGAATACAGAATACAGAAGCATGTGAGAGCATAATCATGACAGAGCAGGCAATGTGTTACATGTATCTTGGCCATATGCATCAGAGCAAAAGATTATTAAGAGAAATACCTTCATGATTATGAGTCCTTCTTGCAAACAGTATGTGCAAAAGCAAGAATTCCTCATACTCATGATTCTGATGCATATACTTACCTTGTAGTCTAGAGTTGGCTTAGGATGGAATGAACCTGCATAAATAAGGTTAGATAACACAGGTGCATCCACTAGCCAGAGCAAACCAAAGAAAACCACAAAAATACCAAGACTGGGATGACATGTAGAGAATGAGTACAAGGTACCACATTAGATTAGACATGTCCCCAAGAGTAAAGATATGCAATGAATTTGAATGATTTCTTTCCCTTAGATGTCTTGCTCCCCCTGAATCTGACATGGGATATTGGGAGAAGATAGGGAACAGAAAATCAGAGCTGAAAGATATGAATGAATAGATTCTAATGCAAATGAGCACATATGAACATGTCTTTCCCCCAAAAAGACATGTGGCATCTCTCCTCTTGAACGTCCGCGCTCCGCTTCACGCCCATGCTGCGCCTCGCCAAGTTCATGAACTGACATCCCCCTTAATGACGTGCCTTCTCTTTTTCTACCACGACTGAAGCACCTCAAGCTTGTCGCCGTCTGCATCCCAAAGGATGACATGGAGCGCCTACTACGCGGTTGTACTACACTCGAGTTCCTTCGTCTTCAGGCGATGAATTGGTCGAGTAGCTTCCACATCATCTCCATGACTCTCTGGATTATTCATGTGTGCTGCTGGTGTTGCAACAAGATCACAAAATGTGGACCACAATATGTACATTGAGGACGCACCTTCAGTTGAGAGATTACTTGTAGTTGATCACCAAGGTCCAACAAGAATCAATGTCATTTCTACACCGAAATTGACAGTGGTGGGCTACTCGTCTGTCAAATACTCTGAACTTTTTATTGGATCTACACCCGTTCAGGTATAACAGTTGCCTTCTACCTATCCTTCTTGATATCAACATTATTTCTAATTTTGAAGACGCATGTTCATCTGTCATCCAAAAAAGCTTGACCTAGATTCTATGCACAATGAAGGTCTTGGCACTACAATCTATCGGCCCCAACCTGCATGAAGTTGTCAGTTTCCTGAGATGCTTTCTGTGCCTGAAGAAGCCGTATATAGAGGTGATGTTCCTTTCCTGTTAGATGTTAACCATAAGGGAGTTCAATTTTTGGTACCTTCTCCCAAGTTTACAATGACAATGTACTATGATTTCTGAAGGAATTTTGGAGGATTTCAGGACATACACGCCCACCCCATATTGGTTGCTTGATTCATATGGTTACAATCCATAAGCATTTCTCTGTTGGATTCATCTGTACTAGTTTTCTTAGGGAATTTTTTATCCACTCCAACCTGTCGTGAAGAAGGCTACAATTTTCTAGACTGTAATCAAATGCTCATGTTAATCATGTCAGATCGAAGATGGCACGTTGCTGCATTTTACAAATCCTGCAAACCAAATAGGCATGTAGTAGTGTTCAAAACTTCATGTAGGCACTAACATGTTCTCTTCTTTTGCAGATAATAATAGGTCGGTGGTGGATAATGTGATACAATATAACAACAATCACATCGAATGCCTAGATCTGCATCTCTCAAAAATTACTTTGAACTCCTACCAAGGGACCTTACTGGAGATTATATTCACCAGGTTCTTTGTTTTTAGAGCAAGGGTGTTGAAGGTAATGAGGTTGAACATGCATTTATATAGAAAATATGAATGGTTTGTTGATAAGAGCCGACAGCTACTGCAAATTGGAAGAGGCTCTAAAAAAGCTAGACTTTGTATTGGAACAGCATATGACAAAGTAACTGGAAGTCATTATGTCAACCCCATATATGACTTGTCAGCCGCTGATCCCTTTGCAGAAATGATGAGGTCTCAAAACCGGCCTTACTATTATTTTTAGTTTGAACCTCTCTTATATCCATGTTCAGCTGATCAGCACGGGCGTTTGAAGCTGAATGAGCTGAATTTCATTTCTAATATCAGTTTGAACCTTGTAATCTTCGAACTTGAGCCATGTAACTCTGGTATTTGAACCTTGTAATATTTCAGGCTTTTGTGGTACAATCGTTGAAATGGCATCGTCCTCATATATTGGTAGTACTATTTTGACCTTAATATGCAATAGACTTAGATTTTATTATTGATTCATGACCAGGGATCCAGTGGGAAGCAGAGCAATGGCAAATGTCATCGCAACAAGATGTAGATGATTAGATGCTCGTTTCTCCTAGTTTAGTATGCATGTAATTACTTACTTTGGTGTGTGGAAATGTTATGTGTGTAGTCACTTATGTAATTGGATGCTTAATTTGGTTATGCAATGATGTTCTTATAAGTATATATGTTGATGTTCTATAGACACAACATATCACATCGCACACGGACCACACTAGGGAACCCGTCGGTCATGAATTCATCAATCGCAGATGGTTGTATACCAGCAAGCGTTTGCCCACAACACACACGACTTATTCCATCACAAACTACTCGGGTAGATCAACTATAGGCCACATATCGCACACGCAACTCTAATCTGATTCGTGCTTGATGTCTCCGACATCGCTTGCCCAATTTGTCTTATTTGCCACGTATCATTATGCCGGCCTCTACTTGCATCCCTCGGCACGCTCTGATCGCTGTTAGGCGCCGCTACGCGCTCTACTCGAGTACCTCCACGCGCTCGACTTGTAGACAACTTTTCCTTGCATGTTCAACTGCTATATGCATATATATGGTTGCTCGCCGTTGAGGCGACCACGGAGCGTTCTGCTCGCGTCCCTGCGTGCGCGCTCTGCCAGCGGTTGGGTCCTGCGCACGATCATGTTGGGGGCCCCATATGCATGCGGTTGTGCCGCGCGCATCGCCACGATGAAGCTACATGCGGCACGATGGAGTTACGCGCTGCAATTTAGAATTGCCATCCATAGTGCGGATATTCAAGGCCGTCCGGCTTCCCCATTAATTCCCATAGCCATTATAACCTTAGTCTCGTCAACCTCTCGATCTCGCCCCACAACACAACAAGCACACCCACGACAACACATACAGAGAGGATATCTAGCGGTGATCCAATGGAGTTCGACGAGCATAAAGTAGAGACCCATGCGAGGGAGACAGATCTCTAGGTGGTGTACACCATCGACCCGGCCATGGTGGAGGACTACATCAACACCATGGAGAAGTTGCTTGCTCGAGACAAGTACATGATGGTGAGCATCGACCTCCAGTACACCGACGGTCATCCCGGCAAAGATCAAAAGGTTGTTGTCACCCAGTTGTGCGTACGCCATCATGTCCTCATCTTACACTACTGCATGGCCACAGCCTTGCTACTGTCTTGCCAGGTTTTTCAACAGCACCGACTACAAGTTCGCTATGGTGGAAACATGCAATGATGTAAAGGCGCTCAAGGTTACGGGCTTGGCCTGCAAGAACCTTGTCGAAATCCATGACCACTACAGGATCTGGGGTAGCACGAAGAAGGAATCCCTGGTTGAACTCGCCTCGGCCATCATTGACCCCTACTATGAAAAGATGAAGCAGGATGCCAAGAGAACAAATCCCGTATCCTGGCACGGGGCCTGGACGCGGCAACTGGATGAACCTCACCCCGGGTTCGTGGCCAAGAGCGTGTACACATGCTACTAGATGCACAGGCGGATCATTGACATGAGGAACTGCCTCGTTACCGAAATCGCGAGGCCGGATCGAGCCACAAGCAGAGAAGTAGCGGCAAGCGTCCCAAGAAGTAGATGATCATTTATCCTAGTTAATTATGCATGTAATATATAGTTGACTTTGGTGTGTGGAAATGTCATATGTGTAGTAGCCACCTATGTAATTGGATGTTTAATTTGGTTATGCAACCATGTCCTTATAAGTGTGTGTGTGTGTGTGTGTGTGTGTGTGTGTGTGTATGTTGTTGTTTTATATGCAATCCCAATGCACAACACACACATCTTATTAGCAGCAATCGTCTGTGTTATTATCAGTCTTCGCACACATTTCTAATTACAAACCTGTTTGCCGCGTATCACACACATCTTGTTAAATTGAACCGTTTCTGTTCTCCTGGCTCAACGCAAACAATTCATCCGAGTGAACTGTTTTCCCTCTATCTCACACACCTTGATCTGGCTGACCATTTTTTTGTTCTTCTAAAAAGAATTAACACTGATGCACCTAGTCCTTCTAAAAAGAAGAGGAAAAAGAAAAATGATAGGACTTTGCATACCTCTAGTGAACCTGAAATAGAAAAATCTCCTGATAATAATAATGATGTTTCTATTTTTGATGCTGAAACTCAATCTGGTAATGAACATTCATCTAGTGATAATGAAAAAGATAATGATGATGTCCATGAAGACACTCAACTAGACAATGATAAACAGCTAGATTATGATGTTGAAATAGAACAGGTTATTGATCTTGATAACCCACAACCTAAAAATAAAAGATATGATAAAAAGACTTTGTTGCTAGAAAGCATGGAATAGAAAGAGATTAATGGGTTAACAAACCCAACCCTTTCCACCTAAATCAACTAAGAAAAAAATATGATGACGAATTTGAACGCTTTGCTGAAATGCTTAGGTCAGCCTTTTTGCGCACTCGCTTGACTGATATTTTAAAGATGGCCCCTTATGCAAAATACATGAAAGACATCATCACTAATAACAGAATACCAGAAGCTTAAATCTCCACCATGCTTGCTAATTATTCTTTTAAGGATGGAGTACCTAAAAAACTTGGAGACCCAGGAATACCAACTATACCTTGCTCCATCAAAAGAAATTATGTTAAACTGATTTGCGTGATCTAGGAGCTGGTGTTAGTGTTATGCCTTTCTCCTTATATAAAACACTTGATTTGAATAAACTCACACCTACTAAAATATCTTTACAAATGGCTGACAAATCAACTACCATACCTATCGGTATTTGTGAGGATGTGCCCGTTGTTTTTGCAAATGGTACTATCTTAACTGACTTTGTTATACTTGAGATGCCCGAGGACGACAACATGTCAATTATCCTTGGTAAACCCTTTTTGAATACTGTAGGGGCTATTATTGATTGCAATAAAAGCAAGGTCACTTTTCATATCAATGGTAATTGAAAGTGCAACTATCCCTGGGTGGTTTTGGTAATTATTAACAACATATAGCTCATTGAGCTAATGCTATTTCAAGATAAATATTTCAGGAAAGCTCAATGATTGGCATGGCATGGATTAGGAATGTGGACCCCTCAAAATGCTAAGGACAAAAGATTTGCTCATGCTCTAAAGCTCAAGACTCTACATTTTACTTTTAGTGATCCAAGATCACATTGAGTCCATAGGAAGAGCCATTACTATTAAAAGGGGATGAGGTGTTATGCTTAGTGATATGCTCCAAAAACCTCAACCACTTTCTCATATCCACATATGTGCCAAATCAAAAATCAAACTCAGCCCCACCGAAACTTTCTATCCGACGCCACCGAGTTAAGTTGACATGGCCACCGCCACAAAAATCTAGTCACTTCGGTCTTACCCATAGGGATCTCGGTCTCACCGAGATGGGAATGCAAACTCTCTATTTCCCTTCATAATGTTTAGGTCCAACCGAGATGAGCTATCGGTCCCACCGAGTTCGCAATGCAAACTCTCTGTTTCCCTTTCGTAACGTTTCGGTCTTACCGAGATGAGCGAATCGGTCCCACCGAGTTTGCCTGACCAACTCTGTATTAGCTTGTTACCAAAATCAGTCTCACCGAGTTTGTGTAATCGGTCTCACCGAGGTTACGTTATGCCCTAACCCTAATGAAATCGGTCCCATCGAGTTGACATGTCGGTCCCACCGAAAAGCCTAACGTTCACATTTTGAACTAAATCGGTCTGACCGAGTTTCATAATTCTCTCCCACTGAGTTTGGTGATTTGTGTGTAACAGTTAGATTTTGTGTGGAGGCTATATATACCCCTCCACCCACTCTTCATTCATGAGGAGAGTCATCAGAACATGCCTACACTTCCATCATACATTTTCTAAGAGAGAACCACCTACTCATGTGTTGAGGTCAAGATATTCCATTCCAACCATATGAATCTTGATCTCTAGCCTTCTCCAAGTTGCTTTCCACTCAAATCATCTTTACCAAATCCAAATATGTGAGAGAGAGTTGAGTGTTGGGGAGACTATCATTCGAAGCACAAGAGCAAGGATTTCATCATCAACACACCATCTATTACCTTTTGGAGAGTGGTGTCTCCTAGATTGATTAGGTGTCACTTGGGAGCCTCCGTCAAGATTGTGGAGTTGAACCAAGGAGTTTCTACGGGCAAGGAGATCGCCTACTTTGTGAATATCTACCCTAGTGAGGCAAGTCCTTCATGGGCGATGGCCATGGTGGGATAGACAAGGTTGCTTCTTCGTGGACTCTCCGTGGGTGGAGCCCTCCGTGGACTCGCGCAACCGTTACCCTTCGTGGGTTGAAGTCTCCATCAACGCGGATGTACGATAGCACCACCTACCGGAACCACGCCAAAAATCTCCGTGTCTACATTGTGTTTGCTCCCTCCAAACTCCTCCCTTTACCTTCATATGCAATGTTTTACATTCCGCTTCAATACTCTTAGACTTGCATGTGTAGGTTGGTTGCTTGACTAGTGCTAAGTTGCTAAAATCTGCCAAGACTTAAAATTGGGAAAAGGTTAGATTTTTATTTGGTCAATTAGTCTAATCACCCCTCCTCTAGACATACTTTCGATCCTACAGTAATGAACATACGGTGCACTTTCTGAAGAAACAATTAGTTTTTGATCCTACTTGGTATGTGACACCTACATTGCTCCAATTACTTTTTGCTTTAGTTGATTATATTTAGAATAATTAGCTACTCTTGGTCTAGTTGTAGATGAGCTTGCATGTTGAATTCTTAGAGTTCTAAGTAGTTTGAATGCTTATATGGCCTCTATCCATCCTTATGAGTAGTTGTTATCAATCTTGTGAAGTCTTGTTGACAAAAATTTGGTATCCCAAATTTTTTCAGATTTTTTTCGCAAATAAAAATGCAATTCTTTAGGAGTACGTCGAGAAGGAGGTCTATGGAGGCATCATCTAGTAGTGGCTCGATACGTCGGTCTTATGTTGAACCAAGTATGAGCGAAATGCGGGATGTGGCTATCAAATCTTGCTTATGGTCGTGTAACAATTTCATCGTGAGCGTAGGTATTAAGGAAGAATTTGAGGAATGTGTTCAAAATGCCGAGCTCGGTCCCTACATCGAAGATTAGTGCATTCAGCATCTCAACCTCACAGAAACGTTCACTAAGAAATTTAAACTTCATCCACATGAGTCTAGAGTTTCATTTAGTCTTTACAATAATACATGTACCATGCCTCTAGAGATGTTTTGTAATGCCTGCAAAATTCCATATTGGGGTTCGCTAGACAGCCACCAAGATCTGAATATGAGTCATTTTTTTACTAGTCTTTACTATGGTGAGGATAGAGGAGTGACACAAGGTAGAATAAAAAGTATTCATTTCCCTTCAATTAAATACTTTGCACTGTTTAATGGCAAATGCATCGTAGGCAAGCAAGATTGTAGCACACTATGTGCCCCTGACTTGATACACATACACAATGCTCTGATCGGAATTAAATGCTATAATCTTGGAGCGATTGTTGCATGAAGGTTGCAGCACAACGCCGGTAGTGGTTATTTTTATGGTGGGATTTATGCTTCTCGTCTAGCTAGAGAGGTTGGGGTAACACCTCTGCCTGATGACCCCATCCTACCTACTCAGTACTTAGACTTTGATGCCATGAAACGTCATAAGTTCCTTTCAGGCATGCCCACTAATTATACTTATAACTTGAGGTTTAATAAGGAACCTATTGTACCGGTTGTTTTGCCTGCACCTGTTCTTTTTTATTATCGCAGCAAAAGAAGATATTATGTCCAAGAGAATAAGGCTCGCACATACAATGCAAAGGTTGAGGCAGCCAGATAGGCTGAGGTGGTCACACCAAGAGCCTCCATGAGTTATCACTCAGATAATTATCCAGGTCGTGGTTGGTTAGTACCAAGCTAGGCCAAAAGCCTAAGCTTGGGGGAGTACGTATTTCCACCGACATTACATTCATGTTCACACATTTCATTCTAGTTGTCGGTGTTCACCACTTTATCATTGTATTATCCGTGCTAGATTAATTTTCTTGCTTTCTTCTTGTGTGTTTGAAAAACTTTGAGAAAATCCCCAAAAATGTTTCTTGCTTCTTTTCAGTTTTTCTTTCTAGTGTATTTAGTTGTAGTATTAAAAAGAAAACCCAAAAAGATTTCTCGATTCTTCTTTTTGTTTGTTGAGAGCTCTCTCATGTAAATAGTTTTTCTCGCTTTTATTTTTATTTTTCTTTAATTTGCTTTCTTCAAGAAAAACTACAAACTCCAAAAATATTTCAGTGCGTTTGTCAGATTCAGGGCTCCGTAGAACCAAGAAAGGTTCGAACTGTGGGGCGTGTGCAAAGAACTCAACCTCCCCAACCTACCAACTCGTTGCTCTCACGGCCTAGCTCAATGAACGGGGAAGGAAAGGGATACGGTAGTTTACTCAGGTTCGGGCCACCTTGCGGTGTAATACCCTACTCCTGCTTTGGGGTGGATTGGCTTCGCGAGAGGCTGAGGATGAACTAGTACAGAGGAAGAACTACCTTAGGAGGCCAGTTCTTGTGTTGGTGTGAGCTAGAGAGGGTTCGGGGGGTCCGATCTGAGGATCCCCTCCTATGGTGGTGGCTAGGCTATATTTATAGTGGCCTTAGTCCTCTTCCTCCAAAACGAAGGCGGGAAGGGATCCCACAACAGCCAAGTTTGAAGGAAGACAATTAGTACATTTTATCCTGACGAAAGGTGGTCTTCGCCTGCAAAGCTTCTGGTCGTGATGCCGTGGTGGGCTCCGCGATGACCTTCGCCCTGCCGTCCTGGCGGTCTTGGTCTTGTAGCACAGGAATGGAAACTTTTGGCTGATTCCTCGGGACTCCGCGTCTGCGCTTGCCTCCTTAGCACCGAAGAGGAAACCTGATGTACTGCGCCCGCTGGCGCCCGCCTGGCCTTGGTCGTCATGGCTTGCGTCACCTTAACCTCATGAGGTGAGCATCTTCATAGGAATCTCCGCTCCCCAGGAGCCAACCTAGGGAGGCCGCTCCCTCTGGAGGTCCTAGCGTCATCCGCCTTGCGAGGCTTCCCCCCCGCAAGGGTCTTGTGTTGTCGATCCTGAAGATGGGCCGTACCAGGCCGTCGTCGGAGCGACGTCGTGGGCCGTAGGCAGGCAAGTCAGGGTACCCTGGTTCCCAGAACGCCGACAGTAGCCCCCGGGCCCAAGGCGCACTCGGACTTGGTTTCGAGGCAAAGCCAAAGGGAAAGTGCGTAGCGCCATGGGCCCAATCGCCTGTGGACCCGGTTGACGCATGGTGCATGATGGGATGTGGGCGTATTCACTTCCCCATGCAGCCTTGGCAACCGTCAGACTTGACGGCTGTCGGTGTCAAAACCGGCGGATCTCGGGTAGGGGGTCCCGAACTGTGCGTCTAGGCGGATGGTAACCGGAGACAAGGGACACAATGTTTTTACCCAGGTTCGGGCCCTCTCGATGGAGGTAAAACCCTACTCCTGCTTGATTAATATTGATGATATGGGTAGTACAAGAGTAGATCTACCACGAGATCAGAGAGGCTAAACCCTAGAAGCTAGCCTATGGTATGATTGTTGTTGTCTCCTACGGACTAAACCCTCCGGTTTATATAGACACCGGAGAGGGCTAGGGTTACACAGAGTCGGTTACAATGGGAGGAGATCTACATATCCGTATTGCCAAGCATGCCTTCCACGCCAAGGAAAGTCCCATCCGGACACGGGATGAAGTCTTCAATCTTGTATCTTCATAGTCCAATAGTCCGACCAAAGGTTATAGTCCGGCTGTCCGGACACCCCCTAATCGGGGACTCCCCCAGTAGCCCCCGAACTAGGCTTCAATGACGATGAGTCCGGTGCGCAGATTGTCTTCGGCATTGCAAGGCGGGTTCTTCTCCAAATTCCGTATACCAGCTAAATAGTTTCCGGCTTCTTGTAAATGCTGTGCTCCTTGGCTTCCACGCCCAGTAATGGCCACCTTCCATGCGTCAAGTGAATGTGAAGAGCCAGGGTATTTTTACATTTACCCCCCTAGCTTTGTAAATGAGCTGCCTATTAAAGAGACGAGGATTCAGATCCAAATCCAACCATCCTCCCTTAGCGAGCGTTCATCGGAGCGCATCCGACAGAGATCCATTCCATCATGGCCAGTCGACGCAGCCCCTCCTCTCGCTTCCCCAGCCCCAAGCCTGGAGATTGGGAGAGATGTTCCGTCCCGCACAGCACACTAGTGACGCTTCAGACCAAGGGATTTCTCCCCCTAGCCTACATGGTCCCGGTTCGAGCCGAGCTCGCCACCTATAATGGCGGAGAGCAAGTGGAGAGCCTTCCCAATCCCTCCAAGGGAGAGCAGGTATGCCCTGTCCCTCATTTGATAAGAGGGCTCGGATTTCCAATTCATCCCTTTCTCTGGGGGCTCCTGGAGTTCTACGGCCTCCAGTTGCACAGCCTTACGCCTGCCTCCATATTACACATCGCGGGCTTCGTAGCCCTTTGCGAGCTGTTTTTGGGCTGCGAGGCTCATTTCGCGCTGTGGAAGAAGCTGTTGTGCCTTGTGCCCCGTTCTCAGAAGGGGTCAATATATCAAGTGGGCGGAGCCGAAGTATGGCGCATCGCCGGGACCGGATATTTATCCGGAACCCCAAAGAAGGCGTCCGAAGACTGGCCTTTAGAATGGTTTTATATAGAAGACGTCCCCCTCCCGGATCCTATTCGGATCGGCCTCCCTGAGTTCAATAATGCTCCTTTGAAGAAGCGCCTGAGCTGGCGTCCACGGAGCCCCCAGGAGGAAGATGACAGGGACGTTCTTTACCTGATGTGCTGGATAAGGTCGTTAGCTCAATCCGGATTGACCATGATCGAGGTCATGGCCATATGCATTATGCAGGGGGTGCAGCCGCTTCAGTATAGAGGCCACCCCATGTGGGATTTCAACGGGGAGGATGACGCCACCCGCTGCGGCCGTAAGGGGCCGGAATCGGTTGCTGCTCTAACAAAGATCTTGTCCACTTTGTACAAGGGAGAAGAGGAGGAATTCCTCCACGTCAATCCTTTGGGCGGATTTTCTATGTACAATCCTCCGAGCTGGGTAACATGACACTTTTTCTTGCCCATACGTTCCATATTCCCATAGTTAAGTATTTTATCTTGTGACTTCAACGCAGGAGCTGTGCAAGGCTGTAAGGGAGATAAACAACCCTCCTCCACAACCCGAGGATCCGGAATGGTCCCTCGACCCGGCCTCCCAAGAGGATCCGGACATATCTGTGGAGCTGGCCGATAGGGTATTTTACCAATTGAGCAATGACAACGCCTTGGTGGCCATTACGGCCGATTATCTAGGGCTACTTCCAGCCTCACAGGTAACTGAGACCGAAGCCCCAGCACTTTGAGAAGGATCCGTCCTTGCGTATTTTTGATTACCGTATACAACCGGTGTTTGTAGGGGAGGCCCTCGAGGCGGAATACCGAGCCTGCGGCGACTAGCCAACAAGTGTCGGCGTTCTGGGAACGGGGGTCCCCAGACTTGCCTGCTTGCGGCCTGCGGCGTGGCTTAAAGGGGGCCCAACACGGCCCATCTTCATCAACACAAACCCAAGACCCTCGCGAGGGGCCAAGCCTCACGGGGCGGACGACGCGAAGCTTCCTCAGGCGGAGCCTCATCAGGCTGGCTCACAAGGAGGCGGAGAGATCAAGGCGGGGTACCTCACGAGATGCCCATGACGCAAGCCATGACGACCAAGGGCGCCAGGCGGGCGCCAGCCGTGCAGTGTCCTCCCTTTCCTCTTTGGTGCAAAGGGAGCAAGTGCAGGCAGGAGGATCAAGCAAAGGCACCCATTTCGGTGCAACAAGACCAAGACCCGCTCCGCGACAAGGACGAAGTCACTATGGAGCCCAAGCCAGCGTCATCACCAGAGCCTTTGGCAGGAGAGGACCAACTTCAGTCAGGATAAGTGTACCAAATGTTCCCGTTCAAAATGGCCAATTGTTGGCGCCCATCCCGCTCAATATTTGGGAAGAGGCCCAGGGCCTTTGCCTATAAATAGGACTAGCCACCCCCAGGGTAGAGGCATCGGCGAACTAGATCGAGGAAGATCTAGACATCTAGCAATTGAATCAGTAAGAGAGAGAGAGAGAAGGGCGGCTGAACTCCTCCTAGCAGTTCATCCCCCAGGCCAAGAACAGACCCTCGCGAGGTTGTTCTACCTTGTAGTGTCCATCATCATCAGCCCAAGAGGCAATCCACCACACCACACTGGAGTAGGGCATTACACCACATCGGTGGCCCGAACCAGTATAAACTCTGTGTCTCTTGTGTTGTTCTTTTAGTAGTTTAGATCTTTGCAAGACGGAGAGGTAGAGGGCGTAATCTCCACACGCACCCCAGAGTTCGAACCTCAAGGGTCTGTCGGAACCCGAAATCCGACATTTGGCGCGCCATGTAGGGGTGCGCCGGAATTTGTCTTCCACCGCTCCGCTCTCCTCCAACCGTCGCGTCCATGTCCGACGCTCGTCGAGCCCGCGCCGAGCGCCAGGCCGCCATCGCTTCCCACGTCGCCCAGACAGCTCCCGTCGGCGGGCGTCCTCATCGTTCCCCGTCGCCCGCCATCAACGCCGCCACCGGCCCGGCGGGGAACGAGCAGCAAGCATCGTCTCAGGATCCGTCCGTGTGGCAAGACGGCCGCACCGCTACCCCATCGCTCACACCAGCTGGTTCTTCATCCCGCGCGCTCCATGCACCCTTGGAGGCCCGGGCTGCGCTCATCGCGGCAAACGAGCTCCTGCGCTACCGCCCCGTTGACGACGTCTACGAAGAGTGGCTCGACCGTGTCGCCGAGCTCGTCTGCGTCGCAGGGGGCTCTCCCGCGCCGTCCTTTCTGCTGCGCCGCACCCTACCCCGCGCGGGCAGCGAAGCTCCGGGGGCGTACCAGCCGCCTCCTCTTCAAGAAGATGCCATGGCTCCAAGGCGCGCGGCCCCTGGCCGGAACCCGCTCCGTCAGGCGCCGGCGCGTCAAGAGCAGAGCTGCCAAGAAGTCCCTCGCCCGCAAGAAGCTGCCCGGGCGCTCCCTGCTCCGGCACGTCGCGACCCTGCTCCCGCTCCCGCGCGTCAAGACCCCGCGCTGCTCCCAGCTACAATGCATGGGGACCCGCAAGACCAAGCTCTCCACCAACCAAGGCCCCCCGTGACCACCGCAGGCTGCCGTGCCTACACCACCGAGCTGCGTAGCGTCACATGGCCCGGCAAGTTCAAGCCAGACCTGCCTCCCCGCTACGACGGCACGACCGACCCTGCAGAGTTCCTCCAGCTCTATGACCTGGGCATCGAAGCTGCCAGCGGGGACGAGAAGGTCATGGCGAACTGGTTCCCCATGGCACTGAAGGAAGGAGCTCGCACCTGGCTCCTGAATCTGGCTCCAGGCACGATCTCTTCCTGGGACCAGATGCGCACCCGCTTCATCGCCAACTTCCAAGGTACTCGCGACCGGCCACCCGTCGTGAGCGACATGCACCGCATCAAGCAACAACCCGGAGAGACCCTACAAAAGTACATCCAGCGCTTCAACAGTGCGCGCAACAAGATCCCCAAGGTATCCGAGGAGGCCATCATCTCAGCCTTCTCCGATGGAGTGCGCGACGTCAAGATGAAGGAGGAGCTGGCGATGCATGAAGACCTGTGCACCTCCCTGGAGCTGTTCAACTTGGCGACCAAGTGCGCCAGGGCTGAGGAAGGACGTCTCTCCCTCCTCGAGCTGCATGCCGCAGACCCAGAAGAGAAGAAGCCCAAGGCCAAGGACGTGAAGCGCAAGGGGGCTGCCGTGCTCGCGGCAGAACCAGACACCAAGCGGGGCAAAGATCTGCCCGAATCCTCCAGGGGCAGCCGGTACTGTGTGTACCACGACCTCCACAACCACAACACCAACGAATGCCAAGAACTCCGCACCGTGCGAGAAGGAAGGATCGGTCGTCGTCCCGACCGTCCTGACCGGGGCTACGGCCGAGGAGGAGGAAGAAACGCAGGATGCTGGGAAGACCGCGGCCCGCGCCAAGGATGGCGCGATCAACCTCGCGAGGACCGCTGGCGAGACATGCCTCGTGAGGGGGACTGGAGGGATCAACCTCGTGAGGACCGCCCACAAGGCAACGCAGGCCTCCCTCCACTGCCACCGCAGCCAAGGAGGAACGAGGACCGCCATCAAGACGAGGGGGCCGGGGGCTTTCAGGAGCCACGCACGATCACCTGCATCCTGGGCGGAGCTCAAGCCCCTGCCTCCCAACGCATCTTCAAGCAGTTTGCCCGCGAGGTGAATGCAGTCCTCCCCAAGCTCGAAGCAACGCGCCCTCTCAGGTGGTCGGCGTGCGCCATCACGTTCAGCTCAGCGGACCAGCTCAAGTGTGCGGCCACTGCCGAAGTCCTCCCGATGCTTTGCTCCCCAGTCATCAGCAACGTACTGGTCACCAGGACCCTCATCGACGGCGGGGCAGGGCTCAACGTCCTGTCCGTGGAAACATTCAACAATCTCCAAGTGCCCTTTGACCAGCTTCAGCCAACCAAGCCTTTCTCCGGAGTCACCGACGGTTCCACGGTCCCAATTGGGCAGGTCCGCCTCCCTGTCACCTTCGGGGCACGCAACAACTACTGCACCAAGCTCATCGACTTCGACGTCGCCCACATCCGCCTGCCGTACAACGCCATCCTCGGGTACCCAGCGCTGGCCAAGTTCATGGCCGTAACTCACCATGGCTACAACGTCCTCAAGATGTCAGGAAGTGGCGGAGTCATCACTATGCCCTGCGAAGAAAAGGATGCGGTGTGTTCCCTGGAGCGAGCCTTTCAGGCCGCGTCACTTGAAGACCCGGATCACGGAAGCAGGAGGCTTCCCAAGACCGCCCCCAAGAGGAAGAAGACATCGTCTGGACCAGCCCCTCAGGAGGCCGTCCCCTCAGGGCCCGCGTCTGCCCAAGGGGAACCTCCTTCCATCGCATAGGAAAGCGCGCCTGGCGCCCTCTTCAGGCAGGGCTCGGGGGCTCTCCCCTAGAGGGCCACCGACCTGGCCAAGGTCACGAAGGAGGCGCTTGGGCACCACGTGGATGCGTGTTTAGAAGCACGTTTCCCTCAAGAAGGAGTAAGGCAAGGAGAGCAAGACCCTCAGGAGTTCGTCAGCAAGGCCATTCAAGAGCTACAGGAGTCAAGAGTCATGAGAGGCTGCCGCAGTCTACCGGCTGTGGCTCCCCATCCAGGCGAGGATGGTGGGCTGCGCGTCTGCATCGACGTACCAGGGCTCAACCGAGTCGCCTCGCTGGAGCGCCTCTGGCCCTCGCAGGTGGGCCTCTGTGGAGGTCCATCCCACAGCTACGCTCGCATGCCCTACGGCTTGCCGAGCGCGGCTGCTATGTACCAGCGCCTCATGAGGGGCATCACGGAGGCTCAAGAAGACAGGCGTCTCGCAGCCTTGGCGGAGATGGAGATGATTCACGAAGAGCCACCAGTGCCTCCGAAGCCTCCCGAGGCCCCAGGGCCTGGGGGCTCGTGAGGATCGGCTTCCGCAGCCCACCGAGTCTGCTGCACCAACACCCCTTCGTCCTCGACATCTTCAGGTGACATCTTTCAAGTTTCATTCCCAGCTGGGAGCGCCCTCCCAGGGCTGCATCATTCCCAGGCCGCGTGGGCCCGTCCCTGCGGCATGTATCCCTTTCGTTTTCATGTTGTTAGCTTACCCTGTTGGGGGCGCCCCTCGGGCTGCATCATCCCCAAGCCGCTCGGGCCAGACCCAGCGGCATGTATCCCTTTTACGTTTATCTATGGCTATGCATTCGCCCATCATGCTTGATTACTTGATGCCTGTCCACGGCACCTCTTCTTCTCCATGTCGACCACTTGCACGTTAAAGGGGGGTACCTGAGCATCACAACTCAGGGCTCTTACCGGCGCTCCAGCCCTCACCCTCTAGCCTTGTCCACATCATCGCGACCTGGCATACCAGCGACGGCTGAGACCAGCTCGAGGGCCGGGACCCGAGGACGTAGAGTGCCGGCATCTAACCAAATTTGCAGGAACACATCACAAGATAAGGCCCAGTGCCAGGCGCAACCTGCCTAGAGGTAGGGCCCCGTGAGTCCCGCGCTGGCTCTCGAGTGCCCAGATACACCTCACCTAGCCCTACCGTGCCGGCCACGTGTCAGGGCGAGGCTGTACACGCCCCGGGGGCTCCTCCCGGAGGGGGCCCCCTCCCACGTACCAGTGGAAGCACCATGCTCCGCGCTGGCTGATGACACTGCCGAGGAGCGGCTATGCCCGTACACATACGGAAGCTCTATGCTCCGCGCTGGTGATAAACAACTGAGGGTGGCCCCCGGGCTGCATCAACCTCAGGGAGCCCAGAGCTCAGTGTCTGGCCTCATCGCAACGCCTCCCCCCGGGAGTGCCGCGCGAGGGGGCTAGGCACGGGGGCTGCGCTTGGGTCACGCCCAGACGTACGCCACCCAGCCAGGCCCCTCGGGCCTGGTTCGTCACGTGTCTCTCCCCGAGCGGAGCCAAGGTACGAAGGCCGTTTGAGCGTCAAGGGGGACTCCTGAGCATCACGACTCAGGAGCCTAACTGGTCCCGTAGCCCCTCACTCCCTAGTTCCGAAAGGCTAGCGCTGGGTGAGGTACGCGCGGGGCCGGGCTCTGCAGACGTAGAACGGTAGACCCACTTGCATCTCACCTCACAATTTGTTGTTCACGCGTCAAGGGGGACTCCTGAGCATCGCAACTCAAGAGCCTAACTGGTCCTGTAGCCCCTCACTCCCTAGTTCCGAAAGGCTAGCGCTGGGTGAGGTACGCGCGGGGTCGGGCTCTGCAGACGTAGAACGATAGATCCACCAGAATCTCACCGCCCTACTTGCTATTCGTGCACCAAGGGGGACTCCTGAGCATCGCGACTCAGGAGCCTAACTTGTCCTGTAGCCCCTCTCTCCTTTGGTCCCGTCCTGGTTTCCGGTCGGGGCTAACGCTAGGTGAGGTACGCGTTGGGCCGGGCTCTGTCGGCGTAGAACACAAGCAAGTAGCGAGGAGATACATAAAATTCAAGTAAAGTGTCTTCAGCGAGGAACGAGCTTTCTTCTCCATGTCTGCGAAGGCCACACGATCCTCGGCAAGAACCTGGGCCTTGCTGTCCAGCTCGACCTTCATCGCTCCCAGCCAAAGATTGGAGCACAGCGGCCAGATCTTCGTCGCCCAAGGCCGCGGGGCTCGGATGAGGCCTCAGTACTGCCAAAGCGGAGCCAGCTAGTGCTCCAGGAATTCCCTCAGCAGTGACGCGCCGGTCAGCTTCGCCGCCGCCATGCTGGCCGGCCTCAGATCCGCGTCCATCCTCTCCAGCACCGGCTTCGCGCGGGGGTTCGTGAGTTCTGCACGGGCCCAATCACCGGAGCTCAAGGGCGGCTCCTTAGGCAAGATCAGCCGCGGGTGAATGCGCCCAGCGCCCGTCAAGACCCATTTGCTCCTGAAGCCCTCGATCCTCTTCCCGGGCTTCGAAATGGCAATGGCGCCACTGTACGCGATGAAGCTCGCGCACGCTGAAGGAGAACCGCGAGAGACCCGGATGGAGAAGTAGTGGCGCAGCAAGGCCACTGAGGGCTGCGCCCCTACGTGAGCCTCGCAGTAATAGGCAAAGATTGCCAAGAGAAGGACGGAGTTGGGGTGGAGATGCAGAGCCTGTAGGTTGTAATGGCTAAGGATAGAGAAGAAGAACTCGGAGAAGGGAGGCACCAGACCAGCAGCAATGGAGCTTACAAAGAGAGGGTAAAAGGTGCTCCCTCGGCCCTCATGGGTGGCGGAACCGGCCTTGAACACCCTCGCCCCGTCGATGCCCTGCACCGCCACCATCCCGCGCAACCGGGCGAAGCTCGACTCAGACACGTTTGGCGAGTCCAGGGCAGACGAGTACCAAGCTTCGGCCGGGGACTGACGAGGCACCATGGCTTCTAGGTCACGCGGTCGAAGTAGATCTGGAGATTTGGAGGAAGGAAGGATAGGCGCAAGAAAGGGGATCTGAGCATCAACCGAGGAAGCAGAAAAAGCAAAGCCGGGCGGATGCCGCTCCTTTATCAACTCGCGCGGTTGCGGGGGCGCCCACGTCCAATCAACTGCCACGCGGCGCCCAAGGCCGCAGGCTGTTAGGGCCCGTGATGCTTCGCCCTTGCCCTTTCGCCTCTCAGCACGGCCAAGTCCGGGCTCGCCTTGGGCCCGGGGGCTACTGTCGGCGTTCTGGGAACGGGGGTCCGCAGACTTGCCTGCCTGCGGCCTGCGGCGTGGCTTAAAGGGGTCCCAGCACGACCCATCTTCATCAACACAAACCCAAGACCCTCGCGAGGGGCCAAGCCTCGCGGGGCGGACGACGAGGAGCTTCCTCAGGCGGAGCCTCGTCAGGCTGGCTCACGAGGAGGCGGAGAGATCAAGGCGGGGTACCTCACGAGGTGCCCATGACGCAAGCCATGACGACCAAGGGCGCCAGGCGGGCGCCAGCCGCGCAGTGTCCTCCCTTTCCTCTTTGGTGCAAAGGGAGCAAGCGCAGGCAGGAGGATCAAGCAAAGGCACCCATTTCGGTGCAACAAGACCAAGACCCGCTCCGCGACAAGGAGGAAGTCATTGTGGATCCCAAGCCAGCGTCATCACTAGAGCCTTTGGTAGGAGAGGACCAACTTTAGTCAGGATAAGTGTACCAGATTTTCCCCTTCAAAATGGCCAATTGTTGGCGCCCTTCCCGCTCAATATTTGGGAAGAGGCCCAGGGCCTTTGCCTATAAATAGGACTAGCCACGCCCAGGGTAGAGGCATTGGCAAACTGGATCGAGGAAGATCTAGACATCTAGCAATTGAATCAGTAAGAGAGAGAGAGAGAGAGAGAGAGAGAGAGAGAGAGAGAGAGAGAGAGAGAGAGAAGGGCGGCTGAACTCCTCCTAGGAGTTCATCCCCTAGGCCAAGAACAGACACTCACGAGGCTGTTCTACCTTGTAGTGTCCATCATCATCAGCCCAAGAGGCAATCCACCACACCACACTGGAGTAGGGTATTACACCACATCGGTTGCCCAAACCAGTATAAACTCTGTGTCTCTTGTGTTGTTCTTTTAGTAGTTTAGATCTTTGCGAGACGGAGAGGTAGAGGGCGTAATCTCCGCACGCACCCGAGAGTTCGAACCTCAAGGGTCTGCCGGAACCCGAAATCCGACAACAAGGGGCCACGAGACCAGGCAGGCTGAAAAGACACGCAGTCCGGATTGAGACATCGGCGCAGCGGTATGGCGCGCCGTCTTATTCCAAGATATTATTCTCAGAGGCATACTAACGCCCGTGCTTTCTTTAGGAAAAAAGAACGCTCGCCGGACTATATCCGGAGAGGTTGCCAATCGCGTCTCCACCAGGCAGGCTCCAAGGCCGGATCCAGAAGTGGAAGCAAATACGAGGCGCGCGCCGGATGCTCCTCCGATAGAAGATGCAGACAGACTGTCCGCCACAAATTCCGAGGTGGAGAGTGCCATGAACCACAGGCATCACCGGTCCATTCTTCGTGACGCTTGTTTCTCCCAAGAGGCATTCGATGCCTTCAACTCGGGAGACGCATACCTCCATGCTGCTCAAAATGGTCTAGCCAGAGCCACGGAGCACTATGTAAAGGACATACGGGTGAGAATATTCGGTGATTATATATATCAGTAGCCCCTGAGACTTGAAACAGTTAGAATAACTGATATAAGGATCATTTGTTATGCAGGTTCTTACAGAAAAGAATACCCAACTATCCCATGAGCTGGAAGAGTGCAAAGCCCAACTTCAGGCCGCACTAGCCGCAGCAGGGGAGCCCAAGGAGACCCCCTCTGGTAATATATGCTTCAAATGATAAGTATCATGTAAAGTGCGGCGTATATGCAAATCTGACAATAAAATTGCAGATGACGCCGGAGTAAATCCGGATAAGCAATATATCCTACGCCAGCTAAAGGCCGGTGAGAGCGTGCTTACAAGGGTGAGGCAGGAGAAGAATGATCTCCTAGATGGCAACACCAGCTGGGCATGGAACTAAAGGATTTCCGTGCCCAACTGTCGGACTCCGTTAAGGAGAATCGGCGGCTTTGACGCGGCATTTTTAGTAAGTGCTTGAATGAACTTTGAAAAAGAGTTCGGCGAGGAAGTCGGCTGACAGAGTTATGTCTGTAGGTATGCTAACAGGTCGTCCTGCGGAGGAAATGCCCGGTTCTACGGGTGACCTTCTTCCCGAGCTCTCACAACTGCATGAACGAGTGCGACAGGTGATGCAAGGGGTTGCCCAGGCCTTGTGGCCATCCGTCTCCGTGCCTGAAGACCTTGGAGAGCTTGCGGAGAAGCTGAAGGGAGCGTGACGGCGCTTTCGGTTATGGATGATGTCGTCCTGCCGCCAAGGTGCCAGGGAAGCCTGGGCCATGGTGAAGACGTGGTACACGAAGGATGACCCAAACCACATGGCCGAGGTCGGACCTGTGGGGCCCGACGGGAAGGAGATCCCTGTGAGCTTAGTGTACGGCCAAGTAGAATTGGCCGCAAAGTATTCCCAACAGGACTGTAGACTAGACAGCCTGTTGGATGGTATAGAAGAGGAATTTAACCAGTCAAATTGACGATGTAATTTAAAGTGACATGTATAATGCCTTCTAGCCGGATTGTAGATCGTTTGTCTTGGCGGACCTTTTCGCTTTGACCTCTGGACCCGACAGTCCGGAGCGAATCCGAATACCCTCGCGGTTATAGAAAATCGGGGCATGCATGGAAACCAGGCGTAGGGGTCACTAGTGCTTGAACAGACAAGTGCCCAACTAGTTATGTTATATTACATGGTTAGTAAGAAACATCTTCCAGGGAGAATAGTTCCGTTAGGGGTTCCTTTCCCTGGGTATGCATGCCCTAAAGTGCATGTCCGGGCTGCGGAAAGAATCGCAGTAAAAACATCTAGGGGCATGTATGGAAAATGGTTAAAAAATCGTCTTTTGCTCACCGACCGATATTCTATTAAGAACGCTAGCTTTCGGCTTCACCCAGTCTGAGGTACACATCCGGCTGACCCGGCAGTAACAATCACAGAGGTGCTCCCCTTATGCCCTAGCCGAATTAACGGGAACGTAGGGCATAAATACAAGAGCCAGGCAACCCAGCTTGGCCAAAACTTAAGTCATATCGATGCATATAATGGTGAATAAAAGGTACATGCGGAAGTATAACACATGTGTTGGGCATGAGGCCCGTATGAATAAGCTTCTGTTAAAGAAGCCCCCAGGGATAATGAGCGCGGATAGCGCGTCAGTTGTGTGGAAACAAGGCACAAATGGGCCCTTAAAGGCTGTGAGAGAAAAGAAGGGGCGAAGGAGAGAAATATAAGACAGAGAGTATATGAAAAAAAATGGATAGAGGAAGGCGACGAACACAGAGTCCGGTGCTAGGCGTAGAATCTTCGGAGTCGGGCCGCGTTCCATGGGTTCGGCTCGAGTCGATTGTCCGATGCATCCTGCAGACGGTACGCTCCACCGGTCAGGACTTGGTCAATAATGAAGGGACCCTCCCATTTGGGCTTGATTTTGTCCTTTTTCTTATCCTGCAGGCGTAGAACTAACTCGCCAACATTGTAAGTTTTGGCCCGTACTTCTCTGCTTTGGTATCTTCGAGCCTGCTGTTGATTGCGGAACGGGCTTTTGCCACGTCACGCTCCTCCTCCAAGGCGTCCAAACTGTCCTGCAGATCGAGCTCGGCTTCTCTTTCTTCGTACATGCGCACTCTAGGTGAGTCATGGATTATATCGCAGGGCAGAACCGCCTCTGTGCCGTATACCATAAAGAATGGTGTGTATCCGGTAGTGCGATTCGGTGTGGTCTGCAGCCCCCAGAGTACGGAGCCGAGCTCCTCTACCCAGTGCGTGTTAGATTCCTTGAGGGATTGCACTAATCTGGGTTTGATGCCGCTCATGATAAGACCATTTGCTCGCTCGACCTGAAGGCATCATGGTGTGCAGGCAAGGCACGAGTTAGCCCTTGAAGGCATCGTGAAAAATAAAATAAGAAGGAGAGAAAAGGACAGAAAATGCATATGCGAAAAATGAATAGAGGAAGGAGACGAACACAGAGTCCGACGCTAGGCGTAGAATCTTCGGAGCCTTGCTGCGTTCCATGGGTTCAGCTCAAGTCGATTATCTGATGCGTCCCGCAGACGGTACGCTCCGCCGGTCAGAACTTGGTCAATGATGAGGGACCCTCCCATTTGGGCTCGAGTTTGGTCTTTTTCTTCTCCGGCAGGCGTAGAACTAGTTCACCAATGTTATAAGTTTTGGCTCGTATTTCTCTGCTTTGGTATCTTTGAGCCTGTTGCTGATAGAATGCGGAACGGGCTTTTTCCACGTCGCGCTCCTCCTCCAGGGTGTCTAGAGTGTCCCGCCGATCGAGCTCGGCTTCTCTTTCTTCGTACATGCGCACTCGAGGTGAGTCATGAATTATGTCGTAGGGCAGAACCGCCTCTGCGCCATACACCATAAAAAAGGGTGTGTATCCGATAGTACGATTCGGCATGGTCCGCAACCCCCAGAGTACGGAGTCGAGCTCCTCTACCCAATGCGTGTTAGATTCCTTTAGGGACCACACTAATCTGGGTTTGATCCCGCTCATGATAAGACCATTTTCTCATTTGACTTGGCCGTTAGTTTTTGGGTGAAAGACGGAAGCATAATCGAGCTTAATGCCCATGTTTTTGCACCAGAGTTTTACCTCGTCGGCCGTGAAGTTCGTACCGTTATCGGTGATGATGCCGTGGGGGACGCCATAACGGTGTACGACCCCAGATATGAAGTCTATCACCGGTCCGGATTCGGCCGTTTTAATAGGTTTGGCTTCTATCCATTTGGTGAATTTATCCACCATGACCACCAAGTATTTTTTTCTTGTGGGTTCCTCCTTTAAGGGGTCCAACCATGTCAAGCCCCCAGACCGCAAAGGGCCAGGTAATGGGGATTGTGTGCAGGGCGGTGGGTGGCATATGGCTTTGGTTTGCAAAGAGCTGACAACCGACGCAAGGTTGGACCAAGTCCTGTGCATCTGCCCGGGCCGTTGGCCAGTAAAACCCTGTACGGAAGGCCTTGCTTACAAGTGCCCGGGCTGCGGCGTGGTGGCCGCCAAGTCCGGCGTGAATTTCTGCTAGCAGCTTTCGCCCTTCCTCTTCGGAGATGCACCTTTGAAGGACTCCGGTGGTGCTTTTCTTATAAAGCTCTCCCTCATGGACTTTATAGGCTTTAGATTGCCGCACTATGCGGCGTGCCTCATTTTGGTACTCGGGGAGTTCCTGCCTAGTTAGGTAGGCTAGGAATGGTTCTGTCCATGGGGCGATGACGACCATTATTGCATGGGCTGAAGATGTTATTTCGGTGGCAGAGCCTCCGATTATGTCAGAGTGTTCGGTATCGGGTAGTGCGGTTGAGTCCGGGCTGTTATTGCCGGGTTCCCCTTCCCATATTACGGATGGCTTGAACAGCCTCTCCAAAAAGATGTTGGGGGACTGCATCACGTTTTGCGCTGATGTGTGCCAGGACATCTGCCACCTGATTGTTTTCCCAGGCTATATGGTGAAATTCGAGCCCCTCGAACCGTGCTAACATTATTAGGACGGCGTTGCGATAAGCTGCCATTTTCGGATCCTTGGCATCAAAGTATCCATTTATTTGGGATATCGCGAGGTTCGAATCCCCGCGCACCTCTAGGCGTTGAATGCCCATGGATACTGCCATCCGGAGACCATGCAGAAGGGCCTCATATTCGGCTGTGTTGTTGGAGTCCGTGTACATTATCTGGAGTACGTATTGAACTGTATCTCCTGTTGGGGACGTCAAAACGACGCCAGCCCCCAGGCCAGCCAACATTTTTGAGCCATCGAAATGCATGATCCAGTTGGAGTATGTGCCGTACTCTTTAGGGAGTTCGAATGCTGTCCATTCGGCGACGAAGTCGGCCAATTCTTGCGACTTAATAGCTCGCCGTGGCTTGTAAGTTATGTCGAACAGGAGGAGCTCAATGGCCCATTTGGCAATCCGGCCTGTCGCGTCGTGGTTGTTTATAATATCATTAAGTGGCACTTCCGAGGCTACCGTTATCGAACACTCTTGAAAGTAGTGTCGCAGCTTCTAGGATGCCATGAATACCGCGTACGCTATCTTTTGATAATGCGGGTACCGTGACTTACATGGAGTAAGGACAGTGGATACGTAGTAAACCGGCTTTTGAAGGGGGGATTGATGTCCGTCCGTTTCTCATTCAATGACGAGCACTGCGCTCACAACTTGATGAGTTGCCGCAATGTATAATAGCATTGGTTCGCCAATGTTTGGCGCGGCCTGGACTGGGTTGGTTGCCAATATGGCTTTTATTTCTTCCAGTCCGGCTGTGGCGGCATCCGTCCACTCGATGTGTTCAGTGCGCCGAAGGAGGCGATAAAGGGGTAATGCCTTTTCTCCCAGGCGGGAGATGAAGCGGCTTAGAGCCGCTACGCATCCAGTCAATTTTTGTATTTGTTTGAGGTCCTTTGGGATATCCAATTGTGATAGAGCTCAGATCTTGGCCAGATTTGCTTCAATTCCTCTGCCGCATACAATGAAGCCCAAGAGCTTTCCGGCTGGTACGCCGAAAACACATTTTTCCGGGTTGAGCTTGATGTCATATGTTCGGAGGTTATCGAACGTAAGCCTCAAGTTGTCTACTAGGGATTCTACATGTTTGGTTTTGACGACCACGTCATCTACGTATGCCTCCACTGTTTTGCCGATCTAGTTTGCCAGACATGTCTGAATCATGCGCTGATATGTTGCGCCGGCGTTTTTGAGCCCAAAGGGCATTGTGTTGAAGCAGAAGGGGCCGTATGGTGTGATGAATGCCGTTGCGGCTTGGACTGGCTCCGCTATCTTGATTTGATGATAGCCGGAGTATGCATCAAGGAAACACAATGAATCGCGTCCTGCGGTAGCGTCGATGATTTGATCAATGCGGGGGAGGGGGAAGGGATCCTTTGGGCAAGCCTTGTTGAGGTCTTTAAAATCGACGCACAGGCGCCAGGATTTGTCCTTTTTTGGTACCATCACCAGGTTTGCTAGCCAGTCTGGATGTTTTATTTCTCTGATGAATCCGGCCTCCAATAACTTGGCTAGCTCCTCTCCCATGGCTTGTCTCTTAGGTTCAGAGAAATGCCGAAGAGCCTGCTTGACTGGCTTGAATCCTTTTAGAATATTTAGGCTGTGCTCGGCTAGCCTGCGTGGGATTCCTGGCATGTCTGAGGGATGCCATGTAAAAATGTCCCAGCTCTCGCGTAGGAACTCTCATAGTGCGGCGTCTACATCAGGGTTTAATTGTACCCCGATGGAAGCTGTTTTTGTAGGGTCCGTTGGATGGACTTTGAATTTGACTATCTCGTCTGCCGGTTTAAAGGAGGTGGACTTGGATCTATTATCGAGTATCACATCGTCCCTGTTCACTGTGGAGCGGAGCGCAGTCAGTTCCTCAGCCGCTAGGGCTTCGGATATTGCCTCGAGGGCCAGTGCGGCTGTCTTATTTTTGGCGCGGAGTGCTATGTCTGGATCACTAGCGAGAGTGATGATTCCGTTGGGCCTGGGCATTTCATGTACCCGTAATGGGGTATGGCTTGGAAGATTGTAAACGCCTCTCGCCCCAACAGAGCATGGTATCCGCTGCTGAACGGGGCCACATGGAACGTAACCTCTTCGGACCTGTAATTATCCGGCATGCCGAACACCACATCTAGTGTGCTTTTTCCTGTACAGCGCGCTTCCCGGCTGGGGATTATTCCTCTAAAGGTTGTGCTGCTTCGCTCAATGCAGTTCCAGTCTATTTCCATTTTCTGAAGCGTTTCCTCATAAATGAGGTTCAATCTGCTGCCACCGTCCATGAGTACCTTGGTGAGTCGAAAGCCGTCCACTATTGGACTGAGGACCAATGCGGCTGGTGCCCGGGCTGTTCGGAATTTAGGTTCGTCACTGGCATTAAAAGCAATAGCCGTGTCACTCCATGGGTTTATTGTTGCCACGTGGTAGACTTCGGTAAGCCTGCGGAGTGTTTGTTTTGCATATTATTTGATGCGAAAGTCTCGAAGGCTGTTAATACCGTACTGGTATCCCTGCGATGGCGCTCTGTGGCTTCTGAATTTAGAAGATCTTCACCACTTTGGGCTACCTGCCGGAGTATCCAACATGCTCTAAGGCTATGAGTTGGTATGTGTAACGCCCTCGATGCGGCTATAACTCCCACGTGTCGAAGCACGACTTAGAGGCATAACCGCATTGAAAGCAATGTCGCAAATGAGGTAATCTTCACACAACCCATGTAATACATAAGGGAAAGAGATACATAGTTGGCTTACAGTCGCCACTTCACACAATACATAAATAAACATTCATCATCCAGATTACACTCAAGGTCCGACTACGGAACCAAAATGAAAGAAGACTACCCCAAATGCTACACAGATCCCCGACCACCCCAATTGGGCTCCACTACTGATCATCAGGAAAAGACACATAGTAACAACCACGTTCCTCGTCGAACTCCCACGTGAGCTCGGTTGCGTCATCTGCACTGGCATCGTTGGTACCTGCAACTGCATTGGTAGAATCTGTGAGTCACGGGGACTCAGCAATCTCACACCCGCGAGATCAAGACTATTTAAGCTTATAGGTAGGACAAAGTGGTGAGGTGGAGCTGCAACAAGCGACTAGCCTATATGGTGGCTAACAACGCAAAAGAGAGCGAGAAGAGAAGCAAAGCACGGTCGTGAAGCTAGAAGTGATCAAGAAGTGATCCTAGAACAACCTACGTCAAACATAACTCCAACATCGTGTTCACTTCCCGGACCCCGCCGAGAAGAGACCATCACGGTTATACACGCGGTTGATGTGTTTTAATTAAGATCAACTTCGGGTTTTCTATAACCGGACATTAACAAATTCCCATCTGCCTCATAACCGCGGGCACGGCTTTCGAAAGATATTACCCTGCAGGGGTGTCCCAACTTAGCCCATTATAAGCTCTCACGGTCAACGAAGGATATTCCTTCTACCGGGAAGACCCGATCAGTCTCGGAATCCCGGACTACAAGACATTTCGACAGTAATAAAACAAATCCAGCAAAGCCGCCCGGATGTGCCGACAAATCCCGATAGGAGCTGCACATATCTCGTTCTCAGGGCACACCGGATGAGCCAGACGCCGGGTTGGCATAGACCCTGGTTGCCCAAGGGGCGCCAGACATCGCTCGGTTTGGACCAGCAATCGAAGGAGAACTGCCCCGGGGGTTAAAATAAAGATGACCCTCGGGCTCGTGAAAACCCGGGGGAAAAAGGCTTAGGTGGCAAATGGTAAAACCAAGTTTGGGCCTTGATGGAGGAGTCTTATTCAAAGCAAACTGTCAAGGGGGTCCCATAAATCACCCAACCGTGTAAGGAACGCGATATCAAGGAACATAACACCGGTATGACGGAAACTAGGGTGGCAAGAGTGGAACAAAACACCAGGCATAAGGCCGAGCCTTCCACCCTTTACCAAATATATAGATGCATTAATTAAATAAGAGATATTGTGATATCCCAAAATAATCATGTTCAAACATGGAACAACATCTCCATGTTCCAATAAGGATCAAACTTCATCTTCACCTGCAACTAGCAACGGTATAAGAGGGGCTGAGCAAAGCGGTAACATAGCCAATCAACGGTTTGCTAGGGTATGGATGCTTAGAGGATGACATGGCAATATGGGTGGCATGATATAGCAAGTGGTAGGTATCGCAGCATAGGCATAGCAAAAGAGCGAGCAAGTAGCAAGCAAAGATAGAAGTGATTTCGAGGGTATGGTCATCTTGCCTGCAAGGTTCTCAGAGTTGTCGAAAGCTTGGCCCTCGTAAGCGTTCTCAATAGGTTCCTCATTCACGTACTCGTCTCCCGGCTCTACCCACAACAATAACACAAGCAAAGGGGACAAACATCAATCACGATGCAATGCACAAACAACATGATGCAGAACATGGCATGATATGCGAGATGTGATATGCAATGCATATGCGTGCTCCGGAAGGAAAAAGATGAACAAGGCATAATCTTGGCAAACCAAGTATGCCACTGGAAAGGTGAGGTGATTTCGGTTGAAATCGATATAAAGATCACCGGAATCGGATGCACGATTTGCAAATGACAAGCAAAACAAGAATGACAAGATTCTGCCATTAACAACATGATGCTACTTAGCAAGCAACAAGAAATTAAGCTACTGCACCCAAACGTACCAACACAGCATATGACAGTAATCTACTCAAGATGCTTGACAAAAGATGGACACTGAGCTACGGCTAAATCACACCACAACAGGTTCAAACAAGCATGGAAAAAGTGCAAAAGATAACAGGTTCACAGACTTGGTGAAAATAACATGCCAGAAATTAACATCAGGATGACATGTTCAGAGCAAGGAAACAACATGCTACAGGAATAGGACATAGCAAAATATGGCATGGCATGAATCTACTCAAAGCATAGAACAAAAGTCCCTTAATGACCATGAGCCAAAAAGGATAAGAAAATACAATAGCACCCATGTCAAATAAGCAAGTTTCGTTACAGATTTCAGACTTAGCAGAAAACTGGACATGTCAAAAACAGATAACAAGTAGGCATGTTCGTGAGCTCGATGAACTCACTACAAAACATTGCATGATAAACTAAGCATACATCCATCAAGAAGACATGGCATAGAAGCTACACATGGCAAGAAAAACATCATAGCGTGCAAAGATCAACTACAACAAGCTTGGCAAAATCGAATAACATGTAAACAATCTACCAGAAACATTTTATAGCAAGAGCTCGATTGACTCAAGCTATGGCACTCCATAATTACAAAAAAAGGCATGGCTGGATATAGCAAATCCATATGTTCAAAACACTCTTACTGATCATGCTCAAAAGAGGCATAGATATCTCTGAAACAACATGAACACATGGCATAAAAATAATAGCAGACAAGGACTTGAAATTACAGTCTCTGAAATCAGCAACATTATGATCCCTAGTTTGCATGCTTGTTCTAGTCACCAAAAAGATCACAAAAATACATGGTATACACCTCTGGAAATATAGCATGTCATATTACAAATCACATGTAGGACTCAACTTCATAGGGTGCACACATCAATCATGGCAAAAATGACAAAAGTGCATGTTCTGAAACAGATCTGAAACTAACATCACATAGCCCTCTTCTAACAGCATTTCGGGCATCAAGATGAGATCAAATGAAAATGATGCAATGAGATTAAATGATGTACTCGTCGAGGCTGACAATTTGATATGCTACACGCCCAAAACGGAGCTACGGATGCAGAGATATGGTACGTTCAATAGAGCATGATAATGACAAGATAACTTCGGGACTTAGTGGATTTCCGGAGGGGAAAAGTCAACCTCGTTTGGATCTGAGATCTGGCCCGATCGGATCTCGCGGGGCGGCGGCCGGAGCTGGAGGAGGTCCGGCGAGGGGCGGCGGAGGACAGCGGGATCCGGCGCGGGCGCGGGCGGAGGCTGTGGTCGGCGACGAGGGGCGGCGAGCGGGGCTCACCGTGGAGCGCGGCGGCGGCGGCGAGGCCGGGCGGCGGGCGGCGCGGCGCCGGCGGACGGCGCGGCGACGGAGGGCGCGGGGCACCGGCGAAGTCTCGGGCGGCGGCGGGATCTGGGCCCGCGCGGGCCACGAATGGGCTCCGCGGGCCGGCGGCGGGGAACGGTGGCGGGGACACGTGGCGCGATGCCAGTGGCTGCGGGGCGGCGGCGATTTCGTCCGGCGCGGACCGGACGTGTCTGGCGCGCGGAGGGAGCGGGGAGCTAGGGTTAGGGTGGAACGGACCCGGGATTTCGGGGGGAGGTGTAGTTTTATAGGTAGAGGGAGCTAGGAAGCTCCAAATGGAGTGCGGTTTTCGGCCACGCGATCGTGATCGAACGGCGATGGACATGGGAGTGACTTAGATGGGTTATTGGGCTGTTTTGGAGGGGTTTTGGGCTGCAACACACACGAGGCCTTCACTGTTACCCGGTTAACCGTTGGAGTATCAAACGACCTCCGAATGACCCGAAACTTGACAGGCGGTCTACCGGTGCTATACCAAGGCCACTTGACAAACCTCGGTCCATTCCGAGAAGGTTTAATACCCGCTCACGGAAAAAGGTAAAAGGGGACGCCGGGGAACATAGGAGCGCCGGATTGCAAAACGGACAACGGGGAAAAAGCTTGGATTCGTGAGACGAACACGTATGCAAATGCGATGCACATGATGACGTGATATGAAAAGCATGACATGAACAAAATGCAAAATGACGGGAAACCCAACCACGGAGGGAATATCATATCACATTGCCAAAAATGGCAAGAGTTGGAGTTACAAATATGGCAAGTTACATCCGGGGTGTTACAGTATGGCGCCCTCTGTACTGTGAATTTTGCAGGGTCCATTGAGCCATCCCTCCAGTACGGTTCCGTGCCCTATAGAGGGTTTTTACTTTTTGGTGTTTAACCCGGGTGTCTGGTGATAATGCGCCCTTTTATTTTGGACTGGGTTCGTATTCAGGGACGGATTGTCCCAAAAAAAATTCGGTTTTCCAGGCGCTTTCCATCGCACAGTACTTTAGTACTATGGACACCAAGTCGGCGAAGCGTGTAATTTCACGGCGACTTATGGCGTTGAGGATTCCCTTGTCCATGCAATTATTGCAGAAGAATGAGATCGCGTCTTCCTCGCGGCAATCCTTCATCCTGTTCTTTACCAGGAGGAATCTGGCCCAATAATGGTGTACCGTTTCTTGGGGTTCTTGCCTAATTTGGGATAGATCGCTTATGTTTGGGTGGGTGGGTGGAATTGAATCCGAAACCTCACCCAATCTGAGACTCAGGGGCCAGGGAGTTTCTGAACTCGGAAGTTTGGATTCTTGGATGTTGCCCAATGAATATGGCCCGCTGCCTGACTCTAGGTTCAGGGCTTGAGTGACTTCCTCCCCTCCGCGGGTATCCGGCTTGGAGGGCTCGGGAATACGGACATGGCTAGTACTTAAGATAAATGAAGGGTCGCCGCATTGTTCCTCTACCACTGCAACGTGATGAGTGACCTGGCGAGAGTTAATCTCTCTCAGATCGGGTTTAGGCCCAATCTGATCGTAGTCTGTAGCGACTCCCAGGGCGGCCATGCGATCCAAGAGCTCGTTTAGGGAAGAGAGCTCCATTGGATCTAACTGCTCGGCGAGTTCCGAGTTGACGTGAAGATTGCTTTTGATGACCCAAGAAGTCATCATCGCTGCAGCGGCCGAACGGGCGGTCATAAGAAAACCACCTAGCCGGAGAGTTTGGCCGACAGCCAAAGCTCCCTTAGCAACAGTGCCATCTTTAAAGACGGGACGAGGCATCCTTCATGATGGTGACGGCACAACGGAACTCTCAATGAAAGTCCAATGTCGGTGTCAAAACCGGCGGATCTCGGGTAGGGGGTCCCTGATGTCTACTACACAACCTTCTTCTTGTAGACGTTGTTGGGCCTCCAAGTGCACAGGTTTGTAGGACAGTAGCAAATTTCCCTCAAGTGGATGACCTTAAGGTTTATCAATCCACGGGAGGCGGAGGATGAAGATGGTCTCTCTCAAGCAACCCTGCAACCAAATAACAAAGAGACTCTTGTGTCCCCAACACACCCAATACAATGGTAAATTGTATAGGTGCACTAGTTCGGCGAAGAGATGGTGATACAAGTGCAATATGGATGGTATTTATGGGTTTTTGTAAACTGAAAATATAAAAACAGCAAGGTAACAAGCGGTAAAAGTGAGCGTAAACGGTATTGCAATGATAGGAAACAAGGCCTAGGGTTCATACTTTCACTAGTGTAAGTCCTCTCAATAATAATAACATAGTCGGATCATATAACTATCCCTCAACATGCAACAAAGAGTCACTCCAAAGCCACTAATAGCGGAGAACAAACGAAGAGATTATGGTTGGGTATGAAACCACCTCAAAGTTATTCTTTCCAATCAATCCATTGGGCTATTCCTATAAGTGTCACAAACAGCCCTATAGTTCGTACTAGAATAACACCTTAAGATACAAATAAACCAAAACCCTATTGTTACCTAGATACTCCAATGTCACCTCAAGTATCCGTGGGTATGATTATACGATGTGCATCACACAATCTCAATTCGTCTACTCAAACCAACACATAGAACCTTAAAGAGTGCCCAAAGTTTCTACCGGAGAATCACGACGAAAACGTGTGCCAACCCCTATGCATAGGTTCATGGGCGGAACCCGCAAGTTGGTCACCAAAACATACATCAAGTGGCACGTGATATCCCATTGTCACCACAGATATGCTCGGCAAGACATACACCAAGTGTTCTCAAATCTTTAAAGACTCAATCCGATAAAATTACTTCAAGGGGAAAACTCAATCCATTACAAGAGAGAAGAGGGGGATAAGAAACATAAGATCCAACTATAACATCAAAGCTCGCGATACATCAAGATCGTGCCAAATCAAGAACACGAGAGAGAGAGAGAGAGAGAGAGAGAGAGAGAGATCAAACACATAGCTACTGGTACATACCCTCAGCCCCGAGGGTGAACTACTCCCTCCTCGTCATGGAGGGCGTCGGGATGATGAAGATGGCCACCGGTGAGGGTTCCCCGCTCCGGCAGGGTGCCAGAACAGGGTCCCGATTAGGTTTTTGGTGGCTACAGAGGCTTGCGGCGGCGGAACTCCCGATCTAATTCTTTGTTCTAGAAGTTTTGCGATACGTAGGTATATATCAGTGAAAGGGATACGTCGGTGGACCGAAGGGGGGGCTACGAGGCAGGGGGCGCCCCCCAGGGGGGTGGGCACACCCCCCACCCTCGTGGGCACCTCCCTTCTTCCCTGACGTGCACTCCAAGCCCATCCAGTAGGTTTCCTTCCAAAAATAACTTCTCCAGTTGATTTCGTTCCGTTTCAACTCCGTCTGATATTCCTTTTCTTCAAAACACTGAAATAGGCATAAAACAGCAAATCTGGGCTGGGCCTCCGGTTAATAGGTTAGTCCCAAAAATAATATAAAAGTGGATAATAAAGCCCAATATTGCCTAAAACAGTAGATAATATGGCATGGAGCAATCAAAAATTATAGATACGTTGGAGACGTATCAAGCATCCCCAAGCTTAATTCCTGCTCGTCCTAGAGTAGGTAAATGATAAAAAAAGAATTTTTGATGCGGAGTGCTACTTGGCATAATTTCAATGTATTTCTTCTTAATTGTGATATGAATATTTAGATCCAAAAGATTCAAGACAAAAGTTCATATTGACATAAAAATAATAATACTTCAAGCATACGAACAAAGAAATTATGACTTCTCAAAATAACATGGCCAAAGAAAGTCCATCCCTACAAAATCATATAGTTTAGTCATGCTCCATTTTCATCACACAAGAATGCTCTCATCATGCACAACCCCCGATGACAAGCCAAGCAATTGTTTCGTACTTTGATAATCTCAAACTCATAAACCTTCACGCAATACATGAGCGTGAGCCATGGATATAGCACTATGGGTGGAATAGAATATGATGATGGGGGTTATGTGGAGAAAACAAAAAAGGAGAAAGTCTCACATTAGCGAGGCAAATTAATGAGCTATGGAGATGCCCATCGATTGATGTTAATGCGAGGAGTAGGGATTGCCATGCAACGGATGCACTAGAGCTATAAATGTATAAAAGCTCAACAAAAGAAACTAGTGGGTGTGCATCCAACTTGCTTGCTCACGAAGACCTAGGGCACTTGAGGAGGCCCATTGTTGGAATATACAAGCCAAGTTCTATAATGAAAAGTTCCCACTAGTATATGAAAGTGACAAAACAAGAGACTCTCTATCATGAAGACTATGTTGCTACTTTGAAGCACAATATAGGAGACTCTCTATATGAAGAACATGGTGCTACTTTGAAGCACAAGTGTGGTAAAAGGATAGTAGCATTGCCCCATTTTATTTTTTTATTTTTTTTATTTTTTTGGGCCTTCTTTTTTTTGGCCTTTCTCTTTTTTTGGAACAATGCTCTATTGAATGATGATCATCACACTTCTATTTATTTACAACTCAATGATTACAACTCGATACTAGAACAAAGTATGACTCTATATGAATGCCTCCGGCGGTGTACCGGGATATGTAATGAATCAAGAGTGACATGTATGAAAGAATTATGAATGGTGGCTTTGCCACAAATACTATGTCAACTACATGATCATGCTAAGCAATATGACAATGACGAATGTGTCATGATGAACGGCATGGTGGAAAGTTGCATGGCAATATATCTCGGAATGGCTATGGAAATGCCATAATAGGTAGGTATGGTGGCTGTTTTGAGGAAGATATAAGGAGGTTTATGTGTGAAAGAGCGTATCATATCACGGGGTTTGGATGCACCGGCGAAGTTTGCACCAACTCTCAATGTGAGAAAGGGCAATGCACGGTACCGAAGAGGCTAGCAATGATGGAAGGGTGAGAGTGCGTATAATCCATGGACTCAACATTAGTCATAAAGAACTCACATACTTATTGCAAAAATCTACAAGCCATCAAAAACCAAAGCACTACGCGCATGCTCCTAGGGGGATAGATTGGTAGGAAAAGACCATCGCTCGTCCCCGACCGCCACTCATAAGGAGGACAATCAAATAACACCTCATGTTTCAAATTTGTTACATAACGTTTACCATACGTGCATGCTACGGGACTTGCAAACTTCAACGCAAGCATTTCTCAAATTCACAACTACTCAACTAGCACAACTTTGATATCACTACCTCCATATCTCAAAACAATCATCAAACTTCTCTTAGTATTCAACACACTCATAAGAATTCTTACAAATCTTTTATGCTTAGCATATTAGGATTTTAAGAAAATTACAATGCTATTTAAGACTCTCAAAATAATATAAGTGAAGCATGAGAGTTCATCTATTTCTTCAAAATACAACTACCACCATGCTCTAAAAGATATAAGTGAAGCACTAGAGCAAATGACAAACTACTCCGAAAGATATAAGTGAAGAGCAATGAGTAGTTGAATAATTATGCAACTATGTGAAGAATCTCTAACATTTAAGGATTTCAGATCTTGATACTTTATTCAAACAGCAAGCAAGGCTAAAGAAAATAAAATGACGCTCCAAGCAAAACACATATCATGTGGTGAATAAAAATATAGCTCCAAGTAAAGTTACCGATGAACGAAGACGAAAGAGGGGATGCCTCCCGGGGCATCCCCAAGCTTAGACTCTTGGTTATCCTTAAATATTACCTTGGGGTAACTTGGGGATCCCCAAGCTTAGGCTCTTTCCACTCCTTATTCCGTAGTCCATCGAATCTTTACCCAAAACTTGAAAACTTCACAACACAAAACTTAACAGAAAACTCGTGAGCTCCGTTAGCGAAAGAAAACAAAACACCACTTCATGGTACTGTAATGAACTCATTCTTTATTTATATTGGTGTTAAACCTACTCTATTCCAACTTCTCTATGGTTTATAAACTATTTTACTAGACATAGATTCATCAAAATAAGCAAACAACACACGAAAAAACAGAATCTGTCAAAAACAGAACAGTCTGTAGTAATCTGTACCTAACGCAAAATTATGGAACTCAAAAACTTCTAAAATAAATTTGTGGACCTTAGGAATTTGTCTAGTAATCATCTGCAAAAAGAATCAACTAAATAGCACTCTCTAGTAAAAGGTTCTAGCTAATCTCGTGAGCGCTAAAGTTTCTGTTTTTTACAGCATGATCATAAAGACTTCACCCAAGTCTTCCTAAAGGTTCTACTTGGCACAAACACTAATTAAAACATAAAACCACATCTAACCAGAGTCTAGATGGATTATTTATTCCTAAACATAACCAAAAATCAAGAAACTAAAATAAAGTTGGGTTGCCTCCCAACAAGCGCTATTGTTTAATGCCCCTAGCTACGCATTATGATTTCAGTGATGCTCACATAAAAGATAAGAATTGAAACATAAAGAGAGCATCATGAAGAATATGACTAGCACATTTAAGTCTAACCCACTTCCTATGCATAGGGATTTTGTGAGCAAACAAATTATGGGAACAATAATCAACTTGCATAGGAAGGCAAAACAAGCATAACTTCAAAACTTTAAGCACATAGAGAGGAAACTTGATATTATTGCAATTCCTACAAGCATATGTTCCTCCCTCATAATAATTTTCAGTAGCATCATGAATGAATTCAACAATATAACCATCACCTAAAGCATTCTTTTCATGATCTACAAGCATATAATTTTTACTACTCTCCACATAAGAAAATTTCTTCTCATGAATAATAGTGGGAGCAAACTCAACAAAATGACTATCATGTGATTGAAAATTAAGATCAAGATGACAAGTTTCATGGTTATCATTTTTATTTAAAGCATAAGTGTCATCACAATAATTGTCATAGATAGGATGCATGCTTTCATCATAGTAAATTTTCTCATCAAAGCTTGGGGGACAAAAAATATAATCTTCATCAAACATAGCTTCCCCAAGCTTGTGGCTTTGCATATCATTAGCATCATGGATATCCAAGGAATTCATACTAACAACATTGCAATCATGCTCATCATTCACATATTTTATGCCAAGAATTCTATGTAATTCTTCTTCTAACACTTTGGCACAATTTTTTTTCCATCATACTCACGAAAGATATTAAAAAGATGAAGCGTGTGAGGCAAGCTTAATTCCATTTTTTATAGTTTTCTTTTATAAACTAGACTAGTGCTAAAACAATAGACAAAAAGATTCGACTGCAAGATCTAAACATATACCTTCGCTTACCTAGCCTCCCCGGCAACGGCGCCAGAAAAGAGCTTGATGTCTACTACGCAACCTTCTTCTTGTAGACGTTGTTGGGCCTGCAAGTGCACAGGTTTGTAGGACAGTAGCAAATTTCCCTCGAGTGGATGACGTAAGGTTTATCAATCCTAATTTGGCCCAATAATGGTGTACCGTTTCTTGGGGTTCTTGCCTAATTTGGGATAGATCGCTTATGTTTGGGTGGGTGGGTGGAATTGAATCCGAAACCTCACCCAATCTGAGACTCAAGGGCCAGGGAGTTTCTGAACTCAGAAGTTTGGATTCTTGGATGTTGCCCAATGAATCTAGCCCGCTGCCTGACTCTAGGTTCAGGGCTTGAGTGACTTCCTCCCCTCCGCGGGTATCAGGCTTGGAGGGCTCGGGAATACGGACATAGCTAGTCCTTAAGATAGATGAAGGGTCATCGCATTGTTCCTCTACCACTGCAACATGATGAGTGACCTGGGGAGAGTTAATCTCTCTCAGATCGGGTTTAGGCCCAATCTGATCATAGTCTGTAGCGACTCCCAGGGCGGCCATGCGATCCAAGAGCTCGTTTAGGGAAGAGATCTCCATTGGATCTAACTGCTCGGCGAGTTCCGAGTTGACGTGACGATTGCTTTTGATGACCCGCGATGTCATCGTCGGCGCAGCGGCCGAACGGGCGGTCATAAGAAAATCACCTAGCCGGAGAGTTTGGCCGACAGCCAAAGCTCCCTTAGCAACAGTGCCATCTTGAAAGACGGGACGAGGCATCCTTCCTGATGGCGACGGCACAACGGAACTCTCAACGAAAGCACCAATGTCGGTGTCAAAATCGGCGGATCTCGGGTAGGGAGTCCCTGATGTCTACTACACAACCTTCTTCTTGTAGACGTTGTTGGGCCTCCAAGTGCACAGGTTTGTAGGACAGTAGCAAATTTCCCTCAAGTAGATGACCTAAGGTTTATCAATCCGCGGGAGGCGTAGGATGAAGATGGTCTCTCTTAAGCAACCCTGCAACCAAATAACAAAGAGACTCTTGTGTCCCCAACACACCCAATACAATGGTAAATTGTATAGGTGCACTAGTTCGGCGAAGAGATGGTGATACAAGTGCAATATGGATGGTATTTATGGGTTTTTGTAAACTTAAAGTATAAAAACAGAAAGGTAGCAAGCGGTAAAAGTGAGCTTAAACGGTATTGCAATGATAGGAAACAAGGCTATTCTTTCCAATCAATCCATTGGGCTATTCCTATAAGTGTCACAAACAGCCCTAGAGTTCGTACTAGAATAACACCTTAAGATACAAATCAACCAAAACCCTAATGTCACCTAGATACTCCAATGTTACCTCAAGTATCCATGGGTATGATTATACGATATGCACCACACAATCTCAATTTATCTACTCAAACCAACACATAGAACCTCAAAGAGTTCCCAAAGTTTCTACCGGAGAATCACGACGAAAACGTGTACCAACCCCTATGCATAGGTTCATGGGCGGAACCCGCAAGTTGGTCACCAAAACATACATCAAGTGGCACGTGGATCCCATTGTCACCACAGATACGCACGGCAAGACATACATCAAGAGTTCTCAAATCTTTAAAGACTCAATCCGATAAAATTACTTCAAGGGGAAAACTCAATCCATTACAAGAGAGAAGAGGGGGAACAGAAACATAAGATCCAACTATAATAGCAAAGCTCGCGATATATCAAGATCGTGCCAAATGAAGAACACGAGAGAGAGAGAGAGAGAGATCAAACACATAGCTACTGGTACATACCCTCAGCCCCGAGGGTGAACTACTCCCTCCTCGTCATGGAGAGCGCCGGGATGATGAAGATAGCCACCGGTGAGGGTTCCCCCTCCGGCAGGGTGCCGGAACAGGGTCCCAATTAGGTTTTTGGTGGCTACAGAGGCTTGCGGCGGCGGAACTCCCGATCTAATCTCTGTTCGGGAAGTTTTGCGATACGTAGGTATATATGGGTGAAAGGGATACGTCGATGGACCGAAGGGGGGCACGAGGCAGGGGGCGCGCCCCAGTGGGGTGGGCGCGCCCCCACCCTAGTGGGCACCTCCCTTCTTCCCTGACGTGCACTCCAAGCCCGTCCGGTAGGTTTCCTTCCAAAAATAACTTCTCCAGTTGATTTCGTTCCGTTTCGACTTCGTCTGATATTCCTTTTCTTCAAAACACTGAAAATAGGCATAAAACAACAAATCTGGGCTGGGCCTCCGGTTATTAGGTTAGTCCCAAAAATAATATAAAAGTGGATAATAAAGCCCAATATTGGCTAAAACAGTAGATAATATAGCATGGAGCAACAAAAATTATAGATACGTTGGAGACGTATCAGTCCCGAACTGTGCGTCTAGGTGGATGGTAACAGGAGACAAGGGACACAATATTTTTACCCAGGTTCGGGCCCTCTCGATTGAGGTAAAACCCTGCTCCTGCTTGATTAATATTGATGATATGGGTAGTACAAGAGTAGATCTACCACGAGATGAGAGAGGCTAAACCCTAGAAGCTAGCCTATGGTATGATTGTTGTTGTCTCCTACGGACTAAACCCTCCGGTTTATATTGGGACGAGGCATCCTTCCTGATGGCGACGACACAATGGAACTAAGGGAGTCCTGGATTAGGGGGTGTCCGGATAGCCGGACTATAACCTTTGGCCGGACTATTGGACTATGAAGATACAAGATTGAAGACTTCGTCCCGTGTCCGGATGGCACTTTCCTTGGCGTGGAAGGTAAGCTTGGCAATACGGATATGTAGATCTCCTCCCATTGTAACTGACTCTGTGTAACCCTAGACCCCTCCGGTGTCTATATAAACCAGAGGGTTTAGTCCGTAGGAGACAACAACAATCATACCATAGGCTAGCTTCTAGGGTTTAGCCTCTCTGATCTCGTGGTAGATCTACTCTTGTTCTACCCATATCATAAATATTAATCAAGCAGGAGTAGGGTTTTACCTCCATCGAGAGGGCCCGAACTTGGGTAAAAACATTGTGTCCCTTGTCTCCTGTTACCATCCGCCTAGACGCATAGTTCGGGACCCCCTACCCGAGATCCGCCGGTTTTGACACTGACAACGGCTGTCTGTTGCGCGGCTCATCCATCATTGCCTCCGTGCTCATCCTCAGCTTCGCCCTTTCTTGTAAGCTCGTGCCTCCTCCTCTAGATTCCACGCCGGAGCCAATCCACCTCCGCCGCCATGTCTCCGAGGTCAAAGAATAAAGGGAAGACTCGCGCTCCCATTGAATCTCCGCTGGGTCTGGAGCCTGCACTTGGTCGGTCGACGGTGATCAATCGGGAGGGATTGGACAAGGTCCGGCGGGCCCTCACCACCAATTCCAGCGAGTGGAAGGCGACGGTGGTCTGGCCTGCCTACCGGGCCTTGGTCGACATGGAGGCCACCGAGATCCCCGTTCGTCTTCTCGCTCTCCTGGCCGGCTTGGTCCCCTCTTTTTCTGACTTCTTCAACGCTGAGCTCTCGCATTACCAGATCCATGCGCTACATCTGGACCCTGGGTCCATCGTTCTCCTTGCCGCCTTCGCCTTTTTGTGCGAGGCCATCATGGGTGTCGCCTCATCTGTGGCCCTGTTCCGCCATTTCTTCTCGCTTCATCTGGTCGACGACAGACAATGCTCGAGATGCGTGTCGCTCCAGGTGGTGGCGGCGACGGCTGACTCTGGCATCGACTTCACGCTCCGCCCGAATGTAAAGAGATTCCGGGAGCAGTGGGTGTACATGGACGCCACCACGCGCAGCCCCTACTCCAGATCCCGCCGGTGCCAGCGGAACCGAGCTCCGGCTGGGGGCATGTGAAGCTCATCGACCGATGGCTCGCCCGCGTCTGGTCCAGGTTGGCCAAGCTGAAGGAGGCAGGGGTGACGGCGCCGATGGTGGTGAGGTAGTTCATCCGGCGGTGCATCGGCCCGCTCCAGCGCCACTCTCGCCCAATGTGGGCCTTCGCCGGCCCTAAAGACCCTATGAGGCTCCAGGTGCCCTTGCTTCCTTCCAAGACGATGCAAGCGGTGCTCCAGCTCCTGACGGGCAACCCGGTGCCTACAGCGCTCCTAGCAGATAGGTGCCTCTTGTACAATTGCTTGAACGGGAAGGCCTTCGCGAAGCAGAAGCCCTGCTTCGACGTGTGGGGGCTGCGCCCAGAGGGTCTCGAGGGGCCTCGCGAGAATCCCGTCTTGGTGGCTCTCGTGCTTTCCAACCCTATGGCGCGCTCCCCTGAGGTGGTTGCAAGGGGGCGAGCGCCGTTGAGTGCTCCTGAGGAGACCGGTGGAGAGCGGGCGCCGTCGGGTGCTCCGGAGGTGACTGCTGGGGAGCACGTGCCGTCAGGTGCTCCCAAGGTGGCGGCTGGGGAGTGGGTGCCGTCAGGTGCTCCTGAGGTGGTGGTCCGCAGCCAAGCCGCAAAGGGTAATGCACCAACCCTCGGCGTACCTCGTCTGGATCTCGAGGCACTCCGCAACAGGAAAAGGCTCTAGAGCTGCAGTGGTGGCGCCCCTCGGGCCCTCAAGGAGAGGAAGTGGATAGCCGTGGACGAGTAAGTACCTTATCTTCGTGGATCTTCGCATGTCACGTCTTTTTATCACTCTGGCTCCTCAGGATCCCTTCGGTTGTGGCGGCGAAGCCGCCTGGGGTGCGACACCCGGAGGCCCTTGGCCCGCCCGTGGTTCCAGGCCCCTCGCATCGAGCACCCGCGCGGGACACGGAGCTGGCCCGCAAGGCGAAGTTGCCGCTGGAAGGCTGCGAGTCTGTGCTCCTAGTGCCCTTCTTCTACGGCCATTTCTGGGGTAAAGGGGGCTTGCCGAGGGCCCCTCCACTGGTGCTCGCTGGAGGCCGGGCGGGCACAACGTCGGCTTCATCTTCGAGCGGCAGGACCAAGCCGCACAACGCCTTTGCCGAGGCCCGAGAAACGGCTGATGGAGCGCCGGCCACCAGCCCCCTGCCGGAGACGGTGAGTCATTCTGCGCCTCTCCGGCAGCCCCTAGCGCGAAGGTAGGGCTCGGCCGCGAGCTGGAGCTCGCACGCGGGCGTAACGCCATCCGCCATGACCTCTTCCGATAAGCAATGAGCGCGTTGGGTCGGCTTGGCGGAGAACTTGTCGATGCCGATGCACGCCTCGAGGCGGAGGGCCTCCGCCTGGCACGCGAGTGGCATCAGCTGAAGGTCGCCATCAACCTCGGGCATTTGTAGCATGAGCGCGCCCGTACGGAGGCCGTGGTATCCCTTGCAGCTTCTCGTGAGTCCCGCGCCCGCACTCTGGAGGAGGCCAGGACCCCTGACCGCCGCTGCGAGGCGGTCGAGGGGCGGGAGAGGGAGCTTTGAGCTTCGAACGCCGCCCTTGAGAGGCAGGTCCAGGCGCGCAGGGCCGCCCTGGCGCCACCGCCGAGCGAGGCCCCCTCAGATGAGACGGGGGTCCAGGCGCGTGAGGACGCGCTGGCACTTGAGGCCTTGGAGCACAACCTGGAGCGCGAGCGGCAGGAGGTGAGGGAGCGCCAAGTAGGCACGGTTGAGGACACCCTTGCCGCTAGGGAGGCTAGGGTCCAACAGGAGATTGACCAAAAGGTGGCGGAGATTCGCGGGGCTCTTGTTGAGGAATACCGCCGGAAGTTAGGGCTCTAGGATAACCAACTTCCAACAGCGGCAGGGGAACATAGTATTTCTAAAAATTTGCCTACGATCATGCAAGATCTATCTAGGAGAAGCATAACAACGAGCGGGAAGAGTGTGTCTACGTACCCTCGTAGACCGAAAGCGGAAGCGTTTAGTAACGCGGTTGATGTAGTCGAATGTCTTCACGATCCAACCGATCAAGTACCGAATGTACGGCACCTCCGCGATCTGCACATGTCCAGCTCGGTGACGTCCCTCGAACTCTTGATCTAGCTGAGGCCGAGGGAGAGTTCTATCAGCACGACGGCATGGTGACGGTGATGATGAAGTTACCGACGCAGGGCTTCGCCTAAGCACTACGAAAATATGACCGAGGTTGAAAACTATGGAGGGGGCACCGCACACGGCTAAAGATCAACTTATGTTTATGGGGTGCCCCCCCCCCCCCCGTATATAAAAGAGGGGAGGAGGAGGCCGGCCGACCACAAGGGGCGCACCCAAGGGGGGAATCCTACTCCTAGTAGGAGTAGGTTTCCCCCTTTCCTAGTCCAACTAGGAGAAGAAGGAAGGAGAGGGAGAGGGAGAGGGAAAGAGGGGCTGCGCCCCACTCCCCTAGTCCTATTCAGACTCCCCTTGAGGGGGGGGCGCCACCTCCTGGCTGCTGCCCTCTCTCTCCCCTAAGGCCCACTAAGGCCCATAACTTCCCGGGGGGTTCCGGCAACCCTCCGGCACTCCGGTTTTATCCAAAACTCTCCGAAACACTTCTGGTGTCTGAACAACATGGTCCAATATATCAATCTTTATGTATCAACCATTTCGAGACTCCTCGTCATGTTAGTGATCTCATCCGGGACTCTGAACAACCTTAAGTACATCAAATCACATAAACTCATAATACCAAGCGTCATCGAACGTTAAGCGTGCAGACCCTACGGGTTCAAGAACTATGTAGACATGACCGATACACCTCTCCAGTCAATAACCAATAGCGGAACCTGAATGCTCATATTGGCTCCCACATATTATACAAAGATCTTTATCGGTCAAACCGCACAATAACATACGTTGTTCCCTTTGTCATCGGTATGTTACTTGCCCGAGATTCGATCATCAGTATCATCGTACCTAGTTCAATCTCGTTGCTGGCAAGTCTCTTTACTCGTTCCATAATGCATCATCCCGCAACAAACTCATTAGTCACATTGCTTGCAAGGCTTATAGTGATGTGCATTACCGAGAGGGCCTAGAGATACCTCTCCGATAATCGGAGTGACAAATCCTAATCTCGATCTATGCCAACTCAACAAACACCATCAGAGACACCTGTAGAGCATTTTTATAATCACCTAGTTATGTTGTGACGTTTGATAGCACACTAAGTGTTCCTCCGGTGTTCGGGAGTTGCATAATCTCATAGTCATATGAACATGTATAAGTCATGAAGAAAGCAATAGCAATAAACTAAACGATCATAGTGCTAAGATAACGGATGGGTCTTGTCCATCACATCATTCTCTAATGATGTGATCCCATTCATCAAATGACAACACATGTCTATGGATAGGAAACTTAACCATCTTTGATTAACGAGCTAGTTTAGTAGAGGCATACTAGGGACACTCTGTTTGTCTATGTATTCACACATGTACTAAGTTTTCGGTTAATACAATTCTAGCATGAATAATAAACATTTATCATGATATAAGGAAATATAAATAACAACATTATTATTGCCTCTAGGGCATATTTCCTTCAGTCTCCCACTTGCACTAGAGTCAATAATCTAGATTACATAGTAATGATTCTAACACCCATGGAGTCTTGGTGCTAATAATGTTCTGCTCGAGAGAGAGGCTTAGTCAACGGGTCTGCAACATTCAGATCTGTATGTATCTTGCAAATCCCTATGTCTCCCTCCTTGACTCGATCGCGGATGGAATTGAAGCGTCTCTTGGTGTGCTTGGTTCTCTTGTGAAATATGGATTCCTTTGCCAAGGCAATTGCACTAGTATTATCACAAAAGATTTTCATTGGACCCGATACACTAGGTATGACATCTAGATCGGATATGAACTCCTTCATTCAGACTCCTTCATTTGCTGCTTCCGAAGAAGCTATGTACTCCGCTTCACACGTGGATCCCGCCATGACGCTCTACTTAGAACTGCACCAACTGACAGCTCCACCATTCAATATAAACACGTATACGGTTTGTGACTTAGAGTCATTCGGATCAGTGTCAAAGCTTGCATCGACGTAACCGTTTACGATGAGCTCTTGGTCACCTCCATAAATAGGAAACATATCCTTAGTCCTTTTCAGGTATTTCAGGATGTTCTTGACCGCTGTCTAGTGATCCACTCCTGGATTACTTTGGTACCTCCCTGCTAAACTAATAGCATGGCACACATCAAGTCTGGTTCATAGCATTGCATACATGATAGAACCTATGGCTGAAGCATAGGGAATGACTTTCATTTTCTCTCTATAATCTGTAATGGTCGGGCATTGAGTCTGACTCAACTTCACACCTTGTAACACAGGCAAGAACCCTTTCTTTGCTTGATCCATTTTGAACTTCTTCAAACTTTATCAAGGTACGTGCTTTGTGAAAGTCCAGTTAATCGTCTTGATCTATCTCTATAGATCTTGATGCCCAATATATAAGCAGCTTCACCGAGGTCTTTCATTGAAAAATTCTTATTCAAGTACACTTTTATGCTATCCAGAAATTCCGTATCATTTCCGATCAACAATATATCATTCACACCTTACAACTCAGGCAATAACACCTTCTTTGACTGATCCATTTTGAACTCTTCAAAATCTTATCAAGGTATGTACTCATCGAAAGTTTTATCAAGCGTGTTGATCTATCTTTATATGTCTTGATGCCCAATATGTAAGTAGCTTCACTAAGGTCTTTCATTGAAAATTTCTTATTCAAGTATCTTTTTATGCTATCCAGAAATTCTTATTATTTCCGATCAACAATATGTCATCCACATATAATAACGGAAATGCCACAGAGCTCCCACTCACTTTCTTGTAAATACAGGCTTCTCCAAAAGTTTGTATAAAACCATATGCTTTGATCACACTATCAAAGCGTATATTCCAACTCCGAGATGCTTGCACCAGTCCATAAATGGACCGCTGGAGCTTGCACACTTTGTTAGCACATTTTGGATCGACAAAACCTTCTGGTTGCATCATATACAACTCTTTTTTAAGATATCCATTGAGGAATGCAGTTTTGACATCCATTTGCCAAATTTCATAATCATAAAATGTGGCTTTTGCTAACATGATTCGGACGGACTTAAGCATCGCTACGGTTGAGAAGGTCTGATTGTAGTCAACTCCTTGAACTTGTCGAAAACCTTTCGCAACAAGTCGAGCTTTGTAGACAGTAACATTACCGTCAGCGTCGGTCTTCTTCTTGAAGATCCATTTATTCTCTATGGCTTGCCGATCATCAGGAAAGTCAACCAAATTCCACAATTTGTTCTCATACATGGATCCCATCTCAGACTTCATGGCCTCAAGCCATTTTGCGGAATCTCGGCTCATCATCGCTTCCTCATAGTTGGTAGGTTCGTCATGGTCAAGTAACATGACTTCTAGAACAGGATTACCATACCACTCTGGTGCGGATCTCACCCTGGTTGACCTACGAGGTTCGGTAGTAACTTGATCAGAAGTTTCATGATCATTATCATTAGCTTCCTCACTAATTGGTGTGGGAATCACTGGAACTGATTTCTGTGATGAACTACTTTCCAATAAGGGAGAAGGTACAGTTACCTCATCAAGTTCTACTTTCCTTCCACTCACTTCTTTCAAGAGAAACTCCTTCTCTAAAAAGGATCCATTCTTAGCAACGAAAATCTTGCCTTCGGATCTGTGATAGAAGGTGTACCCAACAGTCTCTTTTGGGTGTCCTATGAAGACACATTTCTCTGATTTGGGTTCGAGCTTATCAGGTTGAAGCTTTTTCACATAAGCATCACAGCCCGAAACTTAAGAAATGACAACTTGCGTTTCTTGCCAAACCACAGTTCATATGATGTCGTCTCAACGAATTGAGATGGTGCCCTCTTTAACGTGAATGTAGCCGTCTCTAAAGCATAACCCCAAAACGAGAGCGGTAAATCAGTAAGAGACATCATAGATTGCACCATATCTAATAAAGTTCGATTACGACGTTCGGACACACCATTATGATGTGGTGTTCCAGGTGGCGTAAGTTGCGAAACTATTCCACATTGTTTCAAATGAAAACCAAACTCGTAACTCAAATATTTTCCTCCACGATCAGATCATAGAAACTTTATTTTCTTGTTACGATGATTTTCTACTTCAGTCTGAAATTCTTTGAACTTTTCAAATGTTTCAGACTTATGTTTCATCAAGTAGATATACCCATATCTTCTCAAATCATCTGTGAAGGTCAGAAAATAACGATATCCGCCGCGAGCACCAACACTCATCGGACCGAATACATCAGTATGTATTATTTCCAACAAGTCTGTTGCTCGCTGCATTGTTTCGTAGAACGGAGTCTTAGTTATCTTCCCAAGAGGCATGGTTCGCAAGCATCAAGTGATTCGTAATCAAGTGATTCCAAAAGCCCATAAGCATGGAGTTTATTCATGCGCTTTACACCAATACGACCTAAACGGTAGTGCCACAAATAAGATGCACTATCATTATTAAACTTATATCTTTTGGCTTCAATACTATGAATATGTGTATCACTACTACCGAGATTCAATAAAAATAGACCACTCATCAAGGGTGCATGACCATAAAAGATATTACTCATATAAATAGAACAACCATTATTCTCTGATTTAAATGAATAACCGTCTTGCATCAAACAAGATCAAGATATAATGTTCATGCTTAACGCTGGCACCAAATAACAATTATTCAGGTCTAAAACTAACCCCGAAGGTAGATATAGAGGTAGTGTGCCGATGGCGATCACATCGACTTTGGAACCATTTCCCACGCGCATCGTCACCTCATCCTTAGCCAATCTTCGCTTAATCCGTAGCCCCTGTTTCGAGTTGCAGATGTCAGCAACAGAACCAATATCAAATACCCAAGTGCTACTACGAGCATTAGTAAGGTACACATCAATAACATGTATATCAAATATACCTTTCACTTTGCCATCCTTCTTATCCGCCAAATACTTGGGGCAGTTCCGCTTCCAGTGACCAGTCCCTTTGCAGTAGAAGCACTCAGTCTCAGGCTTAGGTCCAGACTTGGGCTTCTTCACTTGAGCAACAACTTGCTTGCCGTTCTTCTTGAAGTTCCCCTTCTTCCCTTTGCCCTTTTTCTTGAAACTAGTGGTCTTGTTGACAATCAACACTTGATGCTCCTTCTTGATTTCTACCTCCACAGTCCTTAGCATCGCGAAGAGCTCGGGAATTGTCTTATCCATCCCTTGCATATTATAGTTCATCACAAAGATTTTGTAGCTTGGTGGCAGTGATTGAAGAAGTCTGTCAATGATACTATCAACCAGAAGATTAACTCCCAGCTGAGTCAAGTGATTATGGTACCCAGATATTCTGAGTATATGCTCACTGACAGAACTATTCTCCTCCATTTTGCAGCTCTAGAACTTAATGGAGACTTCATATCTCTCAATCTGGGCATTTGCTTGAAATATTGACTTCAAATCCTGGAACATCTAATATGCTCCATGACGTTCAAAACGTCGTTGAAGTCCCGGTTCTAAGCTGTAAAGCATGGCACACTGAACTATCGAGTAGTCATCAGCTTTGCTCTGCCAGGCGTTCACGTCTCGTGTAGCTCCTGCAGCGGGTCTTGCACCTAGCTGTGCTTCCAGGACGTAATTCTTCTATGCAGAAATGAGGATAATCCTCAAGTTACGGACCCAGTCAGTGTAGTTTTCATCTTTCAACTTAGCTTTCTCTAGGAACACATTAAAATTCAACGGAACAGTAGCACAGGCCATTTATCTACAACAACATAGACATGCAAAAATACTATCAGGTACTAAGTTCATGATAAATTAAAGTTCAATTAATCATATTACTTAAGAACTCCCACTTAGATAGACATCCCTCTAATCATCTAAGTGATAACGTGATCCATATCAACTAAACCATGTCCGATCATCACATGAGATGGAGTAGTTTTCAATGGTGAACATCACTATGTTGATCATATCTACTGTATGATTCACGCTCGACCTTTCGGTCTCAGTGTTCCGAGGACATATCTATATATTCTAGACTCGTCAAGTTTAACTCGAGTATTTTGCGTGTGCAAAACTGGCTTGCACCCGTTGTATGTGAACGTATAGCTTATCACACCCGATCATCACGTGGTGTCTCGGCACGACGAACTGTAGCAACGGTGCATACTCAGGGAGAACACTTGTGCCTTGAAATTTAGTGAGAGATCATCTTATAATGCTACCGCCGTACTAAGCAAAATAAGATGCATAAAGGATAAACATCACATCCAATCAATATAAGTGATATGATATGGCCATCATCATCTGGTGCCTTTGATATCCATCTCCAAAGCACTGTTATGATCACCATCGTCACCGGCTTGACACCTTGATCTTTATCGAAGAATCATCGTCGTCTCGCCAACTATTGCTTCCACGACTATCGCTACCGCTTAGTGATAAAGTAAAGCAATTACAAGGAGATTGCACTTCATAAAATAAAGCGACAACCATATGGCTCCTTCCAGTTGCCGATAACTATTGCACACTGTCGTGGATTGTCACGGCAGATGTCCTTAGTGGCAGGACTTAGTCGTGAGGCCAACGCATCTATGTAGTAGCTTGAGAGGGGTTAAGTGGGACGAGAGACGCAGGGCGGATCAACACGCAAGACAAGGATTTAGACAGCTTCAGGCCCCGGGAAACATCATCCGGTAAAAACCCTACATGCTGTTTGTGGCTAGGTCTCATTATCATCACGAGGGAGACGCCGTAAACCGGCTCTTTGTGTCTAGCCCTAGAGATTGTTTCTTGCTTGTCCGTCCCTCTTTGGGGAGCCCTGCCCCTCCTTATATATATTGAAGGGGCGGTTTACATGTGGAGTCCTATTAGAATTAGGACTAGTCTATCTCTAATACAAACCGGATACAAGTCCTGGCCTTAACTCCTTGTAAGGAAAATATTCCTTTCCTCTTAAACCGGCCCGCCATAGTTGAACCGGCCTTCTGGGCCTTTGGCCTTGTCATCCGTCTGATCCATCCGCCGGGTTACCAGTGAGTCATAACGACCAAGCGGGTTGCTTGTAAACCGCCAAGGTCAGGGCGGATCTTCAGATAAACCGCCAAGTCCGGCCGGGTTAACTTCCGGCCGGTTTATGCCGCGGGGTATATCCCTGACATTAGCCCCCAAGTTTAGCTTGGATTTATCCATGGTAAACTTATGCTGCAAATAAACACCAGAACAAATTTGACAGGTTGTGCTCCGGGTTAAGAATTCTTGTAAACCGGCATCTGATCATCCTTAATTCCTTGCCATTTCCTTCTTCTAGAAAATCCAGGTCAATAAGCCAGCTTCATACTCAATTTGCTGACATTGGTTTCTCATAGAGAAATATTATGAAGAATAATCCACTTGAGTCGGCTTTCAAAGCGCCGGTTTAAGAAATATTGGTCTTGAAATACTCATCTGATATTCAACCGGTTTGAAGATGCAGAACTTGCCGGTTTATCATTGCCAAAAACTGTCGGGTTATAAAAACTGATAATTCCGGGTCATGATTGTTGGAGACACCGGTTCATGATTGTTACTAACACCGGTTTATGATTATTGATAACACCGGGTTGCAGCCACAGGGTCATAATGATTGGTGACACCGGGTTAATCTAGTTTGCTCAAACAGAGAATTTGAAAATATTTCTTTGATAATAATATAATACCTGTAGCCCCCAAGTGCCAAGTTGTCATGATTGCAGCAACCTGGGACTTGGAATTGACTGATGCCCATAAAACTTCAACCAATGTAGCCCCCAAGGGCCGGGTCATTATGTAATAATCAGCAGGGACTTTGTAAATATAATCTTGTAAACTTTGAACAGCCACGTGTAGCCCCCAAAGGCCGGCTCAGTAAGATAATATTGAGCTGGGACTTTGATGTATATTTCAATGAAAATAACATCATCTGATGTAACCCCCATCATGGGGCTTGAATTCACGTCCACAAGGTTAAGAGCCTTGTGCTTTACCAACTGAGCAGTGGACCCTTCAATGTAATGGATAAAAAGCTTTGTACCTTGAATTGTTGAAAGGAGCAATTGGTAGCCCCCAAGGGCCAGCTCATTACGATGTGATGAGTTGGGTCTTCAATAAGATGAGCGAAAATGACTTTGCATTAGCCCCCAAGTGTCATGGTGCATGCTTGCAGCGACATGAGACTTGCATATTTGATATAATCTCAACTTTGAATAATGTAGCCCCGAAGTGCCGGGTTATAAGCCTGCAGCGACTCGGGACTATTCCTTCAATTGTAGAAAATGATAACCATTGCGCTAAAGCGACTTTGAAAACCTTAATCATAATATTAATAACCATAAAAATCCAGCCATGTTGGCTATTTGAATAATATAATCCGGTATGAAAACATTATTCATTCAATACCATAATCAAAATTCAGCCAAGTTTGGCTGTTTGAATAACCCAATGATTTATAAGCGCATAATTCCAATGGCGCAATCCAAATATATACTGGCGACTTATAGTCCAAAGCCAGGCCGGTTTAATAAACACCGGACAATTTCTCATCATAGACTGGCGATTTATAATCGAAAGCCAGGCCGGTTTAATAAACACCGGATAATTTATCATCATACTTTATTCAATCCTGTTTCTGCGTATAACAAGTTTAAAGTGTCCTGGCGGTTTACCGCCGAACGGGTCATAATGCCCAACATGTAACCCAGGTTTATAACCAACGCTGCACTTAAGAATAATCAAATATGAAATATATCATACCTGTGACATTGAATCACATCGTTGGTTGACCAACTTTTTGTAATAGGGGTAATAACCCAAATTTTGAGTACTGATAACTCCTTCCATATTGTGCCGGTTTATGATAAAACCGTACCGGGTTTGTGATAAATACCGGATTAACCATATATAATACTGGTGACTTGTAGTCAAACCAGACCGGGCTGATAGTCTCCGGATTATAACTGATCATGTACTGACAACCTGTAGTTGAAAATCAAGCCGGGCTAATGAACACCGGTTTACTCCATAATAAGATGGTAACATAAAATCAAACCGGGCAAATAGTCTCCGGATTAAGATTTGACCGTGTTCCGCCAATTTGGTTGTTTGAACCGGTGTAAAATGTGGTCGGTTTAAGAATGCAACCAAAAAAACAATTTTATCAAGAAAAAATATTGAAGCAAAGGCAATGATAAAAACCTTTGCAAAAAGAGGGCTTTACTGAGCCGATCAGATGGTGTTACCATGGTCAGACACGACCAAGCTCCCAATAGGTGTAGCTATGGTTCAAGTCAGCCAGGTCCCCAAATGAAACCGTGGCATTACGCCGGTCAAGTGGCATGGCAATGGTTCGGGTTCGACCAAGCCCCCAAGTGACTCTAAGGCCTTTAGGCCGATCAAGAGGCGTGACCGGTTCAGACTTGACCGTGTCCCCAAGTGATCTGGTGGCTTTCGCCGATCAAAAGGTGTTGCATCGGTTCGGACACGACCGAGCCCCCAAGTGACCTGGTGGCTTTCGCCTATCGAAAGGTATTGCATCGGTTCAGACATGACCGAGCCCCCAAGTGACATTCATAATTTTTTGCACGGGGTAAACCGGAGGCCGCTTTAAGACAGAACCTCCGTGTAACCACGCATGATGTAAAAAAGAACAGAGACCCCGCTTTATGAAGCATAAGCCCCCATGTGATCAATAATATGTTAGGCCAATAAGGCGGGATACCCATGTTTGAACCGCGCATCATGGCAGCAGGTCCTCTTCGGTAATTTTAACTTTATGCAAGAGATAAATTATTCTTGAACCGGGATCTTGAACCGGATATTGAGAGCTTCAAAGCTTTGTGGGAGACATCTTTCCCTTGAATTGGATTTTAAACCGGAATCTTCATTTTTAGCCGGAAATTTTCTAACGGTCATTAAACTCGAACTTGCGAGAAGTTAATTCATTTTTGAACCGGACATCGTTAAACCGGATTTGGGCGCTTCAGAGCTTTGTGGGAGAACAAATTTCCCTTGAACCGGATTGTAAACCGGATATTTGAGAGCTTCAATGAGACTGACTTCCCTTGAGCCGGATTTTAAACCGGAATCCTTTTTGATGACCCGGATCTTCTTCATTGAGCCGGGATTTTGTAACTGTCATATACTTTCTAAGCCGGACATTTTTTGAAGGCCTTTAAACTTTCATTAATATAACAGTAGCCTCCGGGACGGGTTATCTTTCCCTCCATCGTCCTGGGGGTCTTAAACCGGCTGAAACTAGCAAGATTTGCTGAGTCATGTCATCATAGCCCCCAAGTCTCAAAGTGACTCGAGCAGTTGACTTTGAGATTCTCCATATTTGACCGTGATATAAACCGGCATAACTTGTATATCATTGGTGTTGATAGCACGATGTGAAACCACAGAAGGTTGAGGTGATTGCGGCGGGTTGTAAATGATCCCATACGAGCCGTGTCAGCAACTCGGCCAATGGTTCCTTCCAACTGGCGATTTGAAGTTTAAACAAAACTGTAGTGGCGGCGACTTGTGCGCCTGCCCATTGAGCCATCCAGTGCAGACGGCGGTTGATAGTATATGATAATTTGCCTCCAATGTATTGAAAGAAAAACCGGGCTACCCAAGCAGTGACTTGCTCATGCTCAACAAATAGCTCATGCAGACAGGTGCGGCCCGGTGTGTTGATGTAGACCAGGTCCGCAGAGGCGGCAGCTTTGTGCACGTCCATTGAACATCGATCAAACGCGATCCCGGCAAGTCGATGTAGACCGGGCCGCAAGGGCGGCGACTTGTGCACGTCCATTCAACGGGTAATATGTCACAGACTATCGCCGGGCGGAACATTATCAGCCCGTATTCCATATCCATGGTATAAACCATATTTGTAATGAATAATGGTCCTGTGTATAAAAATACAAATCAAAGTAATTTGTTCTTTTGATAGAAACAATATGTGCTAGCAAAATAAGTTTAGAGAGATATCACCTGATATATTCAGATGATCGATGATCCGTATATACCGTCCTTGGATAATTTGAAAGTCCTGCTTAATCCATCAAGGCAGTTCCAGCCTTAACTCCCCACCATTATTTTTAACATTGTATGCTCATCTTTGGTTGATTTGCACCAGATCACCAAGAGGAATCTTCTCCTTTAGTCTTCACTTGCAACCTTAGGACCTGATCTTCGGCGACCAGCAAAAACGGGCTGAGGCAGAGGTAGCATGGCAACAGCGATGACAGTCTCAGCAGCGGAGCTAGCAGGCCATCGATATAGGTCGCGATGAAAACGGTGCTTTGTGAGCGACCACAGCGGTTTGACATCAGGGGAAACCATACGAAGCCCGGCCGAAGACGGGGCAGTATAACCGAGCCGGAGACGGGGCGGTTCAAGCCGGGCGCAGCAACAGAGAGGCACCCGCGAGGCGCGCCCGCGCCCATCCCCATTTTCCGGATCATGGCCAGCTTGTAGAAATTCATGCCCAAATAGTCTCGAGTCATGCTTGTATCCACCTCCGGTTCATGGTTGGCGAGTCACCGATGGTGACACAGCAAAGGAGCAGGAGGCGGGTCAGCAAGGCTCGTGTGATGGAGGAAGCAGCCGCGGGGCGAGGCGGGGCCGGCAACAGTGGCACAGGCACTCAGCGGTGGAAGCGCACTGCGGCTCCCTGATGGCGGCTCACCCGGTGAAGCGCGCCGGCACGGGCGGCCCAGCCATGGCCGGTTTGTCGAAGTTGTGGTGGCGCAGGCACTCAGAGGCAGAGCTGTTGAAGGACACGGGGCCCCCTGGAAGCGATGGAGGCAGGTCGGCAGCTCAGGCGAGTCACGGGCCAGAGACGAACCCAGACGAGAACGCGGCGCCGCGGGCAGCTCGGCAGGCTCAACGCACAATAACTCGATGGAGACGGGACCCGGCCAATTTGCGCGTAACACCGCCGGGTTTGAGCGCAGACGCTGCGGATTAACAAAGCAGGGCGAGCAACAGAGCCCGGCGGTTTTGACGGAAGCTGGACCGGGCCGAGCAGCGGAGGCGGCAACAGCAACTCGGCGGTTTGCAGCGACTCACGGGCAGGGCCATGGCAGGTCGACGTGCGGCGGCAGCCCACGGCGTGGCGAAGTGGAGGCAACGCACGGACGCAAACTGGCTTTCGGGCCGGCGAGTCTCGCGTGCGTTTCATCTGGTAGCTTGGTGTTGTGCGGACACTGGCCAGACTTCAGTTTAAAATTACCCCGAGGACGATGGCAGATCGTTGTAGTTTGCGGTCGATCTTGCAGTAATACTGACCAATCTTTCTGTTACACGGACTACTGGTTATCCAAATCATCCCCAGGAAACCAAACCACATAGTAACTACTCCATGTGGAGTATCATGTGTAGTATAGCTTTGTCTTTGACGATATAAAATATCAACGGCCGGTCGATCATCCGGGACTTAATCTCCTTTTTTATTTTGTTATATGATCCTGTCGCACTGTTTACTTTCAACAGTAGGCCATGCGGACAAGCACACACGGGCTAGGACTTCCATCGGGACTTGATGCTTGTGATCCATGATTAGTAGTATCACCAAACACGCTTGATCTCCTCGGGAGCAGCAATCACAACTTGACGGAAACGGCTTCACTTGTTGACAGGGCTGCAGCGACGGCGCGTCCAGTCCTTCCGTCTCGCGGCGTCTGTGCCTGCGATGACCGGAGCCGGCGTCTTCTATGGCAGTGCAGGGTATGTGCACGGCTTGTGGTAGAGCCGGATTGAAAGTTCTGGCAGATATGGCGCGGCAACAGCCGGTAGAGGAGAGTCACGGGATCGACTTAAGGTGGCGACTCCACGGCCGCGACTAATAGCAGCGGAGGTCTGAACCGGTCAGCGCCGGACCGGCAGCTTGTGGCAGCGCGGCAGCATAGTGATTTGACGGAGAGAGGCTCGGGCATGCCGAGCCAGCCGGAGTAACGGGCGGCTCGCGGAGGAGCAACGGGCTTTGGCAGGAGTAAGTCCGGGTGGTGGACCGACTTTGCACAACGATATGATTGGACTCGTCTTCTCCACTTGCCGACTCGGTTTTTGCATCAGACGTCCTAATTGAAAATCTACCAGGACCTATTGACCGGTCACGTGTGGAGGCACAACAGCAGAGTCGGATTCGTCGGATCACCGACGCGTGCGACGATTTCACGCGATCCTTCTCGATCTCAAGCGACATGTGGCGGCTCAAGACATCTGCGCTGTCCCTCGCCGGATTATCTGGTGCAATCCGTCCGTGCCGGCTCTTGCTTCACCCGCAAACTTATGAATTTCTCGATCCCTGAGAAAGATCCCTTCAGGAACTCAACACCATCGTGCGCAGGCCCCACGGTGGGCGCCAACTGTCGTGGATTGTCACGGCATATGTCCTTAGTGGCAGGACTTAGTCGCGAGGCCAACGCATCTATGTAGTAGCTTGAGAGGGGTTAAGTGGAACGAGAGACGCATGGCGGATCAACACGCAAGACAAGGATTTAGACAGCTTCGGGCCCGGAAAACATCATCCGGTAAAAACCCTACATGCTATTTGTGGCTAGGTCTCATTATCATCACGAGGGAGATGCCATAAACCGGCTCTTTGTGTCTAGCCCTAGAGATTGTTTCTTGCTTGTCCCTCCCTCTTTGGGGAGCCCTGCCCCTCCTTATATATGTTGAAGGGGTGGTTTACATGTGGAGTCCTATTAGAATTAGGACTAGTCTATCTCTAATACAAACCGGATACAAGTCCTGGCCTTAACTCCTTGTAAGGCAAATATTCCTTTCCTCTTAAACCGGCCCGCCATAGTTGAACCGGCCTTCTGGGCCTTTGGCCTTGTCATCCGTCTGATCCATCCGCCGGGTTACCAGTGAGTCATAACGACCAAGCGGGTTGCTTGTAAACCGCCAAGGTCAGGGCGGATCTTCAGATAAACCGCCAAGTCCGGCCGGAAGGGTTACCAGTGAGTCATAACGACCAAGCGGGTTGCTTGTAAACCGCCAAGGTCAGGGCGGATCTTCAGATAAACCGCCAAGTCCGGCCGGGTTAACTTCCGGCCGGTTTACGCCGCGGGGTATATCCCCGACACACACCATGATCATTTCATACAACAATTAATATATCATCACGTCTTGACCATATCACATCACAATAAGCCCTGCAAAAACAAGTTAGAAGTCCTCTACTTTGTTGTTGCAAATTTTACGTGTTGCTACGAGCTTAGCAAGAACCGTTCTTACCTACGCATCAAAAACCACAATGATTTTTCGTCAAGTGTGTTTTTTTAACCTTCAACAAGGATCGGGCGTACTCACTCAATTCAACTAAAGTTGGAGAAACAGACACCCACTAGCCACCTGTGTGCCAAGCACGGCGGTAGAACCAGACTCATGAACGCGGTCATGTAATGTCGGTCTGGGCCGTTTCATCCAACAATACCGCCGAATCAAAGCATGACATGTTGGTAAGCAGTATGACTATTATCGCGCACAACTCTTTGTGTTCTACTCATGCACATAACATCTACGCATAGACCTAGCTTGGATGGCACGGTTGGGGAACGTAGTATTTCAAAAAAATTGCCTACGATCACGCGAGATCTATTTAGGAGAAGCATAGTGACGAGCGGGAAGAGTGTGTCTACGTACCCTCGTAGACCGAAAGCGGAAACATTTAGTAACGCGGTTGATGTAGTCGAACGTCGTCGTGATCCAACTGATCAAGTACCGAACGCACCGCACCTCCGCGATCTGCACATGTTCAACTTGGTGACGTCCCTCGAACTCCTTATCTAGCTGAGGCCGAGGGAGAGTTCCGTCAGCACGACGGCCTGGTGATGGTGATGATGAAGTTACCGACGCCGGGCTTCGCCTAAGCACTACAACAATATGACTGAGGTGGAAAACTATGGAGGGGCACCGCACACGGCTAAAGATCAACTTGTGTTTCTATGGGGTGCCCCCCTCCCCCGTATATAAAGGAGGGGAGGAGGAGGCCAGCCGGCCACAAGGGGCGCGCCCAAGGGGGGGAATCCTACTCCTAGTAGGAGTAGGTTTACCCCTATCCTAGTCCAACTAGGAGAAGAAGGAAGGAAAGGGAGAGGGAGAGGGAACGATGGGCCGCTCCCCCTTCGCCTAGTCCTATTCGGACTCCCCTTGGGGGGCGCCACCTCCTGGCTGCTGCCCTCTCTCTCCCCTAAGGCCCACTAAGGCCCATAACTTCCCGGGGGGTTTCCGGTAACCCTCCGGCACTCTGGTTTTATCCGGAACACTTCCGGTGTCCGAACAACATGGTCCAATATATCAATCTTTATATCTCGACCATTTCGAGACTCCTCGTCATGTCCGTGATCTCATCCGTGACTCTGAACAACCTTCCGTACATCAAATCACATAAACTCATAATACCAATCTTCATCGAACGTTAAGCGTGCGGACCCTACGGGTTCAAGAACTATGTAGACATGACCGAGACACCTCTTCGGTCAATAACCAATAGCGGAACCTGGATGCTCATATTGGCTCCCACATATTCTACGAAGATCTTTATCGGTCAAACCGCACAACAACATACGTTGTTCCCTTTGTCATCGGTATGTTACTTGCCCGAGATTCGATCGTCAGTATCATCATACCTAGTTCAATGTTGTTGGCAGCAAGTCTCTTTACTCGTTCTGTAATGCATCATCCTGCAACTAACTCATTAGTCACATTGCTTGCAAGGCTTATAGTTATGTGCATTACCGAGAGGGCTCAGAGATACCTCTCCGACAATCGGAGTGACAAATCCTAATCTCGATCTATGCCAACTCAACAAACACCATCGGAGACACCTGTAGGGCATATTTATAATCACCCAGTTACATTGTGATGTTTGATAGCACACTAAGTGTTCCTCCGGTGTTCGGGAGTTGCATAATCTCATAGTCATAGGAACATGTATAAGTCATGAAAAAGCAATAGCAATAAACTAAACGATCATAGTGCTAAGCTAACGGATGGGTCTTGTCCATCACATCATTCTCTAATGATGTGATCCCGTTCATCAAATGACAACACATGTCTATGGCTAGGAAACTTAATCATCTTTGATTAACGAGCTAGTCCAGTAGAGGCATACTAGGGACACTCTTTTTGTCTATATTTTCACACATGTACTAAGTTTTCGGTTAAATTCTAGCATGAATAATAAACATTTATCATGATATAAGGAAATATAAATAACAACTTTATTATTGCCTCTAGGGCATATTTCTTTCAGTCCTCACTTCAGCAGCAGGTTGTAGGTGTCACGTCCATTGTGGATAAGGCTCCAAACGTCACGAGCCGCCGTCGGACAATGCAGCACGAGCGTTCCTTGATGCTTGAGGACCTCAGGGTCAGGGCCAACCGGGCCTTAGACACCATCTGCGAAGAGAGCATCTCCCGCCCGCACGATTTGATGATGCTGGCTACCTCCACTTCTTTACTCAAGTCATGACCCATCTGGAAGACCGGGCCATGAGGGCTCGCCAGCTTGTTGAACACAGAAGTCGGGGCCTTCTTGGGTGTGCATTCTCGCGCGTCTTCGGCTACCTTCTTAGCCTTGACCCTGATTTTGACTTTAATGTTGTGATAGCCCCTATGCCCAAGGTTACCCAGGGCGACCTGGCAAGCTAGGTGAATGACCATATGGACGACCTGGTCGCAGAGTCCACCCTTGAAAACGGCGTAGATGTGCTCACAGCCAAAGAGAGCGGTGTTGATGGTGATGATGAAGACAGCAATGCCGACGGTAGCGCGTCTCGCTAGACTTGTATTTCCTTTCCGGTCCTGACCTGTATGCCAAAAAAAATTGGACATGGCCCTGCGAGGCGTAAAATCATCTTTGGACATGGGTTCCCTCATAATGTATGAAATGATGATATGCTCTTGAGATAGATTCTGGAACGTGCTGCCGCGAACCGTAAGGCTCCCGACTAAAGTAGCTATTGTGACTTATCTCCCGACTAAAGTAGTTGTTGTGACTTATCTTTGGTGCTGGTGGTCTTGAGCTGGTTCTTGTATCGCGGAGACACTTCACAACAGAGGCGGGCCCTTTGGGGGCCCGTGGGGGCTTGAGCCTCATGACGCGCCTGTTGGGTCATTCAAGAGCGCCGCGAGGAGCCAATTGCCAAGTTTTCACAAGGTGTGCGCGACGGCCCATGGTGGTTACGCCCCTGAGCCCTGGGGGGTCCCTGGCGCCATTTGGGCTAGTCTGAGTGTGCATACCACACTCGCCCCCTCTCGCGAAACACTCGAGGGGGGTGGCAGGCACGAGCCATCCTTTTTAACACAAACTAGTGAACGAGAAGACACTGTGAATGGAAAAGCTTCCCCCTTTTTTTAAACAAGCACGCGAAACTCCAAATTCCATTCCAAAGACAGCAAATTGTGCTACAGAAAATGGCAAAAAGAGATAGCCACGTTCGGCGCCTACACTAGTCTTCTCACCAGCGCGGAGCTCAGTGCTTTCACTAGGCGTAGGCATAGTCATTGGGGGACAGTGCCGACGGCCAGCGCGGAGCATGGTGCTTCCACTTGGACGTCTGTGGGAGCCCCCATGAGGCCCAAGGGCGATGCTCAGGGGGCTCCAAGGCATGTACAACCCCAACTCATTATTAGGTGAGAGTGTCACGAGCGGAAATTCACAGGCACTCCTTGCACCTGGCGAGGACCCCGCCCGATGCATCCCCCACCCACTATTGGGGCGTCCAGAAACCAAGCACGAGACCAAGGGGCAAGGGGCTACGCTGGCAGTGGTCAGGCAGTCGCAGGCCCTCTACCAGGGGAAGGGTGATACGTCTCCATTGTATCTACTTTTCCAAACACTTTTGCCCTTGTTTTGGACTCTAACTTGCATGATTTGTATGGAACTAACCCAGACTGACGTTGTTTTCAAGAGAATTGCCATGGTTTTATTTTTGTGCACAAATAAAAGTTCTCGGAATGACCTGAAACTTCACGGAGAATATTTTTGGAATATATAAAAAATACTGGCAGAAGAATCAAGGCCAGGGGGCCCACACCCTGTCCACGAAGGTGGGGGCGCGCCTACCCCCTGGGCACGCCCCCTGCCTCGTGGGCCCCCTGGTGCTCCACCGACCTCAAGTCCAACTCTATATATTCACGTCCGAGGAGAAAAAAATCAGAGAGAAGGATTCATCGCGTTTTACGATACGGAGCCGCCGCCAAGCCCTAATCTCTCTCGGGAGGGCTGATCTGGAGTCCATTCGGGGCTCCGGAGAGGGGAATACGTCGCCGTCGTCATCATCAACCTTCCTCCATCACCAATTTCATGATGCTCACCGCCGTGCGTGAGTAATTCCATCGTAGGCTTGCTGGACGGTGATTGATTGGATGAGATTTACCATGTAATCGAGTTAATTTTGTTAGGGTTTGATCCCTAGTACCCATTATGTTCTGATATTGATGTTGATATGACTTTGCTATGCTTAATGCTTGTCACTAGGGCCCGAGTGCCATGATTTCAGATCTGAACCTATTATGTTTTCATGAATATATGTGAGTTCTTGATCCTATCTTGCAAGTCTATAGTCACCTATTATGTGTTATGATTTGTTAACCCCGAAGTGACAATAATCGGGATACTTACCGGTGATGAGCGTAGTTTGAGGAGTTCATGTATTCACTAAGTGTTAATGCTTTGTTCCGGTACTCTATTAAAAGGAGGCCTTAATATCTGTTAGTTTCCAATAGGACCCTGCTGCCATGGGAGGGTAGGACAAAAGATGTCATGCAAGTTCTTTTCCATAAGCACGTATGCCTATATTCAGAATACATACCTACATTACATTGATGAACTGGAACTAGTTCTGTGTCACCCTATGTTATAACTATTGCATGAGGAATCACATCCGACATAATTCTCCATCACCGATCCAATGCCTACGAGCTTTTCACATATTGCTCTTTTCTTAGTTACTTTACCGTTGCTACTGTTACAATTACTACAAAACTACTACTGTTACTTTTATCACCATTACCGTTACTTCCATACTACTTTGCTACTAAATACTTTACTGCAGATATTAAGTTATCCAGGAGTGGTTGGATTGACAACTCAACTGCTGATACTTGAGTTTATTCTTTGGCTCCCCTTGTGTCGAATTAATAAATTTGGGTTGAATACTCTACCCTCGAAAATTATTGCGATCCCCCTATACTTGTGGGTTATCAAAGGGCTCGTCGGCGCCTTCCCCGGCGGAGGACCTACCTCCGGGCGGTGCGCGCCACCGTCGTGCTGGCGCCTCGCGCAGCATGGTGCGGGGGAATCTCTGGCGCCGAGCTCCCCCGCGCAACCCCCTGTGCGTGGCATCTGCCTGGGGCGGGGCCAACACCCTGAGGTGCGCGGCCGCAGTCGTGGCTTGGTTCACCTGCAATCCAAGGTTAGTGCAATTGTGTCCCAAAGATATTGGTGGTACCCGGTTGTTTCTCCTGTCGAAGGCATTGACGAGGCGTCAGGGTTGCTCGCTATGGATGTCGGCTGCGCACGGCCCCGGCGTTCCTGATGTCCAGGTTGACGAGAGGAACGAGCGCGGGCTTCTTCCTTACGTGCCTAGTGAGCCCACCAATGGGGGCGCAGGGGCACCGGGGGCCTCCATCCTGAGATCGGCGCCCGGTCCCCTGTGCTGCCATCTGCCACCTCTGATACTAGGCCACGACGACTTGAGGGTGGCACTTCGCCGTGACCCCGCGAGGGGCCGCCTGCCCCGGCCGTACCCTGGGGGAACGCATCTTGAGCTGGGCAAGTTGTGTCATGGGCCAAGTTGCCTCCGCGAGATCCCTCGCCCCCCCCCAAGGAAGGGCATGCGAACGAAGCGGGGGCGAGCGTGTGACTCTCGCAACGTCCGTGGCATAGGTAGGGCGCAGAAGGGTGTTGCGCCCTCGCAGGCGGCGTCGAGCAGCTCGGCGACCCATCCAAGCAAGGCGTCATGGCAGCTCCCATGCCACGATGAGTGCGGCCCGCGTGTTCGCCTGCTCCCGACGAGCGTGTAGCGTCGATGCCACGGCATAGCCTGAAGACCGCGCCGTGGCATGGTTACAGCACCGCGCGGGAGAGGGCATGGGTGGCCCGTGCCGTCGATGGTCACCGATGCCGGCAGGCGTGTGGGCTGAGAGGAGCACAGAGTGGAGAGACTCATGGCCGGGAGGTGCCGCCCAGGCAGGCCGAGCGGCCCAACGCTCAGCGTGAGCTCGCGGGTCTCCCGCTATGGTGGTTATGGAGCAGATGTCGGGGAAGAGACTTTGACATGCCCCTACCTGGCATGCCAAATGTTGGATTCAGGGCTCCGCATACCCAAGAAAGGTTCGAACTCTAGGGCATGTGTGAAGAACTCAACCTCCCCAGCCTACCAACTCGTTGCTCTCACAACCTAGCTCGATGAACGGGGAAGGAAAGGGACATGGCAGTTTACCTAGGTTCAGGCCACCTTGCGGGCTATATTTATAGTGGCCTCAGTCCTCTTCCTCCAAAACAAAGGCAGGAAGGGATCCCACAACGGCCAAGTTTGAAGGGAGACAAGTAGTACATCTTATCCTGACGAAAGGTGGTCTTCGCGTGCAAAGCTTCTGGCCATAACGCCGTGGTGGGCTCGGCGATGACCTCCGCCCTGCCGTCCTGGCAGTCTTTGTCTTATAGCACGGGAATGGAAACTTTTGGCTAATTCCTCGGGACTCCGCGCCTGCGCTTGCCTATTTAGCACCGAAGAGGAAACCTGTTGTACTGCACCCGCTGGCGCCCGCCTGGCCTTGGTCGTCATGGCTTGCGTCACCTTAACCTCATGAGGTGAGTGTCTGCAGAGGAATCTCTGCTCCTCAGGAGCCACCCTAGGGAGGCCGCTCCCTCTGGAGGTCTTAGCGTCGTCCGCCTCACGAGGCTTGGCCCCCCGCAAGGGTCTTGCTTTGTCGATGCTGAAGATGGGTCTGATACGTCTCCAACATATCTTCAATTTATGAAGTATTCATGGTGTTATATTATCATTCTTGGATGTTTTACAATCATTCTATAGCAACTTTATATCATTTTTAGGACTAAACTATTGACATAGTGCCCAGTGCCAGTTGTTGTTTTTTGCTTGTTTTTTACATCACAGAAAATCAATATCAAGCGGAGTCCAAACGCAGCAAAACTTTTTGGAGAATTTTTATGGACCAGAACACCCAGGATGGGCCAGAGAAGTACCATAGGGGTGCCCCGGGGGGAACAACTCACCTAGGCACGCCTGGGGGCCCAGGCGCACCCTGGTGGGTTGTGCCCACCTCAGTGGCCTCTCGCACCCCCTCTTCACCCTATAAATTGTCAAATATTACAAAAAACCCTCACGGAGACCCTAGATCAGAAGTTCCGCCACCGCAAGCCGCTGTAGCCATGAGAAACCAATCTAGACCCTATTCCGGCACCCTGCCGGAGGGGAGAATCATCACCGGTGATCATCTTCATCATCCCGTTGGCCACCATGATGAGGAGGGAGTAGTCCACCCTCGGGGCTGAGGGTTTGTACCAGTCGTTATGCGTTTAATCTCTCTCTCTCTCTCTCTCTCTCTCTCTCTCTCTCTCGTGTTCTTGATGGCACGATCTTGATGTATCAGGGGCTTTGTTAATATAGTTGGATCATATGGTGTTTCCCCCTCTCTATCTTGTTGTGATCAATTGAGTTTTCCCTTTGAGATTTCATTTTATCGGATTGAATACTTTTATGGATTTGAGAGCACTTTATATATGTCTTGCATATGAATACCCATGGTGACAATGGGGTATTATTTTGATTCATTTGATATATGTTTTGGCACTCAACTCGCGGATTCCCGAGGTGACATTGGGGTAATCTATGCATAGGGGTTGATGCACGTTCTTTTCTTTGTTTCTCCGATAGAAATCTTGGGGCACCCTTAGAGGTTCTTCGTGTTGGATTGAGTATTATGAATTTGAAATTATTTGGTGTTACTTTAGTTCAAAATCTTGGATAAGTCGATCGAAAAGAATAGCTTTGAGGTGGTTTCGTACCCTACAAAGAATTTTTCTTATGTTCTCCGCTAGATAGGAACTTTGGAGTGATTATTTATCGCATGTTGAGGGATGGTTATATGATCCAATTATATTAGCATTGTTGAGAGATTGCACTAGCGAAAGTATGGACCCTAGGCCTCATTTTCAAGTATTGCAATACCGTTTGTGCTCCGTTTTATCAATTGCCACCTTGTTGTTTTTTATTGTTCCTGTTACAAAAATCACTATCTACTATCATTACTACACTTTTATCGCCATCTCTTCGCCGAACTAGTGCACCTATACATTTTACCATTGTATTTGGTGTGTTGGGGACACAAGAGACTTTTTATTATTTGGTTGCAGGGTTGTTTGAGATAGACCATCTTCATCCTACGCCTCCCACGGATTGATAAACCTTAGGTCATCCACTTGCGGGAAAATTGCTAGTGTCCTACAAAACTTTGCGCTTGGAGTCCCAACACAAGTCTACAAGAACAAGTTGCATAGTAGATATCAAGGCCGTACCAGGCCGTCGTCGGAGCCATGCTGTGCGCCGCAGGCAAGTCTGGGTACCATGGTTCCCAGAACGCAGACAGTGTTTCTGTGAAATTGTTTTCTTTTTATTGAGTCATACCAAGGAGAAGACCATGATGAAAATGTTGAGTGGCTCTCATATGCAATGCTATTGATCTAACAAAGAGCCCAAATTACCTTGTCTTCTCCTTTTTGAATAAAATGTTTGTAGATTCCGGCCTAGTCCACGGCACTCTTGCACTATTATTATTTCCATATCATTCGCTCGTGCAAGTAAAATGCAATAATGACGATATTTGATGAAGTGGTTGTGGCAGAGAGAAACGGGTATGAACTCAACTTGTTCTGTTTTTGTAAATATGTTTAACCTAGTATCCATGATTCCGCATATTATGGTCAAACATGTTTGAATGAAAATTAGAGATTATAGTTTCTCATGCCATGCTTAAGTAGCTAGGAGTGGATAATGATTTATCTTGGATGTCAACATGCATTAAAATGATTGTGATGTAGTATGATGATATGATATCCTCCTCTGAATGTTTCAAGTGGATTGACTTGGCACATGTTCATGCATGTAGTTGAATCAAAACCAACATAGCATCTATGATATTTATGTTCATGGTGTTCATATCGTACTCATGCTAGTATTCAATGTTAATTATGCATAACGCATGTTCATGAACTTTTTTGCTCTCTAGCTGGTCACTTCTCAACCTATTTGCTAGCCTTTGCCTATACTAAGTGAGAACACTGCTTGTGCATCAAAATCCAAGAAACCCAAGTTATTCCAGATGAGCCCACCATATCTACCTATATGCGGTATTACCCAGCCGTTCCCAGTAAATTTGCATGTGCCACCTCTAAAAATTTCGAATGAACATCTGTTTTGTGTGCCTGGACTGCTCATGGAGCGACAGGGGGCGGTCAGTATCTTCCATGCTAAGCGAGTTATTCTCATGATGAGTGTTTATTCACTCATACTTGCACGAAAGGGGCGGTAATAGGGATGCCCAGTCCCGAATTAAAAAATTACAAGTAATTAAACAAAACTCCCCCAGGACTGATGTTGGTATGGATGATACTCGTGGATTCGGCTAGCTGTGGAGTGTGTTTGTTGGTGGAGGGGGAGTAAACCTTTACTTTATCGCTTGGGAACCTCCACTAATGTGTTTAGCATGGAAGATATTGGTAACACTCCAAAAAAGACACATCCGTGACATTTTGGGCAGAATGAATTTCTTTTCTGTCATGCTTATGACACTTCTATGACGATAATTGTGATAAAACCCGGTGTCATCATAGATGTGGTGGGCTCCTACTTCTATGACAAAAAAATCATGACAGAAAATGGGCTTTTCGTCCTGGGTGGGCCGGAGACACACCTGCATGACATTCGTTCGGCCGTCCATGACGGAAAAAATCGTGGTAGAAGCGATGGCGAGGAAAATTTTGGGGAGTTCCCGGTTATGGTGGGTGGTCGGGGCCGAGCGATAAATGGAGGGATTGCGCATTTCTCTTATACACGTACGCACGTGGGTGTGAGGCGTCGGGCTCTAACTGAACCCGAGGGAGGCGTTCGCCTACTGAACCCGAGCGATTGCACTGGCTAAGCGTTACTGAACCCGAGCGATGATCGATCCCTAGCTGTTAACTAAACCCGATCGAGCGATTCCTTCGCTACTGCTGCTAACTGAAGCCGACCGAACCTGCTGTCTCTTGATGAATAGTGAGCATTGTATGGGGTTGGATGAACAGTCCCGGTGGGGGTTAGATGAAGAGGGCCCTGTGGTAGTAGAGGTCGTTGCCGCTGGATGAACAGGACCCCGATCGAGCCGGTTGTGGGTGGATGAACAGGACCCCGTGGAGGGCTGGTTGAATAGTAGCTGGTGGAGGCTAGATGAACAGGATCCCATGGATGAACAGTAGCCGATGGAGGCAGGAGGGAGACGCCGTGGATGAGGAGTCGCAGGTGGAGGCTGGAGGAGATCGATGGTGGATGAACAGTAGCCCGTGGAGGCTGGAGCGAGGTAGTAGATGGTGGATGAATAGTAGCCCGTGGAGTCCTGTTTTACGGTACGCAACACCCCTCCCGATGAACAGGACCCCCGTTTCGACCATTGGAGGTCGAAGAGAAGTCTGTTTCCTCCATTTTGTGGTACGCCAGACCCGTCCCGGTGAACAGGATCCTGTTTCGACCATAGGCGAGCCGTTTCCTCCATTTTGAGGTACACCAGGCCTTGTTTCGGCTGTTCCGTCCAAGACAGTTGGCTCCCGATGACCAGGACGCATTCTGTTGCCTCCCGATGAACATGACGCAGTTTCTCTGTTCCGACCCAGCTGGTTGGCTACCGATGAACAGGAGGTCGTCGCTGCTCTCCGCTGCCTCTCCATGTTCACGAGCCCTGGCCGTACGTATGCGTGAGTAGGCGTTCAAGACCCCACCCGTATGTACGTACGTGGCCGTATTTACTTTCTTGCACCCTGCTTGTATGTACGTGTACACGATATAGACGAGACTTTGTGACATGCTACGTCCACGCCTCTACTACGACACGTGCCCGTCCTTACTCGGCCATGGTTCATCGCTACATCCTGCAGACGGACCGATCGACCAGTATGTACGTATGGTTCGACCGGGTGGGTCCCAGCTGTCAGGGAGGTAACGAGGCACTTCCTTGCGTGTGAAGATATAGCTGGTGGGTCCCAACTGTCAGGGGGAGAATCATATTTTTTGCCCGTAATATGTACGCAATTCCTTGCGTGTGAAGGTGTAGCTGGTGGGTCCCAGCAGTCAGGGGGGAAACTTTTTTTTGCAAAATACGATGGCCCTTCTGGTAGGTCCCTGCTGTCACATGGAGGAATCATTATTTTGCATGTAATAATGAGGCACTTCCTTGCTGCGGCCGTGTACCCAGCTGTCAGCCTCTCCACGTAAAGTCCTCATCCAATGGAAGTCGTTCCTTGACCACATTGACCACGGCGTGCCGAGAGCACCAAGGCGATGGACGACGGCGAGGCCTAGGAAGGGGACGATGCAGATCTAGGGAAGATGCGGCAGTGGATGCCCACGCGGAGAGGAGTATGAGGGTTGACTGGTTTGGTTGCGGTGTGAGGTTGCCATCACCGCAGAATAACAAGGGTTGTGGGTGAGTAGAGGGATGGCCTGGTCAGAGGTTGGAGTAGCATCGGGCGATGAGGCCTGTGCCACAGCAGAGCCGACCATGGGAGGCAGGAGCAGGCGGCATGACCGGCGCTGGTTTGGGCGGCTGGAACAAGAAGACCATAGGTTGAAGAAGCACTACGGGCGTTGGATGGACATCGTACGGTCACTAGAGTTAGAATCGTTCATATTGACTAAGTTGACAAAGCCCTCCGTCCGCTTCAACTTAGTAGGCCCACAAGTCAGCCTACCACTATGGTGGGTCCCAGCTAGCAGGGAAGTATTCATTTTTTTTGTGCGTAAAAGGAGGCACTTCCTTGCGTGCGAAGATATAGCCAGTGGGTCCAAGCTCTTAGCGGGAGGAATGTTTTTTCATGAAATACAGAGGCACTTCTAGTGGGTTTCAGTTGTCAGGTGGAGGAATCATTATTTTGCGTGTAATAAGGAGGCACTTGCTTGTGTGGGTCCATACTGTTAGCCTCTCCATTTACATCGCTCTTCTGATGGTTGTTTTTTTTGACCATGTTGACCACGCCGCACCGAGAGCACAAACGCGGTGGACGAGGGCGAGGCCCAGGAAGGGAACAACCCAGAGCCGACGAAGCCACAACAGCAGATGCCCACGCTGAGGGGAGTATGAGCGCTGACTGGTTGGCTGCGGGGTGAGGCTGACATCGCCAGAAAATAACAAGATGTGCAGGTGGGTAGAGGGATGGCCTGGCGGCAGAACAGCCGGCCACGACAGGAGGGAGTAGGCAGTCCCGCCAGCGCTGGTCTAGGCGGCTGGAGTAGGAAGATCAGAGATTGAAGAAGCACGATGGTCGTTGGATGGACATCCAACAGTCACTGCTCGGTGTTAACTAAGTTGACAAAGCCTTGCGTACGCGTCAAATATTTTTTAGGACAGCGTCATCGTCAACCTAGTAGGCTCAGAAGTCAGCCTCCAAATTTGTGGAAAACAGCATACAACCCATTAGCCATTATTTTCAATAATTTACAGCTCATTTGCTAATTCTTAAGGATATTTTGAAGCCCATATTCTTTTTATTAGCATCACAAACCATATTCTAGGCACTGCTAAAAATTTCAACGAAATTTTGCATATTTCAGTGGGACTCTTTTAATCACGAAATTTTGAGTCACGTTAAAAATATTTTTTTAAGAAAATATCAAAACAAAATTCAAAAACAATTCTCCGCAAAAAAATGAATGAATTTAAAATCTTGACTAGCAAGATGCCCGTGCGTTGCATGAAACATAAAGATGCATTTTTATGAGTAGTTTATCTTGTGGGAGAAAAGGATGAACTAGGAAAAGACTTATCTGCAAATGTGGAGAGGAGTGCGGGTAAATTGTCATAGTATCCTTCCTATCCGTTAGATATAGATCGGACTGCCTATATTGCAGGCTGGCAGGCACACCATCATCACCAAGTCTGCTTTTTATAAGAGTAGAGAAATCCAGAAAAAACGATATTTGAATGTAATTTCCGGATGGCTTTGGTTTAGAAATTTACAGCCCATTTCTTACACCTTATAGTCCATATTCTGGGGAAGCCCTTTTCTTACTATTTACATCCCTCCTTGTCTTGAAATATTTGTAACCCAGCAGGGCTGAGAAAAACAAGTAGGCCTAGGTGGGGTATTCTCCAAAAAAAAGAACTAGGCTAGCCATTTTCATAAATAAAAAAGATATCAACTAGGCTAGTCATGTGCTTAAATAAAAGAATAAGCATGAGCTAGATGGGCCACAGGCCCCGCACAACGCGCAGCTGACCTCCGTCTCTAAAACTAGAAAACAACTGGGCGAGTTGTTGTGTCCCTGGTGTTATCCGCTCGTAGTGCATTTTTCTCGTTTATTGACTACATTGACAATGGCGTGGGACCTAGTTGTCAAACAATTAGGAGGAAGTATTTTTTTGGCTTGTAATAACGAGTCACCTGCTTGTGTAATGCAATGACCCTGGTGGGTCCCTACTATCAGCCCCTCCATGTACATTCATCTCCTGATTCCTCTTGGTTGTCGACGATGTTGACAACGCCAGACGGCAGCGAGCATAGCAAGCGGACAAAGGCAGAGAACGACGGCGAGGCCTCGGACAGGAAAGAACAACAGCCATGGAAGATGCGGCAGTGTAGTGGTAGGCAGAGGGGAGTACGAGGGCAACAACATGTAACTCAAGCTTACAAACGGTACAAAAAGCCCAAGGATTAATTGTTCATCAAATTTAGAGAAAAGCCAGATTGAACATGGCAATAACATCTAACCCAACCACTCTTTTTCGCAGTCACAAACAAATGGACCGGTCTGATCCATAAAATCAACATCCTGTGCAAAAAAATTATTGTAGGATGACTACAAGTTGTTTTAAATAGTAGCCGAGCACGTTCAGAAGCCCATTTGTCCACCTGAAACTTCTTTTTTTCTGTTCAACATGTCCATTCGTGGGAAATCTCTAGTTGAAAAAGTTAAGCCTCATGGACAATAGTAACCTCACATTAAACAGGAAGAATGTGACAAAGCTTTTGTTTGCCTGGTTTGATGCATATCCTTCCATCGTTATTGTCCTCAAACAAATGTGATGAGAACTGAGAAAATCCTGGTGCTTATTACGCCACCGGTTGGTTATATGTTTTTCTCCATGTGTTAGTAGTGCCTAAGTAGACGTGAAGATTGAAAATAGTTAAGGTCTGAAAAAAGAGTACGTCGAAAGAGCGATAGCTAAACGGTTAATTCTAGTACAATATATACGGGCTTTCAATCATAACCTTTATATATAAATTCTCCAGAGATCGAAAGCATCGCAGCAAGCCAATAATTATGCTCAGATCAAAAGTAAACATTCCGATATATAAGATCTTAACCGTTCATTGAGCATATAACATAATATTAGTACCCAAAGTGTACTCCAAAATGATATAAAACTTATGCGCACAAATGAAAAATGCAGATTATGATTACAAATGTGTAGATGATAATATACGGTACCTGAAATTGAGGAGCCAAACACCAACTTGTTGTGATCATTAAACGGGTCACTAATTACACCCAAGGTCTCCAGTTTGGGTGCAGAGACGACAGTTATTTGCGAAGGTTTATAACAATCATCAAGGAGCAACCTTTGAAGTGAAGGGGCATCTTCGATGATGATCTGATGTCCTTCAAAACAAATTCCAATGCTTTTAAGGTGAGGTGACTTTATTTGGAGACAACTGATAGGGATTTCTATTCCCAAGACAATCAGTAAGTGCTCAAGGGCAGGGCAACTAGGGTGGATGATGTTGTGCGGTGAGGCCTCCGACAGATAAACCACCACAAGCGGATGTTTTTTTAGCAGTGGGACTTGAAGCATTTGTACCAGATCGTTTGGTAGATGGCATCGGGCGAAGGTGGCGGTGTGGAGAGAGGAGGAAAACCGCGAGATGGACAACGGTGGTGTGGGCACAAATTCTTGGTGTTCGGTTCGTGGTATGAAACTTTTGTGGTAATGGTAGAACTCAAATTGCTGGAGTTTTTGGAATTCAAGGGATGTCAGCCAAGCGTCCACCATGCAGGGTATGGACAAAAGGTAGCGTGTCGAGATGCAGAGGCATTGAACGGGGCCCTGCTCGTGAGAGGAGACGATGGCCCTGAGGAGATCAAATTCAGGAAGTACAAATATCTGACAACAATCGAGATTGAGGGGCGCGGTGCGCCATAGAGGGCGCCACCGAGTTGAGAGGACTTGTGTGTGGTAGCAATCCTTGGTGGGGAGAAGCAAGATGATCTCCCCAAGGATGTCGTCTGAGAAATCGCTGATGCGGTCCACCGGAGATTCTACAGGTTCCTCAGATCCGGGTGGGGAGGGGGGCTCGCCGCTTCTCCCCGCGCTGCCAGGTGAGGGATCTACAACCGGCGTCGCCGCTGGCGGGAGCCTCATCTTCTTTGCGCTGGGGCCAGCCGACTCCATTTTCCTTGTGGGCATCGCACCGAGGTCATGGGTTTGAGCAGAGTAGCCAGAGACGAGCCTAGTGGCAGTGCCAGTGGGGAAGAAGGAGGGCTGGAGTTTTCTGTAGGAGTGGAAGAAGAGGAGCATGCGTTTTCTGTAGGAGTGAGGAAGAAGGTGGGTGGGGGTTTTCTGTATGAGTGAGGAAGATGGGAGTGGGGGGTATTGGGGGGCGACGGAAGCAGGAGAGTCCAGCGAGCTGCAATATAAGTGGAAGCTAGGATGAAGGATGGTTTTTCTGGGATCGCCCCCTCTTCAAGAAATATGGGCTTCTCCTTGCAAAAAACAAAAACAAATGGGCTTTAAGATGGATAGGCTTTTGTATCGGCCCAGTCGGCTACCCGTGTTTCATACTAGAGGGCCTTAACACTAGAGGCAGCCCATTAGAGACACTCTCCAGTTCTCTGGCTTATTGCCCATTCAAAAGAAAATAAGAGATGCCTCCACCTTAATTATGGCTCCTCATTGGTCAACGTACCGATAAGGTTATTTCTTCTTATGTTGGTCATTCTACCTACTAAAATTGAGTAGTTAAGAATATAGGAATACCTGGAGCACCGTGAGGTCAGGTGATAACAGGTTCCACTAAAATTGAGGTTTGTGCTTCCGTTTGCACAATTAGACACCATATGGAGAAGACAACCCTGTTTGCACAAATATGTAACCGGGTTATTTAAGCAGTGTCATTTTTTTGCAGCAGCATATGATTAAAAGCAGCATATCATATGTTATCAATGGCATTACAGTGACAATATGAAAAAGTGTCATTATCTAAGAAGTGCCACCACATCAAATCAACACTGGCACTAGATTAACGGGGCTTACATTAACATGCATAACAATTGCATTATGACTATGTGATAACAAGGGCATGCACGGTTCAAGGGGTTTTAACGGGTATTAATAGGGATTGTGGGGGATTAAATCATGTACAAGCCAAATTCCCCTCCATTCCTCTCCAAACCCCTTGGGAGGAGGTTGAACCGAACAAGGCATAAGACTAACCACAGTTGGAGTAACTTAATTCCATATGGTATCATAATATGATACTCAACCCTCTCTTTCTTCATTTAATTCTATGCCACCACATCAAATTTGCCTAGTTGGCATGCACGATACTACTTATGATACTCCCATTACAACCAGCCTGGTAGAATTAATATACCTAATCTAAATGGTCGCTGCTCGATCTCTTTGTCCTCCTCCAGCATCCGGCTGAAGAAGAATCGTGCAAGACACCAACTATTTTCGCCAGCGTCGCCTCGGCGGTGGCCTTCATGGGATACAATCGGTGGTGGCCTCCAGTGTTCTACTTCTCCTTGATGATGGCGGCGGGCGAGGACGTGTTGGCTGTTACCTCGTCGAAATCCACGTAGCCGCATCACCTCGTCGACATCCGTGTCGGCTTCTTTCTCTGCGTGCATGGCGCGGCTATGCATGCGTCGACAGCTGATGGCGCAGTCGCAAGCACTGGAGGTGTTGTACAATACAGCGGCATTGAGGGCAGCGATGATGCCTGTGCTACCGTGCTCACTGACAAGCCGGCGTGCAGCAAGTCGGCACTCTTCCTCGAGCTGTACTAGAGCGGCCAGCTGCGGAACCACGCGCTGCCTTAGTGCGGGAACTGCCTCTGACGGGTTAGGTGAGGTAGGTGGAGCAGCGAGTTGCCTCGCTCGTAATTGTCGGGCTTGGAGGGCCACCCATACAACTTTTATGTCGGAGAACTACTCTTCCTGCTCGTTTGATGCCACCGAAAGAGTGGATAAAATGGTGGAAGGAGGAGCTTGGCCGGCGTCCTGCTCCTGAACGGACGTGTGTGGCCGCAGTGGGTTTCTCGCATTCCATGTGGGTTTCTCTATCTCTACTCTTATAAAAAATAGAGTTGGTGATGATGCTGTGTGTGCCATCCTGCAATATAGGTCGCCCGATTTATATCTCATGGATAGGAAGGAAACTATGGCAATTTTGCAAAAAGATACCCACACCCCTCTACACATTTGCAAATAAGGCCTTCCCTCGTTCAACCTTTTCTCCCACAAGATAAACTACTCATACAAATGCATCTTGATGTTCCATGCAACGCATCGGCATCTTGCTAGTGAATGTAGGTTTTTGAATGCGGCGAGGACGCGGGTACAGCTAGGAGTGCAGTGGGGGGTGCCCTTGGCTGGCGCGCTGCTTCACATGGCGGACGCAGTGAGAGGTCATGTCCGCCCTTACCCCCTTGACCGTGGACCTTGACCGTGTACGTCTGGCTTTGAGGAGAACATTATCCTTGATGGTGTACGTCACCTTGTGTCCAGATCTGAGATGCCACATGTACCAGATGAATGACTCCAAGTTCAACCACCGTGATGCTAGGTGCGAGCCAAGGAACACTGTTGGAGAGACCCCACTCATAATTTTCCTACATTGGTCGTTTGATTCATAGGATAGAATGCTATAGGATCTTTTTCCCTATGTAATCATGTGTTAATTGGCAATCTAGCATCCACTCCAACTTTTTTTTCACTTCCTTTGTTTTCCTGTGTCAAACACTCTGGGTTTTTTAGGCGAACACTGTGTTAATGCTATGGGATTAAAGTCGACATGCCACTCCAATCCTTTAATTTTCATATTCCTCCGTTTTAAGTCCCTATGAAGAGAGTACTTGCTCTAAATCATGTGTCGCTGCAAGCGCCGCCTATATGAATTAAGCATGCTCTAAAAAGGTGGACCAGCTTTGGCAATTTTATACTATTGGTTAGTATGTGACCTTGCGCTTGGCTCTTCTCCTCTTCCGGAAGTTATACAACAATGATGGTACTATAGTAATACTTCTGGCAATCTGACACCAAATGAACTGTTGCACGTCCACCGCTTGTAAGCAAAAGTTTTCTCCTCATGCTGCGAGCCATCGTGCATGCGTTGGCGAGGGAGAAGGTGTAGTAAGGAAGCTTCTCGTCGTTCTGGGAGTTGACGGGACACATCAAAGTTATTTAGTACTCTCTCCAAAAAGGGCCGACCATGTCCATGGCTACCATCCCTTGCTCCGTCATTGATTACGTGCACTATTCATGTGCCATCTAGGATAAAAAATATTGCGTAGTACTAGGTGCCATCGAAGTGCACGACTCACTTACGCGCTTATCTCCATTTTCTTGCATGACATGTGCACCTTGATGCTAGATGTCCCACGTGTTGGCAAAAGGATGAACAAAGCGCACATCAAAAAAAGTGGAAGAACATAGATTGCCAACAACGGAGAAGGAGCAAGCAACCTCGCGGTGGAGCATCTGCACTCATAATATTTTATATTATTAAGCAATACAAAATAAACCAAATCTCTCGTCTAGCTGGTTCGCGCATTTCCCCCTATTTTTTGCCGCCTGCCCACCTATAGAACCACCTCACGACGGCCAATTCCTCTCCAAACACCTAGAGAGGTGGTTGAACCGAACAAGTCTAACTTGTTTTTAGTGGGTACATTGACGTGGCATCGAAAGGGTGTGATGGGTGACTCTGGCAAAATAATTGACTACCACGTTGACATACATGAGCATGGGGCCCACTTATCAGCGTGCAGGAGGGAGGAAGGAATGCAAGATAAAATGGAGCGCGGAAGGGTGCAAATCGATTGGCTCATGTGCGATGACCACTGGAGCAATCCACTCAGACTGTACTATGTTAAAAAATTCATGCAAACACGGCCGGTTATACTATGAGTAGGTGACCGTGCGCTTGGCTCTTCGCCTCTTCCGGAAGTCAAACAATGATGATGGTACTACAGTATAGATACTTCTAGCAATCTGACACCAAATGAACTGTTGCATATCCACTGCCTGTATTAAGCGCACTATCGTAAAGCAAAGGCTTATCCTCGTCCTGCGAGGCACCGCGCGCATGAGCGAGGGAGAGGTCGTACTACTAGTAGACTAGCCATAGTGGGAGTAACTTCAGCAGTAACATCGAGTCCAACTCAGCAAATTTGCTTATGTGGCAGTGAGTTAATGAGGAGAGAGGTAGTTTGAGTAACTTAGCTAGTTATTGTAACATCACATGTCCCAATGCAATATGAGTCTATAACCTAATAAATGCAGCTTTGCATGACACCACACTTATGTTACTACCCACTATGAAGGTAGTAACATAGTCTAGGAATATGTGTCTGTTACTAGTGTATGTTACTCTCCACTGTGGCTAGTCATAGTAAGCAAAGCTTCTCCTCGTTTGTGAGTTGACGGGACACATCAAAAGTAGTGTATTAGTCTCCAAAAAAGGCCTGGCCATGTCCATGGCTACCATCTCGTGCACTATCATTCTGTGCATGCACGATTCATGTTCGCGTACGTGCCATCGAATAGAATAACTTAATTTATAAAAAAATGCACCACCGCGTCATGATCAAACTTTGATTCGTCCACGTGTGGCTCCCATGAACAACTACTACACTCGCCAAATTATCTGGTGAGTTGCCTCTTCATACAGAAATGAGCTCACCGTGTACCTGCACGTGAGTATTAGGGAAAGAGGCAAAGAGTGCCTGTGTCCGTGCCTGCACCTCTTTTCTTCATGCTCGTATTCCTTTTTTTGGGTGATTCTTACATCTACTCCACCTATGTTCATGACTGTTGTTGAGTCTCTCCTACTATACATAACTCCATTTTCTTGCATGACACGTGGACCTGGATGCTGGATGTCCCACGTGTCGGCAAAACTTAGAAGAACGCTTTTCGACGACCGAGAAGGAGCAAGAAACCTCTAGGTGGAGCATCTGGACTCTTTAATATTTTTATTCAGCGATATAAAATCTACCCAATCTTCTCCACAGTAGAACGAAAGAGTCCGAAACATGGCAACCCAGTGTAGCTACATCATACATGGCCAAACCATGCTATCACCATATTTCTAGTCCTCTGTGCGACACCTAGCTCTAGTAATTCACCAGCCCATATCGCTTCTTGCTCCTCGTCTCTCTCAAAGTGCGGTGGGTTGGCGATTTTGCTGTCTATTGAGGTTGGTTAACTCATCACAAGTTATCGACATGCCAAGAGCATTCTAAAAAAATTACTGTACTCTATTGTTATGGCAAGAAGAGGAAGCGCTTTGACCAACGGACCAACTGAGACAGGCGTGTCGTGCCGTGAGTGGGTCCAGTTTCTCGTTTTGAACTTGTTTGGTGTAGTAGTAACACATGGTTTTGACTATTCATAAGATTTTATATAGGGCCTAATGTATTCTTCGAGGTTGCCTTTGGCAATTGATAAGATTTTATATAATTTGAAAATTATATCATTCGAAGATCCTTTCACATTCTATTTAAAAAAAAAGATCCTTTCACGTACGAATTTGACGATATGCTTTGAGCAACTTACATGTCCTATATACATGATACTAGCAAACGCTCACCATTAGTAGTAGTTCATTGGTTGGTTTCGATTTTTGATTCAGTTGTTGTGCTGCTACTGTCCAATATTCGCATGTGGTTGTTTCTAGAATAAAAAAAGGAGGTAATACTTACTATGGGAAAGGTGAAGTGATGGTTGCTTCGCCCCAACAACTTATTACTCTGGGAATATTGGAGTACCAGCAGATTCAACAAAGTGAGAAATGATGGTTGCTTCGTCCGAGCAACTTACTATGGTGAGTGGGGCTCTGTGATTTGATTGCTCACTAGTCATTATTACTGCGGCACAACGACCAAGGTGAATTTTCCCTGCAGTTGTGCACTCAATATTGCTGCATGGCAGGTGAGCCGGATGAAGGATGTTCCACATGTCGGCGAAACAAAGTTGAATTGTTTCTGGCATTGCTATCAATCCTTCAGGATTTGTTTGTATGTACGCATGATTTTCCAGAATAATGAAATTGTACTATGATGCTATGAAGGTTTCAACTTTGGTTCCCGCAGGAAAAAAAGGTTTCAACTTAGGATTCATGTGTCCTCTTGCCTCAAGATTGTCTCGTTACAGCATTCCATAAAATACAAATGAAACTACCATGGCAGCTAATGCATCTCAATGGTTCGCAGATCAGTGCCAATATTCACATCACAACTGAAGACAAAGTTGTGAGAAGGTGTACAAATAAAGAAAAATATATAATTGATCGATGTTGTTCGTAGGCATGGCTCCATTTCTGGGCATAGTGTTTATTGGTTGGCAGCTAGTTTCAGTCAACTTTGTAGCCAAAAAAGAGGTGTATGGAGGACATCACAATCCTATAATTTTGTACAGCTCCACTAAAATCGAGCTGATCATCCCTATTTGCAGAGATATTCAGTTAGTGTGATTACAATCATAGTGGAACTAGATGATGAAACATAACACACACAAATAGAAGTCGGTCACCTCTGCGATCTCTCTTTAGGACTAACTACTTGTTGGGGAAGATTAGGCACAGAGTTAGATGAGGAGGATAGCAAAACTAATCTCCCTTTCTGTAGTCCCATGGAAATGTAAAAAATGTTGCCCGTGTGACATTATGGCGGAGCTGCACAAAACACTCTTAAGAAAAAATTCATTTGTGCAGTTCACCAAAAGGTCATGTCGGCATCCTGGGAATAAGGGTACCCAGACTTGCGTCCCTGCGGCCCGCGAGCGTGGCTCCATCAACGGCCCGGTACGGCCCAGCTTCAGCAGCGAGAACTCAAGACCCTCGCGAGGGGCCAAGCCTCGCGAGGCGGTTGACACCAAGACCTCCTTGGGGGCAGCCTCACTAGGTTGGCTCCCAAGGAGCGGAGATATCTATGCAAGGTGCACATCACGAGGTTCACATGACATGAGCCATGACGACCAAGGCCAGGCGGTTGCCAGTAGGCGCAGTTTCCTCTTTGGTGCTAAGGAGGCAAGCGCAGGCACGGAGTCCCGAGGAATCAAGCAAGGGCTTCCATATCGATGCAACAAGACCAAGACCAAGACCAGCAGGACGGAGGTCATCGCGGAGCCCACGGTAGCGTCATCATCAGAGCCTTTGGCAGGCGAAGACCACCTTTTGTTAGGACAGCTTGTACCAGTTGTCCTCCTTCAAACTTGGCCGTTGTGGGATCCCTTCCCGCCTAACATTTGGGAAGAGGACCAAGGCCACTATAAATAGGGCTTTAGCCACCACCGTAGCGAGGCATCTCGAGGACGGATCATTCAGGCCATCCTCACACCCACCAGATCATCGAGCTCAAGAACACCTCACCTCCTGAAGCCGTTCATCCACTGTACTAGTTCATCCTCAGCCCCTCGAGGCAATCCAACACAAACTGGAGTAGGATATTACACCACAAGGTGGCCCAAACCAGTATAAACCCTTGTGTCTCTTGTTCTTTGGGCTCCTCAAGCTAGGCCATGGGATCATTTAGCGAGCGAGCTAGGGAGAGAGTGTTCTTCGTGCACACCCCAGAGTTCGAACCTCTCAAGGGTTTGTCGGAACCCATAATCTGACATTTGGCGCGCCGGGTAGGAGTGCGCTGAAACCTATCTTCCGTCGGCCGACGCGCCGCCACTCCATCGCTTCCATGGCTGACGCTCGTCGAGCCCATGCTGAGCGCCGAGCCGCTCTCAACGCTCGCGTCGCCCAGACGGCGCCCGTCAACGGGCCTCCCAATCACTCTCTATCACTCGATGCCAACGCCGCCACCGGCCCAGCGGGGAACGAGCAGCAAGCCTCGTCAATGCACCCCTCCGTGCGGCGGGACGGACGCACCACCACCCTGTCGCTGACTCCGGCCGGCTCGTCGTCCCACGCTCGTCGCGGACCCGCGGACGTGCAGGTTGCACTGCTCATGGCGCGCGAGCTCCTGCGTCGTCGACGACCTCTATGAAGATTGGCTGGACCGCATCGCCGAGCTCATCAGCACCGCAGGGGGCTCTCCTGCATCGTCCCTTTCGCTGCCTCGTCTGCCTCCTGCAGCAGGCGACGTAGCCCATGGAACACCTCTGCCACCACCACATCAAGATGTCACCCTCATACCAAGACGCGCGGCCCTGCGGCGCGACCCACTGCGCAGGCGCCCGCGCGAGAAGAAGGAAGCTGCCAGGAGATCTCGCGGTCGCAAGAAGATGCTCCTGCACTCCCAGCACCACCACATCAAGACCGCGCATCGCCTGCGGCGGCGGCGCGTGGAAATCAAGACCAGGCTCCACCTCCGCAGAGGGCTCCAATGACCATCGCGGGCTGTCGTGCCTTCACCCCCAAGCTGCGCAGCATTGTCTGGTCTGGGAAGTCCAAGCCCGACCTGCCTCCGTGCTACGACGGCACCCCTAACCCTGCTGAGTTCTTGCAGCTCTACGAGCTGAGCATCGAGGCGGCCAATGGCGATGAGAAGGTCATGGCAAACTAGTTTCCCATGTCCCTCAAAGACGGCGCGTGCTCGTGGCTCCTGAACCTGCCCGCGGGATCGATCTCCTTCTGGTGCGAGATGCACAAGCACTTCGTTGCCAACTCCAAGGCACTCGCGACCGCATGCCTGCCGCTGGTGACCTACGGCGCATCAAGCAGTAGCCAGACGAGACCCTGCAGAAGTACATCAAGTGCTTCAATAGCGTTCGCCTCAAGATCCCCAAGATGACAGACGAGGCCATCATCTCAGCATTCTCTGATGGCGTCCGTGATGTCAAGATAAAGGAGGAGCTCACCATACACAAGGACCTATGCACGGCTCTGGAGATGTTCAACATGGCGACCAAGTGAGCGAGAGCTGAGAAGGGACGCCTCTCCCTCCTCGAGCTTCGAGCTGCCGACCCAGAAGAGAAGAAGGCCAAGACCAAGGACGTGAAGGGCAAGGGGGCTACCGTGCTCGCAGCGGAACCAGAAATGAAGCGCGGCTGAGACCACCCAGAGTCATCCAAGGCCAACCGCCCGTTCTGCGCCTTCCACAACGTACACAGCCACAACACCAACGACTATCAATAGCTCATCCGCGACGGACGCTTCGGTCGACGCCCCAAGCGCAACGATCGAGGTTACGTTCGCGGAGGAGGCCGAAGTGGAGGACGTTGGGATGACCGCGGCCCCCGCCAGGAGTGGCGCGACCGACCTCGTAAGGACCGCTAGCAGGACCAACCTCGCGAGGGTGCTTGGAGGGACCAGCCTTGTGAGGACCGCCCTCAGGGTAATGCTGGCCTTCCTCCGCTTCCGCCACCACCAAGGAGGAACGACAACAACCACCAGGACGAGGGGGCTGGCGGCTTCCAGGAGCCTCGCGCCATCGCCTACATCTTGGGTGGCGCTCAGGCCCCAACCTCCCAGCGCATCTTCAAGTAGTTCGCTCGTGAGGTGAACGCGGCCCTCCCCAGGCTCGAGGCCACGCGCCCGATCAGGTCATCCAAGTGCGCCATCACCTTCAACTCGTCCAACCAGCTCAAGTGCGCGGCCACTGTCGGCGCCCTCCCGATGCTTTGCTCGCCCATCATCAGCAATGTCCTTGTCACCAAGACCATCATCGACGGCGGTGCAGGGCTCAATGTCCTTTTCGTCGAGACGTTCGACCGCCTCCAAGTGCCATATGATCAGCTACAGCCAACCAAGCCCTTCTCAGGAGTGACCGATGGCTCCACCACCCGATAGGGCAAATCTGCCTCCCTGTCACCTTTGGCAAGTGTGACAACTACCGCACTGATCTCATCGACTTTGACGTCGCCCACATTCGCCTTCTGTACAACGCCATCCTCGGGTATCCGGCCCAGGCCAAGTTCATGGCGGTGACCCATCATGGTTACAATGTCCTCAAGATGCCAGGGAGCTGCGGCGTCATCACGGTCTCTTGCGAGGAGAAGGATGTGGTGTGCTCTCTCGAGCGCGCCAACCAGGCTGCGGCGGCCGAAGCCCCGGACAGCGAAGGTGCAATCTACCCTCCTGAGGCTGTCCCCAAGAAGAAGAAGCTGTTGTGCTGCCAAGAGCCTCAGGAGAGCGGTGTCTCCAACAGCACCACCTCATGACCTGCGCCCACGGATGGGGCGCCTCCCTCTCTCGCATAGTAAGGCGCACTTGGCGCCCTCCTCAGGCTGGGTTCGGGGGATCTCTTTTGGAGGGCCTCTGACTTAGCCAATGTCACGAGGGAGGCGCTCGGGCACCACATTGAGGCATGCTTCACCGCACACTTCCCTCATGAGGGCACAAGGAATGGAGTGCCTGGTGCTCAGGAGTTCATCACCAAGGCGACCGAGGAGCTTCAAGAGGCGAGAACCATGCGCGGCGACCGCCTCCCACCACCTGGCGCAACTCCTTGTTCTAGCGAGGACGACGAGCTGCGCATCTGTGTTAGCATCCCACGGATCAACAGTGCCGCATCCCAGGATCGTTTCTGGCCTTCGCGTGTTGGTCGATGCAAGGGTCCACCTCACAGCTATGTTCGCATGCTATTCAGCCTGCCGAACGCGGCTCTCACCTTCCAGTGCCAATTGCGGAGCATTCTGGCCGCTCAGGAGGCCAGGCATCACGCAGTCCTGGCGAAGATGGCAACGGTTCTTCATGAGCCTCCTGGGCCCCCAAAGCCTCCCAGGCTCTGGACCCAGGTGGCTCGTGAGGAGCAACATCTTTAACATGCGTCATCAGCTGCTTCAACATCACTCCAGCAACGGTGCCAGGTGACTCTTTTCGATTCGTTCAGTTGGGGGCGCCCCTCGGGCAGAATTATCCCCAAGTCCCACAGGCCTGTCTCTGCGACGTGTATCCTTCTGCATCTTTAACTTACTCTATTGGGGGCGCCCCTCGGGCTGCATCATCCCCAGGCCGCATGGGTCCGTCCCTGCGGCGTGTATCGTTCTTGCATTTATCTGAGCTAGCTTGCCTCCTCCCATGAATTACTTTATGATTATCACATTCTTGCATGTTGCCCTTCGCGGCCTCCTGGATTGCTGGTAGCCTCCTGCTCATCCCGCAACGGGGGCTACACATGCTGGCACGGCGCTTGTGCTCGGGTCCGTCGCTGCAACGCTGACAAACCTGCGTGGTCGATCTCTAGCTCGCGGCCCGCCCTGCGCACGTCACCTCACCAGACCCTCAATACCTTCATATTCTTGCGGAAAGATGAGCGGCAGGACAACAAGCGTGATTATGAGCCGTATCCTCCTCTCAAACTAACCAGCATGGATCTCCGGAGCTTAGCCATGAGTGGCCCCGTTGACGGGCCACCTTCCACGCAATTCGCTTGCTCGTTAAAGGGGGGCTCCTGAGCATCGCACCTCAGGAGCTCCTACTGACACTCCAGCCCTCACCCCCTGGCCTTGACCATGGCATCGCGACCTGGCATACTGATGTCTACTACACAACCTTCTTCTTGTAGATGTTGTTGGGCCTCCAAGTGCAGAGGTTTGTAGGGCAGTAGCAAATTTAACTCAAGTGGATGACCTAAGGTTTATCAATCCGTGGGAGGCATAGGATGAAGATGGTCTCTCTCAAGAAACCCTGCAACCAAATAACAAAGAGTCTCTTGTGTCCCCAACACACCCAATACAATGGTAAATTGTATAGGTGCACTAGTTCGGTGAAGAGATGGTGATACAAGTGCAATATGGATGGTAGATATAGGTTTTTGTAATATGAAAATATAAAAACAACAAGGTAACTAATGATAAAAGTGAGTACAAACGGTATTGCAATGCTAGGAAATAAGGCCTATGGTTCATACTTTCACTAGTGCAAGTTCTCTCAACAATAATAACATAATTGGATCATATAACTATCCCTCAACATGCAACAAAGAGTCTCTCCAAAGTCGCTAATAGCGGAGAACAAACGAAGAGATTATGGTAGGGTACGAAACCACCACAAAGTTATTCTTTCCAATCAATCCGTTGGGCTATTCCTAAGTGTCACAAACAGCCCTAGAGTTCATACTAGAACAACACCTTAAGACACAAATCAACCAAAACCCTAATGTCACCTAGATACTCCAATGTCACCTCAAGTATCCGTGGGTATGATTATACGATATGCATCACACAATCTCAGATTCATCTATTCAAACCAACACAAAGAACATCAAAGAGTGCCCAAAGTTTCTACCGGAGAGTCAAGACGAAAACGTGTGCCAACCCCTATGCATAGGTTCATGGGCAGAACCCGCAAGTTGATCACCAAAACATACATCAAGTGAATCACGTGATATCCCATTGTCACCACAGATACGCACGACAAGACATACATCAAGTGTTCTCAAATCATTAAAGACTCAATCCGATAAGATTACTTCAAAGGGAAAACTCAATCCATTACAAGAGAGTAGAGGGGAAGAAGCAACATAAGATCCAACTATAATAGCAAAGCTCGCGATACATCAAGATCGTGCCAAATCAAGAACACGAGAGAGAGAGATCAAACACATAGCTACTGGTACATACCCTCAGCCCCGAGGGTGAACTACTCCCTCCTCGTCATGGAGAGCGCCGGGATGATGAAGATGGCCACTGGTGAGGGCCCCCCCCCCTCCGGCAGGGTGCCGGAACAGGGTCCCGATTGGGTTTTAGTGGCTACAGAGGCTTGCGGCGGCGGAACTCCCGATCTATTATGTTCCCTGAAGTTTTTAGGGTATATAGGTATATATAGGAGGAAGAAGTACGTTGGTGGATCTCCGGGCTGCCCACGAGGCAGGGGGCGCGCCTAGTGGGGTGGGCGCGCCCCCACCCTCGCGGGCAGCCCGGGACTCTCTTGGTCCATCTCCGATACTCCGTGGGCTTCTTCTGGTGCAAAAATCAGTTCCGTGAAGTTTCAGGTCAATTGGACTCCATTTGATTTTCCTTTTCTGCGATACTCTAAAACAAGGAAAAACAGAAACTGGCACTGGGCTCTAGGTTAATAGGTTAGTCCCAAAAATCATATAAAATAGCATATAAATGCATATAAAACATCCAAGGTTGATAATATAATAGCATGGAACAATAAAAAATTATAGATACGTTGGAGACGTATCACATACCAGCGGCGGCTGAGCTTGCTCGAGGGTCGGGACCCGAGGACGCAGAGCATTTAGATGAGCAAAGAAGGGGAAGCTGGTGTGAGCCTCACCTAGTAGCACTGCGCTGAAGCGTAAATTGGACGTTGTACAAGGAACCACCTCGGGGTCGACAAGATAAGTCACATGTTCACGTTAGCACAGCGTCACAATTGGAATTTTCGATTCGGGCAGCCTTGCTCTAGCAATGTCGCATTCCTTTTTAGCCTTCAAGAAGTTGCTTTCATGCCAAAGGGGACCTCTTGAGCATCGCGCCTCAGGAGCTCTTACCGGACTTCGGGCCCTGGCTTTGACCACGGCATCGCGACCTGGCATACCAGCGACGGCTGAAGCTTGCGTGAGGACTGGGACCTGTCGGCGTAGAGCACTAAGCTACCACGTGGAAGAAAAGGGGGGACAGTTCCGAAGCAGGACATGCAATTACAAATCTTATAGTAGGGATAATAAGCATCGGAGCAAAACCATTACAGTTTCTTTACACAACCCTACGGGGTTCATCTCGATTCCTCACAGGGAACAAACACAAGGAAAACCCCAGGAAACCCTGACTACCGACGTCATCGCCGACGCCATCATCAACAGTGGGCCACGAGGGGCCGACACCAACCTCATTTAGGTCATCGGCGACGACGGGGAGACACCGCTGCCACACTCCGGGCTCAGCGGGAGCTTGGTGGCGTGTAGCTGTCGTCGCTCGTCTCCAGAGATCCACTAGGCTCGGGAGAGTCACTGGACTCCCAGGAGTCATCGTTGCTGCTGGAGGAGCTACCGGGAGGCCTAGGGGAAGGCTCGGCACCTGCCGTCGTGCCCTCTTGGCAGTTCCCCCCAGGGCAACACTCCATGCAGCAGCCTTCCTCGTCGAAGACCTTGAAGAGCAGCATGGAGGCACCATCATACTCGAAGTGGATGGCGAGGCCCCCCTCCGCTCAGTAAGCGCGGGCAACCTCGCCCCATCCACGGGTCATGAAGATCTTGCCCGGGGAGACGACCTCGACCTCCGCCCCCGTGGCCGGAGTGCTACACTCGGCATGCTGCAACCACAGCTCGAGCAGCCCTCTCGACGGCATCTCTTCGGCAAAGAATGGCGAAAGTCTGATCCATGTGCATGGTGGCATTGCCGTCCACACCACGAACTCGCGCGAGGAGCCCTCGGCATCGGTTCGTGGGTCGGCGGCTCGTACAACCACAACTTGGCCACTACGACAGTGAGGCGAGCGGCGTGGGGCACTGCCTCCTCCTCCGGAGCCTTGCGCTCGGGCGTACAAGGGCACCGGGTAGCCGGGAGGAGGCCGCTCGTACCTAGGCCGCGTCACCTCCAACCTCGCGTCAGCAACGCGGAAGCAGCTGAACCTCTTCTTCGGTGGAAGTGGCCCCTGCTCCTTGCGGGGGGTTTTCCCCTTCTCAGCGGCGGAGAATCTCCTTATTGGCGCCATGAGTGTCGCGGCAAGACGGCAAGGCAAGGAGGAAGAAGAAGGAGCAGGCGGTGAGAAGAAGGAGATGAGCAACGGGGGCTCTGCCCCTCCCCTCATTTATAGCCAGAAGGAGGCTAGCCGCCGGCCTCCACGATCGCAGGTAATGATGGTTTCTTCTGCATGTAGCAGGGTCTCGTCAAGTCAAACGGTTGCCGAGGCAGCGTGGGGAAGCGGAGGCGCCCACGTCCCATCGATCGCCACGCATCACTCAAGGCCGCACGCGGTTATGGCCCGCGGCGCTTCGCACTTGCCCCTTGGCTTCGCTTCGAAGCCAAGTTCGAGCGCGCCTTGGGCCCGGGGGCTACTATCGGCGTCCTGGGAACGGGGGTACCCAGACTTGCCTGCCTGCGGCCCACGAGCGTGGCTCCATCAACGGCCCCATATGGCCCAGCTTCAGTAGCGAGAACTCAAGACCCTCGCTAGGGGCCAAGCCTCGCGAGGCGGACGACACCAAGACCACCTTGGGGGCGGCCTCACTAGGCTGGCTCCCCAGGAGTGGAGATATCTATGCAAGGTGCGCCTCGCGAGGTTCACATGACGTGAGCCATGACGACCAAGGCCACGCGGGCACCAGTGGGCGCAGTGTACCAGTTTCCTCTTTGGTGCTAAGGAGGCAAGCGCTGGCGCGGACACCCGAGGAATCAAGCAAAGGTTTCCATATCGGTGCAACAAGACCAAGACCAGTAGGACGACAGGACGGAGGTCATCGCGGAGCCCACAACAGCGTCATCACCACAGCCTTTGGTAGGCGAAGACCACCTTTTGTCAGGATAGCTTGTACTAGTTGTCCCCTTTCAAACTTGGCCGTTGTGGGATCCCTTCCCGCCTAACATTTGGGAAGAGGACCAAGGCCACTATAAATAGGTCTTAGCCACCACCGTAGTGAGGCATCTCGAGGACGGATCATTCAGGCCATCCTCACCCCCACCAGCTCATCAAGCTCAAGAACACCTCACCTCTTGAGGCCGTTCATCCACTGTACTAGTTAATCCTCCGCCCCTCGAGGCAATCCACCACAAACTGGAGTAGGGTATTACACCGCAAGGTGGCCCGACCTGGTATAAACCCATGTGTCTCTTGTTTTTTGGGTTCGTCGAGCTAGGCCGTGGGATTGTTTAGCGAGCGAGCTAGGGAGAGAGTGTTCTTCATGCGCACCCGAGAGTTCGAACCTCTCAAGGGTTTGCCGGAACCCGTAATCCGACAAGTCGCAATGGCAACAAGGTGAAATGGATAGCCCTGTTTGCAAAAGGAGGTAGAAAGGAAACAATTACTGCCCAATAACACGAGTTGAAGACACATACGCCGACAAAAAAGAAGCATATTCCATGTAATAAGGGAAAGATAGCAGCATGGTGGTTTATCAAAAACGGTTTGAGGACAAGATTGCAAGATGGAAAGTACGCCCGCCGAGATACATTTTAAGCAAACAACTAAAGAAGATCCACATGCAGCAACATGGGAAGATGGGCAGTGGAGCAAGGTCGGACGGAGTTGTACCTGAGGGTCGTCGGGGTGTAACTAGGAGGGCCCCCGCAGCCGGGATTTTCCCATACTACGGCAGCGAGCAAGTGGCGAAGGCCCTACCGCGCCGGAGCTTGGTCAGAGAGAACAACGGGTACCGCAGATCGGGACGTGCTGCCTCAACACCATCGAATAGAGAAACGATACACATCGTCCCTTTCCGCTGACGGACGGGACGCGGCCAGATCAGTGACAATGGTGAGAGAGAGAGAGAGAGGCCACCGCCGCCTTGTGTGAGATAGTGTGACGAGAGACAAACCCCGGCAGGCAGGCTCCATTGTATATAGTGGAGCAGATTTTTCTTTTTTTCCCAGCGACAATTGTTTTATATTTTGTACGTGCCATTGAGGAATATAACTTTATTTAATACTAACGCGTCAAGTCAAACTTTGTTTCGTCTATGCCTGGTACAAGACCCTCCTTCGAGTAAACAACCGCTACACGTGTCAAATTATCATGTGGGCTGCCTTTTCGTACAGAAATGAACTCCACCGTGTACCCGCGCGGGTGTGGTCAGGAACAAGACATGAGTATGTGCGTCGTGCGTGCACCTCTTCTTTAGGTGCAGGTACGTACGTGGGTGGGTGTGAGAGAGATGGTTTGTGTGAAACAGAGGCAATGTGTAGATGATATCTCAAACAAAAAAACGTAACATATGCAATGTGTGTGAAACCAAGTCATGGATATATCATATATAGAGGGAGCGATCCACGAGAAGAGAGTGGAGGGATCGTCGGTGTGAGATGTCGATAGAATCGGAAACATGGATGAACTGTGTGGGTGCGCAATCGATAAAGAGTGTCATCGAATCTGTGTTTGCCCACGTCAAAGATATAGGGCGGTTGGCCTACTGGAATGTGAGAGGGCAGAGGTGCAGTTTTTTCTCTGTGGCATGGATACCTACCTACAATGTTCAACTATCGGTGTAGGGCGGAGGGGGCAGAGACCTAACTATAGAGAGGTAGATCGACTAGTATATGTGTAGAGAAGGAGAGAGACCTAGCTATGTATTGAGGGAGATCAATCGGCATCCATGCATATGTGTCGCAGAGGAATAAGGTTGGGAGAAAGACAAAGGTAGAGTGTCGGAGGGTTGGTGGTTGAGTTGCTTCTCACGAATGGTGGGAGAGGCCTGCTACACTAACGGAGGGTACGAGTGCAATATCAATAAGAGAGGGAAGGTATGCAAGGATGATGAGGGGGACAATATGGTTGTGGTAAGCAGACTAACTACATAGGAAGATCAATCGTCGTGTGTCCAAGAAAGGGAGAGACATAACTAGTGAGGTAAGTCGATCGGTGCATGGGGAAAAAGAATTATAGTTGACCAAGCTATATGTAGGGAGATCGGTATGTATACACGCATGCATGTGTTAGAAGAAAATAAGGTCCGGAGAGACGGGCAGGGGGAGAGGGGTGCGGCTAGGAGGTTATGCGAGAGGTTTACTATGTCGAGGGGGGAGTGTGCGAGTATGAGATCGATGAAAAGAGGGGTGGGAGTGTGCACCTGCGTGGAACAGTATTGGACATAGGGGGCATGGACGGTGAGAAGAGAACAGGGGAAGTGTGTGTTTGTGGTAGGCACACTTGCCTAGAGAGGTATATCTATCGGTGTGTGCCGGAAAGGAGGAGCCGGGGGGCCTACACACACCATGGGTGAACGACCTAAAGAGAAATAACGAATGTGCGCGATAGAGGGGATGCTGAGGGGGAGTGAGAGGGGGCGGGCGTGTGCATGCACGATAGAAAGTTAGCGCTAGCTAGCTACTAAGAGAAGAGGATCATGAAGGTGTAAAAGACGAACATAGATCATAATTCATTATAAAAAAGTGGATTCAGATATCTAAAGAAGATATCATAATGTAGAACATTGATTATAATTTGTGATAATGTGTGGCTTTTGCAGCTCAGGGCTAAATACTTGTCATAATGTAGGGGGCGGGGCACTATACTTTCTGTGATAAAACACGGTGTACGTATGGAACATGGTTTAGATTATGAATATCTAGTTAGTACATCAAATGTACTATTATTTGAAATCAACCTCAAGTGTATTCAAAAATTTGAATTCGAGTTCATATAGTACACATAGTTCATATCTATCTCTATAGTAATCATGTGGTGTGTTGTTAAGGTAATACACGAATGATGGTTTAAGTTGGCAACAATCATGATTGTAGATTCGTATTCAAATAGAGAAACGAATTCAAATTTAGTTCGAATTGCAGCGGTAATATAGACATTTGGAATGCACTAAAATGTTGGTATGAGTAGGTTACATGCATTATACAGCCAACGAAATTTTTGAGTTGGACATAACATGGATTCATAGCTTTGAATAGCATTTGCATAGTAAAACGGGACAAGACTCTCTCTTTGTGTGGTGTGAATAGTTTTTTGTTGTTGTCGGATTTCAGGTTCCGGCAGACCCTTAAGGTTCGAACTCTGGGGTGCGCGCGGAGATTATGCCCTCTACCTCTCCGTCTCGCAAAGATCTAACTACTGAAAGAACAACACAAGAGACACAGGGTTTATGCTAGTTCGGGCCACCATTGTGGTGTAATACCCTACTCTAGTTTGTGGTGGGTGGATTGCCTCTTGGGCTGATGATGATGAACAATACAAGGGAGAACAGCCTCGCGAGGGTCTGCTCTTAGCTGGGACGATGAACTGCTAGGGGGAGTTCAGCCGCCCTTCTCTCTCTCTCTCTCTCTCTGTTGCCTGAGTCTTTCTAGCTGGCTTCTCGATCTCTCTGTTCTCTTTTCTTTACCCTGGGGGTGACTAGTCCTATTTATAGGCAAAGGCCCTGGGCCTCTTCCCAAATATTGAGCGGGAAGGGCGCCAACAATTGGCCAATTTGAAGGGGAACATCTGGTACACTGATCCTGACTAAAGTTGGTCCTTGCCTGCCAAAGGCCCTGTGGTGACGCCGTTCTGGGCTCCACGATGACCTCCTTCCCACCGTTGGACTGGTCTTGGTCTCGTTGCACCGAAATGGATGCCTTTGCTTGATCCTCTCGCCTGCGCTTGCCCCCTTTGCACCAAAGAGGAAAGGGAGACATTGCGCGGGCTGGCGCCCGCCTTGCACCCTTGGTCGTCATGGCTTGCGTCATGGGCACCTCATGAGGTACCCCGCCTTGATCTCTCCGCCTCCTCGTGAGCCAGCCTGATGAGGCCGCGCCTGAGGAAGCGCCGTGTCGTCCGCCCCGCGAGGCTTGGCCCCTCGCGAGGGTCTTGGGTCTTGTGTTGATGAAGATGGGCCGTGCTGGATCCCTTTCGAGCCACGCCGCAGGCCGCAGGCAGGCAAGTCTGGGGACCCCCATTCCCAAAACGCCGATAGTAGACCCCGGGCCCAAGGCGCGCCCGGACTTGGCCGTGCTGAGAGGCAAAAGGGCAAGGGCGAAGCGCCGCGGGCCCTAACAGCCTGCGGCCTTGGGCGCCGCGTGGTGGTTGATTGGACGCGAGTGCTTCTGCAACCACGCAGGTTATTAAAGGTGCGACGGCTGCCCAGGCTTTGCTCTTCTCTTCCTCCGGTTGCTGCTCAGATCCCCTTTCTTGCGCCTATCCTCTCTTCCTTCAAGTTTCTAGATCTGCTTCATCTGCTTGACCTAGGCAGCCATGGCGCCTCGCCAGCCTCCGGCTGAAGCTTGGTTCTCGCCTGCTCTGGACTTGCCGAATGTGTGAGAGGCGAGCCTTGCCCGGCTGCGCTGGATGGCGGCGACGTAGGGCATCAACGGGGCGCAGGTGTTCAAGGTCGGCTCCGCCACCCCTGAGGGCCGAGGGAGCACCTTCTACCCTCTCTTTATAAGCTCCATTACTGCGGGCCTGGTGCCTCCTTTCTCTGAGTTCTTCCTCTCTGTCCTCCGCCATTACAACATACAAGCTCTGCATCTCCACCCCAACTCCATCCTTCTTCTGGCGATCTTCGCCTACTACTGCGAGGCTCATGTGGGGGTGCAGCCCTCAGTGGCCTTGTTGCGCCACTACTTCTCCCTCCAGGTCACCCGCGGTTCCCCTTCCGCATGCGCGAGCTTCGTCGCATACGGCGGCGCCATTGCCATTTCGAATCCCGGGAAGAGGATTGAGGGCTTCAGGAGCAAGTGGGTCTTGGTAGACGCCGGGCGCATCCACCCTCGGCTGATCCTGCCCGCGGAGCAGCCCGCGAGTTCCAGCGACTGGTGCCGAGCGGAGCTCACGGACCCCCGCGTGAAGCCGGTACTGGATAAGATGGACGCGGACCTGAAGCCGGCCAGCATGGCGCCGGCGAAGCTGACCGGCGCGTCGCTGCTGAGGGAATTCCTGGAGCATCAGTTGGCTCCGCTTCGGCAGTACTCACCTCCGATGTGGAGGCCCCATCCGAGCCACGCGGCCTTGGGCGACGAGGATTTGACCGCGGTTCTCCAATCTCTGGTCGGGGGCGAGGTGGCAAGGTTGGAGGGCGCGCCCGCGCCCATGTTCCTTCGTGACGACTGGGAGCATGTGGTGGAGTCCATGCCCGTCTTCAACGGGGACGGGCCCGTGCCCGTGGCGGCTCCCGAGGGACTGGTGGACATGTCCTCTAACGACTCCAGCGAAGAGAAGGCCGAAGAGGAGCGGCGGAAGGGTCCTGACTCCGAGGCAACCGACGGAGAGTCGAGGGCTCCCCTTCCCCGGCGCAGACCCCGTTCTCTCCACCTCTCTTCGAGTGACGATGACGAGGATGACGAGTAGGTCGGCAAGAGCTTGCCCCTGATCCCGAAGAAGGACAGGACCGGGCTGCGCACCGCAGACACGCCTCCTGCTTCTGGGCTCCCTGAGGGCGATCCCTCCAGCCGGCTTTCTGGCTTCAAGTATGGCCGGAGGCTGCTTGAGCTCACCAGTGATGACCCGTAAGTGCTCGATCCTTGTCTTTATTTCTTGCTCTGCTGCTGAGGCTTGATGTCCGCCCTTCTTAAACAGGCTGGCGCCCGCGGCGAAGAAGCCGAAGGGGGCCCCTGAGGTTTAGACCACGGCAGCGCCTGTGCCCATGGGGGATGGTGATCGTGACGCACGGGCCTCTCCTACCCGGTCGCCTTTGCAAGGCCTGGCTGAGCTGGTTGGGGCAAGCTCAGCCCCCATGGCCCAGGTGACTCCCGAGGTGCCCTTGTCTGCCGCCGCCACCACGACCGTCGGGGCGCAGCAGACTCCGCCTCGGGATGTTGTGGTTGTGCCGTCGCTGCTTTCTCCTCCTGCTCCTCCGACTGCTGTTTCTTCGTCCCCTTCTGCCGTTCTGGAGCATGCCGTTGCCGAACTGGACCGGCTGCGGCAGGATCTTCTTGGCGCCGACCCTCGCCTGGTGGCCGGGCGCCTGGAGCTGGCTTCGGGATGGATTCGCTCCGACGCCTCGATTCAGGCGGCGCTGGTTCAGGCCTCGACGGCCTGCGACGGAGAGAGGGAGGCTACCCTCGAGGCGAAGGCTGCTCGAGACGCGGCCCTAGGGGAGGTGGTTGAAGTCCGTGGTTGCTGCAAGGAGCTGGAGGACGAGCTGCAAGGCCTGCGGGACCAGCTCGCGAAGGAGGTCCACCTTTGCTAGGAGCAGGAAGAAGGCATGAAGGCTCGCGAGGCGGCCATCGAGGGCCGGGAGGCCAAGCTCAAGAAGCGCCGCGTCCCTCTAGGCGCGCTAAAGAAGGAGCTGCAGGTGACGAAGGCTGAGCTGGATGGCAAAGCCCAGATCCTTGCCGAAGATCGCGTGGCCTTCGCGGACATGGAGAAGGAGGCTCGTGCTTCGCTGAAGACGCTTTACGAGAGTGGCCTGGAGAGCCCGCTGGCCGGCGCCGAGGATGGCCCCACCAAGCTGCTTCCCTTCCTGGTTCGTGCCCTTGGGGATGTCGGCCTTGGCCTTGGCCCCACGGCCAAAGCCGAGGCACGTGTCCTGTCTTCTGCTGCGCTGACGCGGGTCTTCGCCCACATCTACCTTCGCGATCCCAGCGCGGACCTCGACAGCCTGTTGGAGCCGGTGAGCGGCGAGGGTGTTGCCGCCGCTGTCGAAGCCGTGAAGGGGCGCGCAGAGGCACTGCTGGGGAAGTTCCGGGCCTTCAGCACCAAGCCGAAGCAAGGCGCTGCCGGCCCTGCTGCTCCATGAGGCGAAGCCACTCCGCGCTACTCCACCACCGACAAGTGACTCCGCTACTGCTCATGTCCTGCTTTTAGTTCCTGCACATGCATCACGCCTCGGGGAGGCATTTAAACTTGCGTTTGGTACTGAGACGACAGTATGGACTGTAATATTTGCTTTTAAATTCCTTGAGTTTTATGCTTTTCCTCCCTACTTGCTTGTGTTCTACGCCGGCAGAGCCCGGCCCCGCGCGTACCTCACCCAACATTAGCCCCGACCGGAAACCAGGACAGGACCAAAGGAGTGAGGGGCTACGTGACAAGTTAGGCTCCTGAGTCGTGATGCTTAGGAGTCCCCCTTGGCGCACGAACAACAAGTAGGGAATTGTGATGTAGGTGTATCTTCCGTTCTACGTCTGCAGAGCCCGACTCCGCGCGTACCTCACCCAGCATAGCCTTTCGGAACTAAGGAGTGAGGGGCTACGGAGCCAGTTAGGCTCCTGAGTCGCGATGCTCAGGAGTCCCCCTTGACGCGCAAACAGCGAGCGATGAGGTGAGATGCAAGCGGGACTACCGTTCTACGTCTGCAGAGCCCGGCCCCGCGCGTACCTCACCCAGCATAGCCTTTCGGAACTAAGGAGTGAGGGGCTACGGGACCAGTTAGGCCCCTGAGTCGCGATGCTCAGGGGTCCCCCTTGACGCTCAAACGGCCTTCATACCGTGGCTCCGCTCGGGGAGAGACGCGCGACGAACCAGGCCCGAGGGGCCTGGCTAGGTGGCGTACGTCTAGGCGTGACCCAGGCGTAGCCCCCGTGCCTAGCCCCCTCGCGCGGTGCTCCCGAGGGGAGGCGTTGCGATGAGGCTAGACACTAAGCTCTGGGCTCCCTGAGGTTGATGCGGCTCGGAGGCCACCCTCAGTTGTTTATCACCAGCGCGGAGCATAGCGCTTACGTATGTGTACGGGCATAGCCGCTCCTCGGCAGTGTCGTCAGCCAGCGCGGAGCATGGTGCTTCCACTGGTACGTGGGAGGGGGCTCCCCTCCGGGAGGAGCCCCCGGGGCGTGTACAGCCCCGCCCTGACACGTGGCCGGCATGGTAGGGCTAGGTGAGGTGTATCTAGGCACCCGTGAGCCAGCGCGGGACTCACGGGGCCCTACCTCTAGGCGGGTTGCGCCTGGCACTGGGTCGTATCTTGTGATGTGTTCCTGCAAATTTGGTTAGATGCCGGCACTCTACGTCCTCGGGTCCCGGCCCTCGAGCTTGTCTCAACCGTCGCTGGTATGCCAGGTCACGATGCCATGGACATGGCCAGAGGGTGAGGGCTGGAGAGCCAGTAAGAGCCCTGAGTCGCGATGCTCAGGTACCCCCCCTTTAACGTGCAAGTGGTCGACATGGAGAAGTAGAGGTGCCGTGGACAGGCATCAAGTAATCAAGCATGACAGGCGAATGCATAGCTGGAAATAAACGCAAAGGAGATACACGCCACTAGGCCTGGCCCGAGCGGCCTGGGGATGATACAGCCCGAGGGGCGCCCCCAACAAAGCAAGCTAATGACCGAGAAATAAAAAGGGATACATGCCGCAGGGACGGACCCATGCGGCCTGGGAATGATGCAGCCCTGGGAGGGCGCTCCTAGCTGGAAATGAAGCTTGAAAGATGTCACCTGAAGATGTCGAAGACGAAGTGGTGTCGGTGCAGCAGACTCGGTGGGCTGCGGAAGCCGATCCTTACGAGCCCCCAGGCCCAGGGGCCTCGGGAGGCTCCGGAGGCGCTGGTGGCTCCTCGCGAATCATCTCCATCTCCGCCAGGGCTGCGGAACGCCTGTCTTGCTGAGTTTCCATGATGCCCCTCATGAGGCGCTGGTACGCAGCAGCCATGCTCAGCAAGCCGTAAGGCATGCGAACGTAGCTGTGGGGTGGACCTCCACAATGCCCCACTTGCGAGGGCCAGAGGCGCTCCATCGTGGCGACCTGATTGAGCCCTGGTACGTCGGTGCAGACACGCAGCCCACCATCCTCGTCTGGATGGGGAGCCTCAGCCGGTAGACGGCGGCGACCTCTCATGATTCTTGACTCCTGCAGTTCTTGGACAGCCTTGTTGACGAACTCCTGCTGGTCTGACCTTCCTTGCCTTGCTCCTTCTTGAGGGAAACGTGCTTCGAAGCACGCCTCCACGTGGTGCCCAAGCGCCTCCCTTGTGACCCTGGCCAGGTCGGTGGCCCTCCAGGTGAGAGCCCCCGAGCCCTGCCTGAGGAGGGCGCCGGGCGCGCTTTCCTATGCGATGGAAGGAGGTTCCCCTTGGGCAGACGCGGGACCTGAGGGGCCTGCCTCCCGAGGGGCTGGCCCAGACGACGCCTTCTTCTTCTTGGGGGTGGTCTCGGGAAGCCTCCTGCTTCCGCGATCTGGGTCTTCTAGTGACGCGGCCTGAAAGGCTCGCTCCAGGGAACACACTGCATCCTTCTCTTCACATGGCACCGTGATGACTCCGCCACTTCCTGGCATCTTGAGGACGTTGTAGCCATGATGAGTTACGGCCATGAACTTGGCCAGCGCTGGGTACCCGAGGATGGTGTTGTACGGCAGGCGGATGTGGGCGACGTCGAAGTCGATGAGCTCAGTGCTGTAGTTGCTGCGGGCCCCGAAGGTGACAGGGAGGCGGACCTGCCCAATCGGGACTGTGGAACGTCGGTGACTCCGTAGAAAGGCTTGGTTGACTGAAGCTGGTCATAAGGCACTTGGAGATTGTTGAATGTTTCCACGGACAGGACATTGAGCCCTGCACCACCATCGATGAGGGTCCTGGTGACCAGTACGTTGTTGATGACCGGGGAGCAAAGCATCGGGAGGACTCCGGTTGTGGCCGCACACTTGAGCTGATCTGCTGAGCTGAACGTGATGGCACACGCCGACCACCTAAGGGGGCGCGTTGCTTCGAGCTTGGGGAGGGCTGCATTCACTTCGCGGGCAAACTGCTTGAAGATGAGTTGGGAGGCTGGGGCTTGAGCTCCGCCCAGGATGCAGGTGATTGCGCGCGGCTCCTGGAAGCCCCCAGCCCCTTCGTCTTGATGGCGGTCCTTGTTCCTCCTTGGCTGAGGCGGCAGTGGAGGGAGGCCTGCGTTGCCCTGCAGGCGATCCTCACGAGGCTGATCCCGCCAGTCCCCCTCGCGAGGCAGGTCTCGCCAGCGGTCCTTGCGAGGTTGATCACGCCATCCTTGGCGCGGGCCGCGGTCTTCCCAGCGTCCTGCGTTTCTTCCTTGTCCTCGGCCGTAGCCTCGGTCAACGCGGTCGGGACGACGACCGATCCTTCCTTCTCGCACGGCGCGGAGCTCTTGGCATTCATTGGTGTTGTGGGTGTGGAGGTCGTGGTACACACAGTACCGGCTGCCCCTGGAGGATTCGGGCAGATCCTTGCCCTGCTTGGTGTCCGGTTCCGCCGCGAGCACGGCAGCCCCCTTGCGCTTCACGTCCTTGGCCTTGGGCTTCTTCTCTTCTGGGTCTGCGGCGGGCAGCTCGAGGAGGGAGAGACGCCCTTCCTCAGCCCTGGCGCACTTGGTCGCCAAGTTGAACAGCTCCAGGGAGGTGCACAGGTCTTCATGCATCGCCAGCTCCTCCTTCATCTTGACTTCGCGCACACCATCGGACAAGGCTGAGATGATGGCTTCCTCGGATACCTTGGGGATCTTGAGGCGCACACTGTTGAAGCGCTGGATGTACTTTTGCAGGGTCTCTCCGGGTTGTTGCTTGATGCGGCGCATGTCGCTCACGGCGGGCGGCCGGTCGCGAGTACCTTGGAAGTTGGCGATGAAGCGGGTGCGCATCTGGTCCCAGGAAGAGATCGTGCCTGGGGCCAGGTTCAGGAGCCAGGTGCGAGCTCCTTCCTTGAGCGCCATGGGGAACCAGTTCGCCATGACCTTTTCATACCCGCTGGCAGCTTTGATGCCCAGCTCATAGAGCTGGGGGAACTCTACAGGGTCGGTCGTGCCGTCGTAGCGAGGAGGCAGGTCTGGCTTGAACTTGCCGGGCCACGCGACGCTGCGCAGCTCGGTGGTGTAGGCGCGACAGCCAGCAGTGGCCACGGGAGGCTTTTGTTGAGGGAGAGCTTGGCCTTGCGGGTCCCCATGTGTTGCAGCTGGGAGCAGCGCGGGGTCTTGACGTGCCGGAGCTGGAGCAGGGTCACGACGAGCCGGAGCAGGGAGCGCCCGGGCAGCTTCTTGCGGGTGAGGGACTTCTTGGCAGCTCCGTTCTTGCTGGGCTGGCACCTGACGGAAGCGGGTTCCGCCCAAGGGCCACGCGCCTTGGAGCCACGGCGTCTTCTTGGAGAGGAGGCGGCTGGTACGCCCCCGGAGCTTCATTGTCCGCGCGGGGCGGGGTGCGGCGCAGCGGAGCGGACAGCGCAAGAGAGCCCCCTGCGGCGCGGACGAGCTCGGCAACGTGGTCGAGCCACTCTTCGTAGATGTCGTCGACGGGACGGTAGCGCAGGAGCTCGTTTGCCGCGATGAGCGCATCTCGAGCCTCCAAGGGTGCACGGAGCGCGCGGGACGAAGAGCCAGCTGGTGTGAGCGATGGAGTAGCGGTGTGGCCGTCTTGCCGCACGGACGGATGCTGAGACGACGCTTGCTGCTCGTTCCCCGCCGGGCCGGTGGCGGCGTTGATGGCGGGCGACAGGGAACGACGGGGACGCCCACCAACGGGAGCCGTCTGGGCGACGCGGGAAGCGATGGCGGCCCGGCGCTCGGCGCGGGCCCGACGAGCGTCAGACATGGACGCGATGGTCGGAGGAGAGCGGAGCGGTGGAAGACAAATTCCGGCGCACCCCTACCTGGCGCGCCAAATATCGGATTTCAGGTTCCGGCGGACCCTTAAGGTTCGAACTCTGGGGTGCGCGCGGAGATTATGCCCTCTACCTCTCCGTCTCGCAAAGATCTAACTACTGAAAGAACAACACAAGAGACACAGGGTTTATACTAGTTCGGGCCACCATTGTGGTGTAATACCCTACTCTAGTTTGTGGTGGGTGGATTGCCTCTTGGGCTGATGATGATGAACAATACAAGGGAGAACAGACTCGCGAGGGTCTGCTCTTAGCTGGGACGATGAACTGCTAGGGGGAGTTCAGCCGCCCTTCTCTCTCTCTCTCTCTGTTGCCTGAGTCTTTCTAGCTGGCTTCTCGATCTCTCTGTTCTGTTTTCTTTACCCTGGGGGTGACTAGTCCTATTTATAGGCAAAGGCCCTGGGCCTCTTCCCAAATATTGAGCGGGAAGGGCGCCAACAATTGGCCAATTTGAAGGGGAACATCTGGTACAATTATCCTGACTAAAGTTGGTCCTCGCCTGCCAAAGGCCCTGTGGTGACGCCGTTCTGGGCTCCACGATGACCTCCTTCCCACCGTTGGACTAGTCTTGGTCTCGTTGCACCCAAATGGATGCCTTTGCTTGATCCTCTCACCTGCGCTTGCCCCCTTTGCACCAAAGAGGAAAGGGAGACATTGCGCGGGCTGGCGCCCGCCTGGCACCCTTGGTCGTCATGGCTTGCGTCATGGGCACCTCATGAGGTACCCCGCCTTGATCTCTCCGCCTCCTCGGGAGCCAGCCTGATGAAGCCGCGCCTGAGGAAGCGCCGTGTCATCCGCCCCGTGAGGCTTGGCCCCTCGCGAGGGTCTTGGGTCTTGTGTTGATGAAGATGGGCCGTGCTGGGGCCCCTTTCGAGCCAAGCCGCAGGCCGCAGGCAGGCAAGTCTGGGGACCCCCGTTCCCAGAACGCCGACAGTTGTTGAGGGAAGTGCGAATTGATTTGGTACATACAATATTACATGTTAGGCTTGTCCCTAAAACTCAACCCGCGCCTTGTTATATTTCGAAAATTCAGATATCGTGCTCCCAAAACTTGTGCCTTCACAACCCGAAATTACAACGCGCGCGAAAACTCCCTCCAGCTGCCAAATCCCGACACGCGAAATCCACCTTCTAACCCTGAGCCGAAAGGGCCGCTAGTTCAAATCGGTGGGGGTACTTTTGTAACACACCCTATATTTTGGACAAGCGCGTCCTTAAGTCATGGTTCCCCCTCCCATCGCCTCCTTTTTGCCATTCAAAATCCCAGGCCGCCATAACCTCTCTGCTCCAGCCGCGAAACCCCACCCTCATCCGTCCGCCACCTCACCTCCGCCCAGCTGGAGCCTCTTCCTCGACGACGTCGTCCACCACAACAGCTCGACGTCCCTCATCCACCTCCTCGCATGAGGATCCGTCGTCCATCTCGTCATCCCCCCGGTTCAATAGCCCCGTCCTCCACCTCCAAGGAGCTGATTCGACGACCGCCTCGTCTATCATGGTTGCTCCATCCCCACAGCGCTGCCTTAACACTACAAAAAAAATACACTTCCGTGATGATACGTGTTTGTCACAGTAGGTCGCTTTTTTGTCATGCATGTACATCCATGACAAATTTATGACAGAATCAAGATAGTCATACCTGTGCTGTCATAGAAATATTCCATGACATTACCAAAATTATAATCACGAAAGTGTCCACTTCCATGACGATAAATCGCGTGTCACAGAAGTGCTTTCGTCAAGGGTGACCGACACGTGGCATCCACCGTAACGGAACGCCGTTAAGCTATCGGGTCGGGTTTTGGATCCAATAACCCGTTAACAGCCCCGACCAATGGGAAATTTCCACATGTAAAATTCTTATTGGTCGGACGAAACACGTGTCAGTTCGTCAGTGGGTCAGATAGGCGCCTATGATATGTCGACACGTGGCACAGCCCAACAGTGGCCCATTCCGGTGAAAAAGGTCGGCCCAGTAAAAATTAGCAGGCCGGCCCATATAAGGCCTACTTGTGTCAGGTCCATTTAAGCCCACGACCCATACGAGATGTGCCAATTCGACCCGTTATAGATTTGACACCATTGCAGCCCATCGTCAGTTCGAGCCCGTTAACAGCCTGTTATATACTTGGGCTCAATATCGGCCCGATAAGATTTCGGCCTGTCAACGGCCCATTTAATGGATGGGCCAATTTTCAGGATGTACATCTTTCGGCCTTTTAGCGACCCATTTAAATGTTGGGCTAATTTCCGGCCCGGTGTGTCTTTCAGCCTGTTGACGGCCCATAAATCTGATGGGCCATTTGTAGTCGGACCTGAGTTTCGGCCTTTTAGTGGCCCATTTAAGTGTTGGGCCAATTTCTGGCCCCGTGTCACTTTCAGCCTGTTAACGGCCCATAAATCAGTCTCGCCAATTGTAGTCGGACCTGAGTTTTGGCCTTTTAGCGACCCATTTAGGTGTTGGGCCAATTCCTGGCCCTGTGTGCCTTTCGGCCTGTTAACGGACCATAAATGAGTTGGGCCATTTGTAGTCGGACCTTAGTTTTGGCCTCTTAACGGTCCATGCCCTTCATGGTCCAATACCAGCCCGGTTTCTCTTTCGGCCTGCTAAAGGCCCACAACATAGTTGGGTCGTTTACAATACGACCTGACTTTTGGCCTCTTAGCGGCGCATGCTCTTCATGGTCCAATACAAGCCCGGTGTCTCTTTCGGCCTGCTAAAGGCCTACAGTATAGTGGGGCCATATGTAGCCCAAACTTAGTAATGGCCTGTTAACGGCCCATGAAATAAATTGGGGCCGTCTGTTGCCCGCTTCGATGTCGGCCTGTTAACGACCCGGGAGGTAAGAGGGCCGACCATTAACTTTCGGCCTAGTAACGGCCCATTAACTCAATGGGCCCACTAAAGTTCGTTCATGTCTTTAGGCCAAATTAGATAATTTGAGCCCATTACGACGAGCAAAGGTACGGCATACAGGGAATAACGTTGCACATCCAGAATATATTACAGGGAATTACATCCACTGGGCAATCAAAGATTGATGCCAGTGCAAATAAATGAGCAGAACCTAACCATCTAGAACGTCACAATATGCAACCTCAGCACAGATGACACCCATAAGCATGTGGGCAAGTTCTTGCTGCTTTGCCATACTGTCTCTGAAAACATTGATCAGTTGTTGTGTCGCACGACTCTGCACCTTTGATTCATCCACCATTTCCATCATTGCTTCAGCCATTAATTGGTTCACAAACATACATTTATTCCGTTGCATTTGAGACAGAGGATACTGAACAGGTTCAGACGGCGATTTTGGCAGGCTTGTATTATTGATAGTGGAGAGTGTCTTGACCACTTCATCATAACGTAAATTAGGACGGGAACCAAACATATTAATCATGAGTTATTGCCATATTACCTGGCCTAGATTTACTGGAAAAAAACAATGGGGTTGACTTGCTGTTTTTAGAGTTTGTCTTCTTATCTTCAGCAGCCTGCAAAAAATTAACACACTAGCATTGCTATCATTGGCCAAGTCAGATAATAGGAAAGCAACATTGACACAACGAACGTTTGGGCAACTAGCCTACACCAAATTAACACAATATGGCACAGCTATCATCAGCCAGGTAAGGTAATACGAAAGCAACATTGACACAATGAATGAATGGGCAACCAGAGAAGCACTACAATTCAGTAACGTGTGTGATATGAGATAGCTCATTCATGCAGCTCAGTACGCAAAACTACCAGGCAGTTTTCCTTACAAAAATCAACATTGGCGCCTTTAACATTTTGCTACAACTAATTTTAGATCAGATAAAGGTTAGATTCACGCTGATTAACAAAATACATGCTGATGTAAAAATATAATGATATACAACAGATACTTACATCAGCACTGGAGCACAGAGAATTCCCGCAAGATATTTTCCTCGAATACGATCCCAATGGAGGAAGTCTTGTATCGTTTAACCTTATTTTCTAAAAGAGAGACGGGTAAGAAACATGTAGAAAATATGATTAGAATGCTATAAAATTTCATGATGCGAGGATACGCACACGCTTCTTAGAATGGAGTTGACATTCTTTTGCTGGACTGGAGCGGACTAGTTCTTTGGCCACTAGAATTTGCTTATTATCAGTGGGAGTTGGGTTTCTCTGTGCTGGAGCAGTATCTATGAAAAATGGAGTTGGTTTATTATCTCCTGGCGTTTGGATCTTTTGCAAAGACATGGTTTGTAACCCTTCAGATTCTAAGATAGCCGTCTTCCCCTTGCATGCCTTATATAGAAGAATGGTGATTCAGTTATAAAACATGATATAGCAGAGATGGAATAGGTACTGAAGAATAGAAAGGCATGACATATTGACATGTATTCACTCCATCCGGAAATAAATGGATGGGTCTAGGCGTATTTCAGTTCTAGATACATTCAGTTTTATCCATTTCCGCGACATTTAATCCGGATGGAGGGAGTATGATGTAAGAGCTAGGGATACAACAGGACAACACAGTAAAAAAAACTGAAAAACCCACTGCAGAACCAAAGTATTCAAACCCACTGATATGAGATAGAACACTCATGCAGCTTAGGATGCAAAACTACCAGGCAGTTTTCCTTGCAAAAATCAACATTGTGGCCTTTAATCATACATTTTGCTACAACTAAATTTAGATCAGATAAAGCTTGGATTCACGCCGATTAACAAAATACATGCTGATGTAAAAATATAGTGATATACAACAGGTACTTACATCTACATTGGAGCACAGAGAATTCCTGCAAGAATCTTTCCTCATAAATGATACCATTGCAGAAAATCTTCTATCTGTTAAGCTTATTTTCTAAAAGAGAGATGGGTAAGAAACATGTAGAAAATATGATCAGCATGCTATAAAATTTCATGATGCAAGGATACGCACACGCTTCTTAGAATTGAGTTGACATATTTTTGCTGGACTGGAGCGGACTAGTTCTTTGGCCACTGGAATCTTCTTATTATCAGTAGGAGTTGGGTTTCTCTATGCTAGAGCAGTATCTATAAAAACTGGAGTTGGTTTATTATCTCTTGGCGTTTGGATCTTTTGCAAAGGCCTTGTTTGTAACCCTTCAGATTCTAACATAGTCGTCTTCCCCTTGCATGCCTTGTATAGAAGAATGGTGCTTTAATTATAAAACATGCAACAGCAGAGAGATGGAATAGGTACTGAAGAATAGAAAGGCATGACATATTGACATGTATTCCCTCCATCCGGAAAAAAATGGATGGGTCTAGGCATATTTCAGTTCTAGATACATCCTTTTTTATCCATTTCAGCAACATGTAATCCGGACGGAGGGAGTATGGTGTAAGAGCTAGGGATACGACAGGACAACACAGCAAAAAAAACACTAGTTGAATGTAAAACTGTATGCTAGCGGAATACGTACAGAAATAACTAAGGCAACATACACGTGTATGATTGGGAAAATAAGATGACATTGCAACAGAGCACTAGAACAGCACTTCAATGTAAAAAAAACATGGTATGGTAGATAGATGAAGTACATACTGATGAATAACAATGCATAAGATATTCAGAAGCATGATGTCCAAATTAAGCAGATGGCATTGCGATAGAGTAGAATGACATTACTTGAATTTGAAAACATGTTATCCTTAATGGAATAGGTACTGAAAAGCAGGAAGGCATGACATATTTACATGCATGATCAGCATGCTAAGCACATGGCATTGCAACAGAGTAGATACACTCCAGGACATTATATGCATGTTGTACCCATATCACAGGCCAAGTTAGAGCAAGGACCTTGTGGGGTGAAGAGGATTCATCATCTTTCCGCAAGTCTTCTGAAGAAATGCCTTTACATGTTCCATCATATTGGGTATCATTGACATCAAGTTTATTGGCCTTTACATTGCTCTGTGAGGTTCTTGTGGATATACCAGTGTGTGCAATTTTATCTGACATGCAGGGAAGACAACTAGTAGTTAGATTTATGTAATGAGTGTCTGTACGAGACGACATAAATAGTAGGACTGGAGTTAACTAGCAGCAACAGGTCTCATAAACTAAAGGGAGAACACAGATGAAAGCTACATAATATGTATCGCTTGTACTCGAGAGTAACTAGATGGCACACAAAAGTATTAAAGAACAACCTAGGAAATACTAGAAGTGGTATAATACTATAATCACCAGCCTGTGGGATAACATTGGCTGATGGATGATAACTATGGAACAGTGTTACCTAAAGAACAAGTATCTTAGCTGAACTATGGAATAGCGTTAACTCCTGAACAAGACCCGTAAGAGATCAGCATGAATATATAGTGAAATGTGACGATCTATTTTCCATGCTTAGATGAATAACAAAGCCATAAATGTTGCACACAAGTAAGATGAGGGTACAACCTATCGGGCTGCCATCCATAGGAGTGAGCATCATGTGCTGACTTTGTCGATGGCCCTGCAGTTGTTGTGGCTGTGCATGTCGGGCACGCGCATTCGATGCAGGGAACTATTGAGTGGGGACTATAGCTCCCTTCTGGTGTATGCTTCCCTTGTTGGAGCAGCTGCGGTGAGTCGAAAGACGGTGTGTCTGAAGATGCAGATAATGCATAATGTTAAAAACGACATATCTCTTTGATCTAAATAAATACACTAAGAGATCAACAACAAGGTACGAGAGTGGTCACTCGTTTGTTGACTGAAGACTAAATTGGGGTCACATGATTTTATTTTATTTTGGTATTGTCCGATCTACGCCGGATGGCTAGCCGTCTTGTGCCTCCCGGCTGACACTGTTCGGTATCTACCCCGAAGAGCCAGCGACCAACGGCAGAGCAGCCTGCCTCTGCCGTCCGTGGCCCCGGCCAAAACCCCGCTCCCCGCCCCACCGCATTGTCGTGGTTGCTCCGCCCCCGAGCCAATCCACAAAGACTCCCCGTCATCCAGATCCGGCGGCAGCAGTACCTTCAACCCACACAACTCTAAAAGATAGCCATCTAAGCACTGCTTCCACGGCGAACTTGCGGCCCCGCACCCTTACGTTAGACACCATCCAACCGGCAGCCTAGGAGCTCCGCCGCCTCGAGGGGTGCTGCTTCCCATTGCAAATCGATTGGCCCAGAATAAAAATTCAGACAACTGACGCCTAAATAAAGTGATTTGAGATGAGGGCGCAACCTATCTGGCGGCATGGTGAAGTAGGCAGGTCTAGCTGCCGTGTCGGTGAGGCCGGCGGCAGGGAAAGAGCGATGTCGCGACGGTCGACGGCTACGCCGAAGCAGCGCCAGGACTCTGGACGGATCCAAAGTTGGAGCCGCTCCAGCATCGTGAACAACGGCGGGGGTGAATCGGCTCCGGTACGGTTCACGCGGCCGTCGTCGAGGCAGCACCAGCAGCATGGAGTAAGAGGCACACGGCCCAGTGCACGACGGCAAATGGACAGCGTCTCCGGCATTAGAGAGGAGGGCGGATGTGAAATTGGTGCGGTGGGGGCGCCATGGAGGTAGGGCTGAGGTTTCGTGGCTCGGGAGAAGGGAGCTTCCCGGGGAGAAGGTGATTTGGCGCCCATGAGGTATGAATGGGTGCGGGCAGGGGGGAATTGGGAGGGGAGTGGAACCATGTCTTACGGACGCATTTGTCTGAAATGTGAGGGGGAGTTACAGTTCTACCCTTGCCTATAGGCTTCTCGGCTTGGGTCTGTGTACTGAGGGTCGGGGATAGTAGAGTAACTTTGCTTCTCCCCAAATAGTGGGCGGGAGCGATTTCGGGCGAGGAGGGCGTGTTTTGAACTATAGTGGGCGCGAGCGATTTCGGGCGAGGAGAGCGTGTTTTGAAATAGTGGGCGCGATCTATTTCGGGCAAGGAGAGCGTGTTTTGCCGACCATGGTTTATGAATTATTCAGCACATGTCATTTCGGCCGAGGAGAAGGCGCGCTTGGATGAAGTTACGAACCTACCCTCGATGTACAACGGGCCAATTGATGTGTGTCCCACATAGGACAGTAATTTCGCGTCTCCCATTTATTTGCTCGGGCGAATTCCACCGAGCAGAGAGGATGTTTAACGGTTCGTTCAAATTTTGGGCGAACGAGCATCCACATCTACCTCACCAAGTCGATTCGGGTCAAATTTTGAAATATTAGCTTGCCACTTCTGTTTTAGATGGAGAGATGATGCTCGGGAGTAATGTGTTTTTACATGCTCGTTGCTAACAATTTACTATATGACAAATAGTTGACCCACTCAAAAACGCAAATCAAACCCAAAATGAAATATCTCGAAATGAAATAGCTCGTTCAGTAGGTCAAAATAGTGAATTAAATCCAAAATTGAACACCTCAATCAAGTAGCATGTTGTACAGTATTATAGTACTCCATGGACATGTTGAAAGTCAAATTAATGAACTTGTTTGATATACGCATATATCCGTTCATGTGTGGATTGCAGACAACATGTTCTCCAATTTAAATATTTGAATGCAAGTTTAAATCGGAACATGGTTTATATCGGTCTTTGATGCATAAAACGTGACCTCTCCCTCTCCCGGACTCCTGTTCTCTCTCTCTCTCTCTCTCTCTCTCTCTCTCTCTCTCTCTCTCTCTCTCTCTCTCTCTCTCTCTCTCTCGCTGACAATCTTCAATTCTGTTGCACGCATTCGACACAAAAACCTTGTTGGTCCCTCTCCCTTTCTCTCCATCTGTCTCTATCTCTTTGTGTGTGTGTGTGGGGGGGGGTATTTCTAGTTCGCATGCATATATACACCATCTATAGGTCTCTCTCGCACACTATGTATGATACTCTAGCTAGTCCAAGCTAGATATCTTGGGTGCACTCATCGTACGCACACAGATTCCTTGGCTCTTTGCCTGTAACTCTCTCACGCACCACTATGTCGTCTAGGAGCTCTCCCCCCCTCTCAAACTCTCCATCCACCTGGGTCACACATACACATGCATATCTCACTCGCACTCGATAGGGCCATCTAAAACTCTATCTCTCCCCCTCGTTCTCTCTCCATCTCATACGCGCGCACACAGAATCTCATGCCCAGCTAGCCAAGTATGATGGTCTCTCACTCAATTGTAGGCACACGCAGTCCCCGTTATATGTATATGACTAGCTAATCTTAGTCTCCATCACAAACATGTGCATGGTCTATCTCGATTTCTCTCGGGGCATCTTTCTATCGCGCACGCACTCCCTCGACCTCCCACCCATATAGTCCCCCTCACGATCTCGACGGGATCTCTCTATCACAAACACACCCTCTCTCCCTCCCCGTGCGTCCATGCCACCCATGTGTCCCTCTCGACCTTTGTTCCTTGTTGGCCCCACCTCTACTGGAAATGTGCTACAGGGGTGTCTCTCTCCATTGCAAACAATCACACACTAGCTATCTTCGTGTATCTACTCGCCTCGCTTTTCCATCCCGGAGATGCATGCGTGATATGTTCGCATAAGAAACGAAAAAACACTCTATCTTTGTAATTTATCGTTTGTTGTCACTTTCTCTTTCACACGCATACTCTTTTTCCACACTTACTCATTCTCCTTCACACGCACTTGATCTGTCTCGACTGAGCACTCTCCTCAGTCCATAGCATACAGATTTATTGAAAAGTCAAACATCACAAAGTTTGACCATGTACGTGGAGAAAAAGATTTACATCTAGTACGACAAACATATACCATTAGATTCACCATGAGATGTAGTTTTGTATGATGTATCTTTGGTATTGTAGATATAAATAACATTTGCATAAACCTGATCAAAGTTTCCAAAGTTTGACTTCTAAAAAATTTACATGCACTGCATTATCGAGCGGATGGAATATCTCTTTCCCCCTCTCAGCTATCTGACGCACCACTCAGCCTTATCAGGGTTCCTCAATCTCTCTCAAACTTTATTGGTCAGTTTGGTTCGTGACCTGACCCTCATGCCTTGATGGCCCGTACTGCCTGGTGTGGACGTGAGATGTAAAATATTTCTGCCTGGCCAGGCTTGTGTGGTGCTGAAGCGTTTGGTTCATGCCTGGGCCAGGAAAATCATCAACATCCCATCAATCAATCCATGCATCAATTATTTAATTCTAATATCCATCCATGTTGCTGTTAGCCTCGTGGCCACATGACCAGGCACGGTCGGGCGTTCGAAATCGGTCGCCTGGGCCAGGCTACTTGCAGTTTCTGGAGTTCAGCCAGGCTAATTGAAGTGCAAGGGAACCCAGGCCAAGCGGGCTTTCTTTTTCACAGGGTAGCAACCAAACAAGCGTGCATGAAATCCAGCCACAACCGCAGGCCAGGCAAAAGATGCTCAGGACGCAAGCCAAACTGGCCTTATATATCCCTGGTTCACACATACACATGTCTCGCTCGCGCTATACATATAGACCCATCCAACACTCTCCGCCCTTGTTCTCTCTCCATGTGACACGCACCCCCTATGTACCATAATCCCTTAATCCATCATAGGCGCAAGCACTCCCCCCCCCCCTCCCTCGATCCTAAGTATGATTATCCCTTACTACCCATCAGGAACACATGTATTGTCTCCTTCCATCCATACGTCTATCTCGATATCTCTCGGGGCATCTTCTATCGCGCACACACCTTGTCACTCGATCTCCCACACCCATGTAGTCCCATCACGATCTCCAGGGGATCTCTCTATGACAAACATACGCTCTCTCCTCCCCATGTCTGCATTTTCTCCGTACGTCTCTCTCGACCTCTCTCCCTTGTTTGTCAGATCCCTCTTGGCCACGTGCTAGGGGTCTTGCTCTCTCGGTTCCAAACAACCACACACTATCTCCTCACCTTGCCTCCGTTGTCGAAGATGCATGTGTGATATGTTTGCATAAGACACATACGCTTTTTCTCTACTTTTATCGTGTGTTGTCCATGTCTCTTTCACACACGCACACACACTTTTTTCACTCTCTCTCTCTCTCTCTTGTTAGGGACTCTGTCACGTCCATAAGCATATGGATGTTTTGAAAAGTCAAACCTCAGAAAAGTTTGACCAGGTATATGTGGAGAAAAACATTTACATCTGGAACGATCATTAGATTCATCACAACATGTACTTACTTCATACTATCATTTATCTTTGGTATTGTAGATATAAGTAATTTCTTTATAAACTTGGTCAAAGTTTCAAAAGTTTGACTTAAAAAAATGTTGGAACTACATTATCAAACGGAGGGAGTAGCTCTTTCTCTCTCTCTCTCTGCTATCTCTCACGGGCCACCCCTCTCACTCGAACTCTCTATACCAACAGATTATACGCTCACTGTGTCAGTGTATAGCTCTGTATATTGTTTAGTTGATCGGTCAACCAATCCACATGCTGCCTCGCCAGCTCGTCTTCTGTATTTTCGTGTGCTGGCCCATGTGGCGGTGGGTGAAAATAAGTAAACTAGAGTCCCATCTAACACGCGGTGAAGTAAACAAAGTTCAAACCACTCGGGGTAGCACCCCGCACGCTAGTAAATTGAGGGCGCATTGAGGACAAACTTCTTGTGCGGGAAGGACGCACTCGCGCAGAATTCACCACTGCGCGGCGGCATGCACAGAAGGACGCACTCGCGCACACCCAGCACACAACACACACCAGCACACGTACACCGGCATCGCCATCGGTTGAGATGGACGGCGAGGCAGCCAACAAGCGGAGGCGGCTCGAGCCAAAACCGCATCCGGCAAGCCTGGACTTCATCAGCAGCCTCCCCGATGCACGCTGCTCGTCATCATCGGCCTCCTCCCCACCAAATCTGCCGTGCGGACCGCCCTGCTCTCCCGGTGGTGGCGCCCCCTCTGGCGCTGCGTCCCCCTCAACCTCATCGTCGACAGCTGCCTCTGCGACGGGGATTGCAAACGCATGGCTGCAGTCTCCAAGATCCTTTCATCGCACCCTGGGCCAGCCAAATGCCTTGACATCCGCATGTTCAGTACCAACTACAAGGTCCAACCCAAGTTCGACGAGTGGTTCTTATCCCCCGCCCTAGATCAGCTCGAGGAGCTCAGCTTTGAAGCTGGACGATGTCGCTCTCTGCCGCCGTCCGCGCTCCGCCTCGCGCCAACGATGTGTCGCGCTAGCTTCAGCTCCTGCTATCTTCCCCAGATTAATGTCGCGCCCGCTTTGTAGTAATTCCCTCTTCGTAGGTGCAGCATTACTCCTAACATTTGTAATATCAGTTTGAAACTTGTAATATTGCCGTGTCCTATTCCCGCGTTTTCAAAATCCTGCGAAGCAAACAGCTCCTGAGTTGGTGATGATGTTGTGCCTCCCATCTTTGACCAATAGCCGTCGGATCTAGATCTGACGCATACAAACCAAGCTTCTCCATTTTTGCAAAAAGATGCCCGCACTTGTTCCCTATTTACAAACAACTCCTTGTCTCTCACAATCAGCCTCATCTCGTCCCCACCACATCTAGGAGTAGAAGGCCGTGGAAAAATCTAGCGCGATGGCCGCTGCCGGAGCCGTCCACCCCCAATCTTGGTGTTCCGTGCAATGCACGGGCATCTACGCACGGGAAATTATGTCGAACAGGGCTAGTTGTAAGCAGGCTAGCTCTACAGCCATGATGATAGTGACTGCAGACAGTGAGGCTGACTATGGTATGCCGAACACGGCGCCTATACTCAGGTGTCATCTCCGGCGCAGGGTCTTGTCACTTCACTGTGAGGAGCAGCACGTAATAATTTGACCAACGGGTAGTACAGTGCTAGTACTCCTACTACTACATTGGTAGTACTACTACTAGTACTAGTAGCACCACCGTCTGGATTTAGGAGTACTACCACGTCCATCTGGATTTTAGTATTGACTAGCAATATCTAGTAATGCATGTCACCAAAAATGTACTACTCCCTCTGTAAATAAATACATGGTGTTTTATTCCTATCGGCGAGAGAACTTAATGTTTTTTTGCTAACTAGAGTATTGTAATAGGATTACATGCAATGAACAAAACACTGCATGTCATGTTTGATACTAGTCTCAAGTCATTGCAAGCATGCACGGCCCACATCTTTCATTGGTTGATATGTCACGAAATAAGAAATAAGGAGGGAGTTAATGCACCGTGCCTAAGTATTTTGGGATTATTTGGTTTTCGTAAGGTGACTTACACAACATTTTTGTTTACATGCATTAACATTTTATTAGTTAAATCAAAGGTCAAAACTTGGCGCAAAATGCAAAGGGGACCAATAAACCAGTAAACATCAAACTTCTCTCGTTTGGCCCCAACTAGAGGTCCGATCAGATGACTATACTGCACCGGCACGGAGGGGGACGCGGCTTCATTGACTTACGGCAACAGCCTTTGGGTGAATGACACGTGGCCCCAGGGGGTGGCTGGCCCACCTATCATACAGCCAAAGGCAGGTGCAGTAGAGGGCCGAGGAGTAGTACAAAATCCTACGCACCTACGCACGCTAACCAAGGGCTGAGTGATCACTCTAATCGCAAGATCATGTGACTAGAAGCTACGCTAGACCCATGGAGGTGATGAGCGCGAGCATCAGCCGGATGTGACAGATGGTCCACGACCCGGCCTGCGGCCCAGCAGGTAGTATTGCTTGAGGCCGCCAGGGCGAGGGGCCGCTTGGACGACAGCTTCGTCTTCTTGTTCGACGAGGTCCTCGTTGGTTTCCTCGACAAGTTCACCGTCGTCAAGAAGCTTGCGGACGACTTTGACGTAAGCCTCCAGCCGATGCGCCCAGGCTCTGCAATGCCCGCCACCCTCAACGGCCACTATGGTAACAACCTCTTCGACGCACTGGTGGCCCTGCGACTGCCCGTCGTCGCGCCGGAGAATGTCCACCTCAAGGTCGCGCTCGCCGCGCAGCGCCTGGCGCAGCAAGACACCATCAACATAATCACCCACGTCTACTCGCAAATTATCTTACCTTTCGCATCAACTTCATAATTTTCGTACGTACTCCATGCATGAATGGCGCCAGAAGCAAACTTCTCATTACTCTAGGCAAAATCGTTATTTTCTATCTATCGGTCGCGCCATGGAGCAGAACCAAATTTTACAAGTTATGAGTTCAAAAGGAAAAGCCTGCCGTGTTCGCGTCGCACCCCCACACGGTTGGTCCGGCACGCCGCTCAAGCGGGAATGCGTGTGGTGTTGCATTTTCACTTACAAGTGGGACCGCAGTTGAGCAAACCGACTATCGGCAAACCCCCACCCCGCCCACCGCGCGATGGCTGAGAAAAGAGGACATGAGGGAGAAGATATGGTTGTAGCACGGACTCCAAGAAAATTGGTGTCGGATGGGACTCGTGTGGGTGGCATGTGTCGTACTGCTAGACGTGAATGCTAGTTATGGCTCATGCCATCCCACTATATCGAGCCTATATCGAGGTACGTAGAACAAATTTCCTGCAGTCCGTGCTCAGCCCTCCTCTATCTCTCTTCTCAGCCAGCCAGCGGACGCGTGGAGCCCATCGTCTGCTTGCTCACATGCGGCCCCACATGTTAGTGAAAACGAAAGAGGACCCACTGAACCTGCACATCTTTCACCTCGACGTGCTGGTGATGAAAAACAAATCCAGTAAAGATCTTCGGTGGCCGCTTTTGGAGTTACTCAAGAGTAGTAAGATTCTATTTATAGTTTAACCCAAGATGCACATCTCGTGGCTTCAACTACCACTCTATTTTCTTTCATGACACGGCCTGGATGCTGGATGTCCCACGTGTCGGCAAAAGGAGGAAGAACCCGACCAAATCTTCGGTTCCGCTCTCGGATTAGACTAGTTGTGCTAACTTAAAAAATTTATTGTGTACTCCCTCGGTTCCAAAATACTTGACTTCCATTTGTCCAAAAATGGATGTACCTATATACCAAGACATGTCTAGATACATATATATTTTGACAAATAGAAGGCATGTAGTATTGTGCAACGAAGGGAGTAGAATGGATGTACCTAGCTATATGCTAAGACATGTCTAGATACATATATATTTTGACAAATAGAAGGCATGTAGTATTGTGCAACGGAGGGAGTAGAATGGATGCAAGTTTTTGTATTGGGAAGAAGAGTACATCCATATATTGATAGAGCGCAATTTCGTAGATGTTCTATCACTTTCAGCTAGTATAGAATAGAGGCTAGACATGAGACTAGATGCGAGGAAGTAATGTCTACTTCTTTACACTCGAAGAAGAAAGAAGCACGCTAGATCGAGCCTCCGCAGATCAACAATGAATGCATCGAGAAGGCACTAATCCAACTTACTACAAGAGTAGTAAAATGTATTCTTGTGGTTCTTGTTTTCTTTGGTCTTGCTTTTCTAGTCAAAATTATCATTGGAGCTCGTGCAAAACGGAGGTCCGTTTGGGGTCGTGCGTTGGAGTTGGCCTTACAAGTGGGACCGCGGTTAAGGAAACCGACTATCGGCAAACCCCCACCTCGCCCGCCGCGCGATGGCTGAAGTTAGAGAAACGACGAGGTTGAAGAGATTGCTCTCGCACATACTCCAAGAAATAATATGGTGTCAGATGGATGTCGTGGTGGTGGCGTGTGCCGTACTTCTGGACGTGAATGCTTGTTCTGGCCCATGCCACCCTACTACTCCTACTACTTACTCCTACTATATACTATACTACTAGTATATCGAGGATTCGAGGTGCTGGTTACGTACAACGAACACATTAACATATGGATACAGTAAAAACACCCGCCCGACGCGCGAAGCATGTGAAGCTAGTACAAATAGTGTACTACTATTGTTGATTGGCCTCATCCGATAACCTGTTGCAATGCACGTACTATTATGTATTCGGAAAATATTTTTTTGCCTCGTCGCACCACTCACTCAGAGAAGCGACTCGAAAGCCATTCATAAACTTAGTACAGTAAGTTTATCACAGGCATATCATTCTATTACATAGAACAACGGGTCATCAACCCACATCGACAACAAGGATACATTATAAATACTAAAGTTTTCACCACACAACAAATAACAAACCATTAAATGAACTTCAACTCAACCATTCCTTGGCGTTGGAAACGCTTGCTTTGAACCACAAGTGATTCTCTGGGACAGGCCATGCCTTGTCGATCTTGAGACCAACGCAGGACTGATCATCCAGGCTGAAGCGGCCTACTATATCAGTACCAGGGTAGGGAACCACGAATGTCCAAGGTATAGACACAGCTGCTTCTCATAAATGTGTCAGCAGCGGTAGGATCGCCTTTCACCATCATCGGATAGTTTTGTCCAAGGAAGAGCGAGTTTTCTCCAAGACTATCAATTATGTGCCAAGGAGAAGGAGTTGGCGCTAGCACACTAGTATCCATCCCGAATACCATGCAAAGGGTGTTGGAATAGGTCCGGAGAGTGCGACCATGGGAGACTACACCTGCTTCCTTAGCAATAACATCATCAGTGGGCTATATACACACAAGAAGAGGTGATCCATCGGAATTAGTTGCCAAGCGCCACAGAGTATATCGGCGCTGCTCGTCCTCATGCTCGTGATCATCACCATCGTCATCTCCCCCTTGGTTATAAAAATCTTCAAGTATAGGTGGTGGGATGTTCACAGGACCTTGGAAACACAAGAAGAACGTTAATTGGTAAAGGGAAACTTGCTAACCCACATGCATGTGGATGAAACAATTATAATTACGGTGGAAGAAAAACGTACCAAAACAACGAGGATGCCATGCAAAAACAGTGCCACGAGTGGTGGCAGCAAACACAAAGCCCTCGTATTGAATTGCATCACAGTACTCATCCGTGTACAGAAACTGATTTTTGAGCAATATGCATCGAGTGAAACCATCAAGGACGGCAACAAGCTTGTCGAAGATAGCAACAAAATCATAGTTTTTGTAATTCCAAGAACAATTGGGAACTCGACAAATTGCTATCTTCTGTAGACGACAGTCACCATGATCGTATTTGAACGTACGTAGATCATCTGTGTGCTCAACCTCAGGGCACTCGGAGATTTTTGGAAGTGGAATCCGCTGACAAGTGTACACATTCACAAGTTCCCACTCGCAATTGTACCCAATATAAACAACCCAATCTCCATTTGCGCCAGCCCGGGACTTACCCTTAAGCGATGGCATCTTGACATCACATGTATCATTATCAAGCGGCATCAACTTGCACAAGGCGAGGTCTCCGTCGTCCGCTCGCCAGCGAGCAGGGTCATGGCAAAGAAGATAGGGGAGATCAAACCGCTCCTTGACCCTTGGGTTCCTTGCAATGATGTTATTAGTTGAGTCGAGAATGGGCTTGAACGAACCTGCCATGCTAGCCGAGGTGATGACGTCGCACCGATCAATGAGTTCCTCCACCATGTCATCTTTCAGATCGGGGCAAGAATAACGGGGTCGTTTCCGGCCTGTTCCCTCCATGGAGAAGACGATCGAACAATGGCAGAAGAAAGGGTGAAGGGCTGAAGGAAAATGGAGGAGGGAGAGGAAGAGCGTGCGACAGCAGTTCCAAATCGAGAGGGAAAGGCGAAGAGTCGGTGGACGGTTGTGAGTTTGCCATGGTTCACAAAGAGGCGCCCCGGCCTACACGTCCGTTCGGAAATACTCCTACTACTCGCCGTCATCTCACTGATATGTTGGAACGGGACCACATGTCAACGAAACATGGTGTGTAATTTCTCATGCAAAATGCGATCTGGCCACGTTGGCCCGAGGTGCCGCATTAGTTATCGACCTTTATTTTTTTAATGACGTGCCGATCAGTTTTGAAGCATGACTAACTGGTATTGTACACAGACAAAATATAAACCACTCTACCACTACCCCACCTCCAGTACTAGTAGTATAAAGAAGATATATAGGTTGGAGCTTCAGCGCTTTCTTGCTAAGTGCTGCCCACTTGCTTCTCACACTACCACCCTCTCTCCAGATCTAAAAAAGACGGCCCCTCTCTCCCTCCTCACCGGTGGTCACAGATCCGCCGGGGAAGAGAAGGAAGTGCAGCATTGACGCACTCGCCGTCAGCGAGCGAGGTCACGCACTGACGACAAGGCCGTCCTCTCAGACCTAGCGCCCGCGCAGGATGGCCTTCGTCCCCAAGCTCGCTGCCGTAGTGTGTGCGGAGGACGACGACCACGAGCGAAGCCACTTCCCGCCAACCCTCAGGTATGCTACCTCTTTTCGAGCCATAACCTTGTTCTATTGCCCCATCTGTTACGTCGTTGCATGTGGATCGTTTTCCACTCCACCATCTTCCCAATTTTCTATCCTCTACTCTGCTGGCCACGTAGACGAAAACCATAATTTGCACTATTAAAGGAAACCCTACTTCATGCAGACTAATCCATGTCTGGGTTGAATAAGGAAAGGAAGGGAGATTGTACTGTCCAAGAGAGTAGGCATCGAACCCTCATCTAGGTTGAAAAGGGGAAAATCAGTAGCCAAGGAACGAGTCTCGTGTCTCTTGGTTGAAGAAGGGTAGAAAGGCATGACAACGCAATAGAGAATGACCAAGTCGATCGGTTTATTGTCCTCGCATAGGAAAAAGGTGGCTAAAGAGAACAAAAATGGGACCGTAATGCTGCCTGGATATTTGTTGCTCTGGGCAACCATACCTCCCTCACCACTCTGCGTCCGTGGAGGTACATCGTACTGGTGCGTCCCATGCTCTTATTGCCACTTTTTTTGCTGTTAGTATAATGCCAGCAGTCAAGTCAAGCAATACTACTGCTAAAGTGATGCCACATTTAACTAATGTTGCTCTCAGTCTAATGCCACCCATAAATTTAAGCAATGCCATTTAATGTCACTGGATTATTTCAGGGTTAGCTGTTGATTGTGGATGTATTAAAGATTTTTCAGCTATAAGGCATTCTAATGCTGTTGCACAGCCAATATACCAACGATGAAACTTGTTACTCCCGTCAGATTTTTGCACTGTTAATGCTTATAGATTACATACCTCACTTTCATGAGATAAGTTAATTTTTTTTACAGTGTCACCAAAATAACAAGGCGCTGATGTCATTTTATTTTGGTTAAACTACACAGACAATTATGAAGACAAGAGGAAAGGTCAAGAGTGGGCACCTCCTCCTCCGGCTGTTCTCTTGAGGAGGTCTGTATGTTTGTCTCTAATGCCTGTCGACTACATACCTGACATCATGATGTAATGTTAAGTCATTTCCTTTTGTACAGTGCCACTGAATTGTCAAGGCAGTGATGGCATTTTATTTTAGTAGAACTGCACAAAATTTGCTTAAAAGAAGAGGAAAGGTCAGGAATGGCTCAGTTTTTCAGAAAAAACTATTGTATGTATGCCTTCCTGACATCAGCCGTTGTTGCTTTATTTATTCCTTCAAACAGGTGGTTAGAAACAGTCTTGCTACCTTTTCCCATTAAGAAATTGGAATGCTTATATTTGTGAGTCTATGCTTCAACTAGTGCCACTTTTAGAGTAATCACACTTTCAATATCTATGCAAACAGGGATGCTCGATTTTAGTGGAACTGCACAAAAAGTCCAACTGGTTCAACATTAGGAGCATGTTTTTTCCCAACCTTTATATCCAATTGGTGGTACTATGAGCTGTTCATTACGAAGGTACATGGTTTGCTACTGTCTTGCTACTCTTTCTGTACTATCATTAGATAGTAACACTAGTGGTTTGCATGTGAATTTATTGGCAGGGTGGACCTACATTGGAGGTGCAGGACAGGATTCAATGATTGGATGCTCAATTTTGGTTGTATCAATTTCACCTCTTCCATCACTGCGAACATGGATATCCTTGGTCTGATGAAGAATAGGTGCTATATTTCTGCTCTGAACCAGCAAATCAATTCAGTATGAAATTGTCCAGGGCAAAACATAACTATATCAGATTGTCTAGTGCAGAACATGACAGATGCTAAGCGGAAGAGACATGTTTAAACCGAAAATACAAGGTGTGGTATATGTTTACTAGCTGCTTGATATTTGTGCAAACAGAGATGTCTGCCCGTTGCTATTTGGCAAACCAACAAAGTGCTCGCAATTTTGGTTGAACTGCACAAGAGAATAGTAGTCACTGCATGCAGTGCCATTTGAAAATAGACACAGAAAGATTGGATATTCACTTCATGGACTGCAGAAAAGTAGTACTGTACTATTTATTGGCCAACACTAGGTGCCTCATTGCTTTGTTCTGATTATACAATGGGCATCACTTTGCCTAAGTTAAAGTTTGTATTCCGAAAATAGTCTCGTAGCGTGATCGAGGGAAGACCAAATCATATTGCAGTGCATGTTCCTCCATCATGTCTGGTTCATTCTCATGGTTCCAGCTGTTGGTGAAACCACTTACTTTGCAAGAGGAATTGTAGACTTCACAAACAAATTTGTCTTTCAGTCTATACTGAATGTTGGCCAATAGAAGCATCCATGTTAGTAGGAAGAACAGATGTTTTTCTAGATCTTTGCTTTTGGAGCTACATATTTGTATATGATCTGTGAGTCATTGAGATGCATTAACATGTTGATCTTATGTATGGCAATCGTACTAGTTAGTTTTAGTTGCAACGCAAGATCCGAAGTGGCTGATCTTTGCTTTTGGAGCTACATATTTGTATATGATCTGTGAATCATTGAGATGCATTAGCAGTTACTTATTTCTGTTCGCTCGGTGTTTACAAGTTACTGATCGATCACTAGCTAGCCTACAAATGCGCTCCTGGCAGTTTTATTTGCGGCGCAAGATGCGAAGTGGCAGTTTTTTGAATAAAAATGCCTACCTATGAAGAAACTGACAAGCTACACTATCGATCCTACACGGATAAAAATGCCTACCTCTGAAGAAACTCACAAGCTACACTATCGATCCTACACGGATAAATAGCGGATCATGCACGTACTACCTCCTTTCCAGTTTGTAGGGCTCAATTCAAGAAACGACCTACTCGATCCTACATGAATAAATAGTGGATCACGCACGTACTAGTACCACCTTTCTGGTTTGCAGGGCTTAATTCAAACCTCTCACCAACCAAGGTACTCCCTCCGTCCGGGTTTATTAGTCCCGTGAGCAAAGCAGCAAGACCAAGGCATGGCAATAATTAACGGCATGCAGAAGTTTAAGCCTAATAAATTCCAGCGATTTAAGTGGCTGCATGCGTGCCCTCGGCATGCAGAAGTTTAAGCCAAATTAATTCCAGCGATTTAAGTGGCTGCATGCTGCTTCGCGTACTGCCTGCGAGCGATTCTGAGTGCCTGCATGCAGCCGGCCGTAATTAAGGCAGCTAACTGATGCGAGAAAAGATACGCTTTAAATCCGTGGAATCATTATTGACAAGGAGGGAGATGATTCGAGTGCACTCTTTTGACCGCCATGCCGGCGTGCGACCCAGACGGGACGGGACGACACAGTCATAATTTCAGTTTCTCTAGTTTTCCACGGCAAGCTGGCACGCTAAGCCATTATGCATTGAATTCTGATGACCGTCGCGCTACCTTCCGCCTATAAGTACTGTTTCCCGGCCTTCTCTGGTGCCACCGTGACCCAACTCGCCATATCCTCATAAGCCCGCACCGGCCCGACGTCGCTCGCCACGTCCGCCATGCCCCCGCCCGTCCGCGGTAGGTGACGCCGGAGGTGGTCACTGCCGGAACTAGTGTTCGGGTTTTCACCAAAAGGCAGACGGAGGGAGGAGGCATTCTATCTGTCTTTAGATCGCAATGCGGAGATCGAGGAGTTGTTGGAGCACGACCGCATGGACGGAGGAGCAGGAGTTGTTGGAGCGCGACCGCCTGGCGGAGGAGCAGCGTCCCGCTGATTTGTGCCGCCAGGAGGACATGGAGCAGCAGCGCACCGACGCTCTGAGTCGCGAGCAGAGCGCCCGCAACTGGGCCGAGTACGTGGAGGCCGGCGCCCAGGAAATAGCCTTGGAGGTTGTCGAGCACGCACGCGTACGCGATGCCGAAGCTTCGGTGGACCATGCCGGCATGGAAAGGGCCAACGCGCGCGAGCAACGCGCCCTATCGCTCCTCTGGCAAGTCTGAGGCGAGGCGGAGGACGCCGGTGCCGGCGTTTAGCATGGACAGCAGATGGCGGTCGACATCGTCTAGTTAGCTAAGAGTAAGTTAGTATTTGTACGCTACTAGAGTGTTAGTGGGAGTAGATAGTTCACTTGGCTATGATGGTTGTCAACGTGGAAGTTCAGTACTCTATATCAGGATCAGACCTGTTACTTTACTCTGAATGTTGAACTTTCCGTTTGAACGTATGGAATGGGCTGTTATTTTTTTAAATGGGTTGTATTTGTCCTCCACGGTTTAGAGGCTGACTTGTGGGCCTAGCAAGTTGACGCGTACACAATCAGGAGATGATTGTACGTGGAGAGGATGACAGCAGGGACCCGCCAAGGTCATGGCAGTACGCAAGCAAGTGCCTCCTTATTTCAAGCCAATAAAAAATGGCTCCTCCTAGTGGATTTCTGAGATCTGGGTCCCATGCCGTTGTCAACGTAGTCAATAAATGAGAGAATTGCACCACGAGCGGCTGACACCAGGGACCCAGTAGCTCGCCCAGTTATTTTTGTTTTGAGTTAATTTGATAAATGCCACTCCAAATCTGGTGTATCCGAGAAATGCCACTACAATTTCCAAACTTTGAAAAAAATACCATTTCATGCCATTTCTAGTGGCATTTTTCGAAGTCTGGAGTGGCGTTTTTCAAAGTTTGCAAACTGCAGTGGCGTTTTTCAAAGTTTGCAAAAATTGCAGTGGCATTTTTCAAAGTTTCGAAATTGTAGTGGCATTTTTATGAATCGTCATAATTGGAGTGGCATTTATCTAATTTGTTTTTGAGAAGGAAGCAGGGTGTCAACTGGGCTGTGCGGGACACTCTGGCCTGTCTAGACAGCCTTTTATTTTATGTTTACCACATACCAGCCCAGTAGTTTTTTTTTCTTTCTGAAAATGGCTAGCCCAGTTTTTTGTGATTTGTCAAGTAAGTCGCTTTATCAGGCTTGCTGGGCTGCAAATCTTTCAAGACGAGGAGAGTGGCCTATCAGTAATGAGAAATGGGCTGTACATTTTTAAAACACATCAAACCGGCAATTATTTTCAAATATCTTTCTTTCATTTTGAGATTTTAAATTGCATCGATTTTTATGCGTGGACAATTTATTGGATTTTATATTGATATACATTTATTTTTAAAATCAGTCTGAATGTGACTCGAAATTTCGGGATTAAAAACAGTTCAGACCGCATCGACATATGCAAAATTTCGTATAATTTTTTAACCATGGCCACAATATGGGTTGTAATGCTAACATAAAGAATATGGGCTCCAAAAAAACCCGTAAGAATTAGCAAATGGGCTGAAAATTATTAGAAATAATGGCAGATGGGTTGTATGCTATTTTCCACAGATTTTAGGCTTTCCTAAAAAAAGGTTGACACACAAGCAGTGACTATTGGATGTCCATCCAACGGCCGTCATGCTTCTTCAATATCTGCTCTTCCTGCTCCAGCCGCTCAAACAAGCGCCGGCAGGACTGCCTGCTCCCTCCTCCCCATGGCCGGCTGTGCTGCCGCGCAGGCCTCACTGCCCCACCGTACTCCCATCGCTGGCCTAGCCATCCCTCTACTCACCCACACCTGCTGTTATTCTCTGGCGACGGCAGACGAACCAGTAAACCCTCGTACAGTCGCACTCCTCTTCGCGTGGGAAACAACTGTCGAGTCTTCCCTGCCTCCGTGTCGTTCCCTTCCTAGGCCTCACCGTCATCCACCGCCCTGGTGCTCTCGGCGCGGCCTGGTCAACGTGGTCAACGACCGACATGCATCTGAAGTGGACTTCAGGTGGAGAGGCCGACAGCTGGGTCCACGGCCGCACGCAAGGAAATTCCTCCTTATTACGTGCAAAATAATGATTCCTCCACCTGACATCTGAGACCCACCGAAAGGGCCTCTGTATTTCACGAAAAAAACGTTACCACCACTGACAGCTCGGATCCACCAGCTATATCTTCGCACGCAAGGAAGTGCCTCCTTATTATGTAAAAAAATGAATACTCCCCCTGTTGGCTGGGCCCAGTTTAGTGGCAGGCTGACTTGTGGGCCTACTAAGTTGACGGGGACGGAGGGCTTTGTCAACTTAGTCAATATGCATGATTCTAGCTCCAGTGACCGTACGATGTCCATCCAACGGCCGTAGTGCTTCTTCAACCTCTGGTCTTCTTGCTCCAGCCGCCCAAACCAGCACCGGTCGTGCCTCGTGCTCCTGCCTCCCGTGGCCGGCTGCGATGCGGTGGAGGCCTCACCGCCCCCTACTACTCCCACCGCTGGCCAGGCCATCCCTCTACTCACCCACACCCCCTGTTATTCTGCGACGACGGCAGCCTCACACCGCAGCGAACCAGTGCCCTCGTACTCCTCTACGCGTGGGCATCCACTGTCGTGTCTTCCCCGGCTCCACATCGTCCCCTTCCCAGGCCTCGCCGTCGTCCACCGCCCTGGTGCGCTCGGCGCGGCGTGGTCAATGTGGTCAAGGAACGGCTTCCATTGGACGTGGACTGTACGTGGAGATGCTGACAGCTGGGTCCACGGCCGCAGCAAGGAAGTGCCTCCTTATTACGTGCAGAATAATTATTCCTCCACCTGACAGCAGGGACCCACCAAACGGGCCACCATATTTCGCCCCCCTGACTGCTGGGACCCACCAGCTACATCTTCGCAGGCAAGGAAGTGCCTGACAGTCGAGACCCACCTGGTCGAAGCGTACGTAGCGTTCTCATTCTGGTCGCAAATGTGTACGTACATATATACTGGTGGATGTAAGCGCACACGTGTCGTAGTAGAGGCGGCCAGGGTGCAAGAAAGAAAATACGACCACGTATGTGTACATACGGGCGGGGTCTCGAACGCCTACTCGCGCATACGTACGGTGAGGGCTCGTGTACATGGCTGGGTCGCAACGGACAAACACCGTCGTCGTCGTGTTCATGGGGAGGCAATGAAATGCGTCGTGTTCATGGGGAGGCAACGGAATGCGTCGTGTTCATCGGGAGGGCTTGGACGGAACAGGCGATGGAAACGAGGCCTGGCATACCGCAAAACGGAGGAAACGGCCTTGTGTTCGACCGGCCACGATCGAAACGGGGGTCCTGTTGATCGGGAGGGGTGTGGCATACCGCACAACGGAGGAAACGGACCTCCTGCGGTCGAAACAGGGGTCCTGTTGATCGGGAGGGGTGTGGCGTACCGCAAAACGGAGGAAACTGACCTCCTATGGTCGAAATGGGGGTCCTGTTGATCGGGAGGGGTGTGGCGTACCACAAAACGGAGGAAACGGACTTGCGTTGGAGCTCTACGGTCGAAACGGGGGTCCTGTTCATTGGGAGGGGTGTGGCGTACCGCAAAACGGGACTCCACGGGATACTGTTCATCTCCACCGTCGACCCCCTCCAGCCTCCACGAGCTACTGTTCATCCACCGTCGACCTCCTCCAGCTTCCATGGGCTCCTGTTCATCCAGCCTCCACCGTGCGTTACTCCACCGGCCACTGTTCAACCACCCCTCCGCCGTCTACTGTTCATCCAGCCCTTCACACCACGGGGTCCTGTTCAACCACCCCTCCGCCGTCTACTGTTCATCCAGCCCTTCACACCACGGCGTCCTGTTCAACCACCCCTCCACGGGACCCCTCCACCGTCTACTGTTCATCCTGCCCTCCACAGGGTGGTCCTGTTCATCCAGCCCTCCACGGGGTCCTGTTCATCCAGCCCCAACCGGCTCGATCGATCGGGGTCCTGTTCATCTAGAGGCAACACCACGGGGTCCTGTTCATCCACCCCCACCGGGAACTGTTCATCCACCCCCCCCCCCCCCCCCCCCGCAACGCTCACTGTTCATCTAGAGGCAGCATCGATCAGCTTCAGTTAGCAGCAGTAGCCAAGGAATCGCTCGATCGGGTTCAGTTAACAGCCATCGATCGATCGCTCGGGTTCAGTAACGCGTAGCCTGCAGTGCAATCGCTCGGGTTCAGTTAGAGCCCAACGCCTCGCTCGGGTTCAGTTAGAGCCAACGCCTCGCACACACGCGCGTACGTGTACGAGAGAAACGCGCATCGCTCGGCCCCCGACCTCCCACCGTAACCGGGAACTCCCCGAAATTTTCCTCCCCCTCGCTTCTACCACGGTTTTTTCCGTCATGGACGGCCCAAAGAATGTCATGCAGCTGCGTCTCCGGCCCGCCCAGGATGAAAAGCCCATTTTCTGTCATGATTTTTTGTCATAGAAGTAGGAGCCCACCACATCTATGATGATACCGGGTTTTGTCACAATTATTGTCATAGAAGTGTCATATGTATGACAGAAAAAATTTCGTTCGGCCCAAAATGTCACGGATGTGTCTTTTTTTGTAGTGTAACCTGCTCCACCGGAACCGCATCATCCTCACCGAATCCTCGGACGAAACCGAGGTCTACTTGGCACCACCAAAGAGGTTGTACACTCATCGCATCACACCTTCACCTTAACTCGACCTCCCGGGACCGATCGTGCTCCATCCCGCACCCCCATGGCGCGGCTACCTCGAAGCCGGCGCTGCGGGTGACATCTCCATGGCGGCTCTCCCCTAGTGTGAGGCCCCTTCGGCGGCGGCGTCCATACCAGCCGGATCTGCTGCTGCTGCTCCAGCTCTCGCTCGCGTTGTTGCTGCTGCTCCAGCTCTTGCTCGCTCGCTTGTGTTGTTGCTGCTGCTCCGGCTCTCGCTCGCTCGCGGTGCTGTTGCTGCTCTGGCTCTTGCTCGCCTGCGCTGCTCCTCTCGCGCTGCTGCTGCTGCTTCGGCTCTCGCTCGCGCTGCTTTTCTGCTCTCCCCTCACTCATGCTGCTACTATGCTCTTGCTCTTGCTCGCGCTGCTGATGCTGGAAAATAGGCTAATGCAGCTACACGAGTTGCTGCTCTAGCACTAGTTGCTGCTCCTCCAGGCACTGCTGCTCCGGCTGCTATCTGGTACTGTGTTCTCCGTCGATCGCCTGCTGATTTAGATCACTGCTTCTCTACTACTAGTGCTCGAGTGGCCTAAACTACATGTGAAGTGCCTCTCTTCTACCAGTGCGTTCAGTTTCGATAGTAACATTCAGTTTCCATAGTAAATTTCAGTTTCGACAGTTAAGTTCAGAGTCAATAGTTTTTACCTCATCTGTTGTAGTCAAGTGTTTTTTGGTGATGTAAATTTTACATCTATCACTTTCTGGTAATGTATTTTAAATCATCAATTGGAGATGCTATTAGAATACCACTTGAGATTAACGATGTTTGTCTTGTATTGCTTTAGCCTCGATGTCTTACGGCTCGCCGGAGCTGCTCCAACGATGGAACCATCCATAGAGCAGTGCCCTGGACGCCGTCTACATATTCCTCAGATCTTCCTCCACACCTCCGACGGCCACCTCTGCCTCAACTTCTTCAGCGACCAACCCAATGATGCTGAAGTCGACACAGCTACGGCAAAGAGGTTGTACACTTTTCGCATCATTTATTACTCTACATTCATGTCGATCCATTAGGGCTATTTTGGTTCAAAGGAAACACTTAAGGAAAAACATAGCAATAGAAATTTTCCTATTGCACTCTACTATTCAATTATTCATGCATTTTGTTGAAAGGAATGGACCAAAACATCCACCTGGACCTACTTTTCAAAATCCTATGAATGAAAACAAGACTAGGTGCATTAGTGGCAGATAACATTCTAATAGTACACGCTTTCATATGGTTTCACTTTAATTTGGCCATGTTTCTTTCCATTCCTCTACTCTTCCAATTCCTGTGAACCAAACACCCAAGTTGACAGAAATCCTGTGTTTACAAATGCTCTGTTCCCCACATGCATTCCTACCCTACTCCACTGTTTTTCCTATCCCTGTGTTTTTAGAATCCTGCAAGCAAAAGGAGCCCTTACAGAATTACTTCAGTTACAGGTAGGTGTCGAAGAAAACTTTGTGTGGTTTGTCCTGCTCCTGTCGCGGCGTCGTCCAGCTCACCTGAGCTGCTCCATCGACAAAAGTGAAGGAAATATGCCCTATAGGCAATAATAAAGTTATTATTTATTTCCTTTTATCATGATAAATGTTTATTATTCATGCTAGAATTGTATTAACCAGAAACATAATACATGTGTTAATACATAGACAAACAGAGTGTCACTAGTATGCCTCTACTTGACTAGCTCATTTATCAAAGATAGTTATGTTTCCTAGCCATTGACATGAGTTGTCATTTGATTAACGGGATCACATCATTAGGAGAATGATGTGATTGACATGACCCACTCCGTTAGCTTAGCACACGATCGTTTAGTATGTTGCTATTGCTTTCTTCATGACTTATACATGTTCCTGTGACTATGAGATTATGCAACTCCCGTTTACCGGAGGAACACTTTTGTGCTACCAAACGTCACAACGTAACTGGGTGATTATAAAGGTACTCTACAGGTGTTTCTGAAGGTACTTGTTGGGTTGGCGTATTTCGACATTAGGATTTGTCACTCCGATTGCCGGAGACATATCTCTGGGCCCTCTCGGTAATGCACATCACTTAAGCCTTGAAAGCATTGCAACTAATGAGTTACTTCCGGGATGATGTATTACAGAATGAGTAAAGAGACTTGCCGGTAACGAGATTGAACTAGGTATTGAGATACCGCCGATCGAATCTCGGGCAAGTAACATACCGATGACAAAGGGAACAACGTATGTTGTTATGCGGTCTGACCAATAAAGATCTTCGTAGAATATGTGGGAGCCAATATGAGCATCCAGGCTCCGCTATTGGTTATTGACCAGAGACGTGTCTCGGTCATGTCTACATAGTTCTCGAACCCGGAGGGTCCGCACGCTTAACGTTTCGATGACATTTATATTATGAGTTCATATGTTTTGATGTACCGAAGGTTGTTCGGAGTCCCGGATATGATCACGGACATGACGAGGAGTCTCGAAATGGTCGAGACATGAAGATTGATATATTGGAAGCCTATGTTTGGATATCGGAAGTGGTCCGGGTGAAATCGTGATTTTACCGGAGTACCGGAGGGGTTACGGAACCCCCCGGGGACTAAATGGGCCTTAGTGGGCCTTGGTGGAAGAGAGGAGAGGCGGCCAGGGCAAGGGTCGCGCCCCCTCCCCCTAGTCCGAATAGAACAAGGAGATGGGGGCGGCGCCCCCCTTCCTTCTTCTCCTCCACCTCTTTCCCCTCTCTCTCCTAATCCAACAAGGAAAAGGGGGGGGTCCTAAGTAGGACTCCTCCTGGCGCGCCCTCTCCCCTGGCCGGCCGCACCCCCCTTGCTCCTTTATATACGCGGGCAGGGGGGCACCCCAAGGACACATAATTGATTTGATCTTTTAGCCATGTGCGGTGCCCCCCTCCACGATAGTCCACCTCAATAATACTGTAGCGGTGCTTAGGCGAAGCCCTGCGTCGGTAGAACATCATCATCGTCACCACGCCGTCGTGCTGACGAAACTCTTCCTCAACACTCGGCTAGACCGGAGTTCAAGGGACGTCATCGGGCTGAATGTGTGCTGAGCTCGGAGGTGTCGTTACTTGATCGGTCAGATCGTGAAGACGTACGACTACACCAACCGCGTTGTGCTAACGCTTCCGCTTTCGGTCTACGAGGGTACGTGGAAAACACTCTCCCCTCTCGTTGCTATGCATCACCATGATCTTGCGTGTGCGTAGGAGTTTTTTTGAAATTACTACGTTCCCCAACAGTGGCATCCGAGCCAGGTTTTATGCGTAGATGTCATATGCCCGAGTAGAACACAAGTGAGTTGTGGGCAATATAAGTCATACTGCTTACCAGCATGTCATACTTTGGTTCGGCGATATTGTTGGATGAAGCGGCCCAGACTGACATTACGCGTACGCTTATGCGACACTGGTTCTACCGACGTGATTTGCACACAGGTGGTTGGCGGGTATCAGTTTCTCCAACTTTAGTTGAACCGAGTGTGGCTATGCTCGGTCCTTGCGAAGGTTAAAACAACACCAACTTGACAAACTATCATTGTGGTTTTGATATGTAGGTAAGAACAGTTCTTGCTAAGCCCAGTAGCAGCCACGTAAAACTTGCAACAACAAAGTAGATGACGTCTAACTTGTTTTTGCAGGGCATGTTGTGATGTGATATGGTCAAGACATGATGCTAAATTTTATTGTATGAGATGATCATGTTATGTAACCGAGTTATCGGCAACTGGCAGGAGCCATATGGTTGTCGCTTTATTGTATGCAATGCAATCACCCTGTAATGCTTTACTTTATCACTAAGCGATAGCGATAGTCGTAGAAGAATAAGATTGGCGAGACGACAACGATGCTACGATGGAGATCAAGGTGTCGCGCCGATGACGATGGTGATCATGATGGTGCTTCGAAGATGGAGATCACAAGCACAAGGTGATGATGGCCATATCATATCACTTATATTGATTGCATGTGATGTTTATCTTTTATGCATATTATCTTCCTTTGATTGACGGTAGCATTATAAGATGATCCCTCACTAAATTATCAAAGTATAAGTGTTCTCCCTGAGTATGCACCGTTGCGAAAGTTCTTCGTGCTAAGACACCACGTGATGATCGGGTGTGATAGGCTCTACGTTCAAATACAACGGGTGCAAAACAGTTGCACACGCAGAATACTCAGGTTAAACTTGACGAGCCTAGCATATAACAGATATGGCCTCGGAACACGGAGACCGAAAGGTCGAGCGTGAATCATATAGTAGATATGATCGACATAGTGATGTTCACCATTGAAACTACTCCATCTCACGTGATGATCGGACATGGTTTAGTTGATATGGATCACGTGATCACTTAGAGGATTAGAGGGATGTCTATCTAAGTGGGAGTTCTTAAGTAATATGATTAATTGAACTTAAATTTATCATGAACTTAGTACCTGATAGTATCTTGCTTGTCTATGTTGATTGTAGATAGATGGCCCGTGTTGTTGTTCCGTTGAATTTTAATGCGTTCCTTGAGAAAGCAAAGTTGAAAGATGATGGTAGCAATTACACGAACTGGGACCGTAACTTGAGGATTATCCTCATTGCTGCACAGAAGAATTATGTCCTGGAAGCACCGCTAGATGCGAGGCCTGCTGCTGATGCAACTGATGACGTTAAGAACGTCTGGCAAAGCAAAGCTAATGACTACTCGATAGTTTAATGTGCCATGCTTTACGGCTTAGAACCGGGACTTCAACGACGTTTTGAACGTCATGGAGCATATGAGATGTTCCAGGAGTTGAAGTTAATATTTCAAGCAAATGCCCGGATTGAGAGATATGAAGTCTCCAATAAGTTCTATAGATGCAAGATGGAGGAGAATAGTTCTGTCAGTGAGCATATACTCAAAATGTCTGGGTATAATAATCACTTAATTCAACTGGGAGTTAATCTCCTGGATGATAGCGTCATTGACAGAATTCTCCAATGACTACACCAAGCTACAAGAGCTTCCTGATGAACTATAACATGCAAGGGATGGATAAGACGATTCCTGATCTCTTCGCAATGTTGAAAGCTGCGGAGGTAGAAATCAAAAAGGAGCATCAAGTGTTGATGGTTAATAAAACCACCAGTTTCAAGAAAAAGGGCAAAGGGAAGAAGAAGGGGAACTTCAAGAAGAACAACAAGCAAGTTGCTTCTCAGGAGAAGAAACCCAAGTCTGGACCTAAGCCTGAGACTGAGTGCTTCTACTGCAAGCAGACTGGTCACTGGAAGCGGAACTGCCCCAAGTATTTGGCGGATAAGAAGGATGGCAAGGTGAACAAAGGTATATGTGATATACATGTTATTGATGTGTACCTTACTAATGCTCGTAGTAGCACCTGGGTATTTGATACTGGTTCTGTTGCTAATATTTGCAACTCGAAACAGGGGCTACAGATTAAGCGAAGATTGGCTAAGGACAAGGTGACGATGCGCGTGGGAAATGGTTCCAAAGTCGATGTGATCGCGGTCGGCACGCTACCTCTACGTCTACCTTCGGGTATATCTACTTAATGAAACATAAGTCAGAAACATTTGAAAAGTTCAAAGAATTTCAGAGTAAAGTTGAAAATCATCGTAACAAGAAAATAAAGTTTCTACAATCAGATTGTGGTGGAGAATATTTGAGTTATGCGTTTGGTCTTCATTTGAAATAATGCAGAATAGTTTCACAACTCACACCACCCGGAACACCACAGCGTAATGGTGTGTCCGAACGTCGTAATCGTACTCTACTAGATATGGTGCGATCTATGATGTCTCTTACTGATTGACCGCAATCGTTTTGGGGTTATGCTAGAGACGGCCGCATTCACATTAAATAGGGCACCATCGAAATCCGTTGAGACGATGCCTTATGAACTGTGGTTTGGCAAGAAACCAAAGTTGTCATTTTTGAAAGTTTGGGGCTATGATGCTTATGTGAAAAAGCTTCAACATAATAAGCTCGAACCCAAATCGGAGAAATGTGTCTTCATAGGATACCCAAAGGAGACTGTTGGGTACACCTTCTATCACAAATCTGAAGGCAAGACTTTTGTTGCTAAATTCAGAATCTTTCTGGAGAAGGAGTTTCTCTCGAAAGAAGTAAGTGGGAGGAAAGTAGAACTTTATGAGGTAACCGTACCTGCTCCCTTATTGGAAAGTAGTTCATCATAGAAACCGGTTTCTGCGACACCTACACCAATTAGTGAGGAAGTTAATGATGATGATCATGAAACTTCAGATCAAGTTGTTACTGAACCTCGTAGGTCAACCAGAGTAAGATCCGCACCAGAGTGGTACGGTAATCCTATTCTGGAAGTTATGTTACTAGACCATGACGAACCTACGAATTATGAAGAAGCAATGGTGAGCCCAAATTCCGTAAAATGGCTCGAGGCCATGAAATCTGAGATGGGATCCATGTATGAGAACAAAGTGTGGACTTTGGTTAACTTGCCCGATGATCGGCAAGCAATTGGGAATAAATGGATCTTCAAGAAGAAGACTGACGCTGACGGTAATATTACTGTCTATAAAGCTCGACTTGTTGCAAAAGGTTTTCGACAAGTTCAAGGGATTGACTACGATGAGACCTTCTCACCCGTAGCGATGCTTAAGTATGTCTGAATCATGTTAGCGATTGCCGCATTTTAAGATTATGAAATATGGCAGATGGATGTCAAAACTTCATTCCTGAATGGATTTCTGGAAGAAGAGTTGTATATGATGCAACCGGAAGGTTTTGTCGATCCAAAGGGAGCTAACAAAGTGTGCAAGCTCTAGCGATCCATTTATGGACTGGTGCAAGCCTCTTGGAGTTGGAATAAACGCTTTGATAGTGTGATCAAAGCATTTGGTTTTATACAGACTTTTGGAGAAGCCTGTATTTACAAGAAAGTGAGTGGGAGCTCTGTAGCATTTCTGATATTATATGTGGATGACATATTGCTGATTGGAAATGATATAGAATTTCTGGATAGCATAAAGGGATACTTGAATAAAAGTTTTTCGACGAAAGACCTTGGTCAAGCTGCTTATATATTGGGCATCAAGATCTATAGAGATAGATCAAGACGCTTAATTGGACTTTCACAAAGAACTTACCTTGACAAAGTTTTGAAGAAGTTCAAAATGGATCAAGCAAAGAAAGGGTTCTTGCCTGTGTTACAAGGTGTGAAATTGAGTAAGACTCAATGCCTGACCACTGCAGAAGATAGAGAGAAGATGAAAGATGTTCCCTATGCTTTAGCAATAGGCTCTATCATGTATGCAATGTTGTGTACCAGACCTGATGTGTGTCTTGCTATAAGTTTAGCAGGAAGGTACCAAAGTAATCCAGGAGTGGATCACTGGACAGCGGTCAAGAACATCCTGAAATACCTGAAAAGGACTAAGGATATGTTTCTCGTTTATGGATGTGACAAAGAGCTGATCGTAAATGTTTACGTTGATGCAAGCTTTGACACTGATCCGGACGATTCTAAATCGCAAACCGGATACGTGTTTACATTGAACGGTGGAGCTGTCAGTTGGAGCAGTTCTAAAACAAAGCGTCGTGGCGGGATCTACGTGTGAAACAGAATACATAGCTACTTCAGAAGCAGTGAATGAAGGAGTCTGGATGAAGGAGTTCAAATCTGATCTAGGTGTCATACCTAGTGCATCGGGTCCAATGAAAAATCTTTTGTGACAATACTGGTGCAATTGCCTTGGTGAAGGAATCCAGATTTCACAAAAGGACCAAGCACATCAAGAGACGCTTCAATTCCATCCGGGATTTAGTCCAGGTGGGAGACATAAAAATTTGCAAGATACATACAGATCTGAATGTTGCAGACCCGTTGACTAAGCCTCTTCCACGAGCAAAACATGATCAGCACCAAGGCTCCATGGGTGTTAGAATCATTACTGTCTAATCTAGATTATTGACTCTAGTGCAAGTGGGAGACTGAAGGAAATATGCCCTAGAGGCAATAATAAAGTTATTATTTATTTCCTTATATCATGATAAATGTTTATTATTCATGCTAGAATTGTATTAACCAGAAACATAATACATGTGTGAATACATAGACAAACAGAGTGTCACTAGTATGCCCTACTTGACTAGCTCGTTGATCAAAGATGGTTATGTTTCCTATCCATTGACATGAGTTGTCATTTGATTAACGGGATCACATCATTAGGAGAATGATGTGATTGACATGACCCATTCCGTTAGCTTAGCACACGATCGTTTAGTATGTTGCTATTGCTTTCTTCATGACTTATACATGTTCCTATGACTATGAGATTATGCAACTCCCGTTTACCGGAGGAACACTTTATGTGCTACCAAACGTCACAACGTAACTGGGTGATTATAAAGGTACTCTACAGGTGTTTCCAAAGGTACTTGTTGGGTTGGCGTATTTCGAGATTAGGATTTGTCACTCCGATTGTCGGAGACGTATCTCCGGGCCTTCTCGGTAATGCACATCACATAAGCCTTGCAAGCATTGCAACTAATGAGTTAGTTGCAGGATGATGTATTACAGAACGAGTAAAGAGACTTACCGGTAACGAGATTGAACTAGGTATTGAGATACCGACGATCAAATCTCGGGCAAGTAACATACCGATGACAAAGGGAACAACGTATGTTGTTATGCGGTCTGACCGATAAAGATCTTCGTAGAATATGTGGGAGCGAATATGAGCATCCAGGATCCGCTATTGGTTATTGACCAGAGACGTGTCTCGGTCATGTCTACATAGTTCTCGAACCCATAGGGTCCGCACGCTTAACGTTTCGATGACAGTTATATTATGAGTTTATATGTTTTGATGTACCGAAGGTTGTTCGGAGTCCCGGATATGATCACGGACATGACGAGGAGTCTCGAAATGGTCGAGACATGAAGATTGATATATTGGAAGCCTATGTTTGGATATCGGAAGTGGTCCGGGTGAAATCGTGATTTTACCGGAGTACCGGAGGGGTTACCAGAACCCCCCGGGGACTAAATGGGCCTTAGTGGGCCTTGGTGGAAGAGAGGAGAGGCAGCCAGGGCAAGGGCGGCGCCCCCTCCCCCTAGTACGAATAGGACAAGGAGAGGGTGCAGCGCCCCCCCCCCTTCCTTCTTCTCCTCCACCTCTTTCCCCTCTCTCTCCTAATCCAACAAGGAAAAGGGGGGAGTCCTACTCCCGGTAGGAGTAGGACTCCTCCTGGCACGCCCTCTCCCCTGGCCGGCCGCACCCCCTTGCTCCTTTTTATATGGGGGCAGGGGGCACCCCAAGGACACACAATTGATTTGATCTTTTAGCCGTGTGCGGTGCCCCCCTCCACCATAGTCCACCTCGATAATACTGTAGCGGTGCTTAGGCGAAGCCCTGCGTCGGTAGAACATCATCATCGTCACCATGTCGTCATGCTGACGAAACTCTCCCTCAACACTCGGCTGGATCGGAGTTTGAGGGACGTCATCGGGCTGAACGTGTGCTGAACTCGGAGGTGTCGTGCGTTCGGTACTTGATCGGTCGGATCGTGAAGACGTACGACTACATCAACCGCATTGTGCTAACGCTTCTGCTTTTGGTCCACGAGGGTACGTGGACAACACTCTCCCCTCTCGTTGCTTAGTTTAGACATGTTCTGTAATGCACCTATTTAGTTTCTATATCATATATGGGAATTATGCAGTCTCATCTCTTTTAGCTAGCCATAATATATGTGAAATATGCAATGCCATCCTGTTTAACCAGGCATCATATATTTGAATCATATCTTGCCCATCCTTTTCTTCATTACATTTCCGTTTGTTGACAATGTTTGTACATTAAACTACTCTTCCTGTGAATCGGCCATTTGAGTGGGTAATGGAAAAATCTGGAGTGAAAACAAGGTCTTCAGAGCACATAGTGCTACCTGTCGAAGCAGATCTCTTGCTGGGTCCCGATAGCTCCTCAGAGATGGATTCGGAGACAGATGATTGGTCCTATTCCCCCACCGAGGTGTATTCTCTAACTTGGCACGGTTATACTGCTCATATCATGCATATGGTGTCTTGCATTGCATAGTTTAGACATCATATACAGAATATTCAACACCATGTATTTAGTTCAGACATCATATTGCGAATGCCCTCTGCTTAGCATATAAATCACATATGTGAATTAAATCAGGCCATCATGATTACTTAGATAGCATGTATGTGAATTATGTCATGCGAACCTGTTTACTAAAGACATCGTATAATTATCTCATGCCATCATGTTTAGTTAGTCATCATATCTTTGAATTATGTCATGCTATGCTATCCAGTTTAGATAGACATCATATATGTGAAATTATGTCATGCTATCCTTTTTAGTTAAACAATACACATGTCAACTATTTCATGCCCTCTTTTTCCCACACTATCTATTGCACCTGTCTCTCATACAATGCCTGTACATTCAACTATGATTCCTGTTTATCAACCATTTGAATTGGAGCGGGTGATGGCAGTATCTAGCGGAGTAAAAACATGGTCTTCAAAAAAAATATTGCTGCCTCTTAATGGAGATAGGACCCCGGTTGTACATGCACGAGAACTAGCCCTACCACACATACCCGAGACTCTTGAGATTATACCCCTGCTGCGATGGACAGAGAACCAGCTTCACCCAATCTAACCCCAACCCCAGCAGATAGTAACCCAGTTCTTGTTGACACAGCACCATCTCCGCTACAAAGCTCCCAAACAAGAGCAGTTAGTAATGTAGTGTTGGGAGACGTAGCATGTAATTTCAAAAAAAATTCCTACGCTCATGCAAGATCTATCTAGGAGATCCATAGCAACGAGAGGGGGAGAGTGTGTCTATGTACACTTGTAGACCGAAAGCAGAAGCATTTGACAACGCGGTTGATGTAGTCGAACTTCTTCTCGTTCCGACTGATCAAGCACCGAACGTACAGCACCTTTGAGTTCTGCACACGTTGAGCTCGATGACGTCTCTCGAACTCTTGATCCAGCAAAGTGTCGAGGGAGAGTTCCGTCAGCACGACGACGTGGTGACGGTGATGGTGAAGTAATCCGCAGAGGGCTTCGCCTAAGCACTACAAAGATATGAACGGAGGTGTAATCTGTGGAGGGAGGCGCTGCACACGGCTAATAGATGTTGTTGTGTGTTCTAGGCGCCTTCCCCTCCCACCCTCATACATATAGGTGGGAGGGAGAGGGAGCAGCCAAGGGGGCACCCAAGTAGGAGGAATCCTACTTGGGGCCCTAGTCCTATCCCCCCCTTACCATATTTCTCGGAGGGGAAGGAAGGAGGAGGGAGGATGGAAGGAAGGGGGAGGCCGAATCCCTCCTCTTCCTTTCTCTCTTCCCCTTTTTCCTTCCCCACCAGGTTCAGCCTATATGGGGGGCAAAACAACCCATGCTCGCTGATGTGTTTCCCCTCTTGGCCCATTAGGCCCATATCTTTGCCGGGGGTGCCCGGAACCCCTTTCCGACGACCTGATATGTACCCGGTACCCCCAAAACACTTCCGGTGTCCGAATACCATCGTCCTATATATCGATATTTACCTCTCGACCATTTCAAGACTCCTCGGCATGTCCGTGATCTCCGGGACTCCAAACAACATTCGGTCACAAAATCACATAACTCATATAATACAAAATCATCATCGAATGTTGTCCGTGCGGACCCTACGGGTTCGAGAACTATGTAGACAAGACCGAGACACTTCTCCGGTCAATAATCAATAGCGGAACCTGGATGCTCATATTGGTTCCCACATATTCTCCGAAGATCTTTAACGGTCGTACCGAAATGACAACATACGTTATTCCCTTTGTCATCGGTATGTTACTTGCCCAACATTAGATCATCGGTATCTGCATACCTAGTTCAATCTCGTTACCGGCAAGTCTCTTTACTCGTTCCTTAATACATCATCCCACAACTAACTCATTAGTCACATTACTTGCAAGGCTTATTATGAAGTGCATTACCGAGAGGGCCCAGAGAAACCTCTCCGAAAGTCGGAGTGACAAATCCTAATCTTGAAATACGCCAACCCAACATGTACCTTCGGAGACACCTGTAGAGCTCCTTTATAATCACTCAGTTACGTTGTGACGTTTGGTAGCACACAAAGTGTTCCTCCGGCAAACGGGAGTTGCATAATCTCATAGTCAAAGGAAAATGTATATGCATGAAGAAAGCAATAGCCATAAAACTTAACGATCATTATGCTAAGCTAACGGATGGGTCTTGTCCATCGCATCATTCTCTTAATGATGCGATCCGGTTCATCAAATGACAACACATGTCTATGGTTAGGAAACCTAACCATATTTGATTAACGAGCTAGTCTAGTAGAGGCTTACTACGGACACGGTGTTTTGTCTATGTATCCACACATGTATCAAGTTTCCGGTTAATAGAATTCTAGCATGAATAATAAACATTTATCATGATATAAGGAAATATAAATAACAACTTTATTATTTCCTCTAGGGCATATTTCCTTTAGTCGCCCACTTGCACTAGAGTCAATAATCAAGATTACATTGTAATGATTCTAACACCCGTGGAGTCTTGGTGCTGATCATGTTTTGCTCGTGGAAGAGTCTTAGTCAACGGGTCTGCCACATTAAGATATGTATGTATTTTACAAATATCCATGTCTCCCTCATTGACTTGATCACGGATGGAGTTGAAGCGTCTCTTGATGTGTTTGGTTCTTCAGAGAAATCTGGATTCCTTCGCCAAGGCAATTGCTCTAGTATTGTCACAAAAGATTTTCATTGGACCCGATGCACTAGGTATTACACCTAGATCGAATATGAACTCCTTCATCCAGACTCCTTCATTCACTGCTTCCGAAGCAGCTATGTACTCCGCTTCACACGTAGATCCCGCCGCGACGCTCTGCTTGGAACTGCACCAACTGACAGCTCCACCATTCAATATAAATATGTATCTGGTTTGTGACTTAGAATCATCTGGATCAGTGTCAAAGCTAGCATCAACATAACCATTTACGATGAGCTCTTTGTCACCTCCATAAACGTGAAACATATCCTTAGTCCTTTTCAGGTACTTCAGGATGTTCTTGACCCCTGCCCAATGATCCACTCCTGGATTACTTTGGTAACTCCCTGCTAGACTTATAACAAGGCACACATCACGTCTTGTACACAACATTGCATACATGATAGAACCTATGGCTGAGGCATAGGGAATGACTTTCATTTTCTCTCTATCTTCTGCAATGGTCGGGCACTGTGTGTGACTCAATTTCACACCTTGTAACACAAGCAACAACCCTTTCTTTGACTGATCCATTTTGAACTTCTTCAAAACTTTATCAAGGTATGTGCTTTGTCAAAGTCCAATTAAGCGTCTTGGTCTATCTCTATAGATCTGGATGCCCAATATATAAGCAGCTTCACCGAGGTCTTTCATTGAAAAACTCTTATTCAAGTATCCTTTTATGCTATCCAGAAATTCTATATCATTTCCAATCAACGATATGTCATCCACATATAATATTAGAAATGCTACAGAGCTCCCACTCACTTTCTTATAAATACAGGCTTCCCAAAAGTGTGTATAAAACCATATGCTTTGATCACCTCATCAAAGCGTGTATTCCAACTCCGAGATGCTTGCACCAGTCCATAAATGATCGCTGGAGCTTGCACACTTTGTTAGCACCTTTAGGATTGACAAAACCTTCTGGTTGCATCATATACAACTCTTCTTTAAGAAATCCATTAAGGAATGCAGTTTTGACGCCCATTTGCCACACTTCATAATCATAAAATGCGGCAATTGCTAACATGATTCGGACAGACTTAAGCATCACTATGGGTGAGAAGGTCTCATCGTAGTCAACTCCTTGAACTTGTCAAAAACCTTTCGCGACAAGTCGAGCTTTGTAGACACTAACATTACCATCAGCGTCAGTCTTCTTCTTGAAGATTCATTTATTCTCTATGGCTTTCCGATCATCGGGCAAGTCAACCGAAGTCCATACTTCATTCTCAGACATGGATCCTATCTCAGATTACATGGCCTCAAGCCATTTTGCGGAAGCTGGGCTCATCATCGCTTCCTCGTAGTTTGTAGGTTGATAATACACAAGTATAGGGGATCATAACAGTTTTTGAGGGTAGAGTATTCAACCCAAATTTATTGATTCGACAAAAGGGGAGCCAAAGAATATTATCAAGTATTTGCACTTGAGTTGTTAATTCAACCACACCTGGATAACTTAGTATCTGCAGCAAAGTATTTAGTAGCAAAGTAATATGAAAGTGATGGTAACGGTGGCAAAAGTAATAGTGATAGTTTTGTAGTGATTGTAACAGTAGCAACGGAAAAGTAAATAAGCGAAGAACAAGATGTGAAAAGCTCGTAGGCATTGGATCGGTGATGGAGAATTATGCCGGATGCTATTATTCATGCAATAGTTATAACATAGGGTGGCACAGAACTAGCTCCAATTCATCAATGTAATGTAGGCATGTATTCCAAATATAGTCATATGTGCTTATGGAAAAGAACTTGCATGACATGTTTTGTCCTACCCTCCCGTGGCAGCGGGGTCCTAATGGAAATTAAGGGATATTAAGGCCTCCTTTTAATAGAGTACCAGACCAAAGCATTAACACATAGTGAATACATGAACTCCTCAAACTACGGTCATCACCGGGAGTGGTCACGATTATTGTCACTTCGGAGTTGCCGGATCATAACACATAGTAGGTGACTATAGACTTGCAAGATAGGATCAAGAACTCACATATATTCATGAAAACATAATAGGTTCATATCTGAAATCATGGCACTCGGTCCCTGGTGACAAGCGTTAAGCATAGCAAAGTCATAGCAACATCAATCTCAGAACATAGTGGATACTAGGGATCAAGCCCTAACAAAACTAACTCGATTACATGATAAATCTCATCCAACCCATCACCGTCCAGCAAGCCTACGATGGAATTACTCACGCACGGTGGTGAGCATCATGAAATTGGTGATGGAGGATGGTTGATGATGATGATGGCGATGGATTCCCCTCTCCGGAGCCCCGAACGGACTCCAGATCAGCCCTCCCGAGAGAGATTAGGGCTTGGCGGGGCTCCGTATCGTAAAACACGATGAATCCTTCTCTCTGATTTTTTTCTCCCCGAACGTGAATATATAGAGTTGAAGTTGAGGTCGGTGGAGCACCAGGGGGCCCACGAGGCAGGCGGGCGCGCCTTGGGCGCGACCCCACCCTTGTGGATAGGGTGTGGGCCCCCTGGCCTTGATTCTTTCACCAGTATTTTTTATTAATTCCAAAAATAATCTCCGTTGATTTTTAGGCCATTCCGAGAACTTTTATTTCTGCACAAAAATAACACCATGGCAATTCTGTTGAAAACAGCGTCAGTCCGGGTTAGTTCCATTCAAATCATGCAAGTTAGAGTCCAAAACAAGGGCAAAAGTGTTTGGAAAAGTAGATACGACGGAGACGTATCAACTCCCCCAAGCTTAAACCTTTGCTTGTCCTCAAGCAATTCAGTTGATAAACTGAAAGTGATAAAGAAAAACTTTTACAAACTCTGTTTGCTCTTGTTGTTGTAAATATGTAAAGCCAGCATTCAAGTTTTCAGCAAAGATTATGAACTAACCATATTCACAATAACATTTAGGTCTCATGTTTACTCATATCAATGGCATAATCAACTAGCGAGCAATAATAATAGATCTCGGATGACAACACTTTCTCAAAACAATCATAATATGATATAACAAGATGGTATCTCGCTAGCCCTTTCTGAGACCGCAAAACATAAATGCAGAGCACCTTTGAAGATCAAGGACTGACTAAACATTGTAATTCGTGGTAAAAGAGATCCAGTCATAGTCATACCCAATATAAATTAATAGTAATGGATGCAAATGACAGCGATGCTCTCCAGCTGGTGCTTTTCAATAAGAGGGTGATGACTCAACATAAAAGTAAATAGATAGGCCCTTCACAGAGGGAATCAGGGATTTGTAGAGGTGCCAGAGCTCGATTTTTGAAATAGAGATAAATAATATTTTGAGTGGCATACTTTCATTGTCAACACAACAACCGAGAGATCTCGATATCTTCCATGCTACTCACATTATAGGCGGTTCCCAAACAGAATGGTAAAGTTTGTACTCCCCCTCCATCAAAAGGCATCAATCCATGGCTTGCTCGAAACAACAAGTGCCTCCAACTAGTAAGAGTCCCGGGGGAGTTTTGTTTGCAATTATTTTGATTTGATTTGCGTAAAGCATGGGACTGGGCATCCCGGTGACCAGCCATTTTCTCGTGAGTGAGGAGCGGAGTCCACTCCTCTTGAGAATAACCCGCCTAGCATGGAAGATACAGACAACCCTAGTTGATACATGAGCTATTCGAGCATACAAAACAGAATTTCATTTGAAGGTTTAGAGTTTGGCACATACAAATTTACTTGCAACGGCAGGTAGATACCGCATATATAGGAAGGTATAGTGGAGTCATATGGAATAACTTTGGGGTTTATGGAAGTGGATGCACAAGCAATATTACCGCTTAGTACAAGTGAAGACTAGAAAAAGACTAGGAAGCGACCAACTAGAGAGCGACAAAAGTCATGAACATGCATTAAAATTAATAAACATTGAGTGCAAGCATGAGTAGGATATAATCCACCATGAACATAAATATCGTGAAGGCTATGTTGATTTTGTTTCAACTACATGTGTGAACATGTGCCAAGTCCAGTCACTTTAATCATTCAAAGGAGGATACCACCCTATCATACCACATCACAACCATTTTAATAGCATGTTGGCACGCAAGGTAAACCATTAAACTCCTAGCTAATTAAGCATGGCATAAGCAACTATAATATCTAATTGTCATTGCAAACATATTTATTCATAATAGGCTGAATTAGGAACGATGAACTAATCATATTTACAAAAACAAGAGAGGTCGAGTTCATACCAGCTTCTCTCATCTCAGTCAGTCCATCATATATCGTCATAATTGCCTTTCACTTGCACGACCGAACGATGTGAATAATAATAATAGTGCACGTGCATTGGACTAAGCTGGAATCTATAGGTATTCAATAAACATGAGAAGACAAGGCAATATGGGCTCTTGGTTAAATCAACAATAATGCATATAAGAGCCACTTCAACATTTTCATTATGGTCTTCTCCTCTCGAACCCCAAAGAAAAGAAAAGAAATAAAACTATTTACACAGGAAAGCTCCCAACAAACAAAAGAAGAACATGAAATCTTTTGGGGTTTTCTTTTAATTACTACTACTACAAGCAAGGAAAGTAAACTAGTTAAAAGCTACAACTAATTTGTTTTTGTTTTTCTTAAGGTTTATCAAACACACAAGAAGAAAGCAAGAAAGTAAATTAAACTAGCATGGATAATACAATGAAAAAGTATGAGCACCGACAACTAGCATGAGTGTGTGAATATGAATGTAATGTCGGTGAGAAATACGTACTCCCCCAAGCTTAGGCCTTTAGCCTAAGTTGGTCTACTGCCACGGCTGGCCTGGCGGATATCCAAAGTAATAGTTGGGGTCGTACCGAGATGCAGCAGCTATTGCCTCATGAGCTGCTGCTTGGACGCGGGTTGTCTCCATCCCCCTATTATACTCGTTCGCCTCCTCCCTGGTTATAATAAATCTCCCTTTTGTCTAAAAGTCAAAGAAAGTAGGAGCAGGGAGAGCAACATGGAAAATGCGGCGCCTTTCAAACATTAGTCGGTACTGGAGAGGTTGTTCGTTCCTCTCAATAAACTGGTGGCGAACCATAGCCTCATATCCTAGATAAGTGGGAGGCAATTCCATATTGTTTTCTTGTATGGGTATCTCAAGAAAATTAGCCACACGGGTTGCATAAATTCCCCCAAAAAAAGTCTCCACTTAAAGCATTATTATGCAACCTCCGTGCAACAATAGCCCCCAAGTTATATTGCTTATCTCCTAAAACAGCACTTATAAGAACACTAAGATCAGGGACACACATGTGACATGCTTCATCCTTACCATTTATGCACCTACCTATGAAGAGAGCAAAATAATGTATAGCAGGAAAATGAATGCTCCTTATGGTAGCTTGTGTTACATCTCTAGACTCCCCCACTGTAATACTAGCAAGAAAAACTCTAAACTCAGATTTGCAAGGTTCACTCATACTACCCCATTGTGGAAGTTTGCAAGCAGTACAAAAATCCTCTAAGTCCATAGTGTAAGATTGGCCATAGATATCAAATAGGACAGTGTGAGAATTACGTGAAGATGAAAATTTGAACCTTCTCACAAAGGAATCAGTTAGGTGATAGTATTGAGGGCACTTATCTTGCATGAAGCCCTCAAGTTCTGCATTACGCACATATGCGTCAAATTCCTCTTTAATTCCTGCTTGGACCATGAAATCTTCTGACGGCCATTCATAAGGCCGCACTTGAGCGTTCCTCGCTGGTTCATCGTCAGCATCGCGTATTGCGGGCATGGGTCCTTGCTTCCTTGAAGAACCACCTTGATACATTTTCCTAAACATATTTCTTCCTCTGAAAAATTTCTAAAATTTTTAGTAACTTCAAATAAAAGTGAACCAAACTCAACAAAATTGATAGCAGTTACTCCCACAAGTGCCTAGAAACTATATCATGCATTGGAATTACTTGGGACCATATAAATTTGACATGCAAGCTCAAGAACAGGGTCACCTAAGCAGCAAGAATTTGCAATGAATAGAGCACTAGAACAAAAACTAATTGGACCTTTGGAGGAGTCACATACCGAAGAACAATCCCCCAGAGCAGTTTTGTGAGTGGAGATTTGAGCAAGGAGATCGCAAATTGCAGCAAAATGAGCTAGAACTCGTGCTTGAGCTGGTTGGTGATTTTTTTGGGAGGAAGGAGTGTGTGGTGGCTGGAATAAGTGGAGGGGAGCCACCATGGGCCCATGAGGCACGGGGGCGCGCCCTGGACCCTCGTGGCCAGGTGCTTGCTCCCCCTGATGTGTTCTCAGTGCCAGATATTCTCAAATATTCCAGAAAAAATCATATTTCATTTTCGGGGCATTTGGAGAACTTTTATTTTCGGGGTATTTTTTATTGCACGGATAATTTAGAAAATAGGCAGAAAATACTATTTTTGCTTTATTTAATTTAAATAACAGAAAGTAAAAGGAATCCACTAACAAGGTTGATCAAGTCTTGTTAACAAACTCATTCCGAATAACATGGAACCAAAGAAATTTTGGATAACACTATATTACCTCAACGGGGATATGCACATCCCCAACAATAAGAATATCATATCTCTTTTTGACAGTAGGAAGAGGAAGTTCAAAACCTCCAATAATAATCGATGGAATTTTTCTAATAGAATTGATACTGTGGACTTGAGGTTGTTTTCTCGGGAAGTGTACCGTATGCTCATTTCCATTAACATGAAAAGTGACATTGCCTTTATTGCAATCAATAACAGCCCCTGTAGTATTCAAAAAGGGTCTTCCAAGAATAATAGACATACCATTGTCCTCGGTAATATCAAGAATAACAAAGTCCGTTAAAATAGTAACGTTTGCAACTACAATAGGCACATCCTCACAAATGCCGACAGGTATAGCAGTTGATTTATCGGCCATTTGCAAAGATATTTTAGTAGGTGTCAACTTATTCAAATCAAGTCTACGGTATAAAGAGAGAGGCATAACACTAACACCAGCTCCAAGATCACATAAAGCAGTTCTAACATAGTTTCTTTTAATGGAGCATGGTATAGTTTGTACTCATGGATCTCCAAGTTTCTTTGGTATTCCACCCTTAAAAGTATAATTAGCAAGCATGGTGGAAATTTCAGCTTCCGGTATCTTTCTCTTATTTGTAACAATATCCTTCATATACTTAGCATAAGGATTCATGTTAAGCATATCAGTAAAACGCATACGCAAGAAGATAGGTCTAATCATTTCAGCAAAGCGCTCAAAATCCTCATCATCCTTTTTCTTGGATGGTTTGGGAGGAAAAGGCATGGGTTTCTGAACCCGTGGTTCTCTTTCTTTACCGTGCTTCCTAGCAACAAAGTCTCTATTATCATAAAGTTGATTCTTTGATTGTGGGTTATCAAGATCAACAGCAGGTTCAATTTCTACATCATTATTATTACTAGGTTGAGCATCAACATGAACATTATGATTAACATTATCACTAGGTTCATGTTCATTACCAGATTGTGTTTCAGCATCAGAAATAGAAATATCATTGGGATTCTCAAGTGGGTCAACAACAGGTTCACTAGAAGCATGCAAAGTCCTATCATTTTTATTTTTCTTCTTTTTAGAAGGACTAGGTGCATCTACATTAGTTCTCTGAGAATCCTGCTCAATTCTCTTAGGGTGACCTTCAGGATACAAAGGTTCCTGAGTCACTTTACCCCCTCTAGTTGCAACTCTAACAACAAAGTCATTATTCTTACTATTCAATTCATTGAGCAAATCATTCTGAGCTTTAAGTACTTGTTCTACTTGAGTGGTAACCATAGAAGCATGTTTACTAATGAGTTTAAGTTCACCTTTAACTCTAGACATATAATCACACATTGTTCAATCATATAAGCATTGTGTTTCAGTTGTTTACCAAAATAAGTATTAAAATCTTCTTGATTAACCATAAATTTATCAAATCCTAACATTGGCTAGCAAACTTAGCAGGAGGGATATCAGCTTTGTCATATCTACGGAGAGAATTTACCTTTACTACTTGTGTCGGGTTATCAAGACCGTGTATTTCTTCAATAGGTGATGGATTAAGACCATGTATTTCTTCAACAGGAGGTAAATTCTTAACATCTTCAGCTTTAATACATTTTTCTTTCGTAGATTTCTTTGCCTCTTGCATATCTTCAGGACTGAGAAATAGAATACCCCTTTTCTTTGGAGTTGGCTTAGGAGTTGGTTCAGGAAGTGTCCAATTATTTTCATTAGTCAACATATTATTCAATAGCAATTCAGCTTGATCAACTATTCTTTCCCTGAAAACACAACCAGCACAACTATCCAGGTGGTCTCTGGAAGCATCGGTTAGTCCATTATAAAAGACATCAAGTATTTCATTTTTCTTGAGAGGATGATCAGGCAAAGCATTAAGTAATTGGAGAAGCCTCCCCCAAGTTTGTGGGAGACTCTCTTCTTCAATTTGCACAAAATTATATATTTCCCTTAAAGCAGCTTGTTTCTTATGAGCGGGGAAATATTTAGCAGAGAAGTAATAAATCATATCCTGGGGACTATGCACACAACCAGGATCAAGAGAATTAAACCATGTTTTAGCATCACCCTTTAATGAGAACGGAAATAATTTAAGGATATTTAATAGTAGCGGGTTTTCTCATCATTAGTGAACAGGGTGGCTATGTCATTTAATTTAGTAAGATGTGCCACAACAGTTTCAGATTCATAGCCATAGAAAGGATCAGATTCAACCAAAGTAATTATCTCAGTATCAATAGAGAAATCATAATCCTTATCAGTAATAAAGATAGGTGAAGTAGCATAAGCAGGATCATATTTCATTCTAGCATTCAGAGATTTTTCTTTCATCTTAGCTAATAATTTCTTAAGATCACTTCTATCATTGCAAGCAAGAAAGTCTCTAGCAGTTTCTTCATCCATAACATAACCTTCAGGCACAACCGGCAATTCATATCTAGGGGGAGAATCTTCATCATCACTTTCATCAATATTATCAGTTTCGATAATCTCATTCTCTCTAGCCCTAGCAAGTTGTTCATCAAGAAATTCACCAAGTGGCACAGTAGTATCAAGCATAGAAGTAGTTTCATCAGAAGTATCATGCATAGCAGAAGTGGCATCATCAATAACATGCGACATATCAGAATTAATAGCAGAAGCAGGTTTAGGTGTCGCAAGCTTACTCAAAATAGAAGGTGAATCAAGTGCAGAGCTAGATGGCAGTTCCTTACCTCCCCTCGTAGTTGAGGGATAAATTTTGGTTTTCTCGTCTTTCAAGTTCCTCATAGTGACCAGCAGATATAAATCCCAAGTGACTCAAAGAATAGAGCTATGCTCCTCGGCAATAGCGCCAGAAAATAGTCTTGATAACCCACAAGTATAGGGGATCGCAACAGTTTTCGAGGGTAGAGTATTCAACCCAAATTTATTGGTTCGACATAATGGGAGCCAAAGAATATTCTCAAGTATTCACAATTGAGTTGTCAATTCAACCACACCTGGATAACTTAGTATCTGCAGCAAGGTATTTAGTAGCAAAGTAATATGAAAGTAACGGTAACGGTGGCAAAAGTAACAGTGATAGTTTTGTAGTGATTGTAATAGTAGCAACGGAAAAGTAAATAAGCGAAGAACAAGATGTGAAAAGCTCATAGGCATTGGATCGGTGATGGAGAATTATGCCGGATGTGATTATTCATGCAACAGTTATAACATAGGGTGACACAGAACTAGCTCCAATTCATCAATGTAATGTAGGCATGTATTCCGAAAATAATCATATGTGCTTATGGAAAAGAACTTGCATGACATCTTTTGTCCTACCCTCCCATGGCAGTGGGGTCCTAATGGAAACAAAGGGATATTAAGGCCTCCTTTTAATAGAGTATCGGACCAAAGCATTAACACATAGTGAATACATGAACTCCTCAAACTATGGTCATCACCGGGAGTGGTCCCGATTATTGTCGCTTCGGGGTTGCCGGATCATAACACATAGTAGGTGACTATATACTTGCAAGATAGGATCAAGAACATATATTCATGAAAACATAATAGGTTCAGATCTGAAATCATGGCACTCGGGCCATAGTGACAAGCATTAAGCATAGCAAAGTCATAGCAACATCAATCTCAGAACATAGTGGATACTAGGGATCAAACCCTAACAAAACTAACTCAATTACATGATAAATCTCATCCAACCCATCACCGTCCAGCAAGCCTACGATGGAATTACTCACGCACGGCGGTGAGCATCATGAAATTGGTGATGGAGGATGGTTGATGATGACGATGGCGATGGATTCCCCTCTCCGGAGCCCCGAACGGACTCCAGATCAGCCCTCCCGAGAGAGATTAGGGCTTGGCGGCGGCTCCGTATCGTAATACGCGATGAATCATTCTCTCTAATTTTTTTTCTCCCCGAACGTGAATATATAGAGTTGGAGTTGAGGTCGGTGGAGCACCAGGGGGCCCACGAGGCAGGGGCGCGCCCCCCACCCTCGTGGACAGGGTGTGGGCCCCCTGGCCTTGATTCTTTCGCCAGTATTTTTTATTAATTCCAAAAATTATCTCCGTTGATTTTCAGGTCATTCATAGAACTTTTATTTCTGGACAAAAATAACACCATGGCAATTTTGCTGAAAACAACGTCAGTCCGGGTTAGTTCCATTCAAATCATGCAAGTTAGAGTCCAAAATAAGGGCAAAAGTGTTTGGAAAAGTAGATGCGTTGGAGACGTGTCATAGGTTCGTCATGGTCTAGTAACATGAATTCCAGAACAGGATTACCGTACCACTCTGGTGCGGAACGTGCTCTCGTTGACCTATGACGTTCGGTAGCAACTTTATCAGAAGTTTCATGATCATTATCATTAGCTTCCTCTCTAGTTGGTGTAGGCATCACAGGAACGGTTTTCTGTGATGAGCTACTTTCCAATTCGAGAGAAGGTACAATTACCTCATCAAGTTCTAGTTTCCTCCCACTCACTTATTTCGAGAGAAACTCCTTCACTAGAAAGGATCCAATCTTAGCAACAAAGATCTTGCCTTCTGATCTATGATACAAGGTGTACCCAACAGTTTCTTTTGGGTATCCTATGAAGACGCACTTCTTCGATTTGGGTTCGAGCTTATCAGGCTGAAGCTTTTTCACATAAGCATCGCAACCCCAAACTTTAAGAAATGACATCTTAGGTTTCTTGCCAAACCATAGTTCATACGGTGTCATCTCAAATTATTTAGATGGTGCCCTATTTAATGTGAATGCAGTTGTCTCTAATGCATAACCCCAAAACGATAGTGGTAAATTGGTAAGAGACATCATAGATCGCACCATATCTAACAAAGTACGGTTACGATGTTCGGACACACCATTACGTTGTGGTGTTCCAGGTGGTGTGAGTTGTGAAGGCCAAACTATTCCACATTGTTTTAAATGAAGGCCAAACTCGTAACTCAAATATTCGCCTCTGCGATCAGATCATACAAACTTTATTTTCTTGTTACGGTGATTCTCCACTTCACTCTGAAATTCTTTGAACTTTTCAAATGTTTCAGACTTGTGTTTCATCAAGTAGATATACCCATATCTGCTAAAATAACGATACCCGCCGCGAGCCTCAGCACTCATCGGACCGCATACATCGGTATGTATTATTTCCAATAAGCCAGTGGCTCGCTCCATTTGTCGGGATTCAAGAACGACACCTATGGGATCACAGGGAATCCCCACTACGGTTAAAGGGGCACGGGGATGTGTGAAGAGCGGGTCTAGAAGATCAACGTGGGGGAATTTTACCCAGGTTTGGGCCGCAAATGATGCATAATACCCTAGTCCTGCTTTGGTGTATATTTGGTGTTCTTGAGCTCTTGAACTAGCTGCGGTGCATGCCTAGCCCAACAAGTCTGAATCCTTCCTCAGTACACCTCGGGCCTCCTTTTATACGTCAAAGGGGTCGCCACAGTGGCACATAGGAGGTGAAAAGTATGTACAGCGTACAAGTTTATCACCTGGCACCGTAGGACAAACGCATTTAATGCGCTGCCAACGTGCCCTCTTGTTTTATCGGGGACGGAAAAGAAGTTCATCCCGTCTATCACCGCCTCGCCTCGCTTCGACGCGCGTCCAAGCTGATGAGGCATGCAGCGCCACGCTGTCTGGCTGGCTGCTGCGCTGGTGCGGTGGCAGGGTCTTCACGAAGATTTGCATGCCACCACGCAGGTGCTTGCCCGGTTGGCCTAGAAGCTGCAAGCTGCCACGTAGGTGTGCGCCTAGTTGGCTGGCTGGCTGCTGCGTTGGAACGGCCATGGGGCAGCGAAACCTTGGTAGGTGTGGGCCTGACTGCGCCCCTGCAGATGTCCCCGGCAAGGGTCTTGCCGGGATCTTGTGGGCGTCCCCGGCAAGGATCTTGCTGGGGGTCTTATGGGCGTCCCCGACAGATTTGTCTTCTGGTTCTCATCTAGTCTTGCAGGTCTTTGGCCTTAACAAAGATCTGCATGCCACCATGCAGATGCCTCCCGAGCCTTGGTTCCAATGTTGTCGATGGTGTTGGAACTCTCGGGCTCAAGGGGGGCGGTCTTGCTAGTGTTGGGTAAGTTGCCCCGGCAAGGCCCTTGCTGGGGCCACGTGGGCCGCCCCAGCAAGGCTCTTGACGGGGCAAGCCCGCCTTGTCCCTTTGCTCTTCGCGCCTCTGGCTTGAGCGTTGCTCTAGTAGTCTTCTTCTTTGCTTCCTCTGCCCCGCCAAGCGTGGCCGCAGGTGTGGATACAACTGCCCGTGCACAAGTAAAGGGGTACAGAAGGCCCCTACTTTTGTACATCGACAGGAGCCCCCGGGCCTGGGCCACACATAAGCGCGAAGCGTTGTTGGGCCAGGTCCAGAACGGTGTGTGGGCATGCGTGGCAGAGTTTTAACCGCGGTAACTCCGTCACCAGTTGCGCTTCCCCACGACCCGCATTGAGTGCGTGACGTGGGGGTCGTGTGGGGAATGACCGCAGCATGCTTGCGTCATCCCATGGTGAATAGTAAAGAGGCGGCCCGCGTCTTCCCCATAAGAAAAGGAGAAACTGTAGGGCCGCTGTTCATTTATCTTCCTCGCCTCTCTCAACCTTGGAACTTTCTTTCCATGTTTCCCACCAAGCCCGTCTTTTTCGCCACGTACGCTGCATGCATGGCACGGGGTAGGTGACGGACGCGCGGGATATGGGAAGGCACGCCATGGCCGATACACATGCGCCTTTGATTGGCACGAGGAGGGCGGTCGATGACCTCGCTCGTCACCAACTTAATGAGCCAGACTTGAAAGGGCTCTTCACAGGTGTAGAGCTAGTCTTCAGCCTTCCCTGCTTGGCTATAAAGAGGGAACTCGGGAGGAGGAGGAGGAGGAGAGGTATCCTCTCGTGCCTTCCCTTCATCCCCATTCTCCATCCACTGCCATGCCTAGAGGGCGTGGTCGTGGCCGTCCCTCTACGGAGGCGACTAGGTCCTCTCCCGCTAGAGAGCCACGGCGGTTAAGGAAGGCCAGACGCCCAAGGCGAAGGCCATGCGCGAGGCGGAGGCACCGGACAGGGCCGCGGTCGGCGAGGCGGTCAAGGCAGAGGTGGGCGCGGAAGGGGAACACCCGCGTCGTCACCATCTCTGCCACCATCTCCTCCTGCTTCGTCGAGCGGCCATGTCGGGGACACGGTGCTGGAGTTCATCCTGCAGTTGCGTGAGCCGCCGCGTAGCTGCCTTCGCCTCCCCAAGGCGTTCGCGAGGGTGTTGGAGATCGACCAGCTGCCGAGGCTGAGGCTTCACATGAAGGGGTGTTGCAATGGCGACATGTGGGTGAATACAAGGTTCCCCGTCCCTCGTGTGATGCTCCTTCGTCGGGGTTGGAAAACCTTCGCATGTGCCCATTGCTTGATGAAGGGGCACATTCTCTACTTCAAGTTAGTGGAGAGCGACCTGCTCTCCGCCAAGGTCTTCGGGCGCTCGGGACACAGGTTAGGGTGTTGTGCGGAGAGCTCGACCGACGAGGAGAGCTCCTCCTCGAGCGACGGTGGCGAGGAGGGGACCGGTGGGGAGGACGACGGGGACGGGTCCAACTAGACATCGGACGCCCCGTCCCTAAGCAACGCCGGCAGCAGCACCATCTGAACCTGGCCTTCTCCCCGACAGAGTGATTTGTCAGGGAGGGTTAGCTCTTGGCGGCGAATCCTTGAGCCAGCTCCTTGAACTTCTCGGGGCCGTTGCTTCTGGCGGCTGGTGCTGGAGGGCCGGAGAAGACGAAGAAGGCGTGTGGCAGGCCGTCAAGTCAGAGTACGATGGCATCGACGCCTTCGTCGCGTATTGGCGGCCCGCTGCCTCATCTTCCAGCTTCTTCCCCAGCACCATCATCACCAGCCTTCTTCTGGGCGGCCACCGGAACATTCTCTTGGTGTCTTCTGTTGCTCGTACCTCACCTAGGCACTCTTTTTGCCCTCTTGCTATCCCGATCTGCTTCCTGAGGAGAGGGACAAGAAAGGGATTACGGGCATCTTATATTTTTTTAGATCTCAAGCCTACGGGCACTTGTCAAATTTAGACTTTGTAACCCCTTGCTCATGTTTATATTTCGTATGAATTATACTTGTTTAATCAAAGTATGAATGAAAAAGGGTGTTTGCCAGGTTCTTTTGTGTGTGAGCGAGGCACACACTAAGGAGCGAGTCCTTGTTATTTTCAACAAACAACGTCGCCCGGCAACAAACCTTGCCATCCTCCCGCTTTATACCACGATTATACCCACGCCCTTGGCGGGAGCATGGGTAAAGCAGGATCGGGCCCTTCGCTTGTTTCCCTTCCACTGCAACTACAACCAAATTCCGGCCTGAAAGGGATTTCAGGTATAGGAAGGAGGGAGCATGGTGACATAGGAATAAACTAAGTTTCATACGCTCAAGTTTCATGCGGAAACGCATAGCGGGGGAGAGAAAACTTATCTAAATTTGCAGCCCCCCGGCAACCTCGGCTTGCCGGGGTCGGGGGTGTCGATCCGCCTTCTTTCCTCCAAACGGCTCTGCAGAAGCGCCTGTGCAGCCTGTGAACCAAGAATGGACTGGAAGAGACAGAAAGACATGCACTCGACCTCTATGCTAGGTGTTAGTTTCCGCCAAGCACTATCAGCCCTACCATAGAGGGAGACCCAACCTAGCATGCATGCTAATTCTAGGGCGCCATCTCTTCATTTCTTTATCTGACGCTCATGGTCTGCGCCTGGCTTTGTACAAAGGGTTACAAGCCTTGCCGGCAAGGCTTGTACAAAAGGTGGTCTGCCGGGAGGCCCGGCAGCTGCGCCTTATGGGTAAAACTTGCGAAGATGTTCGATGTTCCAGGAGTTTCTCACTGGAATTCCATCTTCAATCTCCACGCGGACTGCGTCGGGACTGGTGACTCGTATTACCCGATAAGGGCCTTCCCACTTTGGGGTCAACTTGTTGGAATTCTTGGCGGATTGAACTCGCCGAAGAACAAGGTTGCCTTCCTCAAGGTTTCGGGTATGAACCTTGCGGCTATGGTAGCGGCACAAGGCTTGCTGGTAGCAAGCAGCTCGCACAACAGCCCGAAGACGATCTTCCTCAAGGTGCGTCGCATCATCGTGGCGCAACTTCTCTTGCTCAAGCTCATCATAAGCGAGCACTCGAGGTGACCCGTATATGAGTTCTGTGGGGAGAACTGCTTCTGCCCCGTATACCAGGGCAAAGGGTGTCTGGCCAGTGTCTCGATTTGGCGTCGTTCTGATCGAACAAAGAACCTTGGCAACTTATCAACCCAGCGCCTTCCGCACTTGCGTAGCCTGTCAAAAGTTCTGGTCTTGAGGCCTCGTAACACCTCTGTGTTTGCCCTCTCAGCCTAGCCGTTGCTTATGGGATGAGCAACGGAAGCAAAACAAACCTTGCTGCTGAGGTCTTGGATATACTGCATAAAGGTGCGGCTCGTGAACTGCGTGCCATTGTCGGTGATGACTCTGTTCGGCACACCAAAATGGCAGACTAGCCCCTTGAAGAACTTGACGGCTGATTGTGTTGTCACCTTTCTCACTGGTTCTACTTCCGGCCACTTTGTGAACTTGTCGATCATGACATACAAGTACTCAAAGCCCCCAATAGCACGGGGAAAGGGGCCCAGTATGACGAACCCCCAGACGGAAAATGGCCAGGAAAGAGGGATTGTCTGAAGAGCTTGTGCTGGTTGATGAAGCTTCTTTGAATGGGACTGGCATGCTTCATACTTGGTTACTAGTGCAGCTGCATCCTAGAGGGCGGTGGGCCAGAAGAAACCTTCCTGGAACGCCGGCAAGGGCTCTTGACCCTATGTGGGAGCCACACATGCCCCCATGTATCTCTGCCAACAGCTCCAGTCCGTCCTCCCGAGGAATGCACTTCAATTTCACATCGTTCGGTCTCCTTATGTATAGGGCATCATCCACAAACTGGTACATGCTGGACCGACGGGCTACTTTCTCTGCTTCTTCCTATTCCTTAGGGAGTTCCCCTGTTTGATCTTTCCTTGTATGTACACACCCTACGCCTAGTTGGATAGGTTTGCTGGTGCGTAAACCCATGCTATGGCGCTAAATAGGATGGATCCTTAGCAGACTGTCAGGGGGCGCTTGCTGCCGGGCAAGCCACCTTGCAGCCGCTTGAACTATTGAGCGGACTCGAAACAGAACAAGGGCATTGCCAATAGCGGAAGGGTTCCATTGCGTACATGTTTTCCGTATAACGGGCAAGATTTTTCGAGGAGAATAACATAATAAAAAGAAGAAATTGCTCAAGGTTTTGCGTGACTTAGCTTCTCCGTCGCCGCACGGAGGGTTGTTGCGGCTGTGGACAGCACCGCCTTGCCTAGCTGATGGCACCAGAGTGTGGCTAATCAACGTCGCCTTCTTCTCTCGAGCCATTGCGACGAAGAAATCGATGAGCTAACTTTTAAACCAGATTTTTCACAGCTTGCGCCCCCTACCTGGCGCGCCAAAGATGTCGGGGTTCAAGAACGACACCTATGGGATCACAGGGAATCCCTACTACAATTAGCGGGGTGCGGGGCTATGCAAAGAGCGGGTCTAGAAGATCAACACAGGGAAATTTTACCCAGGTTCGGGCCGCAAACGATGTGTAATACGCTAGTCCTGCTTTGGTGTATATTTGGTGTTCTTGAGCTCTTGAACTAGCTGCGGTGCATGCCTATTCCAAAAAGTCTGAATCCTTCCTCAGTATGCCTCGAACCTCCTTTCATACATCAAAGGGGTCGCCATAGTGGCACACAAGAGGTGGAAAGTATGTACAGTGTACAAGTTTATCACCTGGCACCGTAGGACAAACGCATTTAATGCGCTGCTAACGTGCCCTCTTGCTTTATCGGGGACGGCAAAGAAGCTCGTCCCGTCTGTCGCCGCCTCGCCTCACTTCGACGCGCGTCCAAGGTGACGAGGCATGCATCGCCACGCTGGCTGGTTGGTTGCTGCGCTGCTGCGGTGGCAGGGTCTTCACGAAGATTTACATGCCACCACGCAGGTGCTTGTCTGGTTGGCCTAGAAGCTGCACACTGCCACTTAGGTGTGCGCCTAGTTGGCAGGCTGGCTGCTGCGTTGGAACGGCCATGGGGCTGCGAAACCTTGGCAAGCGTGGGCCTGACTACGGCCTTGCAGATGTCCCCGGCAAGAGTCTTGCTGGGGTCTTGTGGGCGTCATCGGCAAGGATCTTGCCGGGGGTCTCGTGGGCATCCCCGGCAGGGATCTTGCCGGGGGCTTTTGTCTCCGGTTCTCATCTAGTCTTGCAAGCCTCTGGTCTTCACAAAGATCTGCATGCCACCACGCAGGCGCCTCCCGAGCCTTGGTTCCAATGTTGTCGATGATGTCGGAACTCTCAGGCTCAAGGGGGGCGGTCTTGCTAGTGTTGGGTAAGTTGCCCCGGCAAGGCCCTTGCCGGGGCCACGTGGGCTGCCCCGTCAAGGCTCTTGCCGGGGCAAGCCCGCCTTGTCCCTTTGATCTTCGCGCCTCTGGCTTGAGCGCTGCTCTAGTAGTCTTGTTCTTTGCTTCCTCTGCCCCGCCAAGCGTAGCCGCAGGTGTGGCTACAACTGCCCGTGCACAAGTAAAGGGGTATAGAAGGCCCCTACATTTGCAAGTGATTCCAAAAGTCCATCCACAAATATGACCTAAACGGCAGTGCCACAAATATGTTGCACTATCATTATCAACTTCGCATCTTTTGGCATCAATATTATGAATATGTGTATCACCACGATCGAGATTCAACAAAAATAGACCACTCTTCAAGGGTGCATGACCATAAAAGATATTAATCATATAAATAGAACAACCATTATTCTCTGATTTAAATGAATAACCGTCTCGCATTAAACAAGATCCAGATATAATGTTCATGCTCAACGCTGGCACCAAATAACAATTATCCGGCTCTAAAACTAATCCTGAAGGTAGATGTAGAGGTAGCATGTCGAGGGCGATCACATCGACCTTCGAACCATTCCCGACGTGAATCGTCACCTCTTCCTTAGCCAATCTTCGTTTAATCCGTAGCCCCTATTTCGAGTTACAAATATGAGCAACAAACGGTATCAAATACCCAGGCACTACTACGAGCATTACTAAGGTACGCATCAATAACATGTATATCAAATATACCTTTGTTCACTTTGCCATCCTACTTATCCGCCAAATAATTGGGGCAGTTCTGCTTCTAGTGAACAGTCCCTTTGAAGTAGAAGCACTCAGTTTCACGCTTGGGTCCAGACTTGGGCTTCTTCCCGAGAGTGGCAACTTGGTTGCCATTCTTCTTGAAGTTCCCCTTCTTTCCCTTGCCCTTTTTCTTAAAACCAGTGGTCTTGTTAACCATCAGCACTTGATGTTGCTTCTTGATTTCTACCTCTGTAGCTTTGAGCATTGCGAAGAACTCGGGAATTTTCTTATCCATCCCTTGCATATTGTAGTTCATCATGAAGCCTTTGTAGCTTGGTGGCAGTGATTGAAGAACTCTGTCAATAACACTAGCATCTGGAAGATTAACTCCCAACTGAGTCAAGCGATTATGATATCCGGACATTCTGAGTATGTGTTCACTAAAAGAACTGTTCTCCTCCATCTTGCAGCTATAGAACTTGTTGGAGATTTCATATCTCTCAACTCGGGCATTTTCTTGAAATATTAACTTCAACTCCTCGAACATCTCATATGGTCCATGACGTTCGAAACGTCTTTGAAGTCCCGATTCTAAGCCGTAAATCACGGCACACTGAACTATCGAGTAGTCATCAGATCGAGCTTGCCAGACGTTCATAACATCTGCATCTGCTCCTGCAGCAGGCCTTTCACCTAGCGGTGCATACAAGACATAATTCTTCTGTGCAGCAATGAGGATAATCCTCAAGTTACGGACCCAGTCCGTGTAGTTGCTACCATCATCTTTCAACTTAGGTTTCTCTAGGAACGCATTAAAATTCAAGGGAACGGTACACGGGCCATTGATCTACAACATAGATATGTAAAAACTATCAGGACTAAGTTCGTGATAAATTAAGTTCAATTAATCATATTACTTAAGAACTCCCACTTAGGTTGACATCCCTTGATTCATCTAAATGGTTACGTGATCCAAATCAACTAAACCATGTCCGGTCATCACGTGAGATGGAGTAGTCTTCAATGGTGAACATCTCTATGTTGATCATATCTACTATATGATTCACGTTCGACCTTCTGGTCTCCAGTGTTCCAAGGCCATGTCTGTACATGCTAGGCTCGTCAAGTTTAACCCGAGTATTCCGCATGTGCAAAACTGTCTTGCACCCGTTGTATATGAATGTAGAGCTTATCACACCCGATCATCACATGGTGTCTCAGCACGACGAACTGTCGCAACGGTGCATACTCAGTGAGAACACTTATACCTTGAAATTTTAGTGAAGGATCGTCTTATAATGCTACAGCCATACTAAGAAAAATAAGATGCATAAAAGATAAACATCACATGCAATCAAAATATGTGACATGATATGGCCATCATCATCTTGTGTGTTTGATCTCCGTATCCAAAGCACCGTCATGATCTCCATCATCACCAGCTTGACACCTTGATCTCCATCGTAGCGTCGTGGTCGTCATGCCAACTATTGCTTCTACAACTATCGCTAATGCATAGTGATAAAGTAAAGCAATTACATGGTGTTTGCATTTCATACAATAAAGTGACAACCATAAGGCTCCTGCAAGTTGCCAATAACTTTTACAAAACATGACCATCTCATACAATAACGTATATCACATCATGTCTAGACCATATCACATCACAACATGCCCCTGCAAAAACAAGTTAGACGTCCTCTACTTTGTTGTTGCAAGTTTTACGTGGCTGCTACGAGCTTCTAGCAAGAACCGTTCTTACCTACGCATCAAAACCACAACGGTGGTTTATCAAGTTTGCTGTTTAAACCTTCAACAAGGACCGGCCGCAGTCAAATTCGATTCAACTAAAGTTGGAGAAACAGACACCCGCCAGCCACTTTTATGCAAAACTAGTTGCATGTCTGTCGGTGGAACCGGTCTCATGAATGTGGTCATGTAAGGTTGGTCCAGGCCGCTTCACCCAACAATATTGCCGAATCAAAATAAGACATTGGTGGTAAACATTATGACGATCACCGCCCACAACTCTTTGTGTTCTACTCATGCATATCATCTACGCATAGACCTGGCTCGGATGCCACTATTGGGAAACGTAGCATGCAATTTCAAAAAAATTACTACTCTCATGCAATATCTATCTAGGAGATGCATAGCAACGAGAGGGGGAGAGTGTGTCTACGTGCCCTTATAGACTGAAAGCGGAAGCGTTTGACAACGCGGTTGATGTAGTCGAACTTCTTCCCGTTCCGACCGATCAAGCACCAAACGTATGACACCTCCGAGTTTTGCACACGTTCAGCTCGATGACGTCCCTCGAACTCTTGATCCAGCAAAGTGTCGAGGGAGAGTTCCGTCAGCATGGCGTTGTGGTGACGGTGATGGTGAAGTAATCCGCGTAGGGCTTCGCCTAAGCACTACGAAGATATGACCGGAGGTGTAATCTGTGGAGGGAGGCGCCGCACACGGCTAACAGATGTTGTTGTGTGTTCTAGGCGCCTCCCCCTCATATATATAGGTGGGAGGGAGAGGGAGCAGCCAAGGGGAGCCCAAGTAGGAGGAATCCTACTTGGGGCCCTACTCCTATTCGCCCCCCCCCCCCCTTACCATATTTCTCGGAGGGGGAAGGAAGGAGGAGGGAGGAGGGAAGGAAGGGGGAGGCCGAATCCCTCCCCTTCCTTTCTCTCTTCCCCTCTTTCCTTCCCCTCCAGGTTCGGCCTATATGGGGGTCGCAGCAGCCCATGCTAGCTGCTGCGTTTCCCCTCTTGGCCCATTAGGCCCATATCTTCGACGGGGGTGCCGGAACCCCTTTCCGGTGACCTGATATGTACTCGGTACCCCCAAAACACTTCCGGTGTCCGAATAGCATCGTCCTATATATCAATCTTTACCTCTTGACCATTTCGAGAATCCTCATCATGTCCGTGATCTCATCCGGGACTCCGAACAACATTCGGTCACCAAATCACATAATTCATATAATACAAAATTGTCATCGGACGTTAGGCGTGCGGACCCTACGGGTTCGAGAACTATGTAGACAAGACCGAGACACTTCTCCGGTCAATAATCAATAGCGGAACCTGGATGCTCATATTGGTTCCCACATATTCTACAAAGATCTTTATCGGTCGTACCGTAATGACAACATGCGTTATTCCCTTTGTCATCGGTATGTTACTTGCCCGATATTCGATCGTCGGTATCTTCATGCCTAGTTCAATCTCGTTACCCGCAAGTCTCTTTAACCGTTCTATAATACATCATCCCGCAACTAACTCATTACTCACATTGCTTGCAAGGCTTATTATGATGTGCATTATCGAGAGGGCCCAGATATACCTCTCCGATACTCAGAGTGGCAAATCCTAATCTCGATCTATGCCAACCCAACAAACACCTTCGGAGATACCTATAGAGCATCTTTATAATCACCTAGTTACGTTGTGATGTCTGATAGCACACAAGGTATTCCTTCGATATCCAGGAGTTGCATAATCTCATAGTCAAAGGAATATGTATATGGCATGAAGAAATCAATAGCAATAAAACTTAACGATCATTATGCTAAGCTAATGGATGGGTCTTGTCCATCACATTAATGATGTGATCCCGTTCATCAAATGACAACACATGTCTATGGTTAGGAAACTTAACCATGTTTGATTAATGAGCTAGTCTAGTAGAGGCTTACCAGGGACACGGTGTTTTGTCTATGTATCCACACATGTATCAAGTTTCCGATTAATACAATTCTAGCTGAATAATAAACATTTATCATGATATAAGGAAATATAAAATAACAACTTTATTATTGCCTCTAGGGCATATTTCATTCAGGCAGCTCCAGTGCCCAAAGTGGCATTACTACCACGGCGAACCCCAACTCCGCCAGTTAGTACACCTATTCCTATGGAGGAAGCACAAAGCCATTCGTAGTTTAGCATCTATCGCATTTGATATTGTTAAATCCTATGTGCGCATCTTCCCATCATGGAAATATTATTCTGAAAATGAAGGAAAATGCTAGTTGCAGGTGTTTGTCCAGGAGTTATGTGTAAGTAATGTTATTCACGGCAATTACTTTGCTTTGTCCCATACACTCTACCTCCATGATGGTTATAATACATCCAATTTTCCCTTTTTTTCTCTATAGAGAAGGACCTGTTTGGAAACTCAGGATGAGGTAACCTGTGCTAATACCTCTGCTATCCTCAAGAACGCTTGGTGGCAGTATCTGAATTATCTGAAGAAAACTTACTTCACTGGCAAAGAAACTCATCAAATTCCCTTATGTTCTCCTGAGACACATTTACTGGACGAAGAGTGGGAACGCCTTGTTCTGTACTGGTCCCAAACCAAGAATGTGGTAAGGTCTATGAGCTCATTTTTTATTTTTAAGTACTATATTCTTGCGTCTTACTGTACTTTGTTCATGTAGAACAAGTGCTTAAACCTGAAGAACAATTGTTCTCATTTAAGATTCCATTGCTATCATGCATACTGATTTGCCCTTGTATCACTGTATTTACTCATACAAACTTATTTTTAAATTCAAGGATCCAATCGAAACTCCAATGGCACAACATGCATGTTTATGCATGTTTCTTTAACAGGTTTGCTCTTATAAATAGCTCTGTTAATTTCAATTTCAATTGTGTATAAAGTTGACTTCTCATATCATGCACATTACTAGCATCACAACAGAGCCAATAGTGTTGTTATACATGTAGACCCGTGGTACCCATCTGAAATCTTGTTGTGCAGTGTAGTTTCCCATGCTTTTGTATTCTTTCAGTGTTGCTCTGTCTTCAACTTATATGATTTGAACCGTGTCTCTATTTTGATTTGGAAAGACAATGCAGTGACATAGGACATAGATGTATGTTTGTTTGATGCTTTTATTATGTATTACTTGGCAATAGAAGACTTGGTAGTTTAATCCTGTCCACCTTACTAATGAACTGGTTCACCGAAATGAGTTTCATATACTAGTACATGCTAACCTGTTATGTGTCTGCTTGTTTCTTCTTTTAGAATGCTGACAGAATACTGGGGAAGAGTGCCTTATTAAGCAATGGTAAAAGAAGTAATGCATATAAGGTTCAGGATAGTGAGACATCCTTGTTGGTCGCCAACAAAGCTGATAAAACAGCTAAGGAAAACTATCTTGAATACAGTGAGACAACCCCAAAGTCATGTCTTGGTTTGGTGTTCGAGTTACTGGCCACTACCGCTGGCACAAGCTATTCAAACTCACTGTCTGAATTAGTTCGGTTTCTTGAGTCTCAACTACAAGGTGAAAGACGTCGATCAGCTATGCCGCGACAAGAAGCCGAAGGACTGCGGAAGTCCCTGGAGCATTCAGGTGCATACTTTCTAGTACAATAGCAAGCGTTGGAGGATTTTAGCGCCAAACAGGACAAAGCTAATAAGATTGCTAAGCTTATTGCCAGCATGGTGGATACCCAGGATAACGTTTCTTGAGCTCTTCTGAAGTTGTTTCAGTTATGGACTTGTTTTGTTGTCGCGTTTATTTGCACTGGTGGCCAATTTAGACGGACAATGTATGTAATATGTTGCTTTGTTTCCTATATTTGCACTGGTGGCGAACTTTGATGCCCAGTGGATGTAATATGTGTAATAGCCGTAATAGCCTAGCGTTAGTTTCTTGCTTATTTATTTCCTTATTGTCTTGTTTAGTTATTTGCTTGTAGTCACTATAGTTCTTTTTCCGTGTTTTTCTAGTGGCCACAATAACCTATTTTTATAACTAGGCCACAATAACCATGGCAACACACGAACTGTTGTAACCATGGTCCTGCTACCTGCTGTAGCGACCATGGCCCTCCACGGGCTGTACAACCCACGGGCCTTCTACAGGCCATAGGATCCATGGGTCTTCTACGGGCCGTATCATCTATGGGCCTTCTATGAGTCATATAATCTTTTCGCCAAACATGGGTCGTACTATTTGTGGACCAATAACAGTCCAAAAAATGGCCCGTGAACAGGCTAGAGTGGAAATTGTCTGTTTTATGGCCCGACCATAACGGGCCGTTAATAGGCCGTATTTGATGACGCTATGACGACAGCCCAGCGGGTTAACGGGCCACAAACAGGCCGATTGTAACCACGGGCTGAATTTGGCCCACGAGCGGAATAGGCCAGTAATGGACCGTAAGTAATCGAATTCTGGAAATGAGCCCAAGAATAGATGGGCCCTTAGAAGGCCAAAAGTTAACACGGGCGGGAAGCAGCCAACGGAATAATGGGTTGTTAATGGGTATAAAGCGATATACTATTCATTACGGGCCAGTTTCACCACAGCTTGTTAATGGGCCAAGAGTTACAAAGGGCCTCATATGGGCTGAAATACGTCACGGGTCATACATGGAACAGAAGTTACAATGGGTTGGAATCATATTGGACAGCCCAGATGACACTAGTGGGCCTAATTCAGATAGGCAGTAATGGGTTGTGACTTAGCGGGCTGTAAATGGGCTATATGCGAACATGCCCTTAACAGGCTTTCCGTGGGTCGGCCTGCTCCCTTTTGACCAAGTCAAACGGGCCAGCCTTTTCACCGTAATGGGCCTCTGTTGGGTCGTGCCACATGTCAATGTATCGTAGGCACCTTCGGTCCAATGAGTGGATGACATCTGTCCCAACGGTGAGCCGACACGTGGTTCCTCTGTCCATTCAGAATTTTACACATGGAAAATCCCCATTGGTCCGGGCTGTTAACGGGTTATCGGATCCAAACCGGAACCCGTTAGCTTAACGGCGACCCGTTACAGTGGATGCCACGCATCGGTTACCCTTGACGAAAGCAATTCTATGACGCGCGATTTATTCGTAATGTCATGGAGCACTTCTACGACAGCACATGTATGACTATCTTGATTCTGTGATAAAATTGTCATGGATGTACATGCATGACAGAAAACATGACCTACTGTGACAAACACGTATCATCATGGAAGTGTATTTTTTTGTAGTGTAACTCTTGGTCGTAACGTTGACAGGAAGGGTGTACCTCCCAAAATTACATTTATCTCTGCTTTTAAAACTCCGAGCTCTAGCACCGCTGCAAATCCCTGCTTCCCTCTGCGAAGGGACTATCTATTTAATTTTATGTTGAGTCATCACCTTCTCAAATAAGCGCCAGATCTGAGAGCAGTATTGTCATCCTCATGCATTGTGTATAGTTAATGTTGGATGCATCATGACTGGATCTTTTCTACCATGATTACAATATTGTTGGAAATATGCCCTAGAGGCAATAATAAAAGCATTATTATTATATTTCCTTGTTCATGATAATTGTCTTTATTCGTGCTATAATTGTGTTATCCGGAAATCGTAATACATGTGTGAATAACAGACAACAACATGTCCCTAGTAAGCCTCTAGTTGAATAGCTCGTTGATCGATAGATAGTCATGGTTTCCTGACTATGGACATTGGATGTCATTGATAACAAGATCACATCATTAGGAGAATGATGTGATGGACGAGACCGAATCCTAAACATAGCATAAGATCGCATAGTTCGTTTGCTAGAGTTTTCCAATGTCAAGTATCTTTTCCTTAGACCATGAGATCATGTAACTCCCGGACACCGTAGGAGTGCTTTGGGTGTACCAAACGTCACACCGTAACTGGGTGACTATAAAGGTATACTACGGGTATCTTCGAAAGTGTCTGTTGGTTTGACACGGATCGAGACTGGGATTTGTCACTCCGCTTGACGGAGAGGTATCACCGGGCCCACTCAGTAATGCATCATCATAATGAGCTCAATGTGATCAAAGTGTTTGATCACGGGATCATGCATTACGGTACGAGTAAAGTGACTTGCCGGTAACGAGATTGAACGAGGTATTGGGATACCGACGATCGAATCTCGGGCAAGTAAAATACCGATTGACAAAGGGAATCGTATACGGGATTAATTGAATCCTCGACATCGTGGTTCATCCGATGAGATCATCGTGGAGCATGTGGGAGCCAACATGGGTATCCAGATCCCGCTGTTGGTTATTGCCCGAGAGCCGTCTCGGTCATGTCTGCATGTCTCCCGAACCCGTAGGGTCTACACACTTAAGGTTCGGTGACGCTAGGGTTGTGAAGATATGTATATGCAGTAACCCGAATGTTGTTCGGAGTCCCGGATGAGATCCCGGACGTCACGAGGAGTTTCGGAATGGTCCGGAGGTAAAGAATTATATATAGAAAGTGCTGTTTTGGCCATCGGGACAAGTTTCGGGGTTATCGGTATTGTACCGGGACCATCGGAGGGTCCCGAGGGGTCCACCGGGTGGGGCCACCTGCCTCGGGGGGCCACATGGGCTCTAGGGGTGCGCCTTGGCCTACATGGGCCAAGGGGAACCAGCCCCTAGAGGCCCATGCGCCTAAAGGGGGGGGAACCCTAAAAGGGGGGCGCCCCCTTGCTTGGGGGGCAAGCCCCACCCTTGGCCGCCGCCCCCCTAGGAGATTGCATCTCCTAGGGCCGGCGCCCCCCCTAGGGGGCTATATAAAGGGGGGGAGGGGAGGGGGGCAGCGCACCCTTGCTCCTGGCGCCTCCCTCTCCCTCTCCAACATCTCCTCCTCCTCCGTAGAGCTCGGCGAAGCCCTGCCGAAGTACTGCAGCTCCACCATCACCACGCCGTCGTGCTGCTGCTGGAGCCATCTTCCCCAACCTCTCCTTTGCCTTGCTGGATCAAGAAGAAGGAGACGTTACGCTGACCGTACGTGTGTTGAACGCGGAGGTGCCGTCCTTTCGGTGCTAGGATCTCCGGTGATTTGGATCACGTCGTGTACGACTACCTCATCCCCATTCGTTGAACGCTTCCGCTCGCGATCTACAAAGTGGTATGTAGATGCAATCTCTCTCCCATGACTCGTTGCTTAGATGAACTCATAGATGGATCTTGGTGAAACCGTAGGAAAATTTTTAATTTTCTGCAACGTTCCCCAACAGTGGCATCATGAGCTAGGTCTATGCGTAGTTCTCTATTGCACGAGTAGAACACAATTTGTTGTGGGCGTAGATGTTGTCAACTTTTCTTGCCGCTACTAGTCTTATCTTGCTTCAGCGGTATTGTGGGATGAAGCGGCCCGGACCAACCTTACACGTACGCTTACGTGAGACCGGTTCCACCGACTAACATGCACTAGTTGCATAAGGTGGCTGGCGGGTGTCTGTCTCTCCCACTTTAGTTGGAGCGGATTCGATGAAAAGGGTCCTTATGAAGGGTAAATAGAAGTTGACAAATCACGTTGTGGCTTTCACGTAGGTAAGAAAACGTTCTTGCTAGAACCCTAATTCAGCCACGTAAAACTTGCAACAACAATTAGAGGACGTCTAACTTGTTTTTGCAGCAAGTGCTTTGTGATATGATATGGCCAAAGTTGTGATGAATGATGAATGATCTATATGTGATGTATGAGATGTTCATGCTATTGTAATAGGAATCACGACTTGCATGTCGATGAGTATGACAACCGGCAGGAGCCATAGGAGTTGTCTTTATTTTTGTATGACCTGCGTGTCATTGAGAAACGCCATGTAAATTACTTTACTTTATTGCTAAACGCGTTAGCCATAGTAGTAGAAGTAATAGTTGGCGAGCAACTTCATGGAGACACGATGATGGAGATCATGATGATGGAGATCATGGTGTCAAGCCGGTGACAAGATGATCATGGAGCCCCAAGATGGAGATCAAAGGAGCTATGTGATATTGGCCATATCATGTCACGTTTATTATTTGATTGCATGTGATGTTTATCATGTTTTGCATCTTGTTTACTTAGAACGACGGTAGTAAATAAGATGATCCCTCATAATAATTTCAAGAAGTGTTCCCCCTAACTGTGCACCGTTGCGACAGTTCGTTGTTTCGAAGCACCACGTGATGATCGGGTGTGATAGATTCTAACGTTCACATACAACGGGTGTAAGACAGATTTACACATGCAAACACTTAGGTTGACTTGACGAGCCTAGCATGTACAGACATGGCCTCGGAACACAGAAGACCGAAAGGTCGAGCATGAGTCGTATAGAAGATACAATCAACATGAAGATGTTCACCGATGTTGACTAGTCCGTCTCACGTGATGGTCGGACACGGCCTAGTTGACTCGGATCATGTAATACTTAGATAACTAGAAGAGGGATGTCTATCTAAGTGGGAGTTCATTAAATAATTTGATTAAATGAACTTTATTATCATGAACTTAGTCTAAAATATTTACAATATGTCTTGTAGATCAAATGGCCAACGTAGTCCTCAACTTCAACGCGTTCCTAGAGAAAACCAAGCTGAAAGACGATGGCAGCAACTATACGGACTGGGTCCGGAACCTGAGGATCATCCTCATAGCTGCCAAGAAAGATTATGTCCTACAAGCACCGCTAGGTGACGCACCTGTTCTCCCTGCAGAACAAGACATTATGAACGCTTGGCAGTCACGTTCCGATGATTACTCCCTCGTTCAGTACGGCATGCTTTACAGCTTAGAGCCGGGGCTCCAAAAGCGTTTTGAGAGACATGGAGCATATGAGATGTTCAAAGAGCTGAAAATGGTTTTCCAAGCTCATGCCCGGGTCGAGAGATATGAAGTCTCCGACAAATTCTTTAGCTGTAAGATGGAGGAAAATAGCTCTGTCAGTGAACACATACTCAAGATGTCTGGGTTGCACAACCGCTTGAGTCAACTGGAAGTTAATCTCCCGGATGAAGCGGTCATTGACAGAATCCTCCAGTCGCTTCCACCTAGCTACAAGAGCTTTGTGATGAACTACAATATGCAGGGGATGGTAAAGACCATTCCTGAGGTATATGCTATGCTGAAATCAGCAGAGGTAGAAATCAAGAAGGAGCATCAAGTGTTGATGGTGAATAAAACCACTAAGTTCAAGAAGGGCAAGGGTAAGAAGAACTTCAAGAAGGACGGCAAGGAAGTTGCCGCGCCCGTTAAGCAAGTTGCCGGGAAGAAGCCAAAGAATGGACCCAAGCCCGAGACTGAGTGTTTTTATTGCAAGGGAAGTGGTCACTGGAAGCGGAATTGCCCCAAATACTTAGCGGACAAGAAGGCCGGCAAAACAAAAGGTATATGTGATATACATGTAATTGATGTGTACCTTACCAGTACTCATAGTAGCTCTTGGGTATTTGATACCGGTGCAGTTGCTCACATTTGTAACTCAAAGCAGGAGCTGCAGAATAAGCGAAGACTGGCGAAGGATGAGGTGACGATGCGCGTCGGGAATGGTTCCAAGGTCGATGTGATCGCCGTCGGCACGCTGCCTCTACATTTACCTACGGGATTAGTTTTAAACCTCAATAATTGTTATTTAGTGCCAAGTTTGAGCATGAACATTGTGTCTGGATCTCGTTTAATTCGAGATGGCTACTCATTTAAATCCGAGAATAATGGTTGTTCTATTTATATGAGAGATATGTTTTATGGTCATGCTCCGATGGTTAATGGTTTATTCTTAATGAATCTCGTACGTGATGTTACACATATTCATAGTGTGAATACCAAAAGAGTTAAAGTTGATAACAATAGTCCCACATATTTGTGGCACTGCCGCCTTGGTCACATAGGTGTCAAACGCATGAAGAAGCTCCATGCAGATGGACTTTTAGAGTCTCTTGATTATGAATCATTTGACACGTGCGAACCATGCCTCATGGGTAAAATGACCAAGACTCCATTCTCAGGAACAATGGAGCGAGCAACCAACTTATTGGAAATCATACATACCGATGTGTGCGGTCCAATGAGTGTTGAGGCTCGCGGTGGCTATCGTTATGTTCTCACCCTCACTGATGACTTGAGTAGATATGGGTATATCTACTTAATGAAACACAAGTCTGAAACCTTTGAAAAGTTCAAGGAATTTCAGAGTGAGGTTGAAAATCAACGTGATAGAAAGATCAAGTTTCTACGATCAGATCGTGGAGGAGAATATTGAGTCACGAATTTGGCACACACTTAAGAAAATGTGGAATAGTTTCACAACTCACGCCGCCTGGAACACCTCAGCGTAATGGTGTGTCCGAACGTTGTAATCGCACTCTATTAGATATGGTACAATCTATGATGTCTCTTACCGATTTACCGCTATCTTTTTGGGGCTATGCTTAAGAGACTGCCGCATTCACTTTAAATAGGCTCCGTCGAAATCCGTTGAGACGACACCGTATGAATTATGGTTTGGGAAGAAACCTAAGCTGTCGTTTCTAAAAGTTTGGGGATGCGATGCTTATGTGAAGAAACTTCAACCTGAAAAGCTCGAACCCAAGTCGGAAAAATGCGTCTTCATAGGATACCCTAAAGAAACTATAGGGTATACCTTCTACCTCAGATCCGAAGGCAAGATCTTTGTTGCCAAGAATGGATCCTTTCTAGAGAAAGAGTTTCTCTCGAAAGAAGTAAGTGGGAGGAAAGTAGAACTTGATGAAGTGTTACCTCTTGAACCGGAAAATGGCGAAACTCAAGAAAACGTTCCTGAGGTGCCTGCACCGACTAGAGAGGAAATTAATGATGATGATCAAGATACTTCTAATCAAGCTCCTACTGAAATTCGAAGGTCCACAAGGACACGTTCCGCACCAGAGTGGTACGGCAACCCTGTCTTGGAAATCATGTTGTTAGACAACGGTGAACCTTCGAACTATGAGGAAGCAATGGCGGGCCCGGATTCCGACAAATGGCTGGAAGCCATGAAATCCGAGATAGGATCCATGTATGAAAACGAAGTATGGACTTTGACTGACTTGCCCGTTGAGCGGCGAGCCATAGAAAATAAATGGATCTTTAAGAAGAAGACAGACGCGGATGGTAATGTGACCATCTATAAAGCTCGGCTTGTCGCTAAGGGTTATCGACAAGTTCAAGGAGTTGACTACGATGAGACTTTCTCACCGGTAGCGAAGCTGAAGTCCGTCCGAATCATGTTAGCAATTGCCGCATTCTACGATTATGAAATATGGCAAATGGACGTCAAAACGGCATTCCTTAATGGTTTCCTTAAGGAAGAATTGTATATGATGCAGCCGGAAGGTTTTGTCGATCCTAAGAATGCTGACAAGTTGTGCAAGCTCCAACGCTCAATTTATGGGCTGGTGCAAGCATCTCGGAGTTGGAACATTCGCTTTGATGAGATGATCAAAGCGTTTGGGTTTACACAGACTTATGGAGAAGCCTGCGTTTACAAGAAAGTGAGTGGGAGCTCTGTAGAATTTCTCATACTATATGTAGATGACATACTTTTGATGGGAAATGATATAGAACTCTTGGATAGCATTAAGGCCTACTTGAATAAAAGTTTTTCAATGAAGGACCTTGGAGAAGCTGCTTATATATTAGGCATCAAGATCTATAGAGATAGATCAAGACGCCTCATAGGTCTTTCACAAAGCACATACCTTGATAAGATATTGAAGAAGTTCAATATGGATCAATCTAAGAAGGGGTTCTTACCTGTGTTACAAGGTGTGAAATTGAGCTCAGCTCAATGTCCGACCATGGCAGAAGATATAGAAGAGATGAGTGTCATCCCCTATGCCTCAGCCATAGGTTCTATTATGTATGCCATGCTGTGTACCAGACCTGATGTAAACCTTGCCGTAAGTTTGGTAGGAAGGTACCAAAGTAATCCTGGCAAGGAACACTGGACAACGGTCAAGAATATCCTGAAGTACCTGAAAAGGACTAAGGAAATGTTTCTCGTTTATGGAGGTGACGAAGAGCTCATCGTAAAGGGTTACGTCGACGCTAGCTTCGACACAGATCTGGATGACTCTAAGTCACAAACCGGATACGTGTATATTTTGAATGGTGGGGCAGTAAGCTGGTGCAGTTGCAAGCAGAGCGTTGTGGCGGGATCTACATGTGAAGCCGAGTACATGGCAGCCTCGGAGGCAGCACATGAAGCAATTTGGGTGAAGGAGTTCATCACCGACCTCGGAGTCATACCCAATGCGTCGGGGCCAATCAAACTCTTCTGTGACAACACTGGAGCTATTGCACTTGCAAAGGAGACCAGGTTTCACAAGAAGACCAGGCACATCAAGCGTCGCTTCAACTCCATTCGTGAAAATGTTCAAGATATAGACATAGAAATTTGTAAAGTGCACACGGATCTGAATGTTGCAGATCCGTTGACTAAACCTCTCCCTAAGGCAAAACATGATCAGCACCAGAACTCTATGGGTGTTCGATTCATCACAATGTAACTAGATTATTGACTCTAGTGCAAGTGGGAGACTGTTGGAAATATGCCCTAGAGGCAATAATAAAAGCATTATTATTATATTTCCTTGTTCATGATAATTGTCTTTATTCGTGCTATAATTGTGTTATCCGGAAATCGTAATACATGTGTGAATAACAGACAACAACATGTCCCTAGTAAGCCTCTAGTTGAATAGCTCGTTGATCGATAGATAGTCATGGTTTCCTGACTATGGACATTGGATGTCATTGATAACGAGATCACATCATTAGGAGAATGATGTGATGGACGAGACCCAATCCTAAACATAGCATAAGATCGCATAGTTCGTTTGCTAGAGTTTTCCAATGTCAAGTATCTTTTCCTTAGACCATGAGATCGTGTAACTCCCGGACACCGTAGGAGTGCTTTGGGTGTACCAAACGTCACAACGTAACTGGGTGACTATAAAGGTATACTACGGGTATCTCCGAAAGTGTCTGTTGGGTTGACACGGATCGAGACTGGGATTTGTCACTCCGCTTGACGGAGAGGTATCACCGGGCCCACTCAGTAATGCATCATCATAATGAGCTCAATGTGATCAAAGTGTTTGATCACGGGATCATACATTACGGTACGAGTAAAGTGACTTGCCGGTAACGAGATTGAACGAGGTATTGGGATACCGACGATCGAATCTCGGGCAAGTAAAATACCGATTGACAAAGGGAATCGTATACGGGATTAATTGAATCCTCGACATCGTGGTTCATCCAATGAGATCATCGTGGAGCATGTGGGAGCCAACATGGGTATCCAGATTCCGCTGTTGGTTATTGCCCGAGAGCCGTCTCGGTCATGTCTGCATGTCTCCCGAACCCGTAGGGTCTACACACTTAAGGTTCGGTGACGCTAGGGTTGTGAAGATATGTATATGCAGTAACCAGAATGTTGTTCGGAGTCCCGGATGAGATCCCGGACGTCACGAGGAGTTTCGGAATGGTCCGGAGGCAAAGAATTATATATAGAAAGTGCTGTTTTGGCCATCGGGACAAGTTTCGGGGTTATCGGTATTGTACCGGGACCACCGGAGGGTCCCGAGGGGTCCACCGGGTGGGGCCACCTGCCTCGGGGGGGCACATGGGCTCTAGGGGTGCGCCTTGGCCTACATGGGCCAAGGGGAACCAGCCCCTAGAGGCCCATGCGCCTAAAGGGGGGGGAACCCTAAAAGGGGGTGCGCCCCCTTGCTTGGGGGGCAAGCCCCACCCTTGGCCGCCGCCCCCCTAGGAGATTGCATCTCCTAGGGCCGCCCCCCCCTAGGGGGCTATATAAAGGGGGGGAGGGGAGGGGGGCAGCGCACCCTTGCTCCTGGCGCCTCCCTCTCCCTCTCCAACATCTCCTCCTCCTCCGTAGAGCTCGGCGAAGCCCTGCCGGAGTACTGCAGCTCCACCATCACCACGCCGTCGTGCTGCTGCTGGAGCCATCTTCCCCAACCTCTCCTTTGCCTTGCTGGATCAAGAAGAAGGAGACGTTACGCTGACCGTACATGTGTTGAACGCGGAGGTGTCGTCCTTTCGGTGCTAGGATCTCCGGTGATTTGGATCACGTCGTGTACGACTACCTCATCCCCATTCGTTGAACGCTTCCACTCGCGATCTACAAAGTGGTATGTAGATGCAATCTCTCTCCCATGACTCGTTGCTTAGATGAACTCATAGATGGATCTTGGTGAAACCGTAGGAAAAATTTTAATTTTCTGCAACGTTCCCCAACAAATATTTGGTCGCTTCTTGAACTTTGGAGGTGCTCTGCATTTATGTTTTGCGGTCTCGGAAAGGGCTAGCGAGATACCAGTGTTATCACATTATATCATGGTTGTTTTACAAAGTGTTTTCATTTGAGACATTTCAATATTGCTCGCTAGTTGCTTATGCCATACATATGAGTTAATATAATTTTTTAAGAGTTATTGTTGACATGGTTAGTCATGATCTTTGGTGAAAACACGGGTGCTACTTAAGCTTATTTATGTAAACAGGAACAAAAGAGTTTGTAAAAGTTTTTATTTTTCACTTTCAGTTTGTCAACTGAATTGCTTGAGGACAAGCAAAGTTTTAAGCTTGGGGGAGTTAATACATATCCATCGTAACTACTTTTCTTAACGCCTTTCTCTTGTTTTGGACTCTAATTTACATGATTCGAATGAAACTAACCCGGACTGACGCTGTTTTCAGCAGAACTACCATGGTGTTGTTTTTGTGCAGAAATAAAAGTTCTCGGAATGGAATGAAACTTTTTGGAGAATTATTTTATAATAAAAGAAAAATACGGTTGCCAAGAACCACCGGAGGGGGGGCCTAGCTGGGCACAATACACTAGGGCGCCCCCTCTAGCGCGCCCAGGTGGGTTGTCTCCACCTCATGGCCCCGCAAACCCTATTCCGACGCTATAAAATCCTATTTTCAGAGAAAAAATCAAGGAGAACGTTTCATCGCGTTTCACGATACGAAGCCGCCGCCACCACCCGTTCTTCATCGGGAGGCCAGATCTGGAGCCCGTTCGGGGCTCCGGAGAGGGGAATCTTCGACCTTCGTCATCACCAACCCTCCTACATCGCCAATTCCATGATGCTCCCCACCGGGAGTGAGTAATTGCTCCGTAGGCTCGCTGGTCGGTGAGGAGTTGGATGAGATTCATCATTTAATCGAGTTAGTTTTGTTAGGGCTTGATCCCTAGTATCCACTATGTTCTGAGATTGATGTTGTTATGACTTTGCCATGCTTAATGCTTGTCACTAGGGCCCTAGTGCCATGATTTCAGATCTGAACCGTTTATGTTTTCACCATTATATCTATGTTCTAGATCCTATCTTGCAAGTCATATTCACCTCTTACGTGTTATGATCTATAAACCCCAATGTGACAATAATTCGGATACTTTCCAGTGAAGACCGTAGTTTGAGGAGTTCATGTATCCACTATGTGTTAATGCTTTGTTCCGGTTCTCTATTACAAGGAGGCCTTAATATCCCTTAGTTTCCATATGGACCCCGCTGCCACGGGAGGGTAGGACAAAAGATGTCATGCAAGTTCTTCCCATAAGGACGTATGACTATTTACGGAATACATGCCTACATTATACTTATGAACTGGAGCTAGTTTTGTATCGCCCTAGGTTATGATTGTTATATGATGAATATCATCCAACGAATTGACCGATCCAATGCCTACAAATTTTCCACATATTGTTCTTGCTAAGTTACTACTGTTGTTGCTACTGTTACACTTGCTACAAAATCATTGCTATCACTGTTACCGTTACTGTTACTATTATCACTTCTATCAAAAACTATCATATTACTGTGCTATTGATCACTTTGCTGCAAATATTTAATCTCTAGGTGTGGTTGAATTGACAAGTCAACTGCTAATACTTACAAATATTCTTTGGCTCCCCTTGTGTCGAATCTGAAAATTTGGGTTGGATACTCTACCCTCGAAAACTGTTGCGATCCCCTATACTTGTGGGTTATCAAGCTTTCATACACTTATAGCTCTTAGTTCATTCGTTGCATGTCAATCCCTACTCCTCGCATTGACATCAATTGATGGGCATCTCCATAGCCCGTTGATTAGCCGCGTCAATGTGAGCCCTTTTGACTTCTCCTTATTGATCCCTATCACCGCATTATATTCCACCTAGTGCTATGTCCATGGCTCACACTCATGTATTGTGTGGGAGTTGAAAATGTTGAAGCGCATTAGAAGTAAGATCCAATTGCTTGGTTTAACACATTGGTGCTCATGATTTATATTTTTGCGGTGAAGGCGGAGTTAATGCCATGCCAACATGATAAAATGAGGGGGGATAACACTCGTTAGGGATCCTATATTTTGAAAAAGTAATGATTATGCTTCTTATATTCATGGATATTATTATGTTGATGTTATTAGCTCATCATTTCTCAATATTTATATTGTCAAATAGATTACTTGATAGACATGTTAGGTTGAATTCCACATCAAAAAATTTGTTTTTATCATTTACCCACTCAAGGACAACCATGAATTAAGCTTGGGGATGCTTGATATGTCTCCAACGTATCTACAATTTTTTATTGTTCCATCTATTATAGTATCAATCTTGGATGTTTGTTTTATATGCATTTATATGCTATTTTATATCATTTTTTGGGGACTAACCTATTAACCTAGTGCCTAGTGCTAGTTGATGTTGTTTGCTTGTTTTTGGCTTTTCAGAAAATCAATACCAAACAAAGTCCAAACGGAGAAAAATATCTGGATTAATTTTTTCTCGAGCAGAAGGGACCCACGAAGGTTCAGGAGAAGACCTGAAGAGCCACGAGGGAATGACAAGCTAACTAGGCGCGCCCCTATGCTTGTGGGCCCCTCATGGCACCTCTTGACCTAATTTTGCTTCTATAAATTCCCAAATATTGCCAATATACCAGAGAGCCACCCGAAACACTTTTTCCGCCACCGCAAGCTTCTCTTCTTCCGTGATCCCATCTTGAGGCCTTTGTCGGTACTCCGTCGGAGGGGGAATCGATCAGGAGGACTTCTACATCATCCTTGTTGCCTTCCGATGATGTGTGAGTAGTTCGCCACAGACCTATGGGTCCATAGCTAGTATCTAGATGGCTTCTTCTCTCTCTTTGATCTTCAACACATTGTTCTCCTCGATGTTCTTCGAGTTCTATCCGATGTAATCTTCTTTTTTGGTCTGTTTGTTGGGATCCGATGAATTGTGGGTTTATAATCTGAATATTTATGATAAGTAATGGAGTCTTTTATAAACTTTAATATGCATGATTTTTATAGCTTTGTATTTCTCTCCGATCTATCTGTCTGGTTTGGCCAACTAGATTGATTTATCTTCAGTGGGAGCGGCTCTTTGGGATGGGTTCAATCTTGCGGTGCTCTATATCCCAGTGAAAAAGTAGGGGACAAGACACGTATTTGTACTATTGCCATTAAGGGTAAAAGGACGGGGTTAATTCATACTGATTGGGTTTACTTTGTCTACATCATGTCATCTTTCTTCAGGCATTAATCTGTTTTTATTAACTTAATACCCTAGATGCGTGCTGGATAGCGGTCGATGGGTGGAGTAATAGTAGTAGATGCAGGCAAAAGTCGGTCTACTTGCCTCGGACGTGATGCATAGGGGATTCTTACTTTGCCTGCACTTACAAATAATAAATATTTAATTTCAAGGCAATGATGTGATTCATAACTACTGGAAACAAGTAATAAATAATAAATATTTAATTTCGGTCTACTGAGTAAATATTTATTACTCATTGTTGCCTGCATCTACTACTAATAAATATTGCCTGCATCTACTACTATTACTTGTCACCCATCATTGCATGCATCTACTGAAAAGGCAATGATGTGATTCATAACTATCTCATGTCTGAGGCAACAATGAGTAATAGTAGTAGGTGTAGGCAATAGTAGTAGATGCAGGCAGAAGCCGGTCTACTGAAAAGCGCATAGTGTAGATGGGTGGAGTAATAGTAGTAGATGCACTTACAAATAATGAATATTTAATTTCAAATAGGTTTCTTATTTCAAAATTATCTTTATTGTTGTAACGGAATGAATCACTATTTCTTTTATTTCCAATTTATAAAATCAAATAATAATGTGAAAATAATTTATTTTAGAAAAGGAGGAGCCTCTGCATCTGGGCGATGCATGCAACCACTTTATTAATTATTCACAAAGACCTTACAAAGTAATACATCAGTAAGTCTGAAGCCACTTGATACATCCATTTTGCATCATGTTTTCATACAATTATTTATAGTTTTTTCGATCAATATAATACTTTGTGGTGCAATTCTAATGCCTTTTCTCTCTTAATACGCAAGATTTATATGAAGAGGGATATTGCCGACAGCTGGAATTCTGGACCTTAAAAAGCTATATTAGAGATACCTATTCTGCACATGATGAGTTGAAATTTCATGGAGACTTATTTTGGAATATATAAAAAATACTGGAGAAAAGAGATATCAAAGGGGACCCACCAGGTGCCCACGAGGCACATGGGCGCGCCCATGTGGTTTGTCGGGCCCCTGGTTGGCCTCTGAGGCCCATCTTCTCCTATATGATGCCTTTTGCCCTAGAAAAAAATCAAGAGAGGACTTTCGGGACGAAGCATCGCCGTCTCGAGGGGAACCTGGGCCGGAGCACTTTTGATCTCCAGTGGAGCGATTCCGCCGGGGATACTTCCTTCCGGGAGGGATAAATCTAAGGCATCAACATCACCAACAACCCTCTCACCGTGGGAGGACCAATCTTCATCAACATCTTCACCAGCATCATCTCATCTCAAACCCTAGTTCTTCTTTGTCCCAAAACCTCAGATTGGTACCAGTGGGTTGCTAGTAGTGTTGATTACATCTTGTAGTTGATGCTGAAGGAAATATGCCCTAGAGGCAACAATAAATTCCTTATATCATGATAAATGTTTATTATTCATGCTAGAATTGTATTAACCAGAAACATAATACTTGTGTGAATACATAGACAAACAGAGTGTCACTAGTATACCTCTACTTGACTAGCTCGTTGATCAAAGATGGTTGTGTTCCCTAACCATAGACATGAGTTGTCATTTGATTAACGGGATCACATCATTAGGATAATGATGTGATTGACATGACCCATTCCATTAGCTTAGCAACCGATCGTTTAGTATGTTGCTATTGCTTTCTTCATGACTTATACATGTTCCTATGACTATGAGATTATGCAACTCCCGTTTGCCGGAGGAACACTTTGTGTGCTACCAAACGTCACAACGTAACTGGGTGATTATAAAGGAGCTCTACAGGTGTCTTCGAAGGTACATGTTGGGTTGGCGTATTTCGAGATTAGGATTTGTCACTCCGATTGTCGGAGAGGTATCTCTGGGCCCTCTCGGTAATGCACATCACATAAGCCTTGCAAGCATTCCAACTAATGAGTTAGTTGTGAGATGATGTATTACAGAACGAGTAAAGAGACTTGCCGGTAACGAGATTGAACTAGGTATTGAGATATCGACGATCGAATCTCGGGCAAGTAACATACCGATGACAAAGGGAACAACATAGTTTGTTATGCGGTTTGACCGATAAAGATCTTCTTAGAATATGTGGGAGCCAATATGAGCATCCAGGTTCCGCTATTGGTTATTGAACGGAGACGTGTTTCGGTCATGTCTACATTGTTCTCGAACCCGTAGGGTCCGCACGCTTAAACGTTACGATGAAAGTTTCATTATGAGTTTATATGTTTTGATGTACCGAAGGTTGTTCGGAGTCCCAGATGTGATCACGGACATGACGAGAAGTCTCTAAATGATCGAGACATAAAGATTGATATATTTGAAGCCTATATTTGGATATCGGAATCGTTCTGGGTGAAATCAGGATTTTACCGGAGTACCGGGGGGTTACCGGAACCCCCCGAGGGTTAATGGGCCTACATGGGCCCTAAGGGAGAAGAGGAGGGCCGGCCATGGAAGGCCGCACGCCCCCTCCCCCCTAGTCCGTATAGGACAAGGAAGGGGGGCGCCCCTTTCCTCTTTCCCCCTTCCCCTTTCCTTCTCCAACAAGGCAAGAGGGGGGAGTCCTACTCCCGGTGGGAGTAGGACTCCTCCAGGCGCACCCCTAGGGGCCGGCCGCACCTCCCCCCTCCCTCCTTTATATACGGGGGCAGGGGCACCCCAGAAGACACAAGTTGATCTTCGTGATCGTTCCTTAGCCGTGTGCGGTGCCCCCTTCCACCATATTCCACCTCGGTCATATCGTAGCGGTGCTTAGGCGAAGCCCTGCGACGGTAGAACATCAAGATCGTCACCACGCCGTCGTGCTGATGGAACTCATCCCCGACACTTTGCTGGATCGGAGTCCGGGGATCGTCATCGAGCTGAACGTGTGCTAGAACTCGGAGGTGCCGTAGTTTCGGTGCTTGATCGGTCGGGCCGTGAAGACGCACGACTACATCAACTGCGTTGTTAAAATGCTTCCGCTTTCGGTCTACGAGGGTGCGTGGACAACACTCTCCCCTCTCGTTGCTATGCATCACCATGATCTTGCGTGTGCGTAGGAATTTTTTTAAATTACTACGTTCCCTAACAGTGGCATCCGAGCCAGGTTTTATGCGTAGATGTCATATGCACGAGTAGAACACAAATGAGTTGTGGGCGATATAAGTCATACTGCTTACCAGCATGTCACACTTTGGTTCGACAGTATTGTTGGATGAAGCGGCCCGGACCAACATTACGCGTACGCTTACGCGAGACTGGTTCTACCGACGTGCTTTGCACACAGGTGGCTGGCAGGTGTCAGTTTCTCCAACTTTAGTTGAACCGAGTGTGGCTACGCCCGGTCCTTGCGAAGGTTAAAACATCACTAACTTGACAAACTATCATTGTGGTTTTGATGCGTAGGTAAGAACGGTTCTTGCTAAGCCCATAGCAGCCACGTAAAACTTGCAACAACAAAGTAGAGGACGTCTAACTTGCTTTTGCAGGGCATGTTGTGATGTGATATGGTCAAGACATGATGCTAAATTTTATTGTATGAGATGATCATGTTTTGTAACCAAGTTATCGACAACTGGCAGGAGCCATATGGTTGTCGCTTTATTGTATGCAATGCAATCGCCCTGTAATGCTTTACTTTATCACTAAGCAGTAGCGATAGTCGTAGAAGCATAAGATTGGCGAGACGACAACGATGCTACGATGGAGATCAAGGTGTCACGCCGGTGACGATGGTGATCATGATTTTGCTTCGGAGATGGATATCACAAGCACAAGATGATGATGGCCATATCATATCACTTATATTGATTGCATGTGATGTTTATCTTTTATGCATCTTATCTTGCTTTGATTGACGGTAGCATTATAAGATGATCCCTCACTAAATTATCAAAGTATAAGTGTTCTCCCTGAGTATGCACCATTGCGAAAGTTCTTCGTGCCGAGACACCACGTGATAATCGGGTGTGATAGGCTCTACGTTCAAATACAACGGGTGCAAAACAGTTGCACACGCGGAATACTCAGGTTAAACTTGATGAGCCTAGCATATAACAGATATGGCCTCGGAACACGGAGACCGAAAGGTCGAGCGTGAATCATTTAGTAGATATGATCAACATATTGATGTTCACCGTTGAAACTAATCCATTTCACGTGATGATCGTACATGGTGTAGTTGAAATGGATCACGTGATCACTTAGAAGGATTAGAGGGATGTCTATCTAAGTGGGAGTTCTTTAGTAATATGATTAATTGAACTTAAAATTATCATGAACTTAGTACCTGATAGTGTCTTGCTTGTCTATGTTTTATTGTAGATAGATGGCCCGTGCTGTTGTTCCGTTGAATTTTAATGCGTTCCTTGAGAAAGCAAAGTTGAAAGATGATGGTAGCAATTACACGGACTGGGCCCGTAACTTGAGGATTATCCTCATTGCTACACAGAAAAATTACGTCCTAGAAGCACCGCTGGATGCCAGGCCTGCTGCTGGAGCAACACCAGATGTTATGAACGTCTGGCAAAGCAAAGCTGATGACTACTCGATAGTTCAGTGTGCCATGTTTTACGACTTAGAACTGGGTCTTCAACGATGTTTTGAACGTCATGGAGCATATGAGATGTTCCAGGAGTTGAAGTTAATATTTCAAGAAAATGCCCGGATTGAGATATATGAAGTCTCCAATAAGTTCTACAGCTGCAAGATGGAGGAGAATAATTCTGTCAGTGAGCATATACTCAAAATGTCTGGGTATAATAATCACTTGATTCAGCTGGGAGTTAATCTTCCGGATGATAGCATCCTTGACAGAATTTGCCAATCACTGCCACCAAGCTACAAGAGCTTCGTGATGAACTATAACATGCAAGGGATGGATAAGATGATTCCCGAGCTCTTCGCAATGCTAAAAGCTGCGGAGGTAGAAATCAAGAAGGAGCATCAAGTGTTGATGGTCAACAAGACCACTAGTTTCAAGAAAAAGGGCAAAGGGAAGAAGAGGGGGAACTTCAAGAAGAACATCAAGCAAGTTGCTGCTCAGGAGAAGAAACCCAAGTCTGGACCTAAGCCTGAAACAGAGTGCTTCTACTGCAAGCAGACTGGTCACTGGAAGCGGAACTACCCCAAGTATTTGGCGGATAAGAAGGATGGCAAGGTGAACAAAGGTATATGTGATATACATGTTATTGATGTGTACCTTACTAATGCTCGCAGTAGCACCTGGGTATTTGATACTGGTTCTGTTGCTAATATTTGCAACTCGAAACAGGGATTACGGATTAAGCGAAGATTGGCAAAGGATGAGGTGACGATGCGCGTAGGAAATGGTTCCAAAGTCGATGTGATCGCGGTCGGCACGCTACCTCTACATCTACCTTTGGGATTAGTTTTAGACCTAAATAATTGTTATTTGGTGCTAGCGTTGAGCATGAACATTATATCTGGATCTTGTTTGATGCGAGACGGTTATTCATTTAAATCAGAGAATAATGGTTGTTCTATTTATATGAGTAATATCTTTTATGGTCATGCACCCTTGAAGAATGGTCTATTTTTTTTGAATCTCGATAGTAGTGATACACATATTCATAATGTTGAAGCCAAAAGATGCAGAGTTGATAATGATAGTGCAACTTATTTGTGGCACTACCGTTTAGGTCATATCGGTGCAAAGCGCATGAAGAAACTCCATACTGATGGACTTTTGGAACCACTTGATTATGAATCACTTGGTACTTGCGAACCGTGCCTCATGGGCAAGATGACTAAAACGCCGTTCTCCGGTACTATGGAGAGAGCAACAGATTTGTTGGAAATCATACATACAGATGTATGTGGTCCGATGAATGTTGAGGCTCGTGGCGGATATCGTTATTTTCTCACCTTCACAGATGACTTAAGCAGATATGGATATATCTACTTAATGAAACACAAGTCTGAAACATTTGAAAAGTTCAATGAATTTCAGAGTGAAGTTGAAAATCATCGTAACAAGAAAATAAAATTTCGATGATCTGATCGTGGAGGAGAATACTTGAGTTACGAGTTTGGTGTACATTTGAAACAATGCGGAATAGTTTCGCAACTCGCGCCACCCGGAACACCACAACGTAATGGTGTATCCGAACGTCGTAATCGTACTTTACTAGATATGGTGCGATCTATGATGTCTCTTACTGATTTACCGCTATCATTTTGGGGTTATGCTTTAGAGACGGCCGCATTCACGTTAAATAGGGCACCATCAAAATCCGTTGAGACGACGCCTGATGAACTGTGGTTTGGCAAGAAACCAAAGTTGTCATTTCTGAAAGTTTGGGGATGCAATGCTTATGTGAAAAAGCTTCAACCTGATAAGCTCGAACCCAAATCGGAGAAATGTGTCTTCATAGGATATCCAAAGGAGACTATTGGATACACCTTCTATCACAGATCCGAAGGCAAAATTTTTGTTGCTAAATTTGAAAACTTTCTAGAGAAGGAGTTTCTCTCGAAAGAAGTGAGTGGGAGGAAAGTAGAACTTGATGAGTTAACTATACCTGCACCCTTATTGGAAAGTAGACCATCACAGAAACCGGTTTCTGTTACACCTACACCAATTAGTGAGGAAGCTAATGATGATGATCATGAAACTTCAGATCAAGTTACTACCAAACCTCGTAGATCAACCAGAGTAAGATCCACACCAGAGTGGTACGGTAATCTTGTTCTGGAAGTCATGCTACTAGATGATGATGAACCTACGAACTATGAAGAAGCGATGGTGAGCCCAGATTCCGCAAAATGGCTAGAAGACATGAAATCTGAGATGGGATCCATGTATGAGAACAAAGTGTGGACTTTGGTTGACTTGCCCGATGATCGACAAGCAATTGAGAATAAATGAATCTTCAAGAAGAAGACTGAAGCTGACGGTAATGTTACTGTCTACAAAGCTCGACTTGTGGCGAAAGGTTTTCGACAAGTTCAAGGGATTGACTACGATGAGACCTTCTCACCCATAGCGATGCTTAAGTCTGTCCGAATCATGTTAGCAATTGCCGCATTTTATGATTATGAAATTTGGCAGATGGATGTCAAAACTGCATTCCTGAATGGATTTCTGGAAGAAGAGTTGTATATGATGCAACCGGAAGGTTTTATTGATCCAAAGGGAGCTAACAAAGTGTGCAAGCTCCAGTGATCCATTTATGGACTAGTGCAAGCCTCTCGAAGTTGGAATAAACGCTTTGATAGTGTGATCAAAGCATTTGGTTTTATACAGACTTTTGGAGAAGCCTGTATTTACAAGAAAGTGAGTGGGATCTCTGTAGCATTTCTGATATTATATGTGGATGACATATTACTAATCGGAACTGATATAGAATTTCTGGATAGCATAAAGGGATACTTGAATAAGAGTTTTTCAATGAAAGACCTCGGTGAAGCTTCTTACATATTGGGCACTAAGATCTATAGAGATAGATCAAGACGCTTAATTGGACTTTCACAAAACACATACCTTGACAAAGTTTTGAAGAAGTTCAAAATGGGTCTGGCGAAGAAAGGATTCTTGCCTGTGTTACAAGGTGTGAAGTTGAGTAAGACTCAATGCCCGACCACTGCAGAAGATAGATAGAAAATGAAAGATGTTCCCTATGCTTCAGCCATAGGCTCTATCATGTATGCAATGTTGTGTACCAGACCTGATGTGTGCCTTGCTATAAGTCTAGCAGGGAGGTACCAAAGTAATCCAGGAGTGGATCACTGGACAACGGTCAAGAACATCCTGAAGTACCTGAAAAGGACTAAGGATATGTTTCTCGTATATGGAGGTGACAAAGAGCTCATCGTAAATGGTTACGTTGATGCAAGCTTTGACATTGATCCGGACGATTCTAAATCGCAAACCGGATATGTGTTTACATTAAACGGTGGAGCTGTCAGTTGGTGCAGTTCTAAAACAAGCGTCGTGGCCGGATCTACATGTGAAGCGGAGTACATAGCTGCTTCGGAAGCAGCAAACGAAGGAGTCTGGATGAAGGAGTTCATATCCGATCTAGGTGTCATACCTAGTGCATCGGGTCCAATGAAACTCTTTTGTGACAATACTGGTGCAATTGCCTTGGCGAAGGAATCCAGATTTCACAAGAGAACCAAGCACATCAAGAGACGCTTCAATTCCATCCGGGATCTAGTCCAGGTGGGAGACATAGAGATTTGCAAGATACATACGGATCTGAATGTTGCAGACCCGTTGACTTAGCCTCTTCCACGAGCAAAACATGATCAGCACCAAGGCTCCATGGGTGTTAGAATCATTACTGTGTAATCTAGATTATTGACTCTAGTGCAAGTGGGAGACTGAAGGAAATATGCCCTAGAGGCAATAATAACGTTATTATTTATTTCCTTATATCATGATAAATGTTTATTATTCATGCTAGAATTGTATTAACCAAAAACATAATACTTCTGTGAATACATAGACAAACAGAGTGTCACTAGTATGCCTCTACTTGACTAGATCGTTGATCAAAGATGGTTGTGTTTCCTAACCATAGACATGTGTTGTCATTTGATTAACAGGACCACATCATTAGGAGAATGATGTGATTGACATGACCCATTCCATTAGCTTAGCACCCGATCGTTTAGTATGTTGCTATTGCTTTCTTCATGACTTATACATGTTCCTTTGACTATGAGATTATGCAACTCCCGTTTGCCGGAGGAACACTTTGTGTGCTACCAAACGTCACAACGTAACTGAGTGATTATAAAGGAGCTCTACAGGTGTCTCCGAAGGTACATGTTGGGTTGGCGTATTTCAAGATTAGGATTTGTCACTCAGACTTTCGGAGAGGTATCTCTGGGCCCTCTCGGTGATGCACATCACATAAGCCGTGCAAGCATTGCAACTAATGAGTTAGTTGTGAGATGATGTATTACGGAACGAGTAAAGAGACTTGCGGGTAACGATATTGAACTAGGTATTGAGATACCGACGATCGAATCTCGGGCAAGTAACATACTGGTGACAAAGGGAACAACAAAGTTTGTTATGTGGTCTGACCGATAAAGATCTTCGTAGAATATGTGGGAACCAATATGAGCATCCAGGTTCCGCTATTGGTTATTAACCGGAGACGTGTCTCGGTCATGTCTACATTGTTCTCGAACCCGTAGGGTCCGCACGCTTAAACGTTACGATGACAGTTTCATTATGAGTTTATATGTTTTGATGTACCGAAGGTTGTTCGGAGTCCCATATGTGATCACAGACATGACGAGGAGTCTCGAAATGGTCGATACATAAAGATTGATATATTGGAAGCCTATATTTGGATATCGGAATTGTTCTGGGTGAAATCAGGATTTTACCGGAGTATCGGGGGGTTACCGGAACCCCCCCCCCCCCGGGGGTTAATGGGCCTACATTGGCCCTAAGGGAGAAGAGGAGGGCCGGCCAGGGAAGGCCGCGCGCCCCCTCCCCCTAGTCCGAATAGGACAAGGAAGGGGGGGCGGCGCCCCCCTTTCCTCTTTCCCCCTTCCCCTTTCCTTCTCCAACAAGGCAAGAGGGGGAGTCCTACTCCCGGTGGGAGTAGGACTCCTCCAGGCGCACCCCTAGGGGCCGGCCGCACCTCCCCCCTCCCTCCTTTATATACGGGGGCAAGGGGGCACCCCAGAAGACACAAGTTGATCTTCGTGATCCTTCCTTAGCCGTGTGCGGTGCCCCCTTCCACCATATTCCACCTCGGTCATATCGTAGCGGTACTTAGGCGAAGCCCTACGGCGGTAGAACATCAAGATCGTCACCGCGCCGTCGTGCTGACGGAACTAATCCCCGACACTTTGCTGGATCGGAGTCCGGGGATCGTCATCGAGCTGAACGTGTGCTAGAACTCGGAGGTGCCGTAGTTTCGGTGCTTGATCGGTCGGGCCGTGAAGACGTACGACTACATCAACCGCGTTGTTAAAACGCTTCCACTTTCGGTCTACGAGGGTACGTGGACAACACTCTCCCCTCTCGTTGCTATGCATCACCATGACCTTGCGTGTGCGTAGGAAAATTTTGAAATTTCTACGTTCCCTAACAGATGCTAGTTGGTTAATTTGGTGGAAGATTATATGTTCAGATCATTGATGCTGCTCAATACCGAACATGAATATGATTTGTGAGTAGTTACTTTTTTTCTTGAGGACATGGGAGAAGTCTTGTCATAAGTAATCATGTGAATTTGGTATCCGTTCGATATTTCGATGATATGTATGTTGTTGTTTCCCTTAGTGGTGTCGTGTGAACGTCGACTACATGACACTTCACCATGCTTGGGCCTAAGGGAAGGCATTGTAGAGTAGTAATTAGATGATGGGTTGCTAGAGTGATAGAAGCCTAAACCCTAATTTATGGCTATTCCGCAAGGGGCTGATTTGGATCCATATGTTTCATGCTATGGTTAGATATATCTTAATTCTTCTTTCGTAGTTGCGGATGCCTGCGAGAGGGGGTAATCATAAGTGGGAGGCATGCTTACTATAAGAGATTGTTCCGGCTTGTCCTTTGCTATAAAAAGGGTTGGGATACCTTGCTGCACCTTTGTTACAATTGCTACTTGTTGCTCGTTACAAACTACCTTGCGATCAAACTATCTGTTACCGATAATTTATGTGCTTGCAGACAACACCTTGCTGAAAACCGCTTGTAATTTCCTTCTGCCCCTCGTTGGGTTCGGCACTCTTACTTATCAAAAGGACTACGATTGATCCCCTATACTTGTGGGTCATCACCACCATCTTGGCAACATTTGTCGCTACTCCTATCCACTTGATGAAGGGGTGCCAAAAATCCGAGCCAAATACCAAGCAGACTTCACACCAAAGCCTAACATCTAAAGCCAGAGGACCCAACCAATCCACAATGTCGGGTCTGGGGTACACCGGTCCGACGCACTCTCAGAGGTGACCGCCGCCGTTTTCTAGCTATCAATCTTCAAGACAGGAACTGACGCACCAACCTTGTCAGGCCTGCCATCGATGCCACCACGATGCCAGACAACGCCGTCCTGTTGTGCGAGTCCGTCAACCTGCATCGGACGTTGAGACTCCACTACGCCACGCCACCGAGATCCACCGTCATTGATGCGGATGATGAAACCCCGCTCTGCCTTTGGACCCTTCAAGTCAGCACCTGCTCCAAAACGATGCCCCCAGGAGGGAGAACGACATCGAAGATGCCGTCATTGTCCGATCCAGGAAGACCCAGATCTAGGGTTTCCACTGGAGCAGCCTGAGGGAGATGACGGTGCCTGCTACGACAATGCCTCAACAAGGAAATGACGTCAATGACGCCATCATCGTTCTTCAAGACCAAGGTCGACGCTATTTTCACCAGCAGTCGCACCACCCCGACCCAGTAGCTGACTAGAACCGCATGGTGCCTCGCCGAGTAGACGCACGCAGCCATCGAAACACTGAGGACCACCACCACAACTCCGATCCACCATCGCCGTCTGCCACTACTACCTAGAAGACAACAACAGCCGCACCCCCACAGCCCGCGCCGCCTGGTGCTTGGGACCATGTATTTGGGCCAGACGCCGCCGCCGCCAAGACCAACACGCCCCACCCCCAGAGGCCACATCCGTGCCACCCACCTCCCAACGTAGCTGCTACAAAACCGGATCGCGCTGCCACGACCCTCGGCATCGCATCACCCTTGCCAGTCAAATCCGGCCTGCATCGGAACCATAGGCAAGGGGGCGGAAAAAGAACCCTGCTGTCGCCGGAGCTGGCCGAGCTTCACGCGGTCACACCCTCTGGCGGCGGCAGGGGAGGGGAGGAGCGAGAGGAGGGCGATGGGAGGCGGCTGGGGTGAAGGAAATATGCCCTAGAGGCAATAATAAAGTTATTATTTATTTCCTCATATATCATGATAAATGTTTATTATTCATGCTAGAATTGTATTAGCCGGAAACATAATACATGTGTGAATATATAAACAAACAGAGTGTCACTAGTATGCCTCTACTTGACTAGCTCGTTAATCAAAGATGGTTATGTTTCCTAACCATGAACAAAGAGTTGTTATTTGATTAACGAGGTCACATCATTAGTTGAATGATCTGATTGACATGACCCATTCCATTAGCTTAGCACCCGATCATTTAGTATGTTGCAATTGCTTTCTTCATGACTTATACATGTTCCTATGACTATGAGATTATGCAACTCCCGTTTACCGTAGGAACACTTTGTGTGCCACCAAACGTCACAACGTAACTGGGTGATTATAAAGGTGTTCTACAGGTGTTTCCGAAAGTACTTGTTGGGTTGGCGTATCTCGAGATTAGGATTTGTCACTCCGATAGTCGGAGAGGTATCTCTGGGCCCTCTCGGTAATGCACATCACATAAGCCTTGCAAGCATTGCAACTAATGTGTTAGTTGCGAGATGATGTATTACGGAACGAGTAAAGAGACTTGCCGGTAACGAGATTGAACTAGGTATTGAGATACCGACGATCGAATCTCGGGCAAGTAACATACCGATGACAAAGGGAACAACGTATGTTGTTATGCGGTCTGACCGATAAAGATCTTCCTAGAATATGTAGGAGCCAATATGGGCATCCAGGTCCCGCTATTGGTTATTGACCGGAGACGTGTCTCGGTCATGTCTACATTGTTCTCGAACCGTAGGGTCCGCACGCTTAACGTTACGATGACAGTTATTATGAGTTTATGCATTTTGATGTACCGAAGGTTGTTCGGAGTCCCGGATGTGATCACGGACATGACGAGGAGTCTCGAAATGGTCGAGACATAAAGATTGATATATTGGACGGCTATATTCGGACACCGGAATTGTTCCAAGTGGTTTCGGAGAAAACCGGAGTGCCGGAGGGGTTACCGGAACCCCCCGGGGAAGTATCGGGCCTTAGTGGGCCTGAGGGGAGAGAGAGGGCAGCAGCCCGGGAGGTGGCGCGCCCCCCTCATGGGGAGTCCGAATAGGACTAGGAGGGGGGCGCGGCCCCCCTTTCCCTCTCCCTCTCCCTCTCTTTCCTTCCCCCTCTCTCTTCCTAGTTGGACTAGGAAAGGGGAGTCCTACTCCCACTAGGAGGAGGACTCCCCCTCCCTTTGGCGCGCCCCATAGGGCCGGCCGGCCTCCCCCTCCCTCCTTTATATACGGGGGCGGGGGGCACCCTAGGACACACAAGTTGATCTTCGTGATCGTTCCTTAGCCGTGTGCGGTGCCCCCCTCCACCATATTCCACCTCGGTCATATCGTTGCAGTGCTTAGGCGAAGCCCTGCGTCGGTAGAACATCATCATCGTCATCACGATGTCGTGCTGACAGAACTCATCCCCGAAGCTTTGCTGGATCGGAGCCCGGGGAGCGTCATCGAGCTGAACGTGTGCTAAGAACTCGGAGGTGCCGGAGTAACGGTGCTTGGATCGGTTGGACCGGGAAGACGTACGACTACTTCCTCTACGTTGCGTCAACGCTTCCGCTTCGGTCTACGAGGGTACGTAGACAACACTCTCCCCTCTCGTTGCTATGCATCACCATGATCTTGCGTGTGCGTAGGAAAATTTTGAAATTACTACGTTCCCCAACAGTGGCATCCGAGCCTAGGTTTTTATGGTTTGATGTTATGCACGAGTAGAACACAAGTGAGTTGTGGGCGATATAAGTCATACTGCCTACCAGCATGTCATACTTTGGTTCGGCGGTATTGTTGGATGAAGCGGCCCGGACCGTCATTACGCGTACGCTTACGCGAGACTGGTTCTACCGCCGTGCTTTGCACACAGGTGGCTGGCGGGTGTCAGTTTCTCCAACTTTAGTTGAACCGAGTGTGGCTACGCCCGGTCCTTGCGAAGGTTAAAACGGCATCAACTTGACAAACTATCGTTGTGGTTTTGATGCGTAGGTGAGATTGGTTCTTGCTTAAGCCCATATCAGCCACGTAAAACTTGCAACAAACAAAGTAGAGGACGTCTAACTTGTTTTTGCAGGGCATGTTGTGATGTGATATGGTCAAGACATGATGCTAAATTTTATTGTATGAGATGATCATGTTTTGTAACCGAGTTATCGGCAACCGGCAGGAGCCGTATGGTTGTCGCTTTATTGTACGCAATGCAATCGCCCTGTAATGCTTTACTTTATCACTAAGCGGTAGCGATGGTCGTAGAAGCATAAGATTGGCGAGACGACAACGATGCTACGATGGGGATCAAGGTGTCGCGCCGGTGACGATGGTGATCATGACGGTGCTTCGGAGATGGAGATCACAAGCACAAGATGATGATGGCCATATCATATCACTTATATTGATTGCATGTGATGTTTATCTTTTTATGCATCTTATCTTGCTTTGATTGACGGTAGCATTATAAGATGATCTCTCACTAAAATTATCAAGAAGTGTTCTCCCCGAGTATGCACCGTTGCCAAAGTTCGTCGTGCCCAGACACCACATGATGATCGGGTGTGATAAGCTCTACGTCCATCTACAACGGGTGCAAGCCAGTTTTGCACACGCAGAATACTCAGGTTATACTCGACGAGCCTAGCATATGCAGATATGGCCTCGGAACACGGAGACCGAAAGGTCGAGCGTGAATCATATAGTAGATATGATCAACATAATGATGTTAACCATTGAGAACTAATCCATTTCACGTGACGATCGGTTATGGTTTAGTTTGATTTGGATCACGTGATCACTTAGAAGATTGGAGGGATGTCTATCTAAGTGGGAGTTCTTAAGTAATATGATTAATTGTACTTAAATTTATCATGAACTTAGTCCCTGATAGTATCTTGCTTGTTTATGTTGATTGTAGATAGATGGCCCGTGCTGTTGTTCCGTTGAATTTTAATGCGTTCCTTGAGAAAGCAAAGTTGAAAGATGATGGTAGCAATTACACGGATTGGGTCCGTAACTTGAGGATTATCCTCATTGCTGCACAGAAGAGTTACGTCCTGGAAGCACCGCTGGGTGCCAGGCCTGCTGCTGATGCAACTGACGATGTTAAGAACGTCTGGCAGAGCAAAGCTGATGACTACTCGATAGTTCAATGTGCCATGCTTTACGACTTAGAACCGGGACTTCAACGACGTTTTGAACATCATGGGGCATATGAGATGTTCCAAGAGTTGAAGTTAATATTCCAACAGAATGCCCGGATTGAGAGATATGAAGTCTCCAATAAGTTCTATAGCTGCAAGATGGAGGAGAATAGTTCTGTCAGTGAGCATATACTCAAAATGTATGGGTATTATAATCACTTGATTCAACTGGGAGTTAATCTTCCGGATGATTGCGTCATTGACAGAATTCTCCAATCACTTCCACCAAGCTACAAAGGCTTCGTGATGAACTATAATATGCAAGGGATGGATAAGACGATTCCCAAGCTCTTCGCAATGCTAAAGGCTACGGAGGTAGAAATCAAGAAGGAGCATCAAGTGTTGATGGTTAACAAAACCACTAGTTTCAAGAAAAAGGGCAAAGGGAAGAAGAAGGGGAACTTCAAGAAAAACAGCAAACAAGTTGCTGCTCAAGAGAAAAAACCCAAGTCTGGACCCAAGCCTGAAACTGAGTGCTTCTACTGCAAGCAGACTGGTCACTGGAAGCGGAACTGCCCCAAGTATTTGGCGGATAAGAAGGATGGCAAGGTGAACAAAGGTATATGTGATATACATGTTATTGATGTGTACCTTACTAGAGCTCGCAGTAGCACCTGGGTATTTGATACTGGTTCTGTTGCTAATATTTGCAACTCGAAACAGGGACTACGGATTAAGCGAACACTGGCAAAGGACGAGGTGACGATGCGCGTGGAAAATGGTTCCAAAGTCGATGTGATCGCGGTCGGCACGCTACCTCTACATCTACCTTCGGGATTAGTATTAGACCTAAATAATTGTTATTTGGTGCCAGCGTTGAGCATGAACATTATATCTGGATCTTGTTTGATGCGAGACGGTTATTCATTTAAATCAGAGAATAATGGTTGTTCTATTTATGTGAGTAATATCTTTTATGGTCATGCACCCTTGAAGAGTGGTCTATTTTTGATGAATCTCGATATTAGTGATACACATATTCATAATGTTGAAGCCAAAAGATGCAGAGTTGATAATGATAGTGCAACTTATTTGTGGCACTGCCGTTTAGGTCATATCGGTATAAAGCGCATGAAGAAACTCCATACTGATGGACTTTTGGAACCACTTGATTATGAATCACTTGGTACTTGCAAACCGTGCCTCATGGGCAAGATGACTAAAACATCGTTCTCCGGTACTATGGAGAGAGCAACAGATTTGTTGGAAATCATACATACAGATGTATGTGGTCCGATGAATATTGAAGCTCATGGCGGATATCGTTATTTTCTCACCTTCACAGATGATTTAAGCAGATATGGGTATATCTACTTAATGAAACACAAGTCTGAAACTTTTGAAAAGTTCAAAGAATTTTAGAGTGAAGTTGAAAATCATCGTAACAAGAAAATAAAGTTTCTACAATCTGATCGTGGAGGAGAATATTTGAGTTACGAGTTTGGTCTACATTTGAAACAGTGCGGAATAGTTTCGCAACTCACGCCACCCGGAACACCACAATGTAATGGTGTGTCTGAACGTCGTAATCGTACTTTACTTGATATGGTGCGATCTATGATGTCTCTTACAGATTTACCGCTATCGTTTTGGGGTTATGCTTTAGAGACGGCCGCATTCACGTTAAATAGAGCACCATCAAAATCCGTTGAGACGACGCCTTATGAACTATGGTTTGGCAAGAAACCAAAGTTATCGTTTCTTAAAGTTTGGGGCTGCGATGCTTATGTGAAAAAACTTCAACCTGATAAGCTCGAACCCAAATCGGAGAAATGTGTCTTCATAGGATACCCAAAGGAAACTGTTGGGTACATCTTCTATCACAGATCCGAAGGCAAGATATTTGTTGCTAAGAATGGATCCTTTCTAGAGAAGGAGTTTCTCTCGAAAGAAGTGAGTGGGAGGAAAGTAGAACTTGATGAGGTAACTGTACCTGCTCCCTTATTGGAAAGTAGTGCATCACAGAAATCTGTTTCTATGACACCTACACCAATTAGTGAGGAAACTAATGATAATGATCATGAAACTTCAGATCAAGTTACTACAGAACCTCGTATATCAACCAGAGTAAGATCCGCACCAGAGTGGTACGGCAATCCTGTTCTGGAAATCATGTTGCTAGATCATGGTGAACCCACGAACTATGAAGAAGCGATGGTGAGCCCAGATTCCGCAAAATGGCTAGAAGCCATGAAATCTGAGATGGGATCCATGTATGACAATAAAGTATGGACTTTGGTTGACTTGCTCGATGGTCGGCAAGCAATAGAGAATAAATGGATCTTCAAGAAGAAGACTGACGCTGATGGTAATGTTACTGTCTACAAAGCTCGACTTGTCGCAAAAGGTTTTCGACAAGTTCAAGGAATTGACTACGATGAGACCTTCTCACCCGTAGCGATGCTTAAGTCTGTCCGAATCATGTTAGCAATTGCCGCATTTTATGATTATGAAATTTGGCAGATGGATGTAAAAACTGCATTCCTAAATGGATTTCTGGAAGAAGAGTTGTATATGATGCAACCTGAAGGTTTTGTCGATCCAAAAGGAGCTAACAAAGTGTGCAAGCTCCAGCGATCCATTTATGGACTGGTGTAAGCTTCTCGGAGTTGGAATAAACGCTTTGATAGTGTGATCAAAGCATTTGGGTTTGTACAGACTTTTGGAGAAGCCTGTATTTACAAGAAAGTGAGTGGGAGCTCTGTAGCATTTATGATATTATATGTAGATGACATATTACTAATCGGAAATGATATAGAATTTCTGGATAGCATAAAGGGATACTTGAATAAGAGTTTTTCAATGAAAGACCTCGGTGAAGCTGCTTACATATTGGGCATTAAGATCTATAGAGATAGATCAAGACGCTTAATTGGACTTTCACAAAGCACATACCTTGACAAAGTTTTGAAAAAGTTCAAAATGGATCAAGCAAAGAAAGGGTTCTTGCCTGTGTTACAAGGTGTGAAGTTGAGTAAGACTCAATGCCCGACCACTGCAGAAGATAGAGAGAAAATGAAAGATGTTCCCTATGCTTCAGCCATAGGCTCTATCATGTATGCAATGCTGTGTACCAGACCTGATGTGTGTCTTGCTATAAGTCTAGCAGGGAGGTACCAAAGTAATCCAGGAGTGGATCACTGGACAACGGTCAAGAACATCCTGAAATACCTGAAAAGGACTAAGGATATGTTTCTCATATATAGAGGTGACAAAGAGCTCATCGTAAACGGTTACGTTGATGCAAGCTTTGACACTGATTCGGACGATTCTAAATCACAAACCGGATACGTGTTTACATTAAACGGTGGAGCTGTCAGTTGGTGCAGTTCTAAACAAAGCGTCGTGGCGGGATCTACATGTGAAGCGGAGTACATAGCTGCTTCGGAAGCAGCAAATGAAGGAGTCTGGATGAAGGAGTTCATATCCGATCTAGGTGTCATGCCTAGTGCATCGGGTCCAATGAAAATCTTTGGTGACAATATTGGTGCAATTGCCCTGGCAAAGGAATCCAGATTTCACAAAAGAACCAAGCACATCAAGAGACACTTCAATTCCATCCGGGATCTAGTCCAGGTGGGAGACATAGAGATTTGCAAGATACATACGGATCTGAATGTAGCAGACCCGTTGACTAAGCCTCTTCCACGAGCAAAACATGATCATCACCAAAACTCCATGGGTGTTAGAATCATTACTGTGTAATCTAGATTATTGACTCTAGTGCAAGTGGGAGACTGAAGGAAATATGCCCTAGAGGCAATAATAAAGTTATTATTTATTTCCTCATATATCATGATAAATGTTTATTATTCATGCTAGAATTGTATTAGCCGGAAACATAATACATGTGTGAATATATAAACAAACAGAGTGTCACTAGTATGCCTCTACTTGACTAGCTCGTTAATCAAAGATGGTTATGTTTCCTAACCATGAACAAAGAGTTGTTATTTGATTAACGAGGTCACATCATTAGTTGAATGATCTGATTGACATGACCCATTCCATTAGCTTAGCACCCGATCGTTTAGTATGTTGCTATTGCTTTCTTCATGACTTATACATGTTCCTATGACTATGAGATTATGCAACTCCCGTTTACCGTAGGAACACTTTGTGTGCCACCAAACGTCACAACGTAACTGGGTGATTATAAAGGTGCTCTACAGGTGTTTCCGAAAGTACTTGTTGGGTTGGCGTATTTCGAGATTAGGATTTGTCACTCCGATAGTCGGAGAGGTATCTCTGGGCCCTCTCGGTAATGCACATCACATAAGCCTTGCAAGCATTGCAACTAATGTGTTAGTTGTGAGATGATGTATTACGGAACGAGTAAAGAGACTTGCCGGTAACGAGATTGAACTAGGTATTGAGATACCGACGATCGAATCTCGGGCAAGTAACATACCGATGACAAAGGGAACAACGTATGTTGTTATGCGGTCTGACCGATAAAGATCTTCCTAGAATATGTAGGAGCCAATATGGGCATCCAGGTCCCGCTATTGGTTATTGACCGGAGACGTGTCTCGGTCATGTCTACATTGTTCTCGAACCGTAGGGTCCGCACGCTTAACGTTACGATGACAGTTATTATGAGTTTATGCATTTTGATGTACCGAAGGTTGTTCGGAGTCCTGGATGTGATCACGGACATGACGAGGAGTCTCGAAATGGTCGAGACATAAAGATTGATATATTGGACGGCTATATTCGGACACCGGAATTGTTCCAAGTGGTTTCGGAGAAAACCGGAGTGCCGGAGGGGTTACCGGAACCCCCCGGGGAAGTATCGGGCCTTAGTGGGCCTGAGGGGAGAGAGAGGGCAGCAGCCCGGGAGGTGGCGCGCCCCCCTCATGGGGAGTCCGAATAGGACTAGGAGGGGGGCGCGGCCCCCCTTTCCCTCTCCCTCTCCCTCTCTTTCCTTCCCCCCCTCTCTTCCTAGTTGGACTAGGAAAGGGGAGTCCTACTCCCACTAGGAGGAGGACTCCCCCTCCCTTTGGCGCGCCCCATAGGGCCGGCCGGCCTCCCCCCTCCCTCCTTTATATACGGGGGCGGGGGGCACCCTAGGACACACAAGTTGATCTTCGTGATCGTTCCTTAGCCGTGTGCGGTGCCCCCCTCCACCATATTCCACCTCGGTCATATCGTTGCAGTGCTTAGGCGAAGCCCTGCGTCGGTAGAACATCATCATCGTCATCACGCCGTCGTGCTGACAGAACTCATCCCCGAAGCTTTGCTGGATCGGAGCCCGGGGAGCGTCATCGAGCTGAACGTGTGCTAAGAACTCGGAGGTGCCGGAGTAACGGTGCTTGGATTGGTTGGACCGGGAAGACGTACGACTACTTCCTCTACGTTGCGTCAACGCTTCCGCTTCGGTCTACGAGGGTATGTAGACAACACTCTCCCCTCTCGTTGCTATGCATCACCATGATCTTGCGTGTGCGTAGGAAAATTTTGAAATTACTACGTTCCCCAACATGGGGTTCCCTCCCGTCACCTGTGGGGGCGACTCGGGATGGACTCGGTCTTTCGAGGTTTGAAAAATGGGAAAGATTTTCACTTCCCGACCTCTGCACCAACTAGGGATGCACACAACCATTTTAGTATGAGTACCAAGATAAACATGGCACTCAGAATTTTTTAAACGGGTATTCTGGTATTTCTCGATGAGTGGTTTCACCACACACCAAGCTTGATCCTCAATAAATGAGGAAAACCCCTGTGCATCACGTGTCAATTCTTGGAATTGAACTTGGGCCGTTAGGTTGCATAACCGCATGCCTAACCACTGAGCCAATGCTCTCTTTGATAAGAAAATGAATGAAGAACATAACTTCTCCTATCTCCCATCTCCAAATTTAGAGTAGTAAAACACAAGGATGTGTTGGGTTTATACTGTCATCCTCCTAGCCCAACCAAGCTAGTAACTATAGGGCACTGCCATTAAGCCTTACCAAAAACTGAAGACAAAGAAAAATATTTATCGTCTTTCCACTCTGGCTTTACCCATATGGCAATAGACGTTATAAACCATTTAAAATTACCTAATAAAATAGAATATCCTGTTTATAAAAATATTTATCATTGAATATTAATTCAATATCTACATCAAAGAATAACTCAATATTCCCATCTGGCAATAGATGTTTACAAACCATCTAACATTACCAAATAAAATAAAATATCCGGCATTCAAATCCTTTTGTTGCGTTCTAAAAGGATGTTATCTCTACAACAGAAAGAAAAAGTATTTTGTTATTTTGCTGTTCTAAAATAAAAATTATTAATATTGTTGTAGGATGAATTCAAATCCCCCCCCCCCCCCCGAGCTCCAATATCTTAATTAAAAACAATAAAATTAGGGACTCATGGGTTTCTGTTGTGATCTTCTCGGTCCAGTCAAGACAAGCTAGTAACAACTTTGTTACTCCAAAATATAAATGCAAACAAAAAAATATTGGCTCGATGTGTGGATGTTCTCCTGCACGACGCTCTCTCACTCAAAGAATGTCTCAATATTTCAATCTAGCAATAAGCTTTTTAATCCATTTATGGTTACCAGGGGAAAATAAATAAATATCCAACATTCAAACACATGTATTGCTTCTCCAAATCTATCCTCATTTCTTATGTTTTCAATTACTAGAATGAGAATAATAAAAATATAAACCCAAGTTTGCCTATCTCCCGTATCTGAAATCAGAACAATAAAAACGAGCAATGTACCGGGTCCTTGTTGTTACCCCCCCTAAGTCCGAAAAAGCTAGCAATTATAGAGCACCAGCCTTAGACCTCTCCAAAAAATAAAGGCAAAGAAAAATATGTATTGCCTCAATCTCCGAAACAAATGACTAAACATTCCCATATATCAACAAGGGTTCAAGCCATTTATAGTTAGTAGAGAGAAAAATACATATCCATCATTCTAACCTGTTAGTTGTTTATGAAAAGATGTTATCACACCAACAAAATTATGCTATCATGTTATTTTTCAATCTCTAAAATCAACAATGTTATTATAAGATAAATCATGATTCTGAATTTGCCCATCTTCCATGTTTAAATTTATAACAAGAAATATGAGAAGCCTCATGGTTTGCCTTGTCATCCTTTTGGGCCAGCCAAGCTAGTAACCACAGTCCGCAAGGCATCAATATTAAACTTCTCCAGATTATAAAGTAAAAGAAAGAACTTGCCATTTGACATGAAAGTTGTTGTGCCACTGGTCGAGCCTCTCTCTCGCCTCAAGAATGACATATTCCCATTAAACAATTAGTGTTTCCAAACTATCTATAGTTATGAAAGAAAAATAACAACAAATATACCTGCTTATGAGAAATAGTATGAATGGACAACCATTTTTCTTATTTTCTACATCAAATAATAATGTGGCAAGATAATTGATACTTCCCCCGGTTCATCTTAAACATCGCCGATTTAGTTTAACTTTGTACTATTAATCCGCAACATTTAATAGTATATTCGAATTTGCCGATCTTTCAGCCGTAAGTTCAGGAAAATAGCATTTAATAGTTTATTCGAATTTGCTGATTTTCCAGCCGTAAGTTCAGCCCTGCAGTTATTAGCTTGGCTGGACCGGGAGGATGACAGCAGGACCCAGGACATTCTGCGCATTTTTAATTTTTCGGAAAGAAAGAACTTGCCACGTGACATGAAAGTTGATGTGCCGCTGGTCGACCCTCTCTCTGGCCTCAAGAATGACATATTCCCATTAAGCAATTAGTGTTTCTAAACTATTTATAGTTATGAAAGAGAAAATAACAACAAATATACTTGCTTATGAGAAATAGTATGAATGAACAACCATTTTTTTAGTTTCTAGATCGAAATAATAATGTGACAAGATAATTGATACTTAAATATCGCTGATTTAGTTCAACCCCGTGCTATTAATCAGCGACATTTAATAGTATGTTTGAATTTGCCTATCTTCCAGCCCTAAGTTCAGAAAAATAGCATTTAATAGATTATTCGAATTTGCAGATATTCCAGCCCTAAAAAATAAAAAAGGCACAGGATGTTCTGGGTCCTGCTGTCATCCTCCCGGTCCAGCCAAGCTAATAACTGCAGGGCACTAGCATTAAACCCATCCCAAAAATAAAGCCAAAGAAAAAATATAAATCGTCTCCCCTCTCCGTTCCTAGCACTCCACACTTCTCCCCTCCTCCTCCACCTCTGCCTCTGCCTCTGGGTAGATCTCTCGCTGTAGCCATCTCCGGCCACGGCGGCCGGCATTAGAAGCGGCGGTGGGAGTCAAGGGAGCGGTGGCCGGGGAGGTAGGAGTGCCGGTCCGCGGCGATGTATAAGAACCAGCTTCAGGAGCTGGCGCAGCGGAGCTGCTTCAACCTGCCGGCGTACACGTGCCTGCGGGAGGGGCCGGACCACGCGCCGCGGTTCAAAGCTGCGGTCATCTTCAACGGCGAGCAATTCGAAAGCCCCGGGTTCTTCACGACGCTCCGTCAGGCCGAGCATGCTGCCGCCGAGGTCGCCCTCGCCGCGCTCGCCCGGCGCGGCCCCTCTTACTCCCTAGCCGCCCGCATCCTGGTACGACCCCCCTCCCTCCCTCCTCTAGCTTCTACTAGCTGTTCCTCTTGCTCTGATTTGTTCTGGGTGTTTCTCGAGTTTATCTTTGCTCGCTAGCATCTGTTCGTGGTTGAATTTAAGGGAGCTTCTCCAGGGAGGGATTTAGCTGATCCTCTCGTACAATTATTACTGCCGCCATTGTTCTCAGAACTCATTGCGCAATTCGCGTGGCTGATTAGCCATGTACTAGTACTAGCTTATGAGTTCCGCACAGGGGAATGCAGGGGATTACGGAGAAATCTTGCACGAATACATGGTTTACCATGGTCTTTTTAGTTCGATCAGATTCGTCGCTTAGTCGTGGCTTCTAGGTTTTGTCTCGTTTGGAACTGGGGGCCTGGGGCTTCGTCAGCGGCATGACCGAACGCGGAGCAAGCAGTCAGCACGAAAAGTTCCGCGTCAAAAACTTCAGCGTATTTTTCCTTTCCCAAAAGGAGGATCCCCCCAGAAAAAGTTGCCGATGAAGTACTAGTTCAGTTACTATTTTCCAAATTCATCTGTTCAACAAAAGTAATTTGTTCCCTCACTCCTCGGTGGAGTAAATTTGAAAAAAATAGATAGCTGCCACTCTACGTAATTATGCAGTACTAATAGACGCAATTAAGTGACTTAATTATTCGTACTACGACAAGCCGCCCATCGATCCCCATTTCTTTAATCCATCGTTAAATGTGCTCTCGCGACGTAACGGCGACGGATCCCCACCAATAATTTTCAATCTAGCCCTCATAGGAGTTGGCGCTGGGGTGCTGGCCGGCCGCAACTCCCACGATTTTCCACTGGATTCGTCAGCCCCCCGCGAGAAAGTCTTCGTAAGCGCTGATTAACATTAACTAAACCCGGCCAGTAATAATGGCGCATTGATGGGGGGCGAGTAAAACCCCGCCGTATGAACCTGACCCGGAGCGGAAGCCGAGTTGCAGTAAAGACTAGTACGCGCGCGCGGTGGGAAGAAGATGCCATGGGAACACGTTATACTGCTACGACTAACAATAAGAAAAGTGGCGGGTACACGGCGGCACATGTGCTCGTTTGACCTGACAGCGAACGGGACGTGTGTGGCTTTGGACTGGGATCAGCGGCCGTGTAGGGAGACGAGATCAGTGGCGGGCAAAACTTTTTTATGGTGGGGGTGGGCGTAGATTAGGTTTCGGTCTTCACAGTGGTGTGTATTAATGGCGAGGGGCGTGGGGGTGGGTGGGCGGGATTGAATGGGAGGCCGCCCGCACCTAACCCGGCGTCGCAGGTCAATGCGGATGGGCCCGAGGGGTTTAGTGGCAGGCAGGCCCCCACGCAGCGCAGCCCACAACGAGGGGGTTGGATGGGGTGGTGCCATTCTGTGCGTGCTGCCGGTCTTTACCGGCCACTACGGCGTTGGCGTTGGTGTCGCCGAGTGCGTGCGGTCAACTCAGGCTAGCCATGGGTGCGCCGCCGTTGCCTAGTGCGGGGTGCTTTGGTTCCTTCTTTGTGTCTCATCTCTGGGAGGGAGGGCGTGGGTGGGTGTCGCTGCTGGTGCTAGTGCGGGCTGCCGTCGCTTTGCCCCCTGCCTTTTAGGCAGGCAGGGCAGGATCCTGGTGCGGGCTGAGTGCGACCGCCAACGCGTTCGTACATGGGGAGATTGCTCCGTGGAATTTGGTGATTTGGTTCGAGACTAGCTTGTTCCCAATTGCCTAAACAAGGTCATGATATTTCTGACCAATGTTCTTGCAAATGATAGTTATGGATTTGGTTGGCAGAGGGGGTCTGGTTCTGGTGAATTGGATCCCTTTGCGTTTACCGTCATTTGGAAATACTGCTGGTCAAATGTTAGGCAGGTCTTCATTGTTGACTGCATTTAGGGTTTGACCTTTCAGAGTTTGGACTACGAAGGGAATTGGTATTAGTATTCCACCGATTCATGGTGAGTGTTAAACAATATTTGTTGCAGAAAGGGCTATGACATCAATTTAAAATAAAAACACTAAAAACTGTGAATGCTTTCACAAAAACTTAAACTCTGAAAGCGATGGTAAATAATGATAGGGTAGTTGCAGCCGAGTATTGAGCCATTGTTTCTACACAGTTAAAAATGGTACTGTTTAATATTTCTTTAGAAAAATCCTCTTCAGGTCCATTGATGTTATATCTGTAGATTTGTACAGTTCAACTGACTCCGACTCCTTAGTCTAAGTGAGTTTCGTGGTCAAGTACCTCCACCCTTGGATCTTTTAGATGCTGACTGGAATGCTACTATTTATATCAGTAGTTGTTCAAATACCAATCTGTGACAATTGTTTCTTTTATTATCAGATGGTTTGTATCCAGAATCTGTCTATTTTTTTTAACTTGCCTCGAAATGTGTCCATTTTGCATTAGAAGACGAAGAATAATCTATGTAGTTTTGGAAACTACTCATGTTCCTTGGTTAGATTAATCAGTTTTGCTAAAGCAGATGTTCCATCATGTTAACTACCTTTCTAATTAGCCAATAGCCATAGATAACTCAACGACCACTTCCTATTTAAACTTTTATAGACGGTAATCATTGCTGTTGAAGTATTAGATATGCCAGCATTGTCTTAATTCAGAAGTCATCTTCCTTTTTAATTCTGAAAGCCTTCCTTCTTTGTTTGATATTATTGCTTCTGTTCATGAAAGGGCAATAGCTGATCATTGTCTCTTAATCATTAACCTGTTGACGTGATTTCTCTTTGATTGCAAGTAGTGTCATGTATCCACAACTTTTACTCCATAATCTGTTACATTACTTACTTCTGGTGGTACATTTATGTTAAACAGGATGAAACAGGGGTTTACAAAAACCTTCTACAGGAAGTAGCCCAGCGAGTTGGGGCACCGTTGCCTTCATATACAACAGAGCGGTCTGGCCTTGGCCATCTGCCAGTTTTCACATGCACAGTAGAGTTAGCGGGGATCACCTTTACAGGTGATCATGCTAAGAATAAGAAGCAAGCTGAAAAAAATGCTGCTTCTGCAGCCTGGGCTTCGTTGAAACAATGTGAGTATTACTAGTATATTCTTATTGTTTATTCATTGCAATGCATTGTTCATTAAACAAAGAATCGTGTCATTCCTTTTTCATAGTTTCTACGACCACATTATTCACCTAAAAGAAAGGAAACTTTTGTGATCCTAAATTGTTTTTTTAGGTCTAGCATGCGAATGACCCATTCCTCTTAAGTTCTAATCTAGCTAGGTGCATTTGATATGCCATTTCACTTAGCAGAGCTTTCCTGTAGTGGCTAAATGGACCATTAACTGATGTGTCTCTCATGCCAGCTTGATTTTATTTTGATCTCATTACAGCATCTGTAAAATATGTTTGTCAATATCTGCTGTGTAACATTGTCATTACAGTATTACACAGCAGCACTTCGCTCATGTTATTTCCCTCTCTGAAACAGTGGCACGTGAGGAGGCGACTACGACCAATGAACCGGAGAACAATGATGAGCAGGAGCAGATCAGGATTGCCCGAGCCCTTCTCAACTACCGCACGAAGGAAAAGATAGCGATGGCCAATAATCCCAATGCTTCACCATTTCCCAAGAAATTTCCCATGCAACCAGAGAGGAAGCCTTGTTTTGGTCAATCCTCTCAGTCCAGTTACTCGAAGATTCTTCCTCTATTCCGGCCAAAGTCTAGTTCAAGATCCAGACCAGAGTCACCAGCCACGGCTGATGGAGCATCACAGTCACCGTTCTGGCCCATTGATAGCTCTAATTCAAGGTCGAGGTTCCCGGCCGCAGAAGCAGCCCCTTATGTCCCAGTTGGGCACTACCGTATGCCTTGCCATAGTATGGCTCCTCCGGTCACAGTCAGGAGCTCTATCCCTGTGTTCTCTGCTCCACCTCTCCCACCTCCAAGTGGACGCACACAGCAGCTTCCTCCTCTCCTGAGCAACCCACCGTCAGTCCGGATGGCATCCCCAGTTCGCATCAGGCCAGCTTCTCCACACTTTGCTCCCTCGGGTCCTGCTCAGCGTCCAAGACCTGTGATGTCTGTTCAGATGAAGGATGTGCAGCACAAGCCAATAAGGGAATCGATGTCGTCTGCGACCCCTGTTCAGGTGAAGGATGTGCAGCAGAGGCCAACCAAGGAATCGCCGTCATCTGCGATGCCTGTTCAGGTAAAGGAGACGCAACACCAGCTGTTTAAGGGATCGATGTCGTCGTCTGTGATGCCCATTCAGATGAAGGATGTGCAGCCCCAGCCAGCAAAGGAACCATTGTCAGAAGGTAAGGACGCACCACCGGCGGCGACTGGGCCTCCGGTTAAGATCGAGGCTCCAGCTCAAGTCAAGGAAGCTTCAGAGGTGGTCACCAGTGAGGTAGTCCCATGCCCTGCTGTTGCTGCTGCTAGTTCTACTTCTACTTCTACCAGTGAATGCAGCACTGCTACCCCAGCAAGCCAGTCTGGGGCTGATGATGATGCGGCCAAGGGTGAAGAGGCGCGTGAGGACGTCCTGGAAACTGAAGCAGCACTGGAGGAGGGCATCATCAAGCTTTTAGAGATAAAATGACTTTGAGTGAAGCGCAAACCATCTTGTCCTTGTTGTCAGATTTTGTAATTAGCTGCCTCCTGTGCACATCACATCCCTTTCTGTTTAGTTTTTGGCATGCGTCGGTTGGTTAGGGGCTCCTGGGCAAGCTGCATTCTGGTAGGGACACCTTAGCTTTTTGTTCATGCAGTGGTTAGGTGGCTTGCCCGGTTGCTCGGAGTCGGAGATGGTTATACTTCCCTGGATATGGCAGTTGGTGGTCGATCTGGCTGGCTTTACCTTTACCCCCCAATGATGAGGTGGACACTGCGTGCCTCTAGGGAAGGATTATGAGGTGGCAATTATTACATCCTAAACTTGGTAATTATTACTGTCGTCGATCCATCGTCCTGGTTTTCGTTGCTATCCATGCTTTGGTTGGGTTTTTGTTCTCTGCTAGTAGTACTAGTATATTTTACTGCTGCCCGGAGTATATTGCAGAGGGAAACAGTATCGTGATAGTAGTTTGATGCAAGTTAAAATGGGAGTCGAGTTTTACTCTGCTTGCTCCTCCTCGTCCTTCCTTCGGGAATGTGACGTGAGCAGTGCTGCTGCATGAGACCGGTCCCGTCCGCCCCAAAGCGAATTTGGGACCGCTGCGTTGCTTCGGTTACGCGATTAACGTCGAAGCGTACCGAGTTAGATCAAAACTCAAGTCGCTGTCTGTCTGGCCGGTGCATGGCCGCAGACAGCCGCCGCAGCAGCACGAACCGTGGCCCGGTACGGAGGCCGCGGTTGCCTTCAGCTCCAGAGTCCTTCCAGCAAAGAAACGAAAAGCTCTCGTCGGAGCCGGCCGCACGGGCGTCAGGCGACGCCTGGATGAGCGGCAGAGCGTGCACTTTACCGTCGCTGCATCGCGCTGTGTTGCATTGCATGCATGCCGATGCAGATGCCGGGCGTATCTGTACTGTAGCGGCGGGCCGGCGAGTGTTCGCCTGTGCGGTGCGGTGGTGGAACTACTCCGTTACAGCGTATGGGAGTACCACCATTTGACCTCCCTACAGCGTGCTGACCCAGCGCGTCGCCGTCGTGGGTGGGTTCATGTGGCGCAGGCCCGGAACCAGTGCGCGCCTGTAGGGTAGGGTCGAAGAAGGCAGGCCATAACGGCTCTCATCCATCCATCCCAGGCGGCCGGTTAAAATCCTCCTGCGCCGCCCGTAACGTACACGCATATACCGTCTGATCCTGCGTCGTCGCGTGCGCGTCTCGTCTGATCACAGCCAGCTGCGTTCCGTCGCGGTTTACAAGGGGGCGGTGAGGTGACGCCGGGCCATGCATGCATGCCATTTACGACGTTCAGGACGCGCATTGATGCTCCTGGACGGCTCAGGCGCCTAGCTGAGCTACGACGTCGACGGGAGCAGCACGAGTACACTCCTACAGGCATCTGTGGAGGCCTGCAACCTGCTCATTAACTTCGAATTCGTAGCTGTTTTGTGTTTTTGGCAATGAATTCGACGGAGGTGACTCACGTCCTCAATCAGAAAAAGAAAAAGAAATGGAAGGCAGCGTTGTCTTGATCGCTGTGACAAGTGGAACCGATGGCCCTTTTTTTCTCATCAAGGGAAAAGGAGGATGGAACGGTGCTAATAATTGGGAGGAGGGGGGACAGTGCACCATTGATGCACACAGTATGGACGCCCAGCTAACAGGAAGGCGCCAATTTATGGCTCTGATGCCATCAAAACCAAATTTATTGCCGCTTGCTGGCTGGTTGCTGCCCCCGTCTCGTATCTTCCTTTCCTTCTCGATTAGCTTGCCAAGGCCAGTGCCTGCTGATGGGCCTCCCCAGTCAGAGTAGTATAGCTTGCTAGGATCGGGCAGCCTTCAATAAAGAAAAAGGAAACACAATGTACCGGGGTCACCAGAAATTGCTGCAAAGAAATATCAGAAAAGATGGTTAATGTATCCCCAAGAATAATTCAAGAGTTACAGATGAACTAATTTTTTTAAGGAGGGAGTACTATTGAATAGTCTGCCGTAAACCAGCGCGGCTATTTGGCTTGGGAGCTCACCGCAAAAAAGAAAGTAAAAAGATTCAAAAAATATGTTTTTTTTTTCATGGAAGATGCTTAGGTGCGTGAGGTCTGCTCCAAATTTGGACATTTGAGTAGCTCTTAGCAAAAAAGACAAATTTGGGGTCTGTGAAATAGTTTACTGTTCATGTACTGTTCTGATTCATTTTTTTTTGCTGAAAGCTGCTCATATGTCCAAATGAGCTAAAATTTAGAGCGAATCTCGCGCATCAAATCATCTTTGATGCAAAAAAAAAATCCAGATATTTTTGAGCTTTTTTACTATTTTTTTAATTTTCTCTTCACCAGGTGTAGATAAGTCCGGGCTCAGAAATGGATATTCAACCGTAAACCACTAAAACATATAGGAGTTTATTTCTAACAATTCCCCACGAGATCTCAAATACTCATTTAGAGAATTGCCTTTTCTCGCTATTTGTTTAATATAGTAGTGTTTCAGTAGAAAGTGTTAAGTTTGAACTTCTGCCTAGAGCTTTAAGTTACATCCATCCACAACTTGATAATGAACTATGCCTACAATTGCTAGTTTTGTGTGAACATGTTTCACTTGAACTATTTCCTGGCTGCTATTAAGCTACCCAGATTTAGAGAATATACGTCGTACTTTCTGGTCTCTTTGTGAGCTTATTAGAGATCACCCAAATCTCATAAACTATGACGTTTACAGTCGGAGCTCATACAGGTGTGTTCTTTCAAGACTGCTCTGTAAGGCATTATCTTAGCTAACTAGTAATCGTGCACGTGCAACGCACGTATCAAACATGGAAAATTCTAACAAAATGTAGATAGATTTCTTGAAAAAAATGAAATTTCATACAAAGTGCATAATACCTAATTCTTGACTCATACAAATAATTTGGTTATCATTCTTCATGAACATTCTTGTTGAAACAAATATCACATATCTTTGCATTAATTATGTAATTTCTTATCTAAATGCACACTTTCTGAATGCATAGTGCCCAAATAATTATAATCTCCTGTAAATGCGTTTCAGTATTTGAACAAAATATTCAGGCGGACTTCGGCCATTGCAGTATGTGTCAAATATACAACCATTTGAGTTTTTGCTAATCATATTGTTATAGTATAATCTAATCAGAAATTAGAATCACCTTGTAGGACAATGGATTATTTAAAAGGTTAATCACCATTCTTCATACACACATACAAGTACAGTTCAGTAAAGAACCATTTATGTATCGATAATAATATAGAACTATTACTATGAGAAAATCAAGTGTCTTTCACAGAAGTGAGAAGATATCAGGTGAGAAAAATCAAGTATCAACATTTATATATCTCCGGTTAGTGATCCCTGCTATCTCCAGCCCATTGAGGATAATGTCATGCAAACCATGCCTTCACTCTTTCCAACAAGAATTCCTGCCAAGCAAAGGCGAGAAGTGCAAAATAAGGAATTCTATTTATAGAGCTATCCTTCAAATCCTAAAACACATATAAAAGTCATGCATGACACACTTTACATTTGCAGTGTTGGCACTGCAAAAGAAGCATATCATGATTTCCTTACATACTCTCATGGCGCATATATATGGAACTCCTAACCCAAACTTACCAAAGAAACTGTAGGTTCTTATCAATAAAATCTATCATACTACCAGAACGGACAAATGAGGAATTTTTTACATAGAGAACCTCACATCGACCATCCGACATGTCCCAATTTTGTGAAAAATAGCAGATCATCAACAAGCTCACACAACATTGCACATCAAGCTCTAAACTTTGAAAGCGAAGGGAGCTCACAGTACATGTTTTCCCTGCCGGTTTTTCAACTGGCCAATCAACTAATGGTACCAAACGAACTACAATACATGATAAGCCTTGTTGGTTGATGCAACCAAACCAACTACAATACATCCTAAGCCAAGTCGGTTGATACACCACAAATCTGCTGGAACTCCAAATAAGAAAATGTTCGCACAAAAAAAAGGAATGAACTTGAGATCAGTGGTCTTGCCTGCACCTTGTCAATCTCCTTCGGGACTTGTTGACGCCTTTGAGAATTCTAAGCACTTCACGCGGAGGAAAACAACATTCGTCAAGTCTCTGTCACTACAACAGTGCATCCACCAAGTTAAAAAAGGTTCCCAACTCACCTCTACAACAAACTCAAAGGAAATAATGGATTTACCCAACTTTAAAGTAGGTTTTTTCTGAAAACAAAATCACAATTCCTGAAATTACCATAACATTTGTACTCTGAATGACAACAACAACGACAACAACAAAGATCTGAATAACAGTAATTGGAAGGATAGAACAATATTTTCTATAAATAAAATTAGCTAGTTGAGGGGGCAAGAACAACATATGAAGCTAGCATGGCTCTAGAAACTACCAAAGTACATTTTAGGCAAGCACGCGTGACCCGCTATAGACCATTTTAATCGCTAGTGCTAAAAGAGATAACTTGGAAACACAGACCTACACGTCTCCCTGCGTTATTGGCTATTTGTGTACTTGCCCTTTGTCCGGATGGTCTTCTTCATGTTGTACGGGCCACCGCGCTTGGGGCTTGCTGGCGCGTTTGCCATTCTGCTGATTCTCCAACACCACATCTCCAACCATTATAAAAGAAGCAAATGATCCGAGCTCAATGAAAATATGAATTGGTTTGTTACAAATTATGTGCACATGCACCAAATCATGAAGAAAATGCAAGGCGATTGAAAATGCAAAGACCCAGTATCATACATCAGTTCAACATGAGAAGAAGTACACAAGCAGATGCATTTAGTGGCGTGATGTGTGGCGGCTGGTTTGGCAGAGGTGGATCGTGGGCGGGCCAGGATTGCGCGCATCTGCCTGGCAGAACATTTAATGTCGAGTGTTAGTTTGTGTGATAGACCTTTGATGTAAAATTGATTGTTGGATGTGATTTAGTTTGATTGATCTAACGCCTCTGGTTCTTATGTGTACACTTTTTCATGTGGCTTTAGTGGAATTTAAGTTCGCTCTTTTAATAGTAGTGTAGATGTAGATGTAGATTATAGCCGATAGAACCACATAAAGGCATGTTGCCAACCTGCCTTGCAACTCTAAGAGTTTTAAATCTTCACATAGAGAGGGTCACATGTTACTCTCCTCTGTTAACCAATAGCTTGTTCTTCCTAGGTCCTAATTCACCGGATATCCGATCACAAAGGTTGGGTTACTACCATGGTGTAACATCTATGGGTCTCATACCCATCTCCCTCGATGCATTATCTATCATATTTCGTGATAGTCCCTTTGTAAAGGGATTTAACAGGTTTTTGTCTGTTTGAATATACCTTACAGTTATTACTCTGAAGTTTCTCAACTTCCTGACAGACTTCAAACGTCTCTTCATGTGTCTTGATGACTTCATATTATCCTTAGAATTGTTCAATTTAGCTATAATCGTTTGGTTGTCACAATTCATAAGAATAGCCGGTACAGGTTTTTCAACCACAGGCAAGTCCATCAAGAGCTCACGCAGCCATTGTGCTACAACAATGCCTGTGTCTAAAGTAGTAAGTTCTGCTTCAATTGTTGACCCCGTCAATATGGTTTCTTTGCAAGACCTCCATGAAATTGTGCCACCTCCATGAGTAAATACATACCCATTTGTGGCGTAGAGTACATCAACATCAGATATCTAGTTCGAATCACTATATCCTTCTAGCATAACAGGATGCCCTGAATAGTTTTTTAGAAGAAAAGGGCTCCAGCCCCAGTTCCATTTCTCATAGAAAATGAAACCCACAGAGTACATCATTATTACAGGCCGCGGGAGGAGATTGAGATATCCCTCCGGCATAAATTTCAGAAACCTAAACACTGCAAACATCTTTAATACAAGAACAAGGCTAACAAATTTTTAAGCTGAAAGAGATTAGCTACTGGCAAACCCCGCAGCGCGGAAGGGACAGGAAGCCAAATTTAACCATCAAGGAACACACTCTTCTCCATGCCCATCCACCCTCCCATCTTTTGCAGAGAGTATTGCAGCCAAAGCTCATTCCTCTTCAGCTTGGCTCTGGCCAGAGCAGCAACAGTGGTTTTCTTGCAGCCTCCCAGATAGCCACAATGATCTCCTCCACGCGCTCTCTTGTACTTCCTTTGCAGAGGATCTTCCATATGTTGCAATAACCTGCAATCTTTCTCAGAACAACCTGCACACCCATCTAGTTTGTGTTGTTAAAACACAACTCATTCCTGCATCTCCAGATAGCCCAGAGAGTAGCTGATATAATCAGATTTTCAGCCTACAAGTTTTTATCATTTCCCCACATATCTGCCACCTTATCAAAAGCAGGTAAGGGGAAGCAACCTATGATGGAGTGTATATTTCTCTAGATCTCCATGGCCACAACACATTCAAAAAACAAGTGGTTGATATTCTTTCAGAGCAGAACAAGCAAGACAAATCATTTAAGTGTTGTCTTTTTATGAGATTCTCTCTAACCAGCAACTTATTATGAGCTAGCAGCCACAGGAAAATGTGGATGTTGGGAGGGACATGGATTTTCCACATATCAGGAATATGATCAGGGCTAATGCCCCTAAAATTAATCATGGCATACATAGATCTAACAGAGTACTTACCATTAGACTCTAGTTTCCAAATTAAAGCATCATCTTCATCACTTAGGATTACAGATTGCACAATGCTTACCAGGTCATACCACAAGAGAAGTAACCTGTTATCTACACATCTCCTAAATGTGACTTTAAGGTTTACCCCATCCCACAAGTCAGTAATAACCTGATTATGTTCATTGGCTATGCAATACAACTCCCAGAATTGAATGGCCAGGCTACATGACCCAAACCAATGATCTTTCCAAAATTTGACTCTCTTCCCATTGCCCACTTTCCATTGATACCCATGTTTAGCTGCTTTAGCAGCCCACAAAACCCCTTTCCAAAAAGGAAAAGAGTTAATATCAGGGCAGGAGAAGATATTGGGATTATTGGCTCTATACTTAGAGTCAATGATCTGTTTCCACATTTTATTACCACCATTATGAAATTTATACACCCAGGAAGCTAGTAGACTTAAGTTCATCTCAGCAATATTTGGGACCCCAAGCCCCCATATTACTTTTTTTGGGTCACCAAGCCCCAGTTAGCAAGGTGATATTTATGGTGACCCTCATAATTAGCCCAAAAACAATGATCTGTCTGTGAGTTGATCAAATTAGTGGCCCACTTGGGGAATTTGATCATGCTCATCAAATATGTGGGTATGCTAGCTAGACAGGATTGAACCAGTACCAGCTTCTTCTCATAACCTAATAGTCTACCTCTCCAACCAGCAGCTCTTTTCAAAACCTTATCAACCACAGGTTGTAGGTCTTCTCTTCTGTGCTTGGTGTAGTTCAAAGGGAACCCCAGGTATTTTAAGGGAGAAGACCCAAGACCACAAGACAGGGTTTGAGCTACCTTATGAGCCTCATCCTCTAGGACATTTATGGGGATCATGTCACACTTATGGAAATTAATTCTAAGCCTAGACATATGTTCAAAGCAAGATAAAAGCCATTTCAAATTTCTAGCTGAGACCAGGTTATTGTCTAAAAAAAGGAGGGTATCATCTGCATATTGCAGACTTGTCACTCCTTGTGGGAATATATTTGTCATCAACCCTGTCAGCATGTTATTCCTAGCTGCTTTAACAAGCATTCTACTAAACACATCTGCCACCAGGAGTTTAGTAGAATGCTTGTTAAAGAAGCTAAGAACAACATGCTGACCCTTTCTAGTGCACACATCTGCCCTGAATAGTGAATTTTGTAACTCATAGTACCTCTTAGATAGCGCAAGACCCTTTCTAGTGCATGCCAATGATCATCACCTAAGTTGGACATGAACCTACTCAGTTTGCTCATAGCAAAAGAGATATCTGTCCTTGTTCACTACAAAAAAAGACACATCCGTGACATTTTGGGTGGAACGGTTTTTTTCCTGTCATGCTTATGACACTTCTATGACGATAATTATGACAAAACTCGGTATCATCATAGATGTGGTGGGCTCCTACTTCTATGACACGTCCTGTGTGGGCTGGAGATGTAGCTGCATGACATTCTTTGGGTCGTCCACGACGGAAAAAACCATGGTAGAAGCAAGGTCGAGGAAAATTTCGGGGAGTTTCCGGTTACGGTGGGTGGTCGGGGCAAAGCGATGCACAGAGGTTTGCGTGTTTCTCTCGTACACTACACGCGTCTGTGCGAGGCGTTCGCTTACTGAACCCGAGCGATTGCACTGGCTACACGTTACTGAACCCGTGCGATTGATCGATCCCTCGCTGTTAACTGAACCCGATCGAGCGATTCCTTCGCTATTGCTGCTAACTGAAGCCGATCGAACCTGCTGCCTCTTGATGAACAGTGAGCATTGTTGGGGGTTGGATGAATAGTTTCCGATGGGGGTTGGATGAATAAGACCCTGTGGTAGTAGAGGCCGTTGCCGCTGGATGAACAGGACCCCCATCAGGAGGAGGCCGCCACACACCCGAGCCGGTTGGGGGTGGATGAACAGGACCACATGGAGGGTTGGTTGAACAGGACCCCGTGTGGAGGGCTAGTTGAACAATAGTCGGTGGAGGCTGGATGAACAGGACCCCGTGGAGGGCTGGTTGAATAGTAGCCGGTGGAGGCTGGATGAACAGGAGCCCGTGAAGGAAGGAGGGAGACGCCATGGATGAACAGTAGCAGGTGGAGGCTGGAGGAGGTCGACGGTGGATGAACAGTAGCCCGTGGAGTCCCATTTTGTGGTACGCCACAACCCTCCCAATGAACAGGACCCTGTTTTGACCGTAGGAGGTTGAAGAGAAGTCCGTATCCTTCGTTTTGCAGTACGCCAGACCCTTTTCGATGAACATGATCCCGTTTCGACCATAGGTGGTCGAACAGAAGGCCATTTCCTCCATTCTGCGGTACGCCAGGCCTCATTCCGGCTGTTCCGTCCAAGCCGGTTGGCTCCCGATGAACAGGACACATTTCGTTGCCTCCCGATGAACACGACGCAGTTTCTCCGTTCTGACCTAGCCGGTTGGTTGTCGATGAACAGGACACCGTTGCTGCCCTCCGCTGCCTCTCCATGTACACGAGCCTTGGCCGTATGTATGCGCGAGTAGGCGTTCGAGACCCCGTCCGTATGTATGTACGTGGCCGTATTTACTTTCTTGCACCCTGGCTGTACATACGTGTACACGATATAGACGGGACTGCGTGACATGCTACGTCCGCGCCTCTACTATGACTCGTGCCCTTCCTTATTCAGCCACAATTCATCACTGCAGCCCGCAGACAGACCGATCGACCAGTATGTATGTACACATTCGCGACCAGACAGACAACCCTACGTACGGTTCAACCGGGTGGGTCCCAACTGTCAGGGAGGTAAGGAGGCACTTCCTTGTGTGCGAAGATATAGCTGGTGGGTCCTAGCTGTCAAGGGGAGAATCATATTTTTTGCCCGTAATATGGATGCACTTCCTTGCGTGCGAAGATGTAGCTGGTGGGTCCCAGCAGTCAGGGGGCAAACATTTTTTTTGCAAAATACGGTGGCCCATCTAGTGGGTCCCTGCTGTCAGGTGGAGGAATCATTATTTTGCGCGTAATAAGGAGGCACTTCCTTGCTGCGGCCGTGGTCCCAACTGTCAGCCTCTTCACATATAGTCCTCTTCCGATGAAAGTCGTTCCTTGACCACATTGACCATGGCGCGCCGAGAGCACCAAGGCGGTGGACGGCGACGAGGCATAGGAAGGGGACGACACGGAGCCGGGGAAGACGTGGCAGTGGATTTCCACACGGAGAGGAGTACGAGGGTTGACTGGTTCGACTGCGGTGTGAGGTTGCCGTCGCCGCGGAATAACAGGGGTTGTGGGTGAGTAGAGGGATGGCCTGGCCACAGGTTGGAGTAGGGTGGGGCGGTGAGGCCTGCACGATAGCATAACTGGCCACGGGAGGCAGGAGCAGGCGACACGACCGGCGCTGGTTTGGGCGACTGGAGCAAGAAGACCAGAGGTTGAAGAAGCACTACGGCCGTTGGATGGACATCGTACGGTCACTGGAGCTAGAATCTTTCATATTGACTAAGTTGACAAAGCCCTCCATCCGCGTCAACTTAGTAGGCCCACAAGTCAGCCTCCCACTATGGTGGGTCCCAGATAGCAGGGGAAGTATTCATTTTTTGTGCGTAATAAGGAGGCACTTCCTTGCGTGCGAACATATAGCTTGTGGGTCTGAGCTGCCAGTGGGAGGAACATTTTTTTCACGAAATACAGAGGCCCTTCCGATGGGTCCCAGCTGTCAGGTGGAGGAATCATTATTCTGCGCGTAATAAGGAGGCACTTCCTTGCGTGTGGCCGTGGACCCAGCTGTCAGCCTCTCCACGTACAATCCTCTTCCGATGGATGTCGTTCGTTGACCACGTTGACCATGCCGCCGTAGCACTAGGGCGGTGAACGACGGCGAGGCCCCAGACTGGAATGATCAGGAGAAGCATTACTGTTTTCGCGTAATAAGGAGGCACTTTCTTGTGTGGGTCCCTACTGTCAGCCTCTCCACTTACATCCCTCTTCCGATGGTTGTTGTTTGTGGACCACGCCGCGCTGAGAGCACAAACGCGGTGGACTAGGGTGAGGCCCAGGAAGGGAACGACCTGGAGCCGACGAAGCCACATCAGTGGATACCCACGCTGAGGGGAGTACGAGGGCTGACTGGTCGGCTGCGGGGTGAGGCTGACGTCGCTAGAAAATAACAGGATGTGCGGGTGGGTAGAGGGATGGCCTGGCGGCAACACAACCGACCATAGGAGGAGGAAGCAGGTAGTCCCGCCGGCGCTGGTTTGGGCGGCTGGAGCAGGAAGATCAGAGATTGAAGAAGCACGACGGCTGTTGGATGGACATCCAACATTCACTGCTCTGTCTTGACTAAGTTGACAAAGCCTTGCCTCGCGCCAAATGTTTTTTAGGACAGCATCATCATCAACCTAGTAGGCCCAGAACTCAGCCTCCAAATCTATGGAAAACAACATACATCCCAATAGCTATTATTTTCAACAATTTACAACCCATTTGCTAATTCTTAAGGATATTTTGAAGCCCATATTCTTTTTATTAGCATTACAGACCATATTCTAGGCACTGCTATAAAATTCAACGAAATTTTACATATTTCGGTGGGGACCAAACTATTTTAATCATGAAATTTTGAGTCACGTTAAAAATATATTTTTTAAAAAAATATAAAAAAATTCTCCGCAGAAAAATGAATGAAATTTAAAATCTTGACTAGCAAGATGCCCGTGTGTTGCACGAAACATCAAAATGCATTTGTATGAGTAGTTTATATTGTGGGAGAAAAGGATGAACGGGGAAGCCTTATCTGCAAATGTGGAGAGGAGTGCGGGTAAATTTTCATAATTTCCTTCCTATCCGTTAGATATAGATCGGACAACCTATATTGCAGGATGGCAGGCACACCATCATCACCAACTCTTCTTTTTATAAGAGTAGAGAAATCCAGAAAAATGATATTTGAATGGATTTGCCGGTTGGCTTTGGTTTAAAAATTTACAACCCATTTCTTACTACTTATAGCCCATTTTCTGGGGAAGCCCATTTCTTACTTCTTACATCCCTCCTCATCTTGAAAGATTTGCAGCCCAGTGATGTTGGCTTGAACTACGTTGGTATTTCCCCAAAGAGGAAGGGATAATGCAGCTCAACAACGATAGGTATTTCCCTCTGTGATGAGACCAAGGTTATCGAACCAGTACGAGAACCACGCAACACTACGTGAACAAAACCTGCACACAAATAACAAATATTCGCAACCCGACGTGTTATAGGGGTTGTCAATCCCTTTCGGGCGACGGCGCCAGAAATAGGCAAACAGACGTGATAGAGTTGTAAATATTGGTAGATCGAACACCAAATAAAATAAATTGCAGCAAGGTATTTTTGTATTTTTGGTTTAATAGATCTAAAAATAAAAGCAAAGGAAAATAGATCGGAAAGGAAAATATAATAAAGAAGTGACCCGGGGGCCGTAGGTTTCACTAGTGGCTTCCCTCGAGAAAAATAGCAAACTGTGGGTGAACAAATTACTGTTGGGCAATTGATAGAACTTCAAACAATCATGACGATATCCAGGCAATGATCGCTATAGAGGCATCACGTCCAAGATTAGTAGACCCGTCTCCTGCCTGCATCTACTACTATTACTCCACACATCGACCGCTATCCAACATGCATCTAGTGTATTAAGTTCATTTAAAAACGAAGTAATGCAATAAGCACAATGACATGATGTAGACAAGATCTATTTATATATAAATAGACCCCATCTTGTTATCCTTAATAGGAACAATACATACGTGTCGGTTCCCTTTCTGTCACTGGGATCAAGCACCGTAAGATCGAACCCATCACAAAGCACCTCTTCCCTTTGCAAGATAAATAGATCATGTTGGCCAAACAAAACCCAAATATCGGAGAAGAAATACGAGGCTATAAGTAATCATGCATATAATATATCAAAGAAGACTAAAATAACTTTCATGGATAAAAAGATAGATCTGATCATAAACTCAAAGTTCATCGGATCCCAACAAACACACCGCAAAAAAGAGTTACATCATATGGATCTCCAAGAGATAATGTATTGAGAATCAAACGAGAGAGAGGAAGCCATCTAGCTACTAACTATGGACCCGTAGGTCTACAAAGAACTACTCACGCATCATTTGAGAGGCACCAATGGACATGATGCACCCCTCCGGTGGTTCTGGAACTTGCAGCGGTTGGAATTGATTTTCGTCGACTTCTTTAGGGTTTCTGGAATATTGGGGTATTTATAGAGCAAAGAGGCTGTTCAGGGGGCACCCGAGGTGGGCACAACCCACCAGGGTGCGCCTGGGATTCTAGGCGCGCCCTGGTGGGTTGTTCTTCCCTCGGAGCACCCCCCGACGCTTCTATGGCCCACTGGATGTCTTCTGGTCCAAAAAAATCGACAAAAAGTTTCGCTGTGTTTGGACTCCGTTTGGTATTGATTTCCTGCAATGTAAAAAACATGCCAAAAATAGCAACTGGCACTTGGCACTATGTCAATAGGTTAGTACAAAAATGATAGAAAATTACTATAAAATGATTATAGAACATCCAAGAATGATAATATAACAACATGGAAAAATCAAAAATTATAGATACGTTGGAGACGTATCACCCAACAGGGCTGAGAAAAGCAAGTAGGCCTCGGTTGGGTATTCTCCAAAAAAAGAACTAGGCCAACCATTTTCAGAAAGAAAAAATATCAACTGGGCTCGTCAAGTGCTTAAATAAAACGTAAGCGTGGGCCAGACGGGCCACAGCCCCCGCACAACGCTCAGTTGAGCTTCGTCTCTAAAACTAAAAAACAACTGGGCGAGCTGTTGGGTCCCTCGTGTTATCCGCTCGTTGTGTAATTTTCTCATTTATTGACTACATTGACAATGGCGTGGGACCTAGTTGCCAAACAATTAGGAGGAAGTATTTTTTTGGCTTGTAATAACGAGGCACCTGCTTGCGTAATGCAATGACCCTGGTGGGTCCCTACTGTTAGCCTCTCCATGTACAATCATCTCCTGATTCCTCTCGGTTGTTGACCATGTTGACAACGCCAGACGGCGGTGGGCACAGCGAGCGAACCACGGCGGAGAACGACGGTGAGGCCTCGGATGAGAATGGATAGGAGCCATGGAAGATGTAGCAGTGTAGTGGTAGGTGGAGGGGAGTACGAGGGCAACAACATGTAACTCAAGCTTACAAACGGTACAGAAAGCCCAAGGATTAATTGTTCATCAAGTTTAGACAAAACCCATATTGAACATGCCAATAACATCTAACCCAACCATTGTTTTTCGCAGTCACAAACAAATGGATCGGTCTGATCCATAAAATCAACATCCTGTGCAAAAAAATTATTGGAGGATGACCACAAGTTGTTGTAAATAGAAGCCGAGCACGTTCAGAAGCCATTTGTCCACCTGAAACTTCCTTTTTTTGTATTCAACATGTCCATCGTGAGAAATCTCTTGTTGAAAACTTAAGCCTCATGGACAATAGTAACCTCGCATTCAACAGGAAGAATGTGACAAAGCTTCTGTTTGCCTGGTTGTTTGCATATCCTTCCATCGTTATTGTCCTCAAACTAATGTCATGTGAACTTAGAAAACCCGGTGCTTATTACGTGTAACACCCCGGTGTAATGATGCTACAGTAACCCCTGGGGTTATGTTAATCCTTTTGCTAATCATGTGCCTGACCATTATTGTCTCATGTTCTTTCAAATTCCAGTTGTTTTCAAATTCAAATTCTGTGTGAAATTCAAAATTCTCAGACATGAAAACAAAAATGTTCATCATGTGCCAAATAATCCAAAACTAATATGGGTGGTGAACCAACATTTTTGCAAAAGGTTTAAGTGGCCTAAGCTACTTAAAACGGTGACCTAAGCAATAAATTAAATGCCTTTTTAATTTATAAAATTGGCAACTATTTCAACAAAGCCTCCCACCCTTTGTGTGGCAGTGCATTATACTTCTTTGAAGTTATTTTGGCCAATGGCACATTTTTTTGCAAAGTCTTTATTGGCTAGAAGAAAAGGCAAAAGCTGCTGGAAAAGAAAAAAGGGAAAGCAGATAAAAAAACGGAAAGGGCCAGAGCCCGTGGCCTCCCAGTGGGCCTCGGCCCACTCGAGCACGCCATGTGGCCCACACCCCCACCGGGTTGCCTTCCCCTCCACTGCTCCTCCGACCGCGCCACGACAGTGCCACGCCCTGCCGCACCACCTCACCAACGAGGACGATGGGGATAAGGCCTCCACCGCGGTCGCCCCCGAGATTTTTCTTCCCCACTCCCCCTGGCGTCCTCATCCTTTCCTCCCTCTCCATCGCTCGCTCCGCCCATCCTCTCCTCCAGATCCGCCTCAGCCGCGCCTCTCCGTCGCCGCTCACCGCACTCCACCGCGGCCACCGGCCGGCCTTCGCCTCGCCGACGTGCCCCCAGGCGCTGCCTCGACCTCCACATCGGCCCCGCTGAGCCGCACGGACTGGGACGGCCCCGCCGCACCGCCACGACCTCGCCTTTGCCCTCGGCTCCGACGAACGCCGCCGCCCCGAATCCACGCCTCTGCTGCTCCTAGTCACCCAACGGGCCACCGTGTGCCCCCAAGGTGAGCTCTGGCCCCCTTTTTCCTCTCCTCGCGCTTATCTTCTTCCCCCGTAGCTGTTCCCACCGTCGTGCCCGAGCTCATCGCCGCGGTGGTGCTTGCCGCCGTGGCCACGGCTCGCGGAGCTCGCAACCGACCACCCCCGTCGTGCTCAGCACCTCCGCCTGCACCCACTGCATGCGCCCGCTACTCCTCCCACTCCCCTTGGCGCCTTCCTCGATGGGCCAGTGCTCCGGCCGTCGCCGTGAGCTCGTCTCCGGTGAGCTCGTCGCCTCCCGCCTACCACCCGACTACGGCAATGGATGCGCGCGAGCACCAGCTGCCCGTAGAGCCGCCCCGCGCGACGAGCCGTGTCCCGAATCATCATCGCTATCGAGCGCCCGAAGGCCGCCGCCGCCCGTGCTCCACGCCAGCGCTGTCTCCGCCCGTCCCCGGGCGAGCCACCACCACCACCCGACTCGGCGTCGTGCACGCTTTCGAATGGTGCGAACTGCTCGCGAAAAGTCCGCCCCTAGATGGATTCCGGTGCACCCCCGACCCTCCGCCGTGGCTATGGCCACCGGCGATTAAACGCCGTTGCCCGCGCTAACATGGTCGGCCCGGGCCACCACCTGGGTCACTGACCTGTGGGACCTAGGGGCCCGTCCGACCTGTTGACCGGTCAGCTCTGCTGACTGGACCAGCCCAGCAGCTGATAGATAGGGCCCACCTCCCCTTTTTAACTAAAACGTTTAAAATTAATAGTTAATTAACTTAATTAGGTACTGACAGGTGGGCCTAGTAGATTAGGTAGCTAGTTTAGATTAAGTTAAACGTTGTTAAACCCCCTTTGTCTTTGACAGGTGGGTCCCGGACGTCAGCTTGGCCGGTAAACTGGCAGGTTGACTGCTGACCCCACGGTGACGTCATGCTGGCGCATTAAGTTCTGTTGATTTAAAATAATTCCAGAATATTGTTTAAACTTTGAAAATTCATAGAAATTAAACCGTAACTCGGATGAAAATGTTTTCTACATGAAAGTTTCTCAGAACGACGAGGCAAATCCGAATACGCGTTCCGTTCATGTGTCACATGCCCCTAGCATGCTGAACATGGAACATTCCCCCTCCGTTCAACTGTCTGATACAGGTCCGGAACCGGGAATACATTCTCGGTTGTTTTTTCCCTTCTCCTATATCGTGTAGCCTTACGTTAGGTCACACCCGGAACAACATATTGCCACGTTATGCTTTGTGATGCTATGCCTGCTTTATATTTACTGTTTCTTCCCCCTCTTCTCTTCGGTAGACCCCGTGACCGATGCCGCCCCTGTGATCGACTACGTCGACGATGACCCCTCCTTGCCAGAGCAACCAGGCAAGCCCCCCTTTGATCATCCTGATATCGCCCATTCCATTCTCTCATGCTTGCATTAGATTTTGCTACTGTTATTGTTTGCTCCTATTCTGATGCATAGCCTGCTTTTGTATCTGCTGTTGTACCTTATTTGCTTATCCTAAACTGCTTAGTATAGGTTGGTTAGTGATCCATCAGAGACCCCCACTTGTCCTTGTTGCCCCTGCTTCATCATCGATGACTCGATCTATGAGATCGAAGACCAGGCCCCGACACCGCACATCACTTCCCCTTAGTTGCTCGACACTACTGGGTTACTATCGAGTACCGAGTGTGAACCTCTTCAGCACTTCTGATGTTAACCCTGTAGTGTAGTCATTTGGTCGTGGTCATCGAAGGTGATTTCCTCCCTAACCACTTCCGATACGACTCTGTGGTGCAACCCCTCAAGTGTGAACCTCGAGGGTGGATCCTCTTACATTCACCTTGATGATTACATTGAGTGGAATTCACTGGGGTGATTCCTCGGGTTTTCCCCTTGATGTTTGGACACCCGGATACTTGGACTTTACCACTGTTACTTGGAAAGACGGGTCGACCCTGAGGGGTACCCGCGCGAGCTTAATTGCGAGTGATGTGGAGTCGGGTTGACCTGGAAGGTGCCCGCGAGATAATTACGAGGCATGGCTGGGCATTCGTAGCCCTTGCCGCAAGTCCTCGAGACGGGGCAACGGGGTCACATCTTTCGTGAGTCTCTGCTTGTTACCGCGCGTTCCTAATCCACTACGATTTGGATATTTGATCCGAGGGGCCTCTGGCCTGATAGCACTAACCATCACGTGGGCATAGTATGGGCGTTCTGCGTCGTATACATCAGCCGAAGCTTAATAGACGTCAGCGACTGAGCGGCGCGCACCGGGTTGGACTGGTAAGCTCCTGCTTTTTTAGGGAGGTAGCTAGGTCTGCTCACCGGCCGCCCTCGCAACGTGCAGGAGTTCCCGGGGAGATGGCCCATGACCCCTGGGGGCATAGGGTTAGTCCGGCGTGCTGGCCTCTCTATTAAGCCTAGGTCGGGTTGCGACGTATTGTTTGGCCGAGGCCGGGCATGACCCAGGAAAGTGTGCCCGACCGGAGTTAATCGAGCATGGTGGGTAAGTTGGTGCACCCCTGCAGGGAAGAAAACATCTATCGATAGCCTGTCCTACGGTAATGGACACTTGGAGTTGTATCCTGATCGGTACAACTAGAACGGGATACTTGTGATGAGAACTGGATGGTGATGAGTAATGGATTGTGATGATAACTGGATAGTATGGCTCTGGGATTACTTTCTCGCAGGGAGTCGAGAAAGGATCTCTGGCCGAGGTTGATAACTTTACTACTACTTTACCTTATGCTACTCTACCCCCTCCTGTTGCTGCAAGATGGTGGTTTTCAGAAGATGCTAGTCTTTGATAGGACTAGGCCTTCTCTCTATTCTTGCATTTCTGCAGCCCAGTCCACATATACAGCCTTCCTTTGTTAATGTTGCATATGTAGTGTAGATCCTTGCTTGCGAGTACTTTGGATGAGTACTCACGGTTGCTTTGCTCCTCCTTTTCCCCCTTTCTTCTTCTTTCCGGTTGATGCAACCAGATGTCGGAGCCCAGGAGCCAGATGTCACCGCCGATGCCTACTACTACGTGGAGACCGCCGATGACCAGGAGTAGTTAGGAGGCTCCCAGGCAGGAGGCCTTGCCTTTTCGATCGTTGCTGCTTTTGTGCTAGCCTTCTTAAGGCAAACTTGTCTAACTCATGTCTGTACTCAGATATTGTTGCTTCCGCTGACTCTTGTGTTTTCGAGCTTATGTATTCGAGCCCTCGAGGCCCCTGGCTTGTAATATAAAGCTTGTATTATTTTATTTGTGTCTAGAGTTGTGTTGTGATATCTTCCCGTGAGTCCTTGATCTTGATCGTACACATTTGCGTGTATGATTAATGTACGATTGAATCGAGGGCGTCACAAGTTGGTATCAGAGCCGACTACCTGTAGGTAGCCCCCTTTGCAACTCCTTGGCCGAAGTTGAGTCTAGTCACTACAAAAAAACTTTTACTAACATGGCTGTGTGTCTTACGGGCCCACGTCGCCATTGGGTGGTATTAGGATCTTTTACTCCTCGTCTATACTTTGGGACTCTGATCTCTCTTCCATTCGGGTTAAACGAATTTACTAACTTTCACATTAGGATCCCGTGACCACATTCACCCCGAAGTTGGATAAAGCTATAGTTATTCCTTAGAATAGCATTTTGAGTAGTGCACACCCTGTCGTGTTGACTACTAAGTGGTATCCATCGTACCTCTTTCATTATGCTTGTTTCATCATGAATGATCCTTGTCTTTGTAAATGCTCAATGTTGAACTACCCCTGTTACATGTTAGCAGGATGGTTAGACCCGCTGGACGTGGCCGTGGTGCCAACGATCCACCACCGCCTGAATTCTTTGCTGGAATGATGCAACAGTTTGAGTTGAATCGCCAGTTCATGGAAGGAATGATGGCTCAGTTTCCTCGTCCGAACATGAATCAACAGCCAACCCCAGTAACTCTGCAGGACTTCATGCGCCTCAACCCAACTATCTACCGCAACTCAACTCAACCCCTTGATGCTGATGAATGGCTCCGCGACATCACGTATGAAATGGAGTCTGCTAGTGTGGCCCCTGCCAGCTATGTCACCTATGCATCTTTCTTTCTGAAGGGTCCCGCTGCTCAATGGTGGGATAACCACAGGCGTACCCTACCTGCTGGAACGGTCATCACTTGGCCGGATTTCCAAGCTGCCTTCCGTGCCCGCTTCATTCCTCAGGGAATCATGGACAAGAAGAAGCGAGAGTTCCGCAACCTCACCCAAGGCAACAAGTCAGTAGATGCTTACCAGCGGGAATTCTTGGACTTGTCACGTTATGCTGAAGAAGACATTGCTGTTGATGCTCGCAAACAGGAAAAGTTTCGTGATGGACTTCACCCTGATATCAAGCTAGCACTGCTCGTTCATGACTTTGCCGACTTCGCCACCTTGGTGAACAAGGCTATTCAGGTTGAGACTGGTCTTCAGGAACACCAGGGATCCCTCAGGCGCAGCCGTGACGCTGGCTCATCTTCAGGTCCGTCAGCGCAGAAGCGTCGGATATGGATTCCCCACAACATGTAACGTCCAACTGCACCCGCACCAAGACAGTCCTATGCTGCACCTCATCTGCCTCCTCCACCGCAGGGGCAACTTCTTCGAGATGTACCATCCCAAGCTCCTGCTCCCGATCCCAATGATGGTCTGTGCTTCAGGTGTGGCTGCCCAGGCCACCTTGCTAAAGAGTGCAATCGGAAAAGGAATCAGCTGGCTCTGCCTTCAACTGGTCATATCAATCAGCCCCATAACAACAATGCCAGACCTTATGGTCGTGGTCAGGCTAATCATGTTGATCTGAATGAAGCTCAAGACCAGCCTGCCACTGTGATGGGTACTCTTCTCGTTAATTCAGTACCGGCTTCTGTTTTATTCGATTCAGGAACATCGCATTCATTCATGTCAGAAGATTTTGCATTCAGGCATGGCATTAAATACGAAGAGATGCACATTCCATTGGTGGTAAACACCCCCGCGGGCCAATGTCGAACCACCATGGTTAGCCACAACGTCGTCATTGAGATTGAAGGATTAGAGTTCCATGCCTCTCCCATTATTCTGAAGTCTTCCAATATTGACCTCATTCTGGGAATGGATTGGTTGAAAGCACATACGGCTTCTATTGTTTGTGCCACTAAGACCGTTCACCTTCTGCACCCTTCAGATGAGATAGTAAGCTACAATGCTCGTCTAGTGCAAAACGCTGAAGCTCGACTTTATGCTTTGAATGCGTTGAACGCAACACCTCTTGAGGGAATTGAAAAGATTCCAGTCGTTCGCGACTTCCAAGACGTATTTCCAGAAGAACTTCCAGGAATACCCCCTGCCCGGGCTGTCGAGTTCGTCATCGACTTGAAACCAAGCATCGTTCCTATTGCCAAACGACCCTACAAGATGCCACCTCATGAACTCCTTGAGCTTAAGGAGGAAATCGACAAATCTCTTCACAAGGGTTTCATTCGTCCAAGTTCCTCTGCTTGGGGAGCATCTTATCTCTTCATTAAGAAGAAGGACGGAACGAACCGTTTGGTCCAAGACTACCGTCCTATCAACCAAGCTACAATTCAGAACAAATATCCCCTTCCTCGGATCAATGATCTGTATGATCAACTGGCTGGTTCATCGATATTCTCTAAACTTGACTTGGGGTTGGGTTACCACCAGATCAGTGTTCGTGAAGAGGATATTCCAAAGACCGCCTTTGTCACTCGTTATGGTTCTTACGAGTACACCGTCATGTCTTTTGGTTTGACCAATGCTCCAGCTACATTCTCTCGTCTGATGAACTACATATTCATGGATTACCTCGACAAGTTCGTCGTAGTCTATCTGGATGATATCCTGGTATATTCGAAGAACAAAGAAGAACATGCTAAACATCTTCGACTTGTTCTAGAGAAGCTTCGAGAGCATCAACTTTATGCCAAGTATTCCAAGTGCGAATTCTGGCTTCCTGAAGTCACCTACCTTGGTCATGTCATCTCCAAGGATGGTATTGCCGTTAACCCAGAGCGCGTTCAGGCTATTCTTGACTGGACCCCTCCAAAGACTGTCAAGCAAGTCAGAAGCTTTCTCGGACTTGCCAGCTATTGCCGCCGTTTTGTCGAGAACTTCTCCAAGATCGCCAAGCCACTGACTAATCTGCTTCACAAAGGCGTTAAGTTTGATTGGACTGAAAAGTGTCAGGAAAGTTTCCAGGCACTCAAGAACCTGCTGAATTCTGCCCCAGTGCTTGCTCCCCCTGATTCTCGCAAGGACTTCATCATCTATTGCGACGCTTCATGGCAAGGATTAGGCTGTGTCCTAATGCAAGAGCGCAGAGTGATTGCTTATGCCTCCCGTCAAGTACGTCCTCACGAAGAGAACTACCTAGTTCATGACCTCGAGCTTGCTGCAGTTATCTTTGCACTGAAGCTATGGCGACAATAGCTTCTCGGTAATCGTTGCAAGATCTTCACCGATCATCAGAGTCTGAAGTACCTATTTACTCAGCCAGATCTGAACCTCCGTCAATAGCGATGGATGGAGGCTATTCCTGACTACAACTGCGGTATATCTTATACACCTGGCAAGGCTAATGTAATGGCCGATGCCTTGAGCCAAAAGTCTTATTGCAATAATCACCAGGTCTACAGAGCTCAACCCCGCCTTTATGAAGAGCTATGCAAGCTGAACCTTCAACTAGTTCCACAGGGTTCTCTGAATAACCTTGTCTTGGAACCAACTCTTCTAAAAGCAATTAAGTCTGCTCAAGCCAAAGATGCTCACATTGATTTGATGAAAAAGGATCTTGCCTTAGAGAAATCCAGAGATTTCTCACTTGGTGAAGATGGAACCTTATACTTCAGAGATCGCATTGTAGTACCCCGGTTCGAGCTTATGACAGAGAAGGTGATGAAAGAAGCGCATGACACCCCTCTCTCTATTCATCCGGGAAGTACCAAGATGTATCTAGACATCCGTCAGAAGTACTGGTGGTCTAATATGAAGCAAGCCATTGCTCAATATATTGAAGAATGTGACGTTTGTCGTCGCGTCAAAGCAGAACATCAGAAATCGGCTGGACTTCTACAACCGCTTCCAATTCCTGAATGGAAGTGGGATAAGATCCAAATGGACTTCGTCACTGGCCTTCCCAAGTCTCAGAAAGGTAACGATGCTATCTTTGTCGTCATCGACCAATTCTCGAAGGTTGCTCACTTTCTGCCAGTCAAGGAGACAATCACTGCTAGTCAATTAGCAAACTTGTATATCTCCAGAATTGTGTCACTCCACGGCATTCCGAAGGAGATCAGTTCAGACCGCGGCAGTATTTTCACTTCTAAGTTCTGGGATAGTTTCCAAGAGGCAATGGGAACTCATATTACCTGGAGCACTGCTTATCATCCCCAATCCCAAGGCCAAGTCGAGCGAGTCAATCAAATTCTTGAAGACATGCTTTGACATTGTGTTATTTCTTTCGACAAGAAGTGGGAAGAATCTCTCCCTTATGCGGAGTTCTCTTATAACAACAGTTATCAAGCCATCTTGAAGATGGCACCCTTCGAAGTGCTTTATGGACGTAAGGGCCGAACCCCTCTGAATTGGTCAGAAACTGGGGAACAGACGCTCATTGGTCCAGACATTATTCAACAAGCTGAAGAGCAGGTTCGCATTGTCCGGGATAATCTCAAGGCGGCCCAGTCCCGTCAGAAGAGCAACTATGACCGGAAACACTGGGTTCAACTTGTCAACCTGGTGAACAAGCTTATCTGCGTGTCACTCCTTTGAGAGGCACTCATCGGTTCGGAGTCAAGGGCAAGCTAGCTCCATGCTACATTGGTCCCTTTCGCATTCTCGCCCGTCGTGGACTGGTGGCTTATAAATTGGAGTTGCCACCTCAGTTCTCGCACGTTCATGATGTCTTCCACGTGTCGCAACTTCGTCGATGCTTCAAGGATCCGGAACGTGAAGTGGATCCGGAATTGATTGAAGTTCAAGATGATCTCACATACAAGGAGCATCCGATCTGCATTCTTGAAGAAGCTGAACGGTGAACACGCCAGAAGGTTACCAAGTTCCTCAAGGTGCAGTGGTCGAATCATTCTAAGGATGAAGCCACTTGGGAACGCGAGGATAACCTCCGTGCTGAATACCCCGACCTGTTCCCTTCTACCTCTTAATTCTCGGGACGAGAATTTCTTTTAGAGGAGGAGAGTTGTAACACCCCGGTGTAATGATGCTACAGTAACCCCAGGGGTTATGTTAATCCTTTTGCTAATCATGTGCCTGATCATTATTGTCTCATGTTCTTTCAAATTCCAGTTGTTTTCAAATTAAATTATGTGTGAAATTCAAAATTCTCAGACATGAAAACAAAAAAGTTCATCATGTGCCAAATAATCCAAAACTAATATTGGTGGTGAACCAACATTTTTGCAAAAGGTTTAAGTGGCCTAAGCTACTTAAAACGGCGACCTAAGCAATAAATTAAATGCCTTTTTAATTTATAAAATTGGCAACTATTTCAACAAAGCCTCCCACCCTTTGTGTGGCAGTGCATTATACTACTTTGAAGTTATTTTGGCCAATGGCATATTTTTTTGCAAAGTCTTTATTGGCTAAAAGAAAAAGCAAAAGCTGCTGGAAAAGAAAAAGGGGAAAGCAGATAAAAAAAGGGGAAAGGGCCAGAGCCCCTGGCCTCCCAGTGGGCCTCGGCCCACTCGAGCAAGCCATGTGGCCCACACCTCCACCGGGCCGCCTTCCCCTCCACTGCTCCTCCGACCGCGCCACGATAGTGCCGCGCCCCGCCGCACCACCTCGCCGTCGAGGACGATGGGGATAAGGCCTCCACCGCGGTCGCCCCCGAGATTTTTCTTCCCCACTCCCCCTGGAGTCCTCATCCTTTCCTCCCTCTCCATCGCTCGCTCTGCCCCTCCTCTCCTCCAGATCCGCCTCAGCCGCGCCTCTCCGTCGCCGCTCATCGCACTACACCGCAGCCATCGGCCGTCCTTCGCCTCGCCGACGTGCCCCCAGGCGCTGCCTCGACCTCGACATCCGCCCCGCCGAGCCGCACGGACCGGGACGGCCCCGCCGCACCGCCACGAACTCGCCTTCGCCCTCGGCTCCGACGAACGCCGCCGCCCAGAATCCACGCCTCTGCTGCTCCTAGTCACCCAACGGGCCACTATGTGCCCCCAAGGTGAGCTCCGGCCCCCTTTTTCCTCTCCTCGCGCTTCTCTTCTTCCCCCGTAGCAGCTCCCACCGTCGTGCTCGAGCTCGTCGCCGCGGTGGTGCTCGCCGCCGTGGCCACGGCTCGCGGAGCTCGCAGCCGACCACCCCCGTCGTGCTCAGCACCTCCGCCTGCACCCACTGCATGTGCCCGCTACTCCTCCCACTCCCCTTGGCGCCTTTCTTGATGGGCCAGTGCTCGGGCCGTCGCCGTGAGCTCGTCGCCTCCCGCCTACCACTCGACTACGGCAATGGATGCGCGTGAGCACCAGCCGCCCGTAGAGCCGCCCCGCGCGACGAGCCGTGTCCCGAATCATCATCGCTATCGAGCGCCCGAAGGCCGCCGCCGCCCGTGCTCCACGCCGGCGCCGTCTCCGGCCGTCCCCGGGCGAGCCACCACCACCACCCGACTCGGCGTCGTGCACGCTTTCGAATGGTGCGAACTGCTCGCGAAAAGTCCGCCCCTAGATGGATTCCGGTGCACCCCCGACCCTCCGCCGTGGCTATGGCCACCGGCGATTAAACGCCGTTGCCCGCGCTAACATGGTCGGCCCGGGCCACCACCTGGGTCACTGACCCATGGGCCCCATGGGCCCGTCCGGCCTGTTGACCGGTCAGCTCTACTGACTGGACCAACCCAGCAGCTGACAGATAGGGCCCACCTCCCCTTTTTAACTAAAACGTTTAAAATAAATAGTTAATTAACTTAATTAGGTACTAACAGGTGGGCCTAGTAGATTAAGTTAAACGCTGTTAAACCCCCGTTGTCTTTGACAGGTGGGTCCCGGACGTCAGCTTGACCGGTGAACTGGCAGGTTGACTGATTGCGCCAGGGTGACGTCATGCTGGCGCATTATGTTCTGCGGATTTAAAATAATTCCAGAATACTGTTTAAACTTTGAAAATTCATAGAAATTAAACCGTAACTCGGATGAAAATGTTTTCTACATGAAAGTTGCTCAGAACGACGAGGCGAATCCGAATACGCGTTCTGTTCATCTGTCACATGCCCCTAGCATGCTGAACATGGAACATCTCCCCTCCGGTCATCTGTCTGATACAGGTCCGGAATCGGGAATACATTCCCGGTTGTTTTTCCCCTTCTCCTATATCATGTAGCCTTACGTTAGGTCACACCCGGCACAACATATTGCCACGTTATGCTTTGTGATGCTATGCCTGCTTTATATTTACTGTTTCTTCCCCCTCTTCTCTACGGTAGACCCCGAGACCGATGCCGCCCCTGTGATCAACTACGTCGACGACGACCCCTCCTTGCCAGAGCAACCAGGCAAGCCCCCCCTTTGATCATCCCGATATTGCCCATTCCATTCTCTCATGCTTGCATTAGATTTTGCTACGGTTATTGTTTGCTCCTATTCTGATGCATAGCCTGCTTTTGTATCTGCTGTTGTACCTTATCTGCTTATCCTAAACTGCTTAGTATAGGTTGGTTAGTGATCCATCAGAGACCCCCGACCGAAGACCAGGCCCCGACACTGCACATCACTTCCCCTTAGTTGCTCGACACTACTGGGTTACTATCGAGTACCGACGGTGAACCTCTTCAGCACTTCTGATGTTAACCCTGTAGTGTAGTCATTCGGTCGTGGTCATCGAGGGTGATTTCCTCCTTAACCACTTCCGATACGACTCTGTCGTGCAACCCCTCAAGTGTGAACCTCGAGGGTGGATCCTCTTACATTCACCTTGATGATTACATCGAGTGGAATTCACCGAGGGTGATTCCTCGGGTTTTCCCCTTGATGTTTGGACACTCGGATACTTGGACTTTACCACTGTTACTTGGAAAGACGGGTCGACCTTGAGGGGTACCCGGGCGAGCTTAATTGCGAGTGATGTGGAGTCGGGTTGACTTGGAAGGTGCCCGCGAGATAATTACGAGGCGTGGCCGGGCATTCGTAGCCCTTGCCGCAAGTCCTCGAGACGGGGCAATGGGGTCACATCTTTCGTGAGTCTCTGCTTGTTACCGCGCGTTCCTAATCCACTACGATTTGGATATTTGATCCGAGGGGCCTCTGGCCTGATAGCACTAACCATCACGTGGGCATAGTATGGGCGTTCTGCGTCGTATACATCAGCCGAAGCTTAATAGACGTCAGCGACTGAGCGGCGCGCGCCGGGTTGGACTGGTAAGCTCCTGCCTTTTTAGGGAGGTAGCTAGGTCTGCTCACCGGCCGCCCTCGCAACGTGCAGGAGTTCCCGGGGAGATGGCCCATGACCCCTGGGGGCATAGGGTTAGTCCGGCGTGCTGGCCTCTCTATTAAGCATAGGTCAGGTTGCGGCGTATTGTTTGGCCGAGGCCGGGCTTGACCCAGGAAAGTGTGTCCGACCGGAGTTAATCGAGCGTGGTGGGTAAGTTGGTGCACCCCTGCAGGGAAGAAAATATCTATCGATAGCCTGTCCTACGGTAACGGACACTTGGAGTTGTATCCCGATCGGTACAACTAGAACGGGATACTTGTGATGAGAACTGGATGGTGATGAGTAATGGATTGTGATGATAACTGGATAGTATGGCTCTGGGATTACTTTCTCGCAGGGAGTCGAGAAAGGATCTCTGGCCGAGGTTGATAACTTTACTACTACTTTACCTTATGCTACTCTACCCCCTCCTGTTGCTGCAAGATGGTGGTTTTCAGAAGATGCTAGTCTTCGATAGGACTAGGCCTTCTCTCTATTCTGGCATTTCTGCAGCCCAGTCCACATATACAGCCATCCTTTGTTAATGTTGCATATGTAGTGTATATCCTTGCTTGCGAGTACTTTGGATGAGTACTCACGGTTGCTTTACTCCCCCTTTTCCCCCTTTCTTCTTCTTTCCGGTTGATGCAACCAGATGTCGGAGCCCAGGAGCCAGATGTCACCGCCGATGCCTACTACTACGTGGAGACCGCCGATGACCAGGAGTAGTTAGGAGGCTCCCAGGCAGGAGGCCTTGCCTTTTCGATCGTTGCTGCTTTTGTGCTAGCCTTCTTAAGGCAAACTTGTCTAACTCATGTCTGTACTCAGATATTGTTGCTTCCGCTGACTCTTGTGTTTTCGAGCTTATGTATTCGAGCCCTCGAGGCCCCTGGCTTGTAATATAAAGCTTGTTTTATTTTATTTGTGTCTAGAGTTGTGTTGTGATATCTTCCCGTGAGTCCTTGATCTTGATCGTACACATTTGCGTGTATGATTAGTGTACGATTGAATCGAGGGCGTCACATTACGCCACTGATTGGTTATATGTTTTTCTCCATGTGTTAGTGCCGAAGTAGACATGAAGATTGAAAACAGTTAAGGTCTAAAAAAAGAGTATGTCGAAAGAGCGACAGCTGAACAACTAATTCTAGTACAATATATACGGGCTTTCAATGTGCATGAAATCATGACCTTTATATATAAATTCTAAAGACATCGAAAGCATCGCAGCACACCAATAATTATGTTCAGATCATAACTAAACATTCCGATATATAAGATCTTGACAGAATCCAGCAGCATTGATACGCTATCCATGTACGAACTCTTCATTGAGCATATAACATAATATTAGTACCCAAAGTGTACTCCAAGATGATGTAAAACTTATGCTCACAAATGAAAAATGCAGCTTATGATTACAAATGTGTAGATGACAATATACAGGACCTGAAAAAGTGAGGAGCTAAACACCAACTTGTTGTGATCATTAAACGGATCACGAATTATACCCAAGGTCTCCAATTTGGGCGCAGAGATGACAACCATTTGCGAAGGTTTATAACAATAATGAAGGACCAACCTTTGAAGTGAAGGGGCATCTTCGATGATGAGCTGTTGTCCTTCAAAAGAAATTCCAGCGCTTTTAAGGTGAGGCAACTTTATTTGGAGTCAACTGATAGGGATTTCTATTCCCAAAACAATCAGAAAGCACTCCAGGGCAGGGCAACTGGAGTGGATGATGCTGTGCAGTGAGGCCTCCGACAGATAAACGACCACAAGCTAAACTTTTTTAGAAGTGGGAGTCGAAGCATTTGTACCAGATCGTCTGCTAGATGGCACCGGGCGAAGGTGGCGGTGTGGAGAGAGGAGGAAAACCACAATATGGACAACGGTGATGTGGTCACAAATTCTTGGTGTTCGGTTCGTTGTATGGAACTTTCGTGGTAATTGTAGAACTCAAACTGCTAGAGTTTTTCGAATTCAGGGGATGTCAGCCAAGCGTCCATCGTGCAGGGTATGGACAGCAGGTAGCATGTCGGGATGCATATGCGTTGAACGGGGCCCTGCTGGTGAGACGAGACAATGGTTCTGAGGAGATCAAATTAAGGAAGGACAGATATATGACGACAGTCGAGATTGAGGGGTGTGGTGTGCCATAGAGGGCGCCACCGAGTTGAGGGGAGTTGTGTACGACAGTAATCCTTGGTGGGGAGAAGCGAGATGATCTCCCCAAGGATGTCGTCCGGGAGATCGCTGATGCGGTCCACCGGATATTCTACGGGTTCCTCAGATCCAGGTGGCGGCGGGGGGGGGGGGGGGTGCTTGCCGCTTCTCCCATGCCGCCGGGTGCGGGATCTACAACCTGCGTCGCCGCTGGCGGGAGCCTTATCTTCTTGGCGCTCGGGCCAACCGACTCCATTCTTCTTGCGGGCGTCGCGCCGAGCTCACGGGTTTGAGTAGAGTAGCCAGAGACGAGCCTAGTGGCAGTGCGAGTTAGGAAGGAGTGATACGTCACCAACATATCTGTAATTTTTTATTGTTCCATGCTGTTATATTATAATTCTTGGATATTTTATAATCATTTTGTAGTCATTTTATATATTTTTGGAACTAACCTATTGACATAGTGCCAAGTGCCAGTTGCTGTTTTCTACATGTTTTTTACATCGCAGGAAATCAATACCAAACGGACTCCAAATGCAACGAAACTTTACGGAGATTTTTTATGGACCAGAAGGCACCTAATGGGCCAAGGCTGCGCCTGGGGGGGGGGGGGGTCCTCTGCTACCTGTTGAGCATTGCGTTGGTTTTCCCTTGAAGAGGAAAGGGTGATGCAGCAAAGTAGCGTAAGTATTTCCCTCAGTTTTTGAGAACCAAGGTATCAATCCAGTAGGAGGCCACACACAAGTCCCTCGCACCTACACAACAAATAAATCCTCGCAACCAACACAATAAAGGGGTTGTCAATCCCTTCATGGTCACTTACGAGAGTGAGATCTGATAGATATGATAAGATAATATTTTTGGTATTTTTATGATAAAGATACAAAGTAAAGAAAGCAAAATAAAAATGGCGCCAGAAATAGCTTGTTGTCGGGAGATTAAATATGATGGAAAATAGACCCAGGGGCCATAGGTTTCACTAGTGGCTTCTCTCAAGAGCATAAGTATTATGGCGGGTGAACAAATTACTGTTGAGCAATTGATAGAATTGAGCATAGTTATGAGAATATCTAGGTATGATCATGTATATAGGCATCACGCCCGAGACAAGTAGACCGACTCCTGCCTACTACTATTACTCCACACATCGACCGCTATCCAGCATGCATCTAGAGTATTAAGTTCATACGAACAGAGTAACGCTTTAAGCAAGATGACATGATGTAGAGGTATAAACTCATGCAATATGATATAAACCCCATCTTGTTATCCTCGATGGCAACAATACAATACGTGCCTTGCTGCCCCTACTGTCACTGGGAAAGGACACCGCAAGATTGAACCCAAAGCTAAGCACTTCTCCCATTGCAAGAAAGATCTATCTAGTAGGCCAAACCAAACTGATAATTCGAAGAGACTTGCAAAGATAACAAATCATACATAAAAGAATTCAGAGAAGATTCAAATATTGTTCATAGATAAACTTGATCATAAACCCACAATTCATCAGTCTCAACAAACACACTGCAAAAGAAGATTACATCGAATAGATCTCCACAAGAGAGGGGGGTAACATTGTATTGACATCCAAAAAGAGAGAAGAAGCCATCTAGCTAATAACTATGGACCTGTCGGGGATATACCCCGCGGTGTAACCCGGCCGGACTTGGCGACTCACTAATGACCTGCCTTGACTGGACGACTCACTAAGTGACCCGCCCGAGCCTGGCGAATCATGGGTGACCCGGCGAGCGGGTCAGAGGAACGACAAGACCCGGCGGCCCAGAAGGTGGTTCATGGAAGGCCGGCTCATGTTATGGTGGGCCGGTTTATGAGGAAAGCACAAGGAATATTCTCCTACAAAGGAAGCAAGACTAGGACTCCACTTGTAATAGACTAGTCCTAATCCTAATAGGACTCCACATGTAACCCACCCCTTCAACTTATATAAGGAGGGGCAGGGCTCCCCAAAGAGGGACAAGCAACAAGAAACAATATCTAGGGGCTAGACACAAAGGAGGAGCCGGCTTATGCGGCGACTCCCTCATGAGCATAATGAGACCTAGCCACAAACAGCATGTGGGGCTATTCCGGATGATGTTTCCCGGGGCCCGAAGCTGTCTAAATCCTCGTCTTGTGTGATGATCCGCCTTGCATCTCTCGATTCCGACCAACCCCTTCAAGCTACCGCATAGATGCGTTGGCCTCACGACTAAGTCCTGACACTAAGGACATCTGCCGTGACAACTCCACGACAGGACCCGAAGGTCTAAGGTAAACTACTCACACATCATCGGAGAGGCTATGGTGTTGATGTAGAAGCCCTCTGTGATCGATGCCCCCTCCGGCGGAGCTCCAGAAAAGGCCCCAAGATGGGATCTCACGGGTATAGAAGGTTGCGGCGGTGGAATTAGGTTTTTGGCTCCGTATCTGGTAGTTTGGGGGTACGTAGGTATATATAGGAGGAAGAAGTACGTCGGTGGAGCAACATGGGGCCCACGAGGGTGGAGGGCGTGCCCAGGGGGGTACGCGCGCCCCCTACCTCGTGCCCTCCTGGTTGATGTCTTGACGTAGGGTCCAAGTCCTCTGGATCACGTTCATTCCGAAAATCATGTTCCCGAAGGTTTCATTCCGTTTGGACTCCATTTGATATTCTTTTTCTGCGAAACTCTGAAATAGGCAAAAAACAACAATTCTGGGCTGGGCCTCCGGTTAATAGGTTAGTCCCAAAAATAATATAAAAGTGTATAATAAAGCCCAATAATGTCCAAAACAGAATATAATATAGCATGGAACAATAAAAAATTATAGATACGTTGGAGACGTATCAAGCATCCCCAAGCTTAATTCCTGCTCGTCTTCAAGTAGGTAAATGATAAAAACAGAATTTTTTATGTGGAATGCTACTTGGCATAATTTCAATGTAATTTTTCTTAATTGTGGTATGAATAGATCCGAAAGATTCAAGATAAAAGTTCAATATTGACATAAAAATAATAATACTTCAAGCATACTAACTAAGCACTTATGTCCTCTCAAAATAACATGGCCAAAGAAAGTTCATCCCTACAAAATCATATAATTTAGTCATGCTCCATTTTCGTCACACAAGAATGTTCTCATCATGCACAATCCCGATGACAAGCCAAGCAATTGTTTCATACTTTAGTAATCTCAAACTTTTTCAACCTTCACGCAATACATGAGCGTGAGCCATGGATATAGCACTATGGGTGGAATAGAATATAATGATGGGGGTTATGTGGAGAAGAAAAAAAGGGAGGAAATCTCACATCAGCGAGGCTAATCAATGAGCTATGGAGATGCCCATCGATTGATGTTAATGCAAGGAGTAGGGACTGCCATGCAACAGATGCACTAGAGCTATAAATGCATGAACGCTCAACAAAAGAAACTAAGTGGGTGTGCATCCAACTTGCTTGCTCACGAAGACCTAGGGCATTTGAGGAAGCCCATTGTTGGAATATACAAGCCAAGTTCTATAATGAAAAATTCCCACTAGTATATGAAAGTGACAAAACAAGAGACTCTCTATCATGAAGATTATGGTGCTACTTTGAAGCACAAGTGTGGTAAAAAGGATAGTAACATTGTCCCTTCTCTCTTTTTCTCTCATTTTTTGGGCCTTCTTCTTTTTTTATGGCCTTTCTCTTTTTTTATTTTTTTCTCACTTGGGACAATGCTCTAGAAAATGATGATCATCACACTTCTATTTATTTACAACTCAATGATTACAACTCGATACTAGAACAAAGTATGACTCTATATGAATGCCTCCGGCGGTGTACCGGGATATGCAATGAATCAAGAGTGACATGTATGAAAGAATTATGAATGGTGGCTTTGCCACAAATACTATGTCAACTACATGATCATGCAAAGCAATATGACAATGATGAGCGTGTCATAATAAACGGAACGGTGGAAAGTTGCATGGCAATATATCTCAGAATGGCTATGGAAATGCCATAATAGGTAGGTATGGTGGCTGTTTTGAGGAAGATATAAGGAGGTTTATGTGTGAAAGAGCGTATCATATCACGGGGTTTGGATGCACCGGCGAAGTTTGCACCAACTCTTAATGTGAGAAAGGGCAATGCACGGTACCGAAGAGGCTAGCAATGATGGAAAGGTGAGAGTGCGTATAATCCATGGACTCAACATTAGTCATAAAGAACTCACATACTTATTGCAAGAATCTCCAAGTCATCAAAAACCAAGCACTACACGCATGCTCCTAGGGGGATAGATTGGTAGGAAAAGACCATTGCTCGTCCCCGACCGCCACTCATAAGGAGGACAATCAAAGAACACCTCATGTTTCAAATTTGTTACATAACGTTTACCATACGTGCATGCTACGGGACTTGCAAACTTCAACACAAGTATTTCTCAAATTCACAACTACTCAACTAGCACAACTTTAATATCACTACCTCCATGTCTCAAAACAATCATCAAGCATCAAACTTCTCTTAGTATTCAACACACTCATAAGAATTTTTTTACTAGTCTTGAATACCTAGCATATTAGAATTAAGCAAATTACCATGCTGTTCAAGACTCTCAAAATAATATAAGTGAAGTATGAGAGAATAATAGTTTCTATAAAACAAATCCACCACCGTGCTATAAAAGATATAAGTGAAGTACTAGAGCAAAAACTATATAACTCAAAAGATATAAGTGAAGCACATAGAGTATTCTAATAATTTCCGAATCATGTGTGTCTCTCTCAAAAGTGTGTACAGAAAAGATGATTGTGTTAAAATAAAAATCAAATACTCAAATCATACAAGACGTTCCATTCAAAACACATATCATGTGGTGAATAAAAATATAGCTCCAAGTAAGTTACCGATGGAAGTAGACGAAAGAGGGGATGCCTTCCGGGGCATCCCCAAACTTTGGCTTTTTGGTGTCCTTAGATTATCTTGGGGTGCCATGGGCATCCCCAAGCTTAGGCTCTTGCCATTCCTTGTTCCATAATCCATCAAATCTTTTACCCAAAACTTGAAAACTTCACAACACAAAACTTAACAGAAAATCTCGTAAGCTCCGTTAGCGAAAGAAAACAAAACACCACTTCAAGGTACTGTAATGAACTCATTATTTATTTATATTGGTGTTAAACCTACTGTAATACAACTTCTCTATGGTTTATAAACTATTTTACTAGCCATGGACTCATCAAAATAAGCAAACAACACATGAAAAACAGAATCTGTCAAAAACAGAACAGTCTCTAGTAATCTGAAACTAACGCAAACTTCTGGAACTCCAAAAATTAAGCAAAAATAGGAAGGCCTAGACAATTTGTTTATTGATCAATATAATTTGTAATCAATATTTTATCATGTTCTGGTCATTTTTAACAAATATTTTTGTGAACAGAAAGTTTCTGGAATTTACAGCAAGATCAAATGACTATCATCCAAGAAGATCCTATAGGTTTAACTTGGCACAAACACTAATTAAAACATAAAAACACATCTAACCAGAGTTGTCGGCGTTCTGGGAACGGGGGTCCCCAGACTTGCCTGCCTGCGGCCTGCGGCGTGGCTCAAATGGGGGCCCAGCGTGGCCTATCTTCATCAACACAAGGCTCAAGACCCTCGCGAGGAGCCAAGCCTCGCGGGGCGGGGACGACACGACGCTTCCTCAGGCACGGCCTCCTCAGGCTGGCTCGCGAGGAGGCGGAGAGATCAAGGCGGGGTACCTCGCGAGGTGCCCATGACGCAAGCCATGACGATTGAGGGTGCCAGGCGGGCGCCAGCCCGCGCAGCGTTCCCCTTTCCTCTTTGGTGCAAAGGGGGCAAGCGCAGGCGAGGGGATCAAGCAAAGGCACCCATTTCGGTGCAACAAGACCAAGACCAGTCCAACGGTGGGAAGGAGGACACCATGGAGCCCAGAACGGCGTCACCACAGGGCCTTTGGCAGGCGAAGACCAACTTTAGTCAGGATAAGTGTACCAGATGTTCCCCTTCGAATTGGCCAATTGTTGGCGCCCTTCCCGCTCAAATATTTGGGAAGAGGCCTAGGGCCTTTGCCTATAAATAGGACTAGCCACCCCCAAGGTAGAGGCATCTTGGCATCATCAAGAAACCAGCTAGAACGCAGCATCCACGAATGGAGCTAGCGACACACCCAGGGAGTGAGAAGGGCGTTTGAACTCCCCCAGCAGTTCATCCCCTAGCCAAGAACATACCCTCGGGAGGCTGTTCTCCCTTGTACTGTTCATCCTCCTCAGCCCAAGAGGCAATCCATCCACCACAAACTAGAGTAGGGTATTACACCACAATGGTGGCCCGAACTAGTATAAACCCTGTGTCTCTTGTGTTGTTCGTTCTGTAGTTTAGATCCTTGCGAGACGGAGAGGTAGAGGGCATAATCTCCGCGCGCACCCCAGAGTTCGAACCTTAAGGGTCTGCCGGAACCCGTGATCCGACAAGAGTCTATATCAAATATTTATTCCTAAACAGAAGCAAAAAGCAAAAAAAAACTAAAAATAAAATTGGGTTGCCTCCCAACAAGCGCTATCGTTTAACGCCCCTAGGTAGGCATAAAAGCAAGGATAGATCTAGGTATTGCCATCTTTGGTAGGCAATCCATAAGTGTCTCTCATAATAGATTCATAAGGTACTTTTATTTTATTTCTAGGAAAGTGTTCCATGCCTTTCCTTAACGGAAATTGGAATCTACTATTCCCTTCCTTCATATCAATAATTGCACCAATCGTTCTAAGGAAAGGTCTACCAAGAATAATAGGACATGAAGGATTGCAATCTATGTCAAGAATAATAAAATATACTGGCACATAATTCCTATTTGCAACAATAAGAACATCATTAATTCTTCCCATAAGTTTCTTAATGGTGGAATCGGCAAGGTGCAAGTTTAGAGAGCAATCATCAAAATCACGGAAACCTAGCAAATCACACAAAGTCTTTGGAATCGTGGAAACACTAGCACCCAAATCACACGAAGCATAGCATTCATGATCTCTAATTTTAATTTTAATATTAGGTTCCCACTCATCATAAAGTTTCCTAGGGATAGAAACTTCCAACTCAAGTTTTTCTTCATAAGATTGCATCAAAGCATCAACGATATGTTTAGTAAAAGCTTTATTTTGGCTATAAGCATGAGGAGAATTTAGTAGGGATTGTAACAAGGAAGTACAATCTATCAAAGAGCAATTATCATAATTAAATTTCTTGAAATCCAAAATAGTGGGTGCATTGAGATCTAAAGTTTTAACTTCAATCTCACTTTTATCAATTTTAGCAAAAAACTCAAATTTTTTGGAACACCTTTTAGGTAAAGGTGGATCATATTTAGTACCATAATTATCAAGATTCATATTGCAAAACAAAGATTTAATAGGGGAAACAACAATAACTTTTAGATATTCATCTTTATTTTCATAGAAATTAGAAGAACACGCTTTCACAGAGTAATCTTTCTTAGCACGCATCCTAGAGGTTCTTTCTTTGCACTCATCAATGGAAATTCTCATGGCTTTGAGAGACTCATTGATATCATGCTTAGGAGGAATAGATCTAAGTTTCAAAGAATTAACATCAAGAGAAATTCTATCAACGTTCCTAGCCAATTCATCAACTTTAAGCATTTTTTCTTCAAGCAAAGCATTGAAATTCTTTTGCGAATTCATAAACTCTTTAACACTAGTCTCAAATTCAGAAGGCATCTTATTAAAATTTACATAAGAATTGTTGTAGGAATTACCATAATTATTAGAGGAATTACTAGGATAAGGCCTAGGATTAAAGTTTCCTCTATACGCGTTGTTACCAAAATTATTCCTACCAACAAAATTCACATCCATAGATTCATTATTATTCTCAATCAAAGTAGACAAAGGCATATCATTAGGATCAGAAGAAACACTCTTAGTAGCAAATAATTTAATAACTTCATCCATCTTTCCACTCAAAAGATTAATTTCTTCTATCGCATGCACTTTTTTACTAGTAGGTCTTTCAGTGTGCCATTGAGAATAATTAACCATAATATTATCTAGGAGTTTAGTGGCTTCTTCTAAAGTGATTTCCATAAAAGTGCCTCCCTCGGCCGAATCTAAAAGATTTCTAGAAGCAAAATTCAATCCGGCATAAAAATTTCGTATGATCATCCATAAATTCAAACCATGTGTAGGACAATTACGTATTATTAATTTCATCCTGTCCCAAGCTTGTGCAACATGTTCATGATCAAGTTGCTTAAAATTCATAATATCGTTTCTAAGAGAGATGATCTTAGCGGGAGGAAAATACTTAGAGATAAAAGCATCTTTGCACTTATTCCAAGAATCAATACTATTTTTAGGCAAAGATGAAAACCAAGCTTTAGCACGATCTCTAAGCGAAAAAGGAAATATCTTCAATTTAACAATATCATTGTCCACATATTTCTTCTTTTGCATATCACACAAATCAACGAAGCTATTTAGATGGGTAGCGGCATCTTCACTAGGAAGGCCGGCGAATTGATCTTTCATGACAAGATTCAACAAAGCAACATTGATTTCACAAGATTCAATATCAGTAAGAGGAGCAATCGGAGTGCTAAGAAAATCATTGTTGTTGGTATTGGTGAAATCACACAATTTGGTATTATCTTGAGCCATCGTGACAAACAAGCAATCCAACACACGAGCAAACAAGAGACGGGCAAAAAGAGGCAAACGGAAAAAGAGAGGGAGAATAAAACGGCAAGGGTGAAGTGGGGGAGAGGAAAACGAGAGGCAAATGGCAAATAATGTAATCCGGGAGACATGGGTTTGTGATGGGTACTTGGTATGTGGACTTTTGCGTAGACTTCCCAACAACGGCGCCAGAAATCCTTCTTGCTACCTCTTGAGCACTGCGTTGGTTTTCCCTTGAAGAGGAAAGGGTGATGCAGCAAAGTAGCGTAAGTATTTCCCTCAGTTTTTGAGAACCAAGGTATCAATCCAGTAGGAGGCCATGCACAAGTCCCTCGCACCTACACAAACAAATAAATCCTCGCAACCAACGCAATAAAGGGGTTGTCAATCCCTTCACGATCACTTACGAGAGTGAGATCTGATAGATATGATAAGATAATATTTTTGGTATTTTTATGATAAAGATACAAAGTAAAGAAAGCAAAATAAAAATGGCGCCAGAAATAGCTTGTTGTCGGGAGATTAAATATGATGGAAAATAGACCCGGGGGCCATAGGTTTCACTAGTGGCTTCTCTCAAGAGCATAAGTATTACGGTGGGTGAACAAATTACTGTTGAGCAATTGATAGAATTGAGCATAGTTATGAGAATATCTAGGTATGATCATGTATATAGGCATCATGTCCGAGACAAGTAGACCGACTCCTGCCTGCATCTACTACTATTACTCCACACATCGACTGCTATCCAGCATGCATCTAGAGTATTAAGTTCATAAGAACAGAGTAACGCTTTAAGCAAGATGACATGATGTAGAGGGATAAACTCATGAAATATGATATAAACCCCACCTTGTTATTCTCGATGGCAACAATACAATACGTGCCTTGCTGCCCCTACTGTCACTGGGAAAGGACACCACAAGATTGAACCCAAAGCTAAGCACTTCTCCCATTGCAAGAAAGATCAATCCAGTAGGCCAAACCAAATTCATAATTCGAAGAGACTTGCAAAGATAACCAATCATACATAAAAGAATTCAGAGAAGATTCGAATATTGTTCATAGATAAACTTGATCATAAACCCACAATTCATCGGTCTCAACAAACACACCGCAAAAGAAGATTACATCGAATAGATCTCCACAAGAGAGGGGGAGGACATTGTATTGAGATCCAAAAAGAGAGAAGAAGCCATCTAGATAATAACCATGGACCCGAAGGTCTGAGATAAACTACTCACACATCATCGGAGAGGCTATGGTGTTGATGTAGAAGCCCTTCGTGATCGATGCCCCCTCCGGCGGAGCTCCGGAAAAGGCCCCAAGATGGAATCTCACGGGTACAGAAGGTTGCGGCGGTGGAATTAGGTTTTTGGCTCCGTATATGATAGTTTGGGGGTACGTAGGTATATATAGGAGGAAGAAGTACGTTGATGGAGCAACATGGGGCCCACGAGGGTGGAGGGCGCGCCTAGGGGGGTAGGCGCGCCCCCCTACCTCGTGCCCTCCTGGTTGATGTCTTGACGTAGGGTCCAAGTCCTATGGATCACGTTCATTCCAAAAATCACGTTCTCGAAGGTTTCATTCCGTTTGGACTCCGTTTGATGTTCTTTTTCTGCGAAACTCTGAAATAGGCAAAAAACAGCAATTCTAGGCTAGGCCTCCGGTTAATAGGTTAGTCCCAAAAATAATATAAAAGTGTATAATAAAGCCCAATAATGTCCAAAACAGAATATAATATAGCGTGGAACAATAAAAAATTATAGATACATTGGAGACGTATCATCCTCCAAGGAGAGCACAACCCACGAGGGCGCGCCAAGAGACCCAGGCGCGCCCTGGTGGGTTGTGCACACCTCAGGTGCCCCCCGGACTGCCTCTTTGCTCTATAAATACCCAAATATTCCAGAAACCCTAGGGGAGTCGACGAAAATCAATTCCAGCCACCGCAGAGTCCAGAACCACCAGATCCAATCTAGACACCATCACAGATGGGTTTCACCACCTCCATTGGTGCCCCTCAGATGATGTGTGAGTATTTCTTTTGTCGATGTGTACAAAAGTAGGGGTGCTCCTTTTCTACCCCTTTACTTGTGCACGGGCAGTCAGAGCCACGCCCACGGCTACACTGAGCAGAGCAAAAGAGAGGAGCCGGAGCACAAGGCGACCAGAGGAAACACCAAGACCAAGAAACACAAAAGAGCAATGGGGCGAGGTGGACTCCCCCGACAAGACCCTTGCCGAGGCGGCCTCCGTGGCCCCGACAAGCGCCTTGCTGGGGCAACTTGCCCGACGCCAGCAGAGCAGGCCACCCTTGAGCCCATGGGTTCAAACACCACCAACCAACTACATTGGAACCAAGGCTTGGGAGGCGCCTCTGTGGTGGCATGCAGATCTACGTCAAGATGATGAACACACAAGATCAGATGAGGACCAGAAGACGACGACCCCCGGCGGGATCCTGGCCGAGGAAATCCACAAGACCCCCGGACAGATCCTTGCCGGGGACGGCTACGACGCCACGATAAGACCCTTGCTGGGACCCCGGCAAGACCCTTGCCGAGGGCATCAGTGGGGCCGCAGCAGGGCCCGCACCTGCCAAGACTCCACCGCCATCCCCATGTAGCTGCTAGCTCAACTAGCTGGGCAGGCACCTGCGTGGCGACGAGTGGCCTCTACACCGACCCAACAAGCTTCTGCGTGGTGGCATGTAAATCTTTGTGAAGGCTCCACCACCGCATCAGCACAACAACCAGCCAACATGGCACAACAACGCCTCGTCAGCTTGGACGCGTGTCCGAACCAGGCGAGGCGGCGACAGCTGGGACGTGCTTCCTTGCCGTCCCCGATAAAGCGAGGGGGCACGCCGGTAGTGTATTAAATGCATTTGTTCGACGGTTCTAGAGGATAGACTCATCCATTGTAGACCTTTCCAACTTTTGTGTGCCACTGTGGCAACCCCTTTTGCCTATAAAAGGAGGCCCGAGGCGACCAGAAGGAGGATTCAGATCTTTTGGGCAAGTTGCACCCCGTAGCTAGCTCAAGAACACAAGAACACTCAAATACATCCACCAAAGCAGGAGTAGGGTAATACGCATCTCCGCGGCCCGAACCTGGGTAAACGATCCTTGTGCTTCCTGTCAGACCCGCTCTTTTCACAACCTCGCGCACACCAACCGTAGAAGGGATCCCAGTGATTCCATAGGTGTCGATTTCCCCCGACATCTTTGGCGCGCCAGGTAGGGGGCGCAGTTGTGAAAATCCGGTCTAGCGGTTAGCCTAGCGGTTCTTCATCGCCATGGCTCCCAAGAAGAAGATGATCACGGTGATCGATTCATCCGGAGCCGGACAGCCCGTACCGGTGCGGGCGAGCAGCAGGCCGGTCACGGATAGGACCCGAGGCGTGACCCGCGAGCACCAACATCGCTCTGGCAGTCAGAGCCTGGCGAGCGGCGTCGTTCATGCGCGAGACGACGAGCCGCACGTCGCGAACCCAAGGACGGAGCTGCCCCCCCGCAGGCGGCGCGGGGCCCTCCAGGGGTGGCGCCGTGCCACCCACGGGCAGCGCGGCGACCTCCAAGACGCCTACGCCGGTGCCCACGGCTCGCTCTTCCCAGGGTGTGCGCGACAAGCAGCGTCACCACGATTGTGACCCTGGACGCCGCCGTGGGAAGAGTCTTGTGCATCATTTGCGGGACGAAGGAGGCCAGCATGCCCGCCGAAGTGCTGGCGAAAATGGCATGCAGCCGCCGGGCCGTGATAGAGCTCCTTCTAACATGGTTAGAAGTCGGAGCGCGCCACGGTCCACGTAGCTTTCACCGCCACCCACGCCAGCAGAAGCTTTGGCGCGCGCACAGCTGCTCCTCGACTTCCCTTCTGCCGTAGAAAAGCTCGACAAGTGGAGAGCCATGATGACCCACAAGTATAGGGGATATATTGTAGTCCTTTCGATAAGTAAGAGTGTCGAACCCAACGAGGAGCAGAAGGAAATGATAAGCGGTTTTCAGCAAGGTGTTCTCTGCAAGCACTGAAAGTATCGGTAACAGATAGTTGTGATAAGGTAATTTATAACGGGTAACAAGTAACAAGTGTAAATAAAGTGCAGCAAGATGGCCCAATCCTTTTTGTAGCAAAGGACAAGCCTGGACAAACTCTTATATAGAGAAAAGCGCTCCCGAGGACACATGGGCATTATCGTCTAGCTAGTTTTCATCATGCTCATATGATTCGCGTTCGTTACTTTGATAATTTGGTATGTGGGTGGACCGGTGCTTGGGTGCTGCCCTTTCTTGGACAAGCATCCCACTTATGAGTAACCCCTATTGCAAGCATCCACAACTACAAAAGAAGTATTAAGGTAAACCTAACCATAACATGAAACATATGGATCTAAATCAGCCCCTTACGAAGCAACTCGTAAACTAGAGTTTAAGCTTCTGTCACTCTAGCAACCCATAATCTACTTATTACTTCCCAATGCCTTCCTCTAGGCCCAAATAATGGTGAAGTGTCATGTAGTCGACGTTCACATGGCACCACTAGAGGAAAGACAACATACATCTTATCAAAATATCAAACGAATACCAAATTCACATGACTACTTATAGCAAGACTTCTCCCATGTCCTCAGGAACAAACGTAACTACTCACAAATCATATTCATGTTCATAATCATAGGGGTATTAATATGCATAATGGATCTGAACATATGATCTTCCACCAAATAAACCAACTAGCATCAACTACAAGGAGTAATCAACACTACTAGCAACCCACAGGTACCAATCTAAGGCTTTAGGACAAAGATTGGATACAAGAGATGAACTAGGGTTTTAGAGGAGATGGTGCTGGTGAAGATGTTGATGGAGATTGACCCCCTCCTGATGAGAGGATCATTGGTGGTGACGATGGCGATGATTTCCCCCTCCCGGAGGGAAGTTTCCCTGGCAGAACAGCTCTGCCGGAGCCCTAGATTGGTTCCGCATCGTGGCGGCGGAGTTTCTTCCCGAAAGCTTGCTTGTGATTTTTCCAGGGTGAAAGACCTCATATAGCAGAAGATGGGCACCGGAGGCCTACCAGGGGGCCCACGAGGCTGGGGGCACGCCCAGGGGGTAGGGTGCGTTTCCCACCCTCATGGCCAGGGTGTGGCCCCGCTCTGGTATTTTCTCCACTCAATATTTTTTATTAATTCCAAAAATTACTTTCGCGAAGTTTCAGGACTTTTGGAGCTATGTAGAATAGGTCTCTAATATTTGCTCCTTTTCCAGCCCAGAATTCCAGCTGCCGGCATTCTCCCTCTTCATGTAAACCTTGTAAAATAAGAGAGAATAGGCATAAGTATTGTGACATAACGTGTAATAACAACTCATAATGCAATAAATGTCGATATAAAAGCATGATGCAAAATGGACGTATCAACTCCCCCAAGCTTAGACCTCGCTTGTCCTCAAGCGGAAGCCGATAACGATAAATATGTCTACATGTTTAGAGATAGAGGTGTCTATAAAATAAAATACGGACATGAGGGCATCATGATCATTCTTATAATAGCAACATATATGGATATTTTCATATGATTTCTTATGCTCAAGTAATAATCTATTCACAATGTCAAGTATGAATCAGAAACTTCATTGAAAACCAACAAACTATAATCTCAGTCATTGAAGCAATCACAATTTATCATAACATCGGAAAGAGTCAACATAAGAGCTTTTCAGCAAGTCCACATACTCAACTATCATTTAGTCTTTCACAATTGCTAACACTCATGCAATACTTATGGTTATGGAGTTTTAATCGGACACAGAGAAAGATAGGGGCTTATAGTTTTGCCTCCCAACCTTTTACCTCGAGGGTAACGTCAACAATAATAGTTCATGCCAACTTACATCCAATTGGATATACATATCAGGATCTTTCCAACACAATGTGCTTGACAAAGGATAAAATGTAAAAAGGAAAGGTGAAGATCACCATGACTCTTGCATAAGGTAAAAGTAAAAGATAGGCCCTTCGCAGAGGGAAGCAGAGGTTGTCATGTGCTTTATGGTTGGATGCACGAAATCTTAATGCAAAAGAATGTCACTTTATATTGCCACTTGTGATATGAACCTTTATTATGCAGTCCGTCGATTTTATTGCTTCCTATCACAAGATCGTATAAAGTTTATTTTCTCCACACTAATAAATCATACATATTTAGAGAGCAATTTTTATTGCAATGCAACATGACAACTTACTTGAAGGATCTTACTCAATCCATAGGTAGATATGGTGGACTCTCATGGCAAAACTAGGTTTAAGGATATTCAGAAGCACAAGTAGTATCTCTACTTGGTGCAAAGAATTTGGCTGGCATGGGAGGGAAAGGCAAGCTCAACATGTTGGATGATCCATGACAATATACTTTATTTCGAATATAAGAAAACATAACCCATTACATTTTCTTCCTTGTCCAACGTCAACTCTTTAGCATGTCATACTTTAATGAGTGCTCACAATCATAAAAGATGTCCAAGATAGTATATTTATATGTGAAACCTCTCTTTCTTTATTACTTCCTATTAATTGCAACGATGACCAAAACTATGTTTGTCAACTCTCAACAACTTTTAATCATCATACTCTTTATATGTGAAGTCATTACTCTCCATAAGATCAATATGATCCCTTTTATTCTTTTTTTTCTTTCTTTTTCTTTTATTCCCTCAAGATCATAGCAAGATAATCAAGACCTTGTCTCAATACTAATCTTTATTATATATGGCTCACAGACTTGATTACATAGAAGGATCAAGAAGCAAAATTCAAAACTAAATCATACTAAAACTTTATTCTACTAGATCAATATATTACCAAAAGGATAGAACTAAGAAAAACGGTACAGATAGGAGTGTGATGGTGATACGATACCGGGGCACCTCCCGCAAGCTTGGCAGTTGCCAAGGGGAGTGCCCATACCCATGTGATTATGTCTCCTTCCTCGGAAGTGGTGGTGATGGGGTTGTTGATGAAGTAGGCTTGTCGTCCATCTTCCAAGGCATAGGCTAACCATCATAGAAGGATGACCGAGTCTCCGGGATCCTAAAATCTGCAGCCAAACTCATCCTCTTGAATCTATATTCATACTCACAGTTTTGGTTTTGCAGGTCATAGATCTGGGCCTGGAGATGCTCAATTTTCTCGTGAAGCTTGAAGATGGCCTCCCCAATGTCCTTGGCGTCCAGCTTGTGGTTGTTGGTGAACTCCGTGATCATTATGTGATTAGAGTCGAGTCCGCGCTCCACCATCTCCTAACACTTGAAAGCTTGTTGCTCCATTGCCTCGAGCCTATTCTCCACGCTTCCGGTCCTCCTTGGTCCCTCAACATCGCGAATGTGCAGCAACCCCTCATGCATCTCAATGCTTTGAGGATGTTGCATCACTTCCGCGAGGTAGGGGTTGATGACCTTCTCGAAGAACTTGTCCTTGGGGGCACTTGAAGACGTCATGATGATCTAGATCTGTCAGAAAAATAGCTCGAAACAAGAGCAGAGGATAATTGCGTGATACGATGGTCAAAACCTTTGGAAGATTATATAATGAATTTTTACCGACCAAAAGAAGTATCGTGCAAGAAAACAGAGTCCGGAGGGCACACGAGGTGCCCATGAGGCAGGGGGCACGCCCTCCACCCCCGTGGACGCCTCGTGTCCTTCCCAGACTACTTATTATTTTCCTATTTTCTTAAATATTCCAAAACGGAGAAAAATTGCCATTAGAACTGTTTTGGAGTCGGTTTACTTACCGTACCACATACCTATTCCTTTTCGGAGTCTGAACCATTCTAGAAAGTGTCTCTTATGTATTCCTCCGGGGTCACTATTTCAATAACATTGGTTTCAACATTTATAGGATTACCTGAGATATAATGTTTGATTCTTTGACCGTTCACCACCTTCGGATTTGTGCCTTCGAAGTTGTTGATTTTTATGGCACCGGAACGATAGACCTCCTCGATAACGTAAGGACCCTCCCATTTAGAGAGGAGTTTTCCTGCAAAAAATCTTAAACGAGAGTTGAATAGCAACACATAATCACCTATATTAAACTCACGCTTTTGTATCCTTTTGTCATGCCATCTTTTAACTTTTTATTTAAACAGTTTGGCAGTCTCATAGGCCTGGTCTCTCCATTCATCAAGTGAGCTAATGTCAAATAGCCTCTTCTCATCGGCAAGTTTGAAATCATAGTTGAGCTCTTTAATGGCCCAATATGCCATATGTTCTAGTTCGAGAGGTAAGTGACATGCTTTTCCATAAACCATTTTATACGGAGACATACCCATGGGATTTTTATATGCAGTTCTATAGGCCCATAATGCATCCTAAAGTTTCTTGGACCAATTCTTTCTAGATCTATTAACAGTCTTTTGCAAAATTAATTTGAGCTCTCTATTACTCAATTCTACTTGACCACTACACTCTGGGTGATATGGAGATGCAATGTTGTGATTAACATCATACTTAGCAAGCATTTTACGAAAAGCACCATGAATAAAATGTGAACCACCATCAGTCATTAAATATCTAGGGACTCCAAACCTCAGAAAATAACTTCTTTAAGCATCTTAATAGAAGTGTTATGATCAACACTACTAGTTGGAATAACTTCTACCCACTTAGTAACGTAATCAACAGCAACTAAAATATGTGTATACCCATTAGAGGAAGGAAACAGTCCCATATAATCAAAGCCCCAAACATCAAATGGTTCAATAACGAGTGAATAATTCATAGGCATTTCTTGACGTCTACTAATATTAACAATTCTTTGACATTCATCACAAGATAAGACAAACTTACGGGCATCTTTGAAGAGAGTAGGCCAACAAAAACCGGATTGCAATACCTTATGTTCATTTCTATCTCCAGCGTGGTTTCCTCCATAAGCTTCGGAGTGAAACTTGCGTAGGATCTGTTCCTGTTCATGCTCAGGTATACAACGTATAATAACACCATCTACTCCTTCTTTATAAAGGTGTGGGTCATCCCAGAAGTAATGTCTTAAATCATAGAAAAACCTTTTCTTTTGCTGGTATGTGAAACTAGGTGGTATAAATTTAGCAACAATGTAATTAGCATAATCAGCATACCATGGAGCAGTACGAGAAGCATTTATGAAATTCAATTGTTCATCAGGAAAGCTATTACCAATAGGTAGTGCGTCATCAAGAAAATTCTCTAACCTAGACAAGTTGTCTGCAACGGGGTTCTCAGCTCCCTTTCTATCAATAATATGCAAATCAAATTCTTGTAGTAGGAGAACCCATCTAATAAGTCTAGGTTTAGCATCTTTATTTTCCATAAGATATTTAATAGCAACATGATCAGTGTGAATAGTTACTTTAGAATCAACAATATAAGGTCTAAACTTATCACAAGCAAATACAACTACTAAGAATTCCTTTTCAGTAGTAGCATAATTTCTTTGGGCATAGTCTAGAGTTTTACTAGCATATTAAATGCCATTTAATTTCTTATCAACTCTTTGTCCTAGAACATCACCTACAACATAATCACTAGCATCGCACATAATTTCAAAGGGTAAATTCCAATCAGGTGGCTAAACAATAGGTGTAGAAATTAATGATTTCTTAAGTATTTCAAATGCTTCTACACAATCATCATCAAAGACAAAAGGACTATCTGTTTGTAAGAGATTAGTCAGAGGCCGATAAATTTTTGAGAAGTCCTTAATGAACCTCCTATAAATACCGACATGACCAAGGAAACTTCTTATACCTTTGATGTCCTTGGGGCACGACATCTTTTCAATAGCATCAACTTTAGTTTTATCAACTTCAATACCTCTTTCAGAGATTTTATGCCCCAAGACAATACCTTCATTAACCATAAAGTGGCATTTCTCCCAATTCAAGACAAGATTAGTTTCTTCACATCTCTGCAAAACTTGATCAAGGTTGCTCAAGCAATCATCAAAAGAGGGTCCATAAACAGAGAAATCATCCATGAAAACCTCACAAATCTTTTCGCAAAAGTCAAAGAATATAGCCATCATGCATCTTTGAAAGGTAGCAGGTGCATTACATAAACCAGAAGGCATACGTCTATAAGCAAAGGTACCGAAAGGGCAAGTAAAAGTGGCCTTTTCTTGATCATCAGCTGACACAGGTATTTGAGAGAAACTAGAGTAACCATCAAGAAAGCAAAAAATGTGTATGTTTGGATTCTAGCATTTGATCAATGAATGTCAAAGGGTAATGATCTTTTTAGTAGCTTTATTTAATATGCGGAAATCAATCACCTTCCTATAACCTGTAATAATTCTTTGTGGAATCAATTCATCTTTATCATTAGGAACGATAGTAATACCTCCCTTCTTAGGGACACAATGGACAGGACTTACCCACTGACTATCAGCAATGAGATAAATTATACCTGCTTCAAGGAGCTTTAATATTTCCGTTCTTACCACTTCTTTCATCTTAGGATTTAGCCGTCGTTGGTGATCAATAACCGGTTTGGCGTCTTTCTCCAAATTTATTTTGTGTTGACATAGAGTGGGACTAATGCCCTTGAGATAATCAAGAGTATATCCAATAGCAGCACAATGCTTCTTTAGAGTTTTCAATAATTTCTCTTCTTCATGCTCTGAAAGGTTAGCACTAATAATAACATGATATATCTTCTTTTCATCAAGATAAGCATATTTAAGAGTATCAGGTAATGGTTTAAGCTCAAACACGGGATCACCCTTGGGTGGAGGAGGATCCCCTAGGATTTCAACAAGCAAGTTGTGTTTCAGAATGGGTCCCTGTTTAAAGAATACTTCATCTATTTCCCTTCTTTCATTCATAAACGTATCATTCTCATGGTCTAGCAAATATTGTTCTAAAGGATCACTAGGAGGTACGACAATAGAATCAAGACCAATTTTCATCTTTACTAGGCAATTCCTCATCACGGGGTTGTCTACTAAATTTAGCAAAATTAAACTCATGAGGCATATCTCCCAAACCAATAGTAACGACATCCTTTTCGCAGTCTATCCTAGCATTAACAGTGTTCAAGAAGGGTCTACCAAATATAATGGGACAAAAGCTATCTTGTGGGGAACCAAGAACAAGAAAATCAGCAGGATATTTAACCTTCCCACACAAGACTTCAACATCTCTAACAATCCCAATAGGTGAAATAGTATCTCTATTGTCAAGCTTAATTGTGACATCGATATCTTCTATCTCAGCAGGTGCAATATCATGCATAATTTCTTCGTATAAAGAATGAGGTATTGCACTAGCACTAGCACCCATATCACACAAGCCATGATAACAATGATCTCCTATTTTAACAGAAATAACAGGCATGCCTACAACATGTCTATTTTTATTTTTAGCATCAGGTCTAGCAATTCTAGCAGCTTCATTGCAGAAGTAAATAACATGCCCATCAATATTATCGGCCAAGAAATCTTTAACCATAGCAATTTTAGGTTCAACTTTAACTTGCTCAGGGGGTTTGTGTGTCCTGATATTACTTTTGTTGACAACAGTTGAAGCTTTAGCATGATCCTTTATTCTAACAGGGAAATGTGGTTTCTCAGTATAAGCAGTAGGACCAACAGGATCATTATAAGTGATAGTCTTTTCTTCAACTTTAATAGGTGCAACTCCTTTTACTTCAATGGGAGGATTATATTTGAACTACTTCTCCTTAGGGAGATCAACATGAGTAGCAAAGGATTCACAGAAAGAAGCTACTATCTCAGAGTCAAGTCCATATTTAGTGCTAAATTCATGAAAAACATCGGTATCCATAAAATATTTAACACAATCAAACTTAGGTGTTATACCTGACTCCTTACCTTCGTCGAGGTCCTAATCTTCAGATTTGCATTTTATTCTTTCCAATAAATCCCATTTGAATTCAATAGTCTTCATCATAAATGATCCAGTACAAGAAGTATCGAGCATGGAGCGATTATTGAGAGAAAGCCGGGCATAATTTTTTTGAATAATCGTTTCTCTTAAGAGCTCATGATTGGGGCATGAATATAACATTGACTTAAGACTCCCCCAAGCTTGAGCGATGCTTTCTCCTTCGCGAGGCCAAAAATTATATATATAATTACGATCATGATGAACAAGATGCATAGGATAAAACTTTTGACGAAATTCCAATTTCAATCGTTTGTAGTTCTATGACACCATATCATCACATACCTATACCATGTCAATGCCTCTCCCTTCAAAGATAAAGGGAAGACCTTCTTCTTGATAACATCATCGGGCACACCTGCAAGCTTAAGTAATCCACAAACTTCATCCACATAGATTAAGTGTAAATCGGGATGCAATGTTCCATCTCCTTCAAAAGGATTAGCTAGCAGTTTCTCTCTCATACACGAAGGAATTTCAAAGTAAACATTTTCAGTAGGTTCAGTAGGTTGAGGAGCAACTCTTTGCTCTACTGGTCGGGGTGAAGATACCCCAAACAAGCCCCTCAAAGGATTATGTTCCATAGTAACAAGTGACAGTAAATTTCAGCACACTATATAAATTTTTCTTTACCAAATTCCACCTACCAAAGGTGCTTCACTCTTCGGCGATGGCGCCAGAAAAGAGTATTGATGATCCACAAGTATAGGGGATCTATTGTAGTCCTTTCGATAAGTAAGAGTGTCGAACCCAACGAGGAGCAGAAGGAAATGATAAGCGGTTTTCAACTAGGTGTTCTCTGCAAGCACAGAAAGTATCGGTAACAGATAGTTTTGTGATAAGGTAATTTATAACGGGTAACAAGTAACAAGTGTAAATAAAGTGCAGCAAGATGGCCCAATCCTTTTTGTAGCAAAGGACAATCCTGGACAAACTCTTATATAGAGAAAAGCGCTCCCAAGGACACATGGGAATTATCGTCAAGCTAGTTTTCATCACGCTCATATGATTCGCGTTTGTTACTTTGATAATTTGGTATGTGGGTGGAACGGTGCTTGGGTGCTGCCCTTTCTTGGACAAGCATCCCACTTATGATTAACCCCTATTGCAAGCATCCACAACTACAAAAGAAGTATTAAGGTAAACCTAACCATAGCATGAAACATATGGATCCAAATCAGCCCCTTACGAAGCAACTCATAAACTAGGGTTTAAGCTTCTGTCACTCTAGCAACCCATCACCTACTTATTACTTCCCAATGCCTTCCTATAGGCCCAAATAATGGTGAAGTGTCATGTAGTCGACGTTCACATGACACCACTAGAGGAAAGACAACATACATCTCATCAAAATATCGAACGAATACCAAATTCACATGACTACTTATAGCAAGACTTCTCCCATGTCCTCAGGAACAAACGTAACTACTCACAAATCATATTCATGTTCATAATCAGAGGGGTATTAATATGCATAATGGATCTGAACATATGATCTTCCACCAAATAAACCAACTAGCATCAACTACAAGGAGTAATCAACACTACTAGCAACCCATAGGTACCAATCTGAGGCTTTGGGACAAAGATTGGATACAAGAGATGAACTAGGGTTTGAGAGGAGATGGTGCTGGTGAAGATGTTTATGGAGATTGACCCCCTCCAGATGAGAGGATTGTTGGTGATGACGATGGCGATGATTTCCCCCTCCTGGAGGGAAGTTTCCCCGACAGAACAGCTCTGCCGGAGCCATAGATTGGTTCCGCCTCGTGGCGGCGGAGTTTCTTCCTGAAAGCTTGCTTGTGATTTTTTCCAGGGTGAAAGACCTCATATAGCAGAAGATGGGCACCAGAGGCCTGCCTGGGGGCCCACGAGGCAGGGGGACGCGCCCAGGGGGGTAGGGCGCGCCTCCCACCCGTGTGGCCAGGGTGTGGCCCCCCTCTGGTATTTTCTCCGCTCAGTATTTTTTATTAATTCCAAAAATGACTTCCGTGAAGTTTCAGGACTTTTGGAGCTGTGTAGAATAGGTTTCTAATATTTGCTCCTTTTCCAGCCCAGAATTCCAGCTGCCGACATTCTCCCTTTTCAAGTAAACCTTGTAAATAAGGGAGAATAGGCATAAGTATTGTGACATAATGTGTAATAATAGCCCATAATGCAATAAATGTCGATATAAAAGCATGTTGCAAAATGGACGTATCAAGCCACCATCCGGAGCCTTGTCGGTGTCGCCAACAAAGATGAACCGCGACCGGCGGGGCCCTCGGGTCGACGCTCCGTTGAACCACCGCACGCCAGCGGTGGAGGGGCCGGGGGTGCTGTGGCCACGGTGCACTCTCCTCCTCCACGCCAGCCACCGCGTGTGTCGATCCGTCATGATGATGCTTGTGATAACATTTCCATAGTGTCGTCCGACCCATGGACCTACCGCGACTAGCGTCAAGTTCTTCGGGAGACGAGCCCATGAAGACGCTCGAACCACCATCGAGCACCGACACAATACACAGCACCAGTCAGATAAGCGAGCGGGGCCTGCTATGGACCACCCAGCACCGGGAGGCTCCGGTGGCCTACCTTATGAGGTGGGTTGCCCAGCCTTTACCCGTGAGTTGCGGCAGTTCCAGTGGCCATCCCACCGCACGTTCAAGCTCGATGTCAGTGAGAAGTACAATGGCAAGACCCATCCGTCAGAGTTCCTCAGCATTTACACCATCGCGATGCAAGCCGCTGGAGCTCATGACGACAAGGTGCTTGCCAATTACTTCCCCTTGACCCTGAAACCCAATGTCATGTCTTGGTTGATGCACTTGCCAGCGGATTCCATTTCTTCTTGGTCGGACCTGTGTCATGAGGTCGTTGGTGCCTTCACTGGAGGCCACCAAGCTCATGGCCAGGCGAGTGATTTGCATATCATTCCCCAAAAGGAAGGTGAAAACCTGCGCAAGTACATACAGATTTTCAGCTGAGTGCAATACAACATCCCAGATGTTCATCCCGCCACCGTGATCAGCCCATTCCATCAGAATGTGCATAACTGCAAGATGCGTGGAGAGCTGGCAATGAACAAGGTCAAGGATGTGGCCGAACTTTATGTTCTGGCTGATAGATGCGCTCCGGCTGAAGAGGGAAGGAAGTACCCCGGCGAACACGCCGGCGTGGAAACCGACTCTACCGACGAAGATACCGCGTCCCCGACGAAGAAGGGTCGGTGTCATAACAGGAAACATAAGGGCAAGGTCGTGCTTGCCGACAAGGGATCCGACGACACCGGCGCTGCCAAGAAGGCCAAAGCAGACGACCCCGGCAAGGAGATTGCCGGGTGCGCCACTTGCCGGGCCTTGGCGGCTGCCGACAAGCCAGGAGGCTCCAACAAGCATTATTGCAAGATCCACCGCACCAAGGGCCACGACCTCCAGAACTGCCGACAAGTCGAGCTGCTTGCCAAAAAGCAAAAAGCCGAGTATGAGTGGGGGACACGGTGAAGGGTCAGGATGGTGCTGAAGGATCCGGCAAGAAGCGTGGCGGCCAAGGAGGTTATCACGGTAAGGATAACCAGTGAGAGAGGCCCGCTCGGGGCCGCGACAAGAAGCAGGAAGACGACGATCATGACGATGACGAAGAGTCCGACGAGCATGAGTTCCAGAAAGCTACGGAGGCCATGTGCGTCGACGGTGGTGCCTCGCTGCATACCTGTCACCGCCAACTCAGGCAGTGGGCGTGTGAGATCACAGCGGCAGAGCCATCGTTCGACGCTCAGAAGCCACTGAAGTGGTCCAGCACGCCTATCATCTTTGACACCGAGGACCACCCTGATCGCACAACTGCGGTCGGGTGTTTGCCATTGTTGGTTTCACCAATGATACGCAACCTCAAGGTGACAAAGATGCTAGTTGACGGCAGGGCTGGTCTGAACTTGATCTCGCCCGTTGTGATCAAGAGGCTGCAGATTCCTGATGGAGACCTCGAGGAGACGGGCACGTTTCAAGGGGTCAATCCGGGAAGGAGTCAGCCGAAGGTTAAGGTCACGCTGCCTGTGACATTTGGAGGCGAGTTGAACTACAGGGCGGAGAGGATTGTGTTCGATGTAGCCGAGATCCCCTTGCCCTACAATGGGATCCTCGGCCGCCTGGCACTAGCCAAGTTCATGGCGGCGTCACATTACACCTACAACACGCTGAAGATGCCTGAGCCGATGACCATCATCATCGTCCCCCGCGACAAGAAGGATGCGCTGATCTGCACCGACCTACTCTACTGGGAAGCAGTTGCAGCAGCTGCCGCCAAGGCACTTCCTCCTGCCGCTGAAGCCCCGGGAGGGAAGAAGAAGATCGGCAAGACCTCTCGCACCCGCTCCGGCGAGCGCACCTCTTCGGAGTGTTGTGCTACCGTCTAGGACGTGCCAGAGAGCTCCACCGGTAAGAGCAAGAAATCCAGAGCTGCACCGCTAGAGACCAAGAAGGTGTCCGTCAAGGAGGATGGCACGGGAGGGGCTTTCACCATAAGCTCCACCCTCGACAGCAAATAGGAAGGCGCGCTCGTCACTTTCCTGCGGGCGAATGTCTATGTGTTTGCATGGCAAGCATCCGACATCCCTGGCGTTCCCAGGGAAGTGATTGAGCACCATCTTGCTGTCTGTCCCCATGCGCGACCTGTCAAGCAGAAGGTCAGGAAGCAAGCTTTGGAATGGCAGGAGTTCATCACAGAGGAGATCAGGAAGTTGGAAGCGGCAGGTTTGGTGAGAGGAGTGCTCCATCCGATGTGGTTGGCCAATCCGGTGGTGGTGCGCAAGGCAAACGGGAAGTGGAAGCTGTGTATTGACTACACATATATCAATAAGGCTTGTCATAAGGACCCCTTCCTGTTGTCGCGCATTGACCAGATTTTTGACTCCATGGTCGGGTGTGATCTGTTATCATTCCTCGACGCCTACTCGGGCTACCACCAGATCTTCATGACAAGGGAAGACGAAGAGAAGACATCATTCATCACCCCATGTGGTACGTATTGCTTTTTACGGATGCCTTTCGGGTTGAAGAGTGCTGGCTCAACGTTCGCAAGGGCGGTCCGAATTGGTTTTGAGCCCCAGCTACATAGAAATATGGAAGCTTATAGTGGTCAAAACCAAGGATAAGGTAACTCTTGTACAAGACTTAGAAGGGACGTTTGCCAACCGGCGCAAGATCAACCTCAAGTTGAACCCTGAGAAGTGGTGTTCCGTCCGGCAAACTTCTTGGGTTCTTTGTGTCACAACGTGGGATCGAGGCTAACCCAGACAAGATCAAGGCTATCGAGCAAATCGAGGCGCCCAAGCGGATGAAGGATGTGCGTCGGCTCACTGGCTGCATTGCCACCATGAGGAGACTCATCTCCAAGTCTGCCGAGCGCGCCTTTCCCTTTTTCAAAATCTTGAAAAGGCGGGACCAATGGAATGGACCCCAGAGGCCGAAGCGGCGCTATAGGATTTGAAGAAATACCTCTCCTCTACGCCGATACTAGTTGCGCCTAGACCACAAGAGCCATTGCTGCTGTACCTAGCGACAACAAATCAAGTGGTCAACGCCGCGCTAGTGGCACAGAGGGAGGTCGACAAAGAGGCAGTAGCAATGGCAGGACTGGTAGATGGCGAGCCAGAGATTCCCCTGGCAGGGTCTGGTGCCGGCAAGCAGGCGAGGCCCCCGACAGAGTTTGACGTTGGCAGGACAGGGCCTGCGTGACCAAAAGAAGTGGTGCAAAAGAAGAAGATGATGCAGCACTCGGTTTATTTTGTCAGCTCCCTCTTGCAGGGGGCTAGGTCAAGGTACTCCGGTGTGTAGAAATTGCTCTTCGGCCTCATTATGGCCTCGAGGAAGCTGCATCATTACTTCCAAGCACACGAAATCACTGTTCTCACCCGCCTCCCGTTGCAACGTATACTGCATAATCCAGATGCAACGGGGAGGATTGTGGAGTGGGCCTTGGAGCTGTCGAGCTTTGGTTTAAGGTTTGAAAGTACTTCTACAAACCAGAGCAAAGTCTTGGCAGAGTTCATTGCGGGTTGGACCTCAACGCCCGACGAAGAGATCCAGGAGACCACTCTCCCCGGCAAGGAAGCAAGTCACAACTGGATCATGTACTTTGACGGGGCTTTCTCACTGCAAGGCGCTGGTTCTGGTGTGCTGCTTGTTGCACCCACCGGAGAGCACCTCAATTATGTAATCCAGAGGCACTTTCCTAGGGAGATTCCCACCAACAACATGGCTTAATACGAGGGGTTGCTTGCCGGTCTCAGGATCGCGGCAGACCTCGGGGTTAAGAAGCTCATCGTCAGGGGTGATTCACAGCTTGTCGTCAGGCAAGTCAACAAAGATTATCAGAGCCCGTTGATGGAGGCCTACGTAGATGAGGTGAGGAAGCTGGAAGAGCGCTTTGACGGTATACAAGCGGAGCACGTTCCCTGAGCGGAGAACGACATCGCCGATTACCTGTCAAAGCGCGCTGCCTTCAAATTGCCTGTGGAACCAGGTACTTTTGTGCTTCGGTTGACTCAACCATCCGTCGAACCATCAGCAGAGGAAATCAGGCCCCGGCAAGTACTTTCCCGCCGAGCTCCCAGGAGCTGCCGGCAAGGATGCTGCCGTGGACACTAAGCCTGCCGTGGGGGAACCGACTCCAGCAGGGCGTCAAGCCCTGGCCGTAGAGACGGCCCCTCCCATGGCAGAGGAAATGCCTTTAGTCCTTGCCGTTGAACCTAGGCTCCGGCATGGGCACAACATACCGTCCGTTTCCTCCAGACAGGGGAACTTCCTGAGGAGCAGGAAGAAACGGAGAAAGTAGCCCGTCGGTCTGCCATGTACCAGTTTGTCGACGATGTCCTGTACAGAAAAAGACCAAACGATGTGAAATTGAAGTGCATCCCCCGAGAGGAAGGACTAGAGCTATTGGTAGAGATACATGGAGGCATATGTGGCTTCCACATAGGGTCAAGGGCCCTTGACGGCAAGGCATTTCGGCAAGGTTTCTTCTGGCCCACTGCCCTCCAGGATGCAACGACACTAGTAACCAGGTCTGAAGTGTGCCAGTTTCATTCAAAGAAGCTTCATCAACCAGCTCAAGCCCTTCAAACAGTTCCTCTCTCCTGGCCATTTTCGGTCTGGAGGCTGGACATACTGGGCCCTTTCCCCTGTGCTATCGGGGGCTTTGAGTACTTGTATGTTGCAATCGACAAGTTCACAAAGTTGCCGGAGGTGGAGGCAGTGAGAAAGGTGACATCACAGTCAGCCGTCAAGTTCTTCAAGGGGCTAGTCTGCCGTTTTGGTGTGCCCAACAGGGTCATCACCGACAATGGCACACAGTTCACAAGCCACACCTTCATGCAGTACATCCAACACCTCGGCAGCAAGGTCTGTTTCGCCTCCGTGGTACACCCACGGAGCAATGGCCAGGCGGAGAGGGCAAATGCTGAAGTACTGCGAGGCCTGAAAACAAAGACTTTTGACAAGCTGCACAAGAGCGGAAGGCGCTGGATTGATGAGTTGCCGACGGTTCTTTGGTCGATCAGAACGACGCCAAATCGAGCCACCAGCCAGACACCCTTTGCCCTGGTATACGGGGCAGAAGCAATTCTCCCCACGGAACTCACATACGGGTCACCTCGAGTGGTCACTTATGACGAGCTTGAGCAAGAGCAATTGCGGTAAGATGACGTAACGCTCCTTGAGGAAGATCGTCTTCAGGAGGCTGTGAGAGTAGCGCGCTACCAGCAAGCCTTGCGCCGCTACGATAGCCGCAGGGTTCATGACCGAAGCTTTGAGGAAGGCGAACTTGTCCTTCGGCGCGTTCAATCGGCCAAGAATTCCAACAAGTTGACGCCAAAGTGGGAAGGCCCTTATCGAGTAACATGAGTCAACTGGCCCGGCGCAGTCCGCCTGGAGACCGAAGATGCTATTCCAGTGAACAACTCCTGGAACATTGAACATCTTCGCAGGTTTTACCCATAAGGTGCGGTTGTCGGGCCCCCTGGCAAACCACCTTTTGTACAAGCCTTGCCGACAAGGCATGTAACCCTCTGTACAAAGCCATGCGCAGACCCTGAGCATAAATAAATGAAGCGCCGGTGCCCTAAGTTATAGCATGCATGCTAGGTTAAATCTCTCCCTCGGTTAGGGTGGATAGTGCTTAGCGGCGACTAACCCCTAGCATAGAGGTCGAGTTTGCGTTTCTTTGTTCCTTCCCATCCTCTTTGGTTCGCAGGGTCCATGGACATTTCTGCTGAGCTATTTGGAAGAAAGAGAACGGGTCGGAGCTCCTGCCTCGGCAAGCCAAGGTTGCCGGGGGCTGCAGAAACAATAATCCAACCATGGCAAGCCAAGGCTGCCGGGAGCTGCAGATTCAGATAAGTCTTTTATCCTCTATTGTGCATTTCCGTATGAAATCGGAACATATGAAACCCCGTCCTGCTCCTAGACCATCGTGCTCCCCCTTTTTTTCCTGTACCCAAGTCCCTGGGTTGGAACCGGGTCGTAGTTACGGTGGCAAGGAAATAGACGAGGGGCCTAACTCTACTTCACCCCTGCCTCCGCCAAGAGCGTGAGAATGGCTGACTGAAGTAAGGGGAAGGCAAGGCCTGTTGCCGGGCGACAATGTTTATCTTAAAAATAACAAGGATAATTTCTGTCTCATTTGCAGTGAGCTGCTGTATGAGGATAGAATACATTTGTTCTTTAATTGCACCTTCAGCTCAAGGGTCTGGAGCTATCTAGGCATTGATTGGATTGGGGGCTCTAGTGTCTTGCAATGTATCATGCATGCTAGGTCCAGCTTTAGGCACCCTTTCTTCTTTGAAGTCATGCTGACGGCAGCCTGGAACATTTGGATTTTAAGAAATGGCAGAACCTTCAGGGCCGAGAGAGCTACATTCAGTGCTTGGAAGTGTAAATTCATCCATGACATCTCACTGCTTGCCCACAGGGTGAAGGATTGTATCAGACCAAAACTCTTGGCTTGGGTTAATTCTCTGTTGTAAATAGGTAGGGAGGTTTAGTCTTAGATTTTTCTTTCCTTTCTTTCTTTGTACAGTCTGTATTTTGCTTGTACAGTTTTCTCTTAAATTCAATAAAGGGCTGTGGGGCTTTGCCTCATAGTAAATATTCAAAAAAAACAAGGATTCATTCCTTGGCATGGGCCTCGCTCACGCGCAAAGAACCCAACAAGCACCTTTTTCATTAAAAACATCCCATACAGGTACAGTTCATACGGAATAAAAAACATGAGAAAGGGGATTACAAGTCAAAATTAACAAGTGCCCGCAGGCTTACAACGTAATCCCTTTCTTGTCCCTCTCCTCAGAAGGTGGAACAAGATAGCAGGAGGGCAAAAAGAGCGCCTAGGCAAGGTACGAGGAGCAGAAGGCACCAAGAGAACATCCCGGTGCCGGGAGGGGAGCTGGAAGATGAGGCAGCGGGCCGACAATATGCGATGAAGGTGTTAGTGCCCGCGTACTCCGACTTGACGGCCGCCACCCGCCTTCTTCGCCTTCTCCAACCCTCCTATGCCAGTCGCCCAAGGAGGCGACACGGAACGCACGGATGGAGAGCTTGACGAGGAAGGCCCTCAGCAGGGCACGTGGCCGAGGGAGGGGCAACACGGTCAGTCGGAGTCGAGGTCGGCGTCCCGCCGCTCGACGCCCTCGTTGTCGCTGTCCTCCTCGTCACTCCCGCTTGAGGAGGAATCTTCATCGTCGAAGGAGCTCTCCACACAACACTTTAGGCGAGTTCCAAGATCTCCAATGACCTTTATGGAGAGCAGGCCGTTTTCCATTAACTTGAAATAGAGAACGAGCCCCGCTGGCAGGCTATGGACACAAGCGAACGTCTTCCATCCGCGACGGAGGTACATGACGTGAGGAGCGGGGATGTCGATGTCGACCCGCGTGCCGCCATTCCCGCAGCCCCTCATGTGCAACCTGAGGGTCTGGGGCGGATCGAGCTCCATCTCCCGAGCAAATGGGGTAGGGAGACGAAGACGACGACGCGGTGGCCAGCGCAGCCTAATGAAGAACTCACGAGGCTGGTCCCAAACGTGGCCCTCCATTGGGAGAGGCATCGCCGGTGGAGGCAAGGCCGGTGCGCTGCCCCGTCCCCTCTCCCCCGAGCGCCATGACAGCCTCGGCCTCGCCCCTCCCCCTTCCCCTCGTGGCCGGCTCCGCCGCTGTGAGCTCTTGGGGAGGAGGGACGCGTTGTCGAGCAGCGACCCTCGCCGCCACCGTTGAAGGGCCTGCGCCCCCTCTTGCCATGGCAGATGGAAAAAAGGAGCAGAAGTGGAAGGATATGGATGTTGGAAGAATGTGGGATGACATCCCCCTCCCCCTTCTTATAAAGGGGCGGGGTCGGGGCTCGGCCGCCCCACTCAACCAATCCGACCATCGGGGGCGCAGGGAATCGGGACCGACTCGCTGCTCCAATCAGCGACGGCCCATTTTCCCACCTCCACCGCTTGCCACCTGCATGGGGGACACGTGGCGAGCGGGCAGGATCGAGGGGACGGGTGAGGCGACCATTCCCCACCCCGGGATCGTGGGGCGCGAAGACCACGACCCAAGTCCTCTCAGTAAATGAGCCGCGCCTCTGTGCCTCCCTCTTTTTATGGGGAAGAGGTGAGCCGCCTCTTTACCACAATGTGATGCAGGCATGTGTGAACCGCCCCATGCATGACCCCCACGTCATGCACGATCCTCCACGTCGCGCGTTCAACACGGGTCGTGGGGAAGCGCAGCGGACGAAAAAGTTACCGCGGTAAAAATCCGCCCCGCCTGCCCGCGCACCGTTCTGAGTCTGGCCCAACAATGAATCACGCTTATGTGTGGCCCAAGCCCCGGGGCTCCTGTCGGTGTACAAAAGTAGGGGCGCTCCTTTTCTACCCCTTTACTTGTGCACGGGCAGTCAGAGCCACGCCCACGGCCACACTGAGTAGAGCAGAAGAGAGGAGCCGGAGCACAAGGCGACTAGAGGCAATGCCAAGACCAAGAAACACAAAAGAGCAGAGGGGCGAGGTGGACTCCGCCGACAAGACCCTTGCCGGGGCGGCCTCTGTGGCCCCGACAAGAGCCTTGCCGGGGCAACTTGCCCGACACCAGCAGAGCAGGCCACCCTTGAGCCCGCGGGTTCCAACACCACCAACCAACTACATTGGAACGAAGGCTTGGGAGGCGCCTCTGTGGTGGCATGCTGATCTTCGTCAAGATCATGAACACACGAGATCATATGAGGACCAGAAGACGACGACCCCCGGCGGGATTCTGGCCGAGGAAATCCATAAGACCCCCGGCAAGATCCTTGTCGGGGACGACTATGACGCCACGACAAGACCCTTGCTAGGGCCTCGGCAAGACCCTTGCCGAGGGCATCAGCGGGGCCGCAGTAGGGCCCGCACCTGCCAAGACTCCACCGCCGTCCCCATGCATCTGCTAGCTCAACCAGCTGGGCAGGCACCTGCATGGCGACGAGCGGCCTCTACACCGACCCAACAAGCATCTGCGTGGTGGCATGCAAATCTTCGTGAAGGCTCCACCACCGCACCAGCACAACAACCAGCCAACATGGCACAGCAACGCCTCGTCAGCTCGGACGCGCGTCGGAACCAGTCGAGGCGGCGACAGCTGGGACGTGCTTCCTTGCCGTCCCTGATAAAGCGAGGGGGGCACGTCGGTAGCACATTAAATGCGTTTGTCCGACGGTGCATAGGATAGACTCATCCACTGTAGACCTTTCCACCTCCTGTGTGCCACCGTGGCAACCCCTTTTGCCTATAAAAGGAGGCCCAGGCGAGCAGGAGGAGGATTCAGATCTTTTGGGCAAGTTGCACCCCGTAGCTAGCTAAAGAACACAAGAACACTCAAATACATCCACCAAAACAGGACTAGGGTATTACGCATCTCCGCGGCCCGAACCTGGGTAAACGATCCGTGTGCTTCCTGTCAGACCCGCTCTTTGCACAACCTCGCGCCCGCCAACCGTAGAAGGGATCCCTGTGATTCCATAGGTGTCGATTTCCCGCGACATCTTTGTAGACCTTCGGGTCCGTAGTTAGTATCTAGATGGCTTCCTCTCTCTCTCGCTTAATTCTCAATACAATGGTCTCTTGGAGATCCATATGATGTAACTCCTTTTGCGGTGTGTTTGTTGGGATTGGATGAACTTTGAATTTATGATCAGATCTATCTTTTTATATCCATGAAAGTATTTGAGTTTCTTTGATCTCTTTTATGCGTAATTGCTTATAGCCTTGTAATTCTTCTCTGATATTTGGGTTTTGTTTGGCCAACTTGATGTATTTATCTTGCAATGGGAAGAGGTGCTTTGTAGTGGGTTAGATCTTACGGTGCTTGATCCCAGTGACAAAAGGGGAACCAACACGTATGTACCGTTGCTACTAAGGATAAAACGATGGGGTCTATCTCTACATAGATAGATCTTGTCTACATCATGTCATCGTTCTTATTGCATTACTCCATTTCTCCATGAACTTAATACATTAGATGCATGTTGGATAGAGGTCGATGTGTGGAGTAATAGTAGTAGATGGAGGCAGGAGTCGGTCTACTAATCTTGGACGTGATGCCTATGTAATGATCATTGCCTGGATATCGTCATGATTATTTGAAGTTTTATCAATTGCACAACAGTAATTTGTTTACCCACCGTTTGCTATTTTCTCGAGAGAAGCCACAGGTGAAACCTACGGCCCAGGGGTCTCTTTCTCATATTATTTGCCTTTGCGGTCTACTTTTTCTTTGCTTTTATTTTCAGATCTGTTAAACCAAAAATACAAAAATACCTTACTGCATTTTATTCTTATTTATTTTATTTGGTGTTTGATCTATCAATCTACTACAATTATCTCGTCCATTTGCCTATCTTGAGGCGCCGTTACTCGAAAGGGGTTGACAACCCCTTTTACACATCGGGTTGAGAGTAGTTGTTATTTGTGTGCAGGTGCTGTTTACGTTGTGTTGCTTGGTGTCGGTGTCAAAACCGGCGGATCTCGGGTAGGGGGTCCCGAACTGTGCGTCAAGGCTGGATGGTAACAGGAGACAAGGGACACGATGTTTTTACCCAGGTTCGGGCCCTCTCGATGGAGGTAATACCCTACTCCTGCTTGATTAATATTGATGATATGGGTAGTACAAGAGTAGATCTACCACAAGATCAAGGAGGCTAAACCCTAGAAGCTAGCCTATGGTATGATTGTTGTATGATGTATATATCTATCGACTAGCCTGTCCTTGGTTTATATAATGCACCAGAGCCCTAGGATAACAAGAGTCCTAGCCGAATACGCCGGTGGGAAGGAGTCCTTGTCTTGATCGCCAAGTCTTGTGGAATCTTCCTTGTATGCGGCAGCTGTCCGAACTGGCCCGTGAGTATACGGCCCCGGGGGTCCTCGGCCCAATCTAATAGATTGGGAGACGATGTGGTGAGTACCCCCTAGTCCAGGACACCGTCAGTAGCCCCCTGAATCGGTCTTCAAGTTAGGGATGCTCCTCGATTCTTCCGAACTGTTATCCATCTTCGATCGTCGGTCTTGAAAACTGGTTCAACAAATCTTCTTTATCTTCGATCTTGAGGATCGCCGAAATGCATTCGACGGGTTTACACGTCGGGTATCCGAGGATCCCCTTTAAGTTTCCGGCCTTTATCAATGCCTTGTTATTTTATGCCACACATCGGGTTTGAAGTTGTCCCCGGGTGGCTGCGTCCTCTTGCGTCCGAGCTCCAACGCCGGACTGTATTCGAGGAGTATTGTTGCAGCCGAGCTCCAACGCCGAACTGCATCCGAGCTCTAGCGCCGGACCGTATCCGAGCTCCAACGCCGGACTATGTCCAAGCTCGAACGCCGGACTGTATCCGAGCTCCAACGCCGGACTATGTCCAAGCTCCAACGCCGGACTGTATCCGAGGTGTCATAGATCACCTTGGTTCAGAAAAGTTGAAGGAGTTTAGCCGAGCTTAATGCCGGAAATGCCCTCTATGGAGCCAGCCACTAGCGCCCGAGCTTTATGCTGGACTGCTTCCGAGGTGGTGCACCACCCCGAATGTGGGCCGATTTTTGTCAATATTTTTGATTGGTGCAATTTATTCTCTACCGAGATATATAGCCAGTAGCCCTCAAGGTGGGTATCGGTCTAAAACCCGAGTTGCACATGAAGGACGACATAAGACCGCTGACCCCAGTAGCCGCTGAGACTCAGGTCGATTTGCAAAATCGGCCGGAGGATCAAGTCCTAGCTCGGCCGAATATTTCGGGTCACTAAAAGCGGCGTGCTCAGTCCTCGAGACTTAGGTTGGGTGCGGCCGACCAACCTCAGGATCAAAATCTCCTCGGAAACCATATTGCACATAAAATTTTCTGCATTGGACAAGCAATGCAGTAGCCCCCGAGACACTGGTCGGGTGGCAACACCAAATCAGGGGATCAATGTGCCCCTTTAATATGTTTAAATAATAAGCCCGAGGCCCAGTAGCCCCCGAGCCTTAATGCGGGCACGGGTGGCCCAATTAAGGATCGATATCCATAGTAAAATCACAAATTGTGTGTAATGACTCTATGTATCCAAGTACTTTACGTCATTTAATGCTTGGATCCGCATTGTACAAAACTTTGTTGACCGACCGTCGGCTTCCACCTCCTCGGCCAGTAGCCGAGGAGTGTTTGTCTTACTTTATAAAGCCTTTATGAGGGCAAAGATTTACGACAAACAAGGCAATCTGGCCATACGGTTTTATAAACAAAGGTACGCGGAGAGATATGTTATATTACTGTTTAACAGAAGAAATGTCTTCCAAAGAAAATAGTCCCGCTATCGGTTCCTTTCTTTGGGTTGTCATGCTAAGCATGATCATAAAACCTCAGCTCCAATGTAAGAGCAAAATATCGAGGATTTAGTTTGGGAGGCTAGTTAATAGCCCCCGGTAGTGTTCGGCGACAGTCGAGGTCAAGCCGTAAACACTTCGGCCAATGTTAAGAACGGCCTGTTATTTAACATAGTCATCGGATCACTGACCAGTTTACGCTTATTGTGACAGTCAGTTTTCGGCTTTCTCCACTAAGGTGCTTAACCATGTGAGATGGAAGCACAATCGCAGTGGTTCTCCCTTTGCACGCCTAGCCGAACAAAACGGAACGTTGGAAACAACTGCAGGAGCCGGGCAACCCAACTATTGATCGAAGACACAATTCAAAACCGATGCATATATAGCAATATCTGAGAATGTTTTTGCCTAATCCCTAAATGGTGTTCGGCGTTGCACTGCGAGACTAATGCTGGAAAAGCACAAATAGTTTAAAAGTGCCAAAAAGCTTGGAAAACCAAGAAACGTCAACATGACGTCTGAACAATATCAAGTGTTCGGTGCCAATCCGAAAATTGGTCTTAGAAAAAGGAAGTGCTTCTGTCGTGCTTTAACATGATACATCCTATCTCAAGATTTCGAGCGGGTCAACCTACGGCTTCAACCTCCTATCCCGAGGGCGGAGTACTTCTCATCAGGCCAGTTTAGCAAACTAAACTCTAGCGGCTTTGAGAGAGAAATTAGGCTCCCCGGCTAGTGACCGCACACTCATGTCGAAAAAAGGAGTGATACATAATAATAATAAAACTTTGCAACGACTAAGAAGAAGAACACTTATTATAAAACGGCTCAAATGAACTTAAGAGCCCCCAAGTGACTTGGGTAGGAGAATGATTGCATGTACCGAAGTACTTATATCATATCTATGTTCAACCGAACTTTAAACGCGTCTTAACCGACCGTCGGCTTCTCCCTCTTCGGTCAAGGACCGAAAAGTGTTATGTACTCCATCGGTCGAGAATATCGACGGTGTTTCCAATAACCAGGCAATCAGGCCATAAGGCTGTAACAGACAAAGCGTGCTCAGGGAACTTATGTTATATTACTGCAAAGAGTAAGAAGCATCTTCGAAGAAAATAGTACCCCCACCGATACCTTTCTTCGGTGCTCATTGTTATTATGAGACTTGTGCAATAGATTTTTTGTACTCATGAGTTCCGTTGTGTGCTGACCATCATTGAAAACTATAAGAGCGCTAGCTTTCGGCTTCACCCAGTCTAAGGTCCGGCTCGGGCGAACCGATCGTGACAATCGCAGAGGTGCTCCCTTTACTCCCTAGCCGAACAATCGGGAACGTAGGGGTAAACACAGGAGCGAGGCAACCCAGCTTGCAAATCGCTTAAGTCAATGTGGTGCATATTGTGGCGTAATACACGAACAAGGAATGAAGCCGTACAAGTATAATCATATGCAACAGGAAAAGCTTCATAAAGGAAGCCCCCAAGTAAACGGGGTATTTGAATTTATGCGTCACAAACAAAGTTTGGACAAGGAAATTTTTTGCAAGCAACTTTTTTCCAAAAAAGTATAATGCTTGGTCGAACCGAACACAAGTTAGAAATTAAAGCTTTGAGCATGAAAGCGACTTAGCTGTGTAATGTGTTCGCAGTCCGAGCTTGATGCGGGACAAGGTTCTATCCCCCAAGCCGGTCCCGAGGTGGTGGAGCGGAGAGCTCGACACGCCGAAGTGGTGACATAGCACGGTCGATGCAGACCGATAGAGTGACGCCAAAGTCCCCGGATCATTTTCCTGTGCACAAAAATAGTGCAGACGGGAGATAATAGTAATAATGATAATTAAAAAAAAATCGCTGCATAATGAATAATTTATGCAAAGTGAGTAATAAAATAAATATGGCCTGGCGCCGAAGTCAATGTCGATGCAGGGCGTCGGCGTGATGCGGTAAAGGCGTGGCAAAGCCTGAATTCGCAGGTCGGTCCGAGCTCCGGATGCGGCGTTCGCCGAACTATGTACGGAAACTGACCGAACCACCATGCGACTGTCGTGAATGCGGCCACCATTTGGTAGACCTGTGTACATATGATGGACAAACCAGAGTAATAATTCCTTGGGAAAAATGAACCCGAACAAGCAAAATATATTAGGGATTGATAGCACCTGGTTTATTTGTTGTAGCAATCCGAAGGAAGGTGATTCCCAAAATTGGGACTCGCTCCGCACACCCATTGCCTGATGGGCGATAAAACGACGGCATGGCAATGCTGGTAAAGGTTGGCTCACCGAGGCAAAGCCCTCGGTCCAGCTAACGTGACGGGGCTGGTCGGCTAGTGATGCCGAAGTGTCCAGAGTAGGTTGATGAAGAGATGAGGAAGCCCCCGGTCCAGCCGAGATGTCGAAGCCCCGATGTCAGCCGATGAGTCGAAGTAGGTCGGCGTGATAGACACCAGCTTGAAGAAGAGATAGTGCGGCCCTGTCGATGCAGGTCGTGACGTAGTCGATGCCGGCTTGATGAAGCAACCGTGCGGCGATGCCGATATGCCCGCTCCGTGTAATCCGTGGGGCGCCGATGTTGGTTATGATTTACCCTTCGCGATGCCGGACTCTTGTTCGGCTTGCCGAGATGATGATCCGAAGAAGTTGAGCTCGGCTCCACAAAGTGACGCCGTGTCTTAGCGCAGGTCGGCAGCCGTGGAGTAATATTGACGGATTGGTTTGACACCAGCATGATGTTGAAGATCATGTTCAAAAGATCTTAAAGTTAGTGGGATGTGTTCGGGAACAAAACACAATACCCCATACAAAACTTCCTTCAAAAGGGATGTCCGAAATCCCGTTCATAGAAAAGATGAACTCGGGTCGGATTCGTTTTCGCGCAGAAAACAGATCCGAAAAGTGATGCACTAATCGGAAGGTTCCCGAAGTTTGGACGGTCGGATTGAGCTGAAATTTTGAGAGGTGGTAGATACGGGAAATCCGCAGCTGATCAACGGTTGGGTTTTCCAAAGGACGTCCGAGCTAGAAGCTGGACACCACGCCCTAAACAAATCCAAATTCCCGTCCAGATTTGACAGGGCTCCGGTATATCGTGGATTGCCAGAGATTCCTCCATCGGAATTCGACGAAATTTTCCAGGTTTGTTGTAGACTCAATTCCGCACAATTCCACCAAAGCAATCGTCAAAGCGATATTCGAGGAGGTGGTGGCAGCAGATACGAGTTTGCTGTCCAGAAAAACAGCACGGTCGCTTGAGGGCAATGTTGACGTTGAGTCCCCGAGCTCCATGGATGATTCCTCCGTGATCTTGATAGAGATCAGAGTTGATGTTTGATGAAGGCCCTCGTCCGAACATGGTGATCCGAACACGGGGCGCAATTCTTGGTCGAACCAAGGTGACCAGTCGAGCTGGTGACGAAGATGCCGAAGTCGCAGTTGATCTGCAGGCGAGCCATCGATCCTTTTGTCGATCACACAACGGAACTCTCAATGAAAGCACCAATGTCGGTGTCAAAACCGGCGGATCTCGGGTAGGGGGTCCCGAACTGTTGCGTCAAGGCTGGATGGTAACAGGAGACAAGGGACATGATGTTTTTACCCAGGTTCGGGCCCTCTCGATGGAGGTAATACCCTACTCCTGCTTGATTAATATTGATGATATGGGTAGTACAAGAGTAGATCTACCACGAGATCAAGGAGGCTAAACCCTAGAAGCTAGCCTATGGTATGATTGTTGTATGTTGTATATATCTATCGACTAGCCTGGCCTCGGTTTATATAATGCACTAGAGGCCTAGGATAACAAGAGTCCTAGCCGAATACGCCGGTGGGAAGGAGTCCTTGTCTTGATCGCCAAGTCTTGTGGAATCTTCCTTGTATGCGGTAGCTGTCCGACCTGGCCCATGAGTATATGGCCCCGGGGGTCCTCGGCCCAATCTAATAGACTGGGAGACGACGTGGTGAGTACCCCCTAGTCCAGGACACCGTCACTTGGTTATCCTACTGGTTTGATAACCTTGGTCACATAACTAAGGGAAATACCTACCGCTGCTGTGCTGCATCATCCCTTCCTCTTTTGGGAAATAACGACGTAGCTTCAAGCCGCATCAAAAGGAATTTCTGGTGTCGTTGCCGGGGAGGATCTTCAACATCTACCAGGTTTGTAATCACAAATCTCATCTCCTCGCAATTTACATTATTTTCCAATTTCCTCTCATTTTCCTCTCCCGCACTTCACAAAAATTTCCTGTTTTATTCGCTATCTTTTTCGTTTTCCTTTTTCTCGTCAGATCTCATGTTTGCTTGTGTTGCCATGTGCCTTCTATTTGCTCTCATCTTCGCCTGCTAAAAATCTATTGATATGGATCATCATCCATTTGCTAATCTTTTCAAGATATCCAATTATGACGAACCCATTGCTAGTGAATTGAGTTCACTAGATTATCTTTATGAAGCTTTGCTTGAGATTCATTAATCTGCAAATTATAATGAAGTGTTAAACGAAGGAATTTATGAAGTGATTCATGATAGATATTTGAATGAAAAGCATGATTGGAATGATATTGTTATAAATTGTATTAATGTCAACTGTGCTAATAATATGCAAACCCAAGCTTGGGGATGCTAATATTTCTATGTCCACTACTTATTACGATGATCATGATTGGGGTGATAATGATTCTTATGATCTTGATAGTTTATTTAAGCCTCATGATGAATATGTTTGCAGTTTGAAAGTGGGTTCGGAAGAGTGTCAACTCTAGGTAAAAACAATCCCACATATTTGGAGGGTGTTCAATCTTACGATTTTTTTTATAAAAGTGGGTTTGGAGAGGTCATGACTTTAGTTGATGTTAATCCCACTATTTTGGAAGAGTGTCAACTTTGCATGCATGTGGATCATGAAGAGAATATTTTATGCGATAGTTATATTGTTGAATTTGATTATGATCCTACATGCAATTATTATGAGAGAGGAAAATATAGTTGTAGAAATTTTCATGTTACTAAATTACCTCTCGTTATGCTGAGATTGTTATCGTTTCTTTCTTCTACAATGCGTATGCTAGTTATTGCTTCCCTTGATAATTTGTTTGCTTAGAAAATGCCTATGCATAGTAAGTATGTTAGACTGAAATGTGTTTTCACATGCTACATGATGCTCTTTTTGTGTTCCAATTACTATCTTTCATGTGAGCATCATTGAAATCTTATGCCTAGCTAGGGGCGTGAAACAACAACGCTTGTTGGGAGGCAACCCAATGAATAAAATTTATTTTTGATTTTTGCTTTCTGTTCTTGAGTGTTATCACAAATATGATACTGTTATGATTGTGTTTTTATTGAGTTTTAATTAGTGTTTGTGCCAAGTAAAGCCTTTTGGATCTTCTTGGGTGATAGTTGTTTGATCTTGCTGAAAAACAGAAACTTTTGCTCTGACGAAAACAATTCTTATTTTTTACCAGAGCATGATAAAATGCCAATTCTTCTTGTAGAATATTAATATACAACTTGCTCAGGTCGTCCTAAATTTTCAGAATTTTTCGAGTTCCAGAAGTTTTCAAAATTGTCAGATTGCTACAGACTGTTCTGTTTTGACAGATTCTGTTTTCTTTGCGCGGTGTGCTTGTTTTGATGGCTCTATGGTTTTCTTTGGTGAGGTTTTGGCATAGAAAAGTTGGAATACAGTAGATATAATGCAAGAATAAAATATGAATTGGTTTTATACAGTACTTATAGTAGTGATTTATTTTCTTATACTAATGGATCTCACGAAGGTTTTGTTGAGTTTTGTGTGATTGAAGTTTTGGGTTATCTTACGATGGATGAAGGAATAAGGAGTAAAAAGAGCCTAAGCTTGGGGATGCCCCGACATCCCAAGCTATTATCCAAAAGAAGCAAGCAACTAAGCTTGGAGATGCCCGAGTGACATCCCCTCTTTCTTCTAACGACCATCGGTATATTACTCAAAGCTATATTTTTATTCGTCACATACTATGTGTTTTGCTTGGAGCGTCTTGTATGATATGAGTCTTTGCTTGTTTTATTTTGTGTTTTAAGTCTTGATTCCTTGCTAGACACACCTATTTGAGAGAGCCAAAATTATGGCATGACTTGTTATAATTGCTCTCTATGCTTCACTTCAATTTTTATGAGCTATGGACTTGCTCTAGTGCTTCAATTATATTTTTTGAGCATAGTGGGATTTAGTAATTTTGAAGAAATGCTCTCATGATTCACTTATATTTATGTTAGAGTTATTAAAATTTTCAACAAATTCTCTCTTGCTTCACTTAAATTAATTTGAGAGAAAGAAAAATTATGCTCATGATCTTCACTTATATTTGTTTGAGCTTGTAAAAAGCAACATATGAAAAGTAGTTTCAAAGTGATAGCTATCCAAGAAGGATATAATAAAAACTTTCATGAAGATCATTGGACAAAATAAACTTGATTCTTAGTAATAGTTTTGAGATATGATGATGTGATATGTGAGTCATCTTGATGAGTAATTATGCTTTAGTAAGAATATTGGTGTTAAGGTTTGTGATTCCCTATGCAAGCATGAAAGGCAATAATTATGCAATGAAGTTATATCCTACTTGTGGTGCATTATTCGGTGGTAGTTATGTTTAATGCTCGCTAATGAGATTATTCGTTTCTTGGTGGGTCGCTTCTCAATCTTTTGCTAGCCTTCATTTTGCACTAAGTATGATCTCTACTTGTGCATCCAAAACCTTTAAACCAGTTTTGCCACATGAGTCCACTATATCTACCTATATGCGGTATTATTTTGCCGTTCTAAGCAAATTTGTGAAGGAAATATGACCTAGAGGCAATAATAAAGTTATTATTTATTTCCTTATTTCATGATAAATGTTTATTATTCATGCTAGAATTGTATTAACCGGAAACATAATACATGTGTGAATACATAGACAAACAGAGTGTCACTAGTATGCCTCTACTTGACTAGCTCGTTGATCAAAGATGGTTAAGTTTCCTAACCATAGACATGAGTTGTCATTTGATAAACGGGATCATATCATTAGGAGAATGATGTGATTGACTTGACCCATTCCGTTAGCTTAGCACTTGATCGTTTAGTATGTTGCTATTGCTTTCTTCATGACTTATACATGTTCCTATGACTATGAGATTATGCAACTCCCGAATACCGGAGGAACACTTTGTGTGCTACCAAACGTCACAACATAACTGGGTGATTATAAAGGTGCTCTACAGGTGTCTCCGAAGGTACTTGTTGAGTTGGCGTATTTCGAGATTAGGATTTATTACTCTGATTGTCGGAGAGGTATCTCTGGGCCCACTCGGTAATACACATCACTATAAGCCTTGCAAGCATTGTAACTAATGAGTTAGTTGCGGGATGATGTATTACGGAACGAGTAAAGAGACTTGCCGGTAACGAGATTCAACTAGGTATTGAGATACCGACGATCGAACCTCGGGCAAGTAACATACCGTTGACAAAGGGAACAACGTATGTTGTTATGCTGTTTGACCGATAAAGATCTTTGTTGAATATGTAGGAGCCAATATGAGCATCCAAGTTCCGCTATAGGATTATTGACCGGAGACGTGTCTCGGTCATGTCTACATAGTTCTCGAACCCGTAGGGTCCGCACGCTTAAAGTTCGGTGACGATCGATATTATGAGTTTTTGTGTTTTGATGTACCTAAGGTAGTTTGGAGTCCCGGATATGATCACGGACATGACGAGGAGTCTCTAAATGGTCGATACGTAAAGATCGATATATTGGACGACTATATTTGGACACCGGAAGGGTTCCGGGAGGTTTCGGGCATATATCGGAGTACCGGGGGGTTACCAGAACCCCCCGGGGAGTTAATTGGGCCTCATGGGCCTTAGTGGGAGAAGAGGAGGGGCGGCTAGGGCAGCCGCGCACCCCCTCCCCCTCTAGTCCGAATTGGACAAGGAGGGGGGGGCTATCGGTGTCAAAACCGGCGGATCTCGGGTAGGGGGTCCCGAACTGTGTGTCTAGGATCGATGGTAACAAGAGACAGGGGACACGATGTTTACCCAGGTTTGGGCCCTCTCTATGGAGGTAATACCCTACTTCCTGCTTGATTCATCTTGATGAATATGAATATTACAAGAGTTGATCTACCATGAGATCGTAATGGCTATATAAACCCTAGAAGTCTAGCCTGTATGGCTATGGTAATGTGTATCCTCTATCCGGACTAACCCCTTCGGTTTATATAGACACCGGGGGGATATAGGGTTACATAGAGTCGGTTACATAAGAAGGAATCTTCATAGTCGGTCGCCAAGCTTGCCTTCCACGCCAAGGAGAGTCCTATCCGGACATGGGTACAGTTTTCGGCCTTCACATCTTCACAGCCCATCCGTCCGACCCATGGATAACAGGCTGGACGCCCGAGGACCCCTTAGTACAGGACTCCCTCAGTAGCCCCTGAACTTGGCTTCAATGATGAGGAGTCCGGCGCGCAGATTGTCTTCGGCATTGCAAGGCGGGTTCCCCCTTCCGAAATCCTAGGTAGTCTTCGGACGCAATAATAGTATCCGGACCTGTCACTCACACCATACACAACCGCGGAGAGAATATAATTTTACACGAGCTCCATCCGCTAACAACTTTTTGCAGCACGACATTACGCCTCACCGGTCATAATTACAAACCACTTTCGTGTTCGGTGCCCCATGCCCCGAGATGCGGTTGCCATTGGCACGTCTTGTCAAGGCAGAGATCGTGTCCCCTTATCGCGGGATTCTCATCAATGCGGGCATGGGTATCCCAACCGTGCCGTTTATACATCCCTTGGGAATAGGCGAATCCTAAGGTGAGTGAGGAGGCATCCAATATTCGCTGCCTTTATAAGGGGATAAGGATTGCCTCTTCCGCTCTCACGCCCTCTTTTTGTCTCCGCCCTTGCAATATCAAGCTCCAGCGCCCAAGTTCTCATCTCCTTTCCACTCAAGCTAGCGCTCAACCATGTCCGGATCCGGAGGCCAAGGCAAGTGGATCGTCTCCTCCGTCAAGGAGGACATTACTGAGCTTGGGGTGGCCGGATATTTGGCGAAGGAGATCGCCCACCGTCTGCCGACCGAGGGACAAGTCGTCCCCACGTCGAAGCCCACCGAGAGGGTAGTATTCATCCCCCATTTCTTCCGCGGGCTAGGGTTTCCACTCTGCCCTTTCGTCCGCGGGCTGATGTATTATTATGGGATAGATTTCCATGACCTGTACCCGAATTCCTTTCTCAACATCTCGGCGTTTATCATCGTGTGTGAGGCCTTCCTCCGCATCCAACCCCACTTCAGGTTGTGGCTCAAAGTCTTCAACGTGAAGCCGAAGGTGGTGGATGGCCAACACGCAGAGTGCGGAGGAGCCATGGTGAGTAAGCTGTCCAACGTATCCTGGCCCAAAGGCACTTTTGTGAACACAGTAAAGGAGTGGCAGAAACAATGGTTCTACATCACAGAACCCCGCGGCACCACCTGGGCCGTAGCTGCTGAATTCCGCTTTGGTGCTCCCATGCGACTCATCTCCTGGGTCGAGAAGAGTCCGGACTGGTGTTCACCTGACGAGCTGATAGCACTGTAGACGCGCATTCAAAGCATGGTAACCAAGAACGTCAAGCTCGTTGATGTAATCTAGGTGATGCTAGTTCGCCGGATTCTTCCGTGCCAGCGCCGAAGCCGCCCTCTATGGGAGTTCAATCCAAAGAAGCACCAGACCCTGGTGAGGCTCTTTGAGACTACTCACGTAGGTGCCTGGAAGTTGCTCTTTAAGGGCAACAAGAAACCGCTGGCCGTAGATTCAGACCGTGGGCATGACGTTAAACACCTCGCCAGTGAGGTATGTTATTTTTAACGTATCCCCTACTTGTTTGTTTCAAGGAAGATGCCTGAGCTTTTATTATCGCTTTTTCAGGACTGGATGGAGAGGGCGAAGCGGATCCAATGTCCGGCTCCGCTTCCCGAAGAACCGGTCATCCCGCGTCTGGCGAAGATGCTGGTGCCGGCACCCTATAAGGCGCCGGAGAAGAAGGCCAAGGGGGCCAAGGGTGGCCCCCGTTGCAAGGGTACTTCGGACGTGACGTCCGAAGACGACGAAGCCCATTCCTCTGTCCTTCAGGACAATGACGAGGAAGACGACAAGGAGGAGGAGGAGAACAACCCTCCCCTTGAGGAGAGAAAGAAGAAGAGGGCGGCTTCCGCACATCTGGAGGTGGAAACGCCCAAGAAGCACCGCGTGGGACGTTGACAGTAGTCCGAAACGACGCCCCCGCACTAAGGCCCAGGCCACATAGTACATGACTCGTACATGCGCATGTCCGGTACTTTCTCTTCATCATCTTGATATGGTTAACTGTACTATTGCAGCCCAGCCCGCAACCACATCCAGCGATCCTCATCTGGAGGTTCGTTGGATCTGGCGGAAATGGCCAGCATGTCGCCACCGCCCGCTTATTCCCCTGGGGCCAGGGACGACACCAAAGTGTTGTCCTGAAGGACCACTCCAAGCCAGGGAGGAGCCCAGGACGCTGTCTGGGAGGTGCCACAAGGCGAGACCTCCACTGCCGAACACATGGGAGAACAGATCCCCATGGAGACTAGCAAAGAGGGTCGTATTCAGTTCGGCCCTCAGCCGGATATGATTCCGGAGATCCATATGGCTCCGAAATCGGGCGAGCAGACCCCTTCGAAGGAGAGGGGGTGCGCCGATTCCACCGGTGGCCCCTGTCCATCCAGGGGCGCCAGATAACCTGATGGAAGCGCTACGAGGCACCTCCGTTGTGGATGAGCACCGTGTCCTTAAGGTGCGGTGATTGAGAAGGTTCTTCCCGCCAAGAGTGGATTGAACGAAGCCTGCAGCAACCTGTTGACAGGTTTCGAGGTAAGTGACATAGAAAGGGAAAAACCTCATGTAGTCAGTAGCCCCTAAGACACTGTCCGGTGTTCGGCGAGAAGAACCGGACAGAGGATCAATCTTTTGTTATAGGAGACTAACTTAATATGTATGAATAAGCAGGCGTCGCTGTTGGCCGCAACCTCGCATGCTGCCGAAGTCTCTGAACTGAAGCAGAGGCTGGAGCATACCGAGAATGACCTCGACGAGGTTAAGATTCGGCTCTAGGAGAAGCAAGGTGATTGATGACTTGCCATGTGTTAGGAAAGAACAAGCGCTGTATATTGACCGTAGTGTCGTAATATGTGCAGGAGCCGCGACCAAGGTCGAGGTCCTAAAAAAGGCCTTGGGTGAAGCCGAGGGGAAGGCTGTCCAGCAGCAAGCCGCCCGTAAAAAGCTCAAGGCCCGGGTCAAGGAGGTCCAACAGGAGCTCCAGGACGCGGTGAAGAAGTGCGAAGCCTTGGAGCGCAAGGCGTCGGTTCGAAAGACCGAACTTACCAAGGTTCGCCAGGGTGAGGAGGCCGCGCAGAATGAGCCCCGGGGCGCTCTCCAGGAGATCAATGAGGCCAAGAAGATCGCAGCAGGTAAGGCATTTAACATGAAAAGCAAGTATGCGGAGAGGAAGTACCTTTTTCTAACCCGGATTCGGAGTTGCCCAGGGGCGTTTGCGGATCTACCACGCAGCGTGTCCGATGCTGCGGAGTTCTTCCGAGATGGAGAAGGGAATTCAACGAAGATGCTGTTCTGGTCGTAGTATGTTGTGCCAGAGCATCAGGTGCCCTTTACCGAACAGCTAAAACACTTGGTGGAGCTGCATAGGGTTGCCGAACTAGCCATGAAGGATTTGATAATCCGGCTGTGGCCAGCCGAAGCTATGCCCGGCAGCTACTTCGGCCTCATGAAGCGGCTGGTGGAAGCCTGTCCGCAGTTTGGCACCGTCAAGCGATCAGTCTGCATCGAAGGTGCCCGCATGGCCTTCGCCCGTTGCAAGATGTGGTGGGCGAAGATGAACGCCGTTGAAGTGGCCAGAGGGCCGCTGGAGGGTAAGGAGCACCGCACACCCAAGCGATATTTTGCGGATGTCATAGAAGGGTCTCGACTTGCAGCAGCGCAGTGCGGGCATGACATTATTTTCGAATGAAAACATTCGTGTTGTCTTTGCTTTGTATGACTGAAACAAAGTCCGTTTGTAATATAATGTTTGTTATGTTTTGATTGTTTCCTCCTCTGCGGCCGTGGTGTATAGAATTTGAGGGTTGGCCAGTCGTCGGCTTCTGCCCTCACGTAGGTAGTACGGAGGTGTTCGGGATGGAATCTAAACAATCTTGATCCAATTATATGGTCCTTGAAGGAGTTGTTTAGCACAACGAACCAGGCAATCAGACTATGCGGCTTAAACGCCCTCACTTAGCCATAGGAGTTTTATAGTAAAACATGGGCGCAACCCCTGGTATGCGGACTAGGGTGCTATCTGCATATACCGGGAAGTACCGATCCTTCGCATAATGCGGAAAAAATCTCCAATGATTTGTAACCCTCGAACAACTGACCGGCTCTCGCCGCATCATGACAGTCAGTTTTCGGCTTTCTCTACTGAGGTGCTCATCCGGTTTAGACCAGCGCACAATCGCAACAGTTCTCCCTTTACTACCCTAGCCGATGTAGCGGAACATAGGGTAGCAAGCACAGGAGCCGGACAACCCAACTATTGACCAAAGACATGATTCGGAGGCGATGCATATAATGCTAAATTCGGGGTGCCGAACTTCTCTATAAGAAGTGTTCGGACTTTTTTGCCGTGTTATGGGGCGATGAGGAGCCCCTGGCAAATATGAAACGTACCAGCGTGTATGGTTGCTAGGAAATAAGTAATTTAAAGGAAAACAAAAGGAGAACAGAGATAGTATCTGGGGCCCTTGAACCTGGACCATGAACGGTTTCCATTATAGTTGGATTAATGCGTCAAAGCACGTTGATACAAAATAGTGCAGTAAGCAACTGGCTATTTGACATGCCACAACCAAAGGCGAGCTGAGTGTGGGTCCTGAAAACGGATAGAGTAATAGTTGGATTGTCCTCTAGAGCTTCCCTTTGTATTCTTGTGCTCTGTGCCAGTCTGGTGCGTTTATCCTTTGACAGGACCAGTAATTAGGCCGTCGAAGGAGGCCCGCATAAAAGAAACCTGAAAAAAGGGAAAAGGAAATAGTAAAGTGATATGTGTGTCCGTCGATGCCCATGTAATTTTGAGTGCGTAATTATGCACGCGTGGTACGAATGCCACTACCTCATTGGGACTTGCACGGAGGTCGAGTTGCTAACCGAGCTCTTGACGAGCTGCGCTGTCCTGTTGCGGTGTGGTCCAGACCCTCTTAGTGATGTCCAGGGGCTTGGCAGCCGGATTACAGTTCTACTTGAGAAGGCCGCTCTGTACCTCTGCTGCTAGGGAGGCTGTGTGCTCCTCTGTTCGGAGGGAGCGTTCAGTGTTGCCATTGACTGTTATGACGCCGCATGGACCAGTCATCTTGAGCTTGAGATAAGAATAGTGTGCCACTGCGTTGAATATAGCAAACGCGGTTCGTCCGAGCAGTGCGTGGTAGCTGCTGCGGAAGGGGACGATATCAAAGATTAACTCTTCGCTTCAGATGTTGTCCGGAGAACCGAAGACTACCTCCTGCATGATTGAGCCCGTACAGCCGGCCTCTACGCCTGGTATGACTCCTTTAAAGTAGTCCTTGTGGGTTTGATTCGTGAGGGATTAATGCCCATCTTTCGCACTGTATCCTGATAGAGCAGGTTGAGGCTGCTTCCACCATCCATTAGGACTCGTGTTAGGTGAAATTCGTCAATGATTGGGTCGAGGACCAGTGCGGCCGAACTGCCATGGCGGATACTAGTTGGGTGATCTCGACGATCGTAGGTGATCGGGAATGACGACCATGGATTGAATTTTGGGGCGACTGGCTCTACCGCGTAGACGTCCCTGAGTGCTCGCTTGCGCTCCCTTTTGGGGATGTGTGTAGCATATATCATGTTCACCGTTTTGACTTGAGGGGGAAATTCTTCTGCCCCCCAGTGTTCGGCTGCCGGGGCTCTTCGTCCTCGTCCTTGCTTTGTGATCCCTTTTCTTTGTTCTCGGCATTTAACTTGCCAGCCTATTTAAAAACCCAACAATCTCTGTTGGTATGATTGGCTTGTTTATCTGGGGTGCCATGTATTTGGCACGGACGATCAAGTATGCGGTCCAGGCTGGATGGCCCCTCACTATTCCTTTTATAGGGCTTCTTCCGTTGGCCGGACTTGGAGCCGCTGAATCCGGCGTTAACTATGGTGTCATCGGTGTTATCACCATTGTTTTGGCGTTTGTTACTATTGCACCGGAGCTTGCCGGTGCTGTTCTTGGCCTCGGAGGGGCCTGCCTCGCTGGCTGTGTTTTTGCTATGAGCCAGCCAGCTGTCCTCACCCGCGCAAAAGCGGGTCATGAGTGCTGTGAGGGCTGCCATGGATTTCGGCTTTTCTTGGCCGAGTTGGTGGGCGAGCCATTCGTCGCGGATGCTGTGTTTGAAGGCTGCAAGGGCTTCGGCATCCGGACAGTCAACAATCTGGTTCTTTTTGGTTAGGAACCTAGTTCATAATTTTCTGGCTGATTCTCCGGGTTGTTGGACTATATGACTTAAGTCATCGGCATCTGGTGGCCGGACATAAGTACCTTGGAAGTTGTCAAGAAAAGCTTCTTCCAAGTCCTCCCAGTTGCCGATGGAATTTTCATGTAGGCTATTTAGCCAGTGTGTACCTGGTCCTTTTAATTTTAGTGGGAGGTATTTGATGGCGTGGAGATCGTCTCCTCAGGCCATATGGATGTGGAGAATAAAATCTTCGATCCACACTGCGGGATCAGTTGTTCCGTCGTATGATTCAATGTTGATGGGCTTGAACCCCTCGGGGAATTCATGATCCAGTACTTCATCTGTGAAGCAGAGAGGGTGTGCGACGCCTCTATATCGGGCCGCGTCACGGCGCACCTCCGATGAAGTCCGTCTGCGGTTATCGGCTCGAGTGTGACTCAGTTTGTCACGTCCGAATAGGTAGCCGTCATCCCGAGTCGGGAAGCGTCCTCGCGATCCGTAGATTGATCTGGTATGTCCTGCTCTACTGTCCAGATCCTGCCGAAGGTCGTATGTATGGTCCCGAGTTGTTTTGTCCCTGTTTTTATGAGGCGGTGGGGCGGGCTGTTCTTCGGCCTGAGTTGCCGTTTTATCCCGACTGCGAGGTGGTCGGTCCGCCGCACTATCCCGACCACGTGGTGGTCGGTCCTCATTGCGCGAGGGGGGTATGGGATATGGTGCCTCCTCATCAAACTGAGGTAGCAGTCTGCGCTTTGGGTAACTCTTGGATGGGTGCTTGAGGCCGTATTCTTCGGCTGCCAGGACATCGGTCCATCTGTCGATGAGTAGGTCTTGATCGACTTGGAGCTGCTGCTGCTTTTTCTTCAGGCTTCTGGCAGTAGCTATTAGCTGGTGCTTTGATACGTCTCCAACGTATCTATAATTTTTTATTGTTCCATGCTACATTATATTCTGTTTTGGATGATTAATGGGCTTTATTATACACTTCTATATTATTTTTGGGACTAACCTATTAACCGGAGGCCCAGCCCAAATTGCTATTTTTTTTGCCTATTTTAGTGTTTCGCAGAAAAAGAATATCAAACGGAGTCCAAACGGAATGAAACCTTCGGGAATGCGATTTTCGGAACAAACATGATCCATAGGACTATGAGTGGACGTCAAGCAACAGACGAGGAAGCCACGAGGTAGGGGGTGCGCCTACCCCCCAGGGCGCGCCCTCCACCCTCGTGGGCCCCTCGTGGCTCCACCGACCTACTTCTTCCTCCTATATATACCTACGTACCCCCAAACCATCAGAAGCGCCCACGAAAACCTAATTCCACCGCCACAACCTTCTGTACCTGTGAGATCCCATCTTGGGGCCTTTTCCGGTGCTCCGCCGGAGGGGGCATTGATCATGGAGGGCTTCTACATCAACACCATAACTTCTCCGATGATGTGTAAGTAGTTTACCTCATACCTTCGGGTCCATAGTTATTAGCTAGATGGCTTCTTCTCTCTCTTTGGATCTCAATACAAAGTTCTCCTCGATTCTCTTGGAGATCTATTTGATGTAACTCTTCTTTTGCGGTGTGTTTGGCGAGATCCGATGAATTGTGGGTTTATGATCAAGTTTAACTATGAACAATGTTTGAATCTCCTCTGAATTCTTTTATGTATGATTGGTTATCTTTGCAAGTCTCTTCGAATTATCAGTTTGGTTTGGCCTACTAGATTGATCTTTCTTGCAATGGGAGAAGTGCTTAGCTTTGGGTTCAATCTTGCGGTGTCCTTTCCCAGTGACAGCAGGGGCAGCAAGGCACGTATTGTATTGTTGCCATCGAGGATAAAAAGATGGGGTTTATATCACATTGCATGAGTTTATCCCTCTACATCATGTCATCTTGCTTAAAGCATTACTCTGTTCTTATGAACTTAATACTTTAGATGCATGCTGGATAGCGGTCGATGTGTGGAGTAATAGTAGTAGATGCAGAATCGTTTTGGTCTACTTGTCGCGGACGTGATGCCTATATACATGATCATACCTAGATATTCTCATAACTATGCTCAATTCTATCAATTGCTCGACAGTAATTCGTTTACCCACCGTAATACTTATGCTCTTGAGAGAAGCCACTAGTGAAACCTATGGCCCCCGGGTCTATTTTCCATCATATTAATCTTCCAACACTTAGCTATTTTTATTGCCGTTTATTTTACTTTGCATCTTTGTTTCCCCTTATCATAAAAATACCAAAAATATTATCTTATCATATCTATCAGATCTCACTCTTGTAAGTGATCGTGAAGGGATTGACAACCCCTTTATCGCGTTGGTTGCGAGGTTCTTATTTGTTTGTGTAGGTGCATGGGACTCGGGCGTGGTCTCCTACTGGATTGATACCTTGGTTCTCAAAAACAGAGGGAAATACTTACTCTACTTTACTGCATCACCCTTTCCTCTTCAAGGGAAAACCAATGCAGTGCTCAAGAGGTAGCACGCTTGAAGCGCTCCTGCTCTAGGGGTGCCTCAGGCATGATGAAATCCTCGCTGCCGAGGCTCTCCTCATCCTCGGAGACTGGACGATAACTATCGTCATCTGGGTCATTGGGCATGGCCTGTTTATCAGGGTCATCTTGCCCGTTGTCTTGTTCCTCCTGTTCGGATGCAGCTCCAACAGGGTCTTCATTGTTTTCGGCATCGCCCGGAGTACTATTTTCTCCGGTGCCAGTGTTGCCATCTTTTGAGCGATGAGGCTAAAAACGGCGTTTAGGGCGCCGACGCTTGGACTGTGTCTCAGAAGGTTTATTCGCAACTGGATCTTCTTTGTCATTGTCGCTAGCCTTTTTAGGTGTGCCGACCATGTACACATCGTACGAAGAGGTGGCTATCCAACGTCCAGGAAATGGCGGGTCTTGGCCTTGCTCCTTGTCGGCATCGTCGCCCATACCACCGATGTCTTCGGTGCCGTAATCAAGCACGTCGGTTAAGTCATCGACAGTGGCTACGAAGTGGGTGGTGGGTGGGAAGCAAAATTCCCTATCATCAGCCTCTAGCTTGAACCGAACATATTTCGGCTGTGAGTCCTTCTCGAAGGACAAATTCTTTAAAGAGTTTAGCACATCACCCAAAGGTGAGTGCTGGAAGATGTCTGCGGTGCTAAATTCGAAAATCGATAACCGATCCAGCTCGTTGTCCGCATGCGTACCCGGTCCGGAACTTTTAGCCGGAGACGAGTCCGGAGTTCCATTGACGCAAATATTGCGGGGTGTCGAGTCCGTGTGCGGCTCCGATGCCGTGGACTCTGTGGCCTTGGATGGCACGATCTGCTTTAGTTCTAAGGCCGTTACAGCAAGAGGAACTATCTCTTGGATGTGATCCGATGACAGATTTAAGTCATGTTCATCGAGGCGAGGGGGAGCAATCGCTGCGGTCTCAAATCCATTGAGGATCAAGTCTCCACTGATACCCGCGACGTAGTTCAAGCTTCCAAATCTAACCTGGTGGCCAGGGGCGTAGCTATCGATCTGTTCCATATGGCCAAGCGAGTTGGCCCGCAGTACGAAGCCGCCGAATACGAAAATCTGTCCGGGGAGGAAGGTTTCTCCTTGGACAACATCACTATAGACGATCGAAGGGGCCATCGAACATTTCGTCGATGGCACAGTGGAACTCCCAATGAAAGCACCAATGTCGGTGTCAAAACCGACGGATCTCGGGTAGGGGGTCCAGAACTGTGCATCTAGGATCGATGGTAACAGGAGACAGGGGACACGATGTTTACCCAGGTTCAGGCCCTCTCTATGGAGGTAATACCCTACTTCCTGCTTGATTGATCTTGATGAATATTAATATTACAAGAGTTGATCTACCATGAGATCGTAATGGCTAAACCCTAGAAGTCTAGCCTGTATGACTATGGTAATGTGTCTCCTCTATCCGGACTAACCCCTTCGGTTTATATAGACACCGGGGGGATCTAGGGTTACATAGAGTTGGTTACATAAGAAGGAATCTTCATAGTCGGTCGCCAAGCTTGCCTTCCACACTAAGGAGAGTCCTATCCGGAGACAGGTACAGTCTTCGGCCTTCACGTCTTCACAGCCCATCCGTCTGGCCCATGGATAACAGGCCGGACGCCCAAGGACCCCTTAGTCCAGGACTCCCTCAGGGGCGACACCCCCTTTTTCCTTCTTTCCCTCTCTCCCTTCATTCCCTTCTCCTACTCCTACTTGGAAGGGGGGAGTCCTACTCCCAGTGGGAGTAAGACTCCTCATGGGGCGCGCCTAGGGAGGCCGGCCTCCTCCCCCTCCTCCACTCCTTTATATACGGGGAGGGGCACCCCTTGGAGACACAACAATTGATCATTGATCTTTTAGCTGTGTACGGTGCCCCCCTCCAACATAATCCACCTCGATCATATCATAGCGGTGCTTAGGCGAAGCCCTGCGTCGGTAGCAACATCATCACCGTCATCACGCCATCGTGCTGACGGAACTCTCCTGTGAAGCTCTGCTGGATCGGAGTTCGCGGGATGTCATCGAGCTGAACGTGTGCTGAACTCGGAGGTGCCGTGCGTTCGGTACTTGGATCGGTCGGATCGTGAAGACGTACGACTACATGAACCGCATTGTTCTAACGCTTCCGCTTTCGGCCTATGAGGGAACGTGGACAACACTCTCCCCTCTCATTGCTATGCATCACCATGATCATGCGTGTGGGTAGGAGATATTTTGAAATTACTACGTTCCCCAACAATGGCATCAGAGCCAGGTTTATGCGTAGATGTTATATGCGCGAGTAGAACACAAGTGAGTTGTGGGCGATACAAGTCATACTGCTTACCAGCATGTCATACTTTGGTTCAACGGTATTGTTGGATGAAGCGGCCCGGACGGCATTACGTGTACACTTACGCGAGACTGGTTCAGTCGACGTGCTTTGCACACAGGTGGCAGGCGGGTGTCAGTTTCTCCAACTTTAGTTGAACCGAGTCTGGCAATGCCCGGTCCTTGTGAAGGTTAAAACATCACTAACTTGACGAACTATCGTTGTGGTTTTGATGCGTAGGTAAGAATGGTTCCTGCTCAGCCCATAGCAGCCACGTAAAACTTGCAACAACAAAGTAGAGGACGTCTAACTTGTTTTTGCAGGGCATGTTGTGATGTGATACGGTCAAGACATGATGCTATATTTTATTGTATGAGATGATCATGTTTTGTAATGGAGTTATCGGCAACTGGCAGGAGCCATATGGTTGTCGCTTTATTGTATGCAATGCAATCGCCATTTAATTGCTTCACTTTATCACTAAGCGGCAGCGATAGTTGTAGAAGCAATAGTTGGCGAGACGATAACGATGCTATGATGGAGATCAAGGTGTCGCGCCGGTGACGATGGTGATCATGACGGTGCTTCGGAGATGGAGATCACAAGCATAAGATGATGATGGCCATATCATATCACTTATATTGATTGCATGTGATGTTTATCTTTTATGCATCTTATTTTGCTTAGATCGACGGTAGCTGTTGGATCTCGAGTTCCGGCAAAACCCTTAAGGTTCGAACTCTAGGGTGCGCGCAAAGTTTTTCCCTCCTACCGATCCACGCCCTAGCTCGCTAAGATCTCACGGACGAACTCGACGAACTCGCAACACAGAAAGAGACGAGATTTATACTGGTTCGGGCCACCGTTGTGCTGTAACACCCTACTCTAGTGTGGTGGTGGTGGATTGCCTCTTGGGTTGATGATGAACAGTACAAGGGGAAGAACAACCTCCTGAGGTTGAGGTGTTCTTGTGCTTGGTGAACTTGTGTGGGTATGGATCCGATGGGTTCTAGACTAGTTCGGGCTTAGTTACCCCTACTTTAGCGGCTAGCCTACTTATATAGGCCCTGGTCCTCTCCCCAAATATTGAGCGGGAAGGGAGCCAACAACGGCGGGCAATTTGAAAGGGGACAACTAGTACAAGCTATCCTGATAAAAGTGGTCTTCGCCTGGTAAAGGCTCTGGTGATGACGCCGTCTTGGGATCCACGGTGACCTCCGCCTTCCCGTCCTGCTGGTCTTGGTCTCGTTGCACTGATATGGAAACCTTTGCTAGATGCCTCGGTACTCCGCGCCTGCACCTGCCTCCTTAGCATCAAAGAGGAAACAAGGACGCTGCGCGCCCTGGTGCCCGCCTGGTGTCGATCGTCATGGCTCACGTCACGAGAGCCTCGCGAGGTTTGCCCCGCCTTGATATCTCCGCTCCTCGTGAGCCTACCTGGCTAGGCCACTCCCGAGGAGGTCTTGCGTCGTCCGCCTCGCGAGGCTTGGCCCCTCGCGAAGGTCTTGAATGCCTTGTTGATGAAGATGGACCGTACGACCCGCTAGCTTAGCCACGCCGTGGGCCGCAGGCAGGCAAGTTTGGGGACCCCTGTTCCCAGAACGCCGACAGTAGCCCCCCTGCCTAAGGCGCGCTCGGGCTTGGCTTCGAGGCGAAGCCAAGGGTCAAGTACAGAGCGCCGCGGGCCCCAATAGCCTGCGGCCTCGGTTGACGCGTGGCGGTTGATTGGACGTGGGCGTCTCTGCTTCCCCATGCTGCCTTTGAATCCGCCTGGCTATGCGGCCCCCGTAGCCTACACAGTTATTCCTCCGCCTCCCGTGCCTTGCTTCCCTAACCTCTCTGCTTGCTCGAGACTCTACTTCTCCCTTTTGATCTGACCTGCTTCTTGCCAGCTGATACGTCTCCAACGTATCTATAATTTTTGATTGCTCCATGCTATATTGTCTACTGTTTTGGACATTATTGGGCTTTATTATTCACTTTTATATTATTTTTGGGACTAACCTATTAACCGGAGGCCCAACCCAGAATTGTTGTTTTTGCCTATTTCAATGTTTTGAAGAAAAGGAATATCAAACGGAGTCGAAACGGAATGAAACCTTCTGGAGAAGTTATTTTTAGAAGGAAAGCAACTCGGGAGACTTGGATTTCACGTCAAGAAAGAAACGAGGAAGGCATGAGGCAGGGGGCGCGCCCACCCCCCTAGGGCGCGCCCTCCACCCTCGTGGGCCCCTCGTGGCTTCCCTGGCGCATTTCTTCCTCCTATATATACCCATATACCCTAAAATGATCGGGGAACAGAATAAATCGGGAGTTCCGCCGCCGCAAGCCTCTGTAGCCACCAAAAACCAATCAGGACCCTGTTCCGGCACCCTGCCGGAGGGGGGAACCCTCACCAGTGGCCATCTTCATCATCCCGGCGCTCTCCATGACGAGGAGGGAGTAGTTCACCCTCGGGGCTGAGGGTATGTACCAGTAGCTATGTGTTTGATCTCTCTCTCTCTCTCTCTCTCTCTCTCTCTCTCTCTCTCTCGTGTTCTTGATTTGGCACGATCTTGATGTATCGCGAGCTTTGCTATTATAGTTGGATGTTATGTTGCTTCTCCCCCTCTACTCTGTTGTAATGGATTGAGTTTTCCCTTTGAAGTAATCTTATCGGATTGAGTCTTTAATGATTTGAGAACACTTGATGTATGTCTTGTCGTGCATATCTATGGTGACAATGGGATATCGCATGATTCACTTGATGTATGTTTTGTTGATCAACTTGTGGGTTCCACCCATGAACCTATGCATAGGGGTTGGCACACGTTTTCGTCTTGACTCTCCGGTAGAAACTTTGGAGCACTCTTTGAAGTACTTTGTGTTGGTTTGAATAGATGAATCTGAGATTGTGTGATGCATATTGTATAATCATACCCATAGATACTTGAGGTGATATCGGAGTATCTAGGTGACATTAGGGTTTTGGTTGATTTGTATCTTAAGGTGTTATTCTAGTACGAACTCTTGAATAGATCGATCCGAACGAATAACTTTGAGGTGGTTTCGTACCCTACCATAATCTCTTTGTTTTTTCTCCGCAATTAGTGTCTTTGGAGTGACTCTTTGTTGCATGTTGAGGGATAGTTATATGATCCAATTAGGTTATTATTGTTGAGAGAACTTGCACTAGTGAAAGTATGAACCCTAGGCCTTGTTACCTAGCATTGCAATACCGTTTACACTCATTTTTATCATTAGTTACCTTGTTGTTTTTATATTTTCAGATTACAAAAACCTATATGTACCATCCATATTGCACTTGTATCACCATCTCTTCGCCGAACTAGTGCACCTATACAATTTACCATTGTATTGGGTGTGTTGGGGACACAAGAGACTCTTTGTTATTTGGTTGCAGGGTTGTTTGAGAGAGGCCATCTTCATCCTACGCCTCGCACGGATTGATAAACCTTAGGTCATCCACTTGAGGGAAATTTGCTACTGTCCTGCAAACCTCTGCACTTGGAGGCCCAACAACGTCTACAAGAAGAAGGTTGTGTAGTAGACACCACCAGCTCCATCGCTATGGAGCCGAAATAAGTAGACAAGGGGAAGAAACCCCTGTCTTCGCCGAGTGCGCCTCCGGCTGTTGAGCCGGCGCTCGGCCGATCCCGGGTGCTCAACGACGAGGCCATGGACATGGTGTGTCCAATGCTTGCTTCCAGATTCAACGAGTGGGGAGAGACGATGGCTTGGCCCGCGTCTCGCACTCACATGGCCTGGGCAGCCACTTAGGTCCCAATCTTCATAGATGCCCTCTGGGCTGGCCTGATTCCTCCCTTCTCCGCCTTCTTGAACGCGGTGCTCGAGCATTATCAGATCCACATGCTGCATCTCGACCCTCAATCTGTGACCCTTCTTGCCGTCTTCGCCTTCTTGTGCAAAGCCATGGTGGGCATCGCTCCCTCGGTGGCCCTCTTCCGCCATTTCTTCTCACTGCATCTAGGCGACCCTCGTCAGAGCTCTTGGTGCGTGAACTTCCAGGCCGTGGCCGCGTCGGCGGGCGCGGGGATTGACTTCGATGATGGGTGTTTGTCGATGCTGGCGTGCTCAGACCTCTGCTTCATGCTCCGGCGGGGCCTGCTATTCCAAAATCCGGTTGGGGCCATTAGAAGCTCACGAGCCCCGCCTCGCTCCTGTCTGGGCTAGGCTGAGGAGGTTGAAGGACCACGGCATGACTGCTGCTATGGTGGTGAAGGAGTTCGTCAAGCGCCGAGTCGCACAACTTCAGCGCCATTCCCGCCCGATGTGGGTCTTGCTCAGCAATCAGGACCACATGATGTTAAGAGGAGGGGCTTCCTCTTGAGACGCGGGGGACAGTGCTTATGGTCCTGACGGGTGCCCCTCTGCCGGACGACATGCCCAGGAAGAGCTGTCTGCTGTACCGCTGTGAGAACAAGGATGAATTTGCAGAGAGCATGCCTCCCTATGACGATTGGGGGCCACGCCCGGACGGCCTGGTGGGGCCCCGCGATAACCCCGCCATAGTGGTTCCCTTCCTTGCCACCGACGCCGAGCTCGTCCCGAGTGCGGATGCGGGGGTGGGGGGCAAGCTTCGACGGAGTTCGGCGGCGGGAGTGATAAGGAGCTTGGGGCGCCTGGTGATCTTGGGGAGCCCGCGACCCTTCTCCTGGGGTGGCGATGACTGAGGCGACGCGGCATGTGGCACCTGAGGCCAAGGCCTCGAGTGCCTCGGGAGGTAGTGGTGAGACGGCGCCCAACTGTTCACCGCAGCCGGGCGCCCCTGCAGTTGGTCCTCCAAGCTCCTCCTTGGCCTCGCCCCGTGCAGGCCGCCATGTCCAGCGCTTCGGTCGGCTTTGCGTGGACTTCGAGGATCTCCGCAAGAGGAAAGGATCCCCAAGCAGCAGCAACATCTTCGGGCCGTTGAAGCGATGAAAGTACATCGCCATCGACGCGTAAGTACCTTACTGTTATGGTTTCTCGTGTGCTGTTTTTTTCTCCTGACGTTAGTCCTTCAGGGCTCCTTCTGTCGAGGCCGCTGCATCTCCTGAGAAACGGCCTCCTCCTTCCTCGACTCCCCCGTCAGCCTTGAGCGTTCCGAGTCTGCTTGCTGCCCCTAGAGCAGGGTTGGTTGAAGGAGCACTCTTGCCTTCATGGCGCGCTGAACCTGCGGCTTCGTCGCCCCTCCCCCACGGTCTGGCGTGGTGCTTGGCGAGCGTGCCCAAGACCCCTCCTCTGGTCATGGGCAGTAGCTGGTTGGCCTCGATCCTCGGCTCCTCTTCAAGCAGCGAGCCCCGATTGGCTTGGGCTCCTCACGAGGGCCGGTTGACACCAGGTGCAGCACCAGCCCCCTGCCGAAGGGTGGTGCGCCGCTTGATGCCCCGCCCGCAGCCCTCGAGGTGGAGGACGAGGTGGGACGAGCGTTCAATCTCGAGCGCGGGCGGAGCGTAGTTCGTCATGAGCTCTTCCAAGAGGCAATGGGCGCAATGAGCCCACTTGGTGAAGAGTTCGCGGGTCTTGACTCGCGCCTTGAGGCGGAGGGTCTTCGGTTAGTGGAGGAACGACGCAAGCTGAGGGTGGCTATTAACCTTGGCCGTTACCAGCGTGATCTTGAGAACGCGAAGGCCGTGGCGTCCCTCAAGGTTTCCCGTGAAGCTTGCTCCCGAGCCTTGGAGGAGGCTCGCGAGGCTGACCGCCGTCGCGAGGCTGTGGAGAAGAGCGCGTGGGAGCTCCAGGCCTGGAGTGCATCCCTCAAGCAGCAGGTGGAGGCACGGAGGGCCGATCTTGCGCCACTGAGGGGGACGCCTGCCGAGGAGAAGGACATCCGGAAGCGTGAGGAGGTGCTGGCCCTAGAAGCCGTGGAATGCAACCTTGAGCTCGAGTGACTGGAGACGAGGGAGCGTCAAGTTGCTCAAGCAGAAGATGCCGTTGGGGTTCGCGAGGCCCAGGTGCAGGAAGAAGTCGACCGCCGGGTTGCCGAGGTTCGCGCAGATATGGAAGGTACGTATGACTTGAAGTTGAAGCTCGCAGGGACAGAGGATGCGGGCAGGGCCACTGCCCTCGGGCCCAGGTTGGACGAGGCGGAGAGGCGTGGGGAGGCCACGGCCGCTGCCCTGGTCTAGGCGCATGCGGACTTGGCCTCCGCAGGCGCCGATCTGCTTTCTCTTCGGAAGCGGGTTGATGATGCCGAGACCGTTGCACGGAAAAACTGGGAGGAGGTGCTCCAACGGCGGACGCTGGAGCGCGGACACGCCCCATGCTTCAGGATCTCCGGAACAGGGCTAATACTGCCCTGGGCCACATCTGCGACGAGAATGCACCGCACCCCTCGCTCGAGTGACTATGCCAGCCACCTGACCTTCTTCACCGACGTGGTGACGCGCCTAGAAGCCCGGTCTGACAGGGCTCGTCGGCTCGTGGAAAAGAGAAGCCGGGGGGTGCTCGGGAGCGCGTTCTCTCGCGTCTTCAGCCACCTCAGGAACACCTACGCTGACTTCGACTTCGACGCCGCTATTGCCCCCGTACCACAGGCCTTCCGGGGTGACCTGGTGCGGTGGGTGGAGGACAACATGGATGCGCTGGTCAGAGCCTTCGCTTATGACGACGAAGCGGTGGTGGTCATCGCATATGAAGGCGATGTGGTTGACGACGGCGATGAAGGCATCGCCGAAGGCGGCGACGGTGCCGGCGAAGACGAAGACGATGCGAGTGACGCGTCCGAGGGCGATGCAGCGAGCGGCATATGTGGCTGACCCCCATGTTCTCCTGTCGTTGTATCCTGTACGCAAAAACTCGGGCGCGGCCCTTGGAATACTTGTAAGAGCATTTTGAGAGGGGGAGCCCCTTATGTAAGCAAGTTGCAGCCTTTACTTTCCTACGCGGTATTGAGTATGTGCCCTCACGAACTCGTAAGTCCAGGGGTGAGTTTCCCGTCATGGTTTACCTTAGTCAGTGCCAGCATCGAGCTGGGTCGTGAGGCGACGAGTTTCTGAGAATCCTGCGGAACTTGTCGACCCGTCAGGAGGGGCTTGCAAGAGGCAAGCACCAATTGCAGCGTTAGCGCGCGCTCGGCACGTGTGCGCTTCGCGCAGTCCCGCTCGTGAGGGGCTCATGAGGGGAAGGCGACGGACATGAGTCCCAGGCAGAACAAAATCCAGAAAGCAAGAAATTTCTCGAACGAGATAAGGCACCCCCCGCGCGCATCGATAAAATTCGTCTTCAACTTAAATCCAGATCCAGAAAGCAAGGCTACAGAAAAATAGATCCAAAACGAATGGCCGCGTCCGGCGCCTATTCTAGTCTTGTAGTCTTCAAGTCTTCTCACCAGCGCGGAGCTAAGTGCTTCCACTGGGCGCGGGAGGGAGACCCAGGGCCTGAGGCCGGCACCCCTGAGACTTCGGTGCGTGCACAACCCCAACTCATTATTACATGAGAGTGTCACGGGCGGCGAGCTTCACAGGCACTGGGCCTTCTTCACAGGTACCGGCCTTGCTTCATATCACCAGACGAGGGCCCCACCTTGCGCCACCCTCGACCACCTTTGAGTCGACCGGCAACTTGGATGACACAAAGGGGGGAAAGGGGATGCAAGCGGTGCCCTCGGCGACCACGGGTCCTCTGCCGGGGGAAAGGTCGTCGAGGCCTCCCCCGCACAGGCCTACCTCCGGGTGTCGCCCGGCTTCGCGCAACATGGGGAGGGACCCTGCTCCTGGCTCCCTCCGTGCAACCCCTAGCGAGTTCCCCCTGGCGGGAGAGGTGTCGCTGCGCCAGGGAAGTCTGCCGAGGCTATGACTTGGTTCACTGGAAGGCCATGGTTAGCGTAAGCTTGCTCCTGAGAGGTTAGCGGTACCCTGTAGTTGCCGTTGTTGGCGTGATCGTTGCGGTCCTCCATCGGTTCTTGGAAGGCTTCCACTCCTAGCGCCCCTTCTTCCCAATCCTCTCCAAGGAACGAGCCGGGGTCGTCGTCTGGTGCGTACTCCTGGTCCATCATGCGGGGCACGTAGGCTTCCGGGGCCGTTACCCCGAACACCTCGCCGTAGTGCCCCACACTCCATGTTGCTCGGCCCAGCGTGGCATCCTGAGGACAGTAGCGCGACACCTCGCCGGGACCATGGGGGGCGACGCTTATGCCCGTGAGCCGATAGCAGAAGGGCGGTGCTCCCAATGTCGCCGTGTCCAGCAGCTCGGCAACGCGTTCCAGCAGCGCATCCCGGCCGCTCTCCATCAGCCGGCACCGCAACATCTCTCTCGCCACTGTGAGTGCTGCCCGCATGTCTTCCTGCTCCCGCCGCGAGTGCAGCGCCGTCGCTGTGGCGTGGCTTGGTGCTCTTGTAGCGGCTCGTACTTGTCGTGGAATGAAGGTGGTCGACGCCTGGCCGTGCCGCCCGTGCCCCGTAGTGTTGAGCGGCGCTCGCGCCGCCCGGAGCGCGGGGTCGAGGTCTTCATGGGCATGTGTCACCGCCCGGGCTGGCCAAGCTGCCCAGCAGTCGGAGTCAGCCCTTGGGTCGCCGGACATCGTGGCTACGGAGCGTCGGCAAGCTGATTGGCAGAGAGGGAGCTCCGGCGCACCCCTACCTGGCGCGCCAAATGTCGGATCTCGGGTTCCAGCAAAATCCTTAAGGTTCGAACTCTGGGGTGTGCGCGAAGTTCTTTCCCTCCTACCGATCCACACCCTAGCTTGCTAAGATATCACGGACGAACTCGACGAACTCGCAACACAGAAAGACACGAGATTTATACTGGTTCGGGCCACCGTTGTGGTGTAACACCCTACTCCAGTGTGGTGGTGGATTGCCTCTTGGGCTGATGATGAACAGTACAAGGGGAAGAACAGCCTCCTGAGGTTGAGGTGTTCTTGTGCTTGGTGAATTTGTGTGGGTATGGATCCGATGGGTTCTAGACAAGTTCAGGCTTAGTTGCCCCTACTGTGGTGGCTAGCCTACTTATATAGGCCCTGGTCCTCTCCCCAAATATTGAGCGGGAAGGGAGCCAACAACGGCTGGCAATTTGAAAGGGGACAGCTAGTACAAGCTATCCTGACAAAAGTGGTCTTCGCCTGCTAAAGGCTCTGGTGATGACGTTGTCTTGGGCTCCACGATGACCTCCGCCTTGCCGTCCTGATGGTCTTGGTCTCATTGCACTGATATGGAAACCTTTGCTAGATGCCTCAGTACTCCGCGCCTGCGCCTGCCTCCTTAGCACCAAAGAGGAAACCAGGACGCTGCGCGCCCTGGCGCCTGCCTGGTGTCGATCGTCATGGCTCACGTCATGAGAGCCTCGCGAGGTTTGCCCCTCCTTGATATCGCTGCTCCTCGTGATCCTGCCTGGCTAGGCCGCTGCTGAGGAGGTCTTGCATCGTCCGCCTCGCGAGGCTTGGCCCCTCACGAAGGTCTTGAATGCCTTGTTGATGAAGACGGGCCGTACGACCCACTAGCTTAGCCATGCCGTGGGCCGGAGGCAGGCAAGTCTGGGAACCCCCGTTCCCAGAACGCCGACAGTAGCATTATAAGATGATCTCTCACTAAATTTCAAGGTATAAGTGTTCTCCCTGAGTATGCACCATTGCGAAAGTTCTTCGTGCTGAGACACCACGTGATGATCGGGTGTGATAAGCTCTATGTTCAAATAAGGTGCAAGACAGTTTTGCACACGCGGAATACTCAGGTTAAACTTGACGAGCCTAGCATATGCAGATATGGCCTCGGAACACTGAGACCAAAAGCTCGAGCATGAATCATATAGAAGATATGATCAACATAGTGATGTTCACCATTGAAAACTACTCCATCTCACGTGATGATCGGACATGGTTTAGTTGATATGGATCACGTGATCACTTAGATGATTAGAGGGATGTCTATCTAAGTGGGAGTTCTTAAGTAATTTGATTAATTGAACTTTAATTTATCTCGAACTTAGTCCTCGTTGTATTAGCATATCTACGTTGTAGATCAATAGCTCGTGTTTGGCTCCCCTGTTTTATTTTTGATATGTTCCTAGAGAAAACTAAGTTGAAAGATGTTAGTAGCAATGAAGCGGATTGGAACTGTGATCTGAGGATTATCCTCAGTGCTGCACTGAAGAATTATGTTCTTGATGCACCGCTAGGTGACAAACCGATTGCAGGAGCAGATGCAGACGTTATGAACGTTTGACAAAGCTCGGTATGATGACTAATTGATAGTTTAGTGCACCATGCTTTATGGCTTAGAACCGGGACTTCAAAAATGTTTTGAATGCCACAGAGCATGTAAGATGTTCCAAGAGTTGAAATTGGTATTTCATACTCATGCCCGTGTCGAGAGGTATGAGACCTCTGACAGTTGACGGTGTCCTGGACTAGGGGGTACTCACCACGTCATCTCCTGATCTGTTAGATTGGGCCGAGGACCCCCATGGCCGTATACTCATGGACCAGTTCAGACAGCTGCCGCATACAAGGAAGATTCCACAAGAGTTGGCGATCAAGACAAGGACTCCTTCCCACCGGCGTATTCGGCTAGGACTCTTGTTATCCTAGGCCTCTGGTGCATTATATAAACCGAGGCCAGACTAGTCGATAGATGATATACAACAATCATAATCATACCATAGGCTAGCTTTTAGGGTTTAGCCTCTACGATCTCGTGGTAGATCAACTCTTGTAATACTCATATCATCAAGATCAATCAAGCAGGAAGTAGGGTATTACTTCCATCGAGAGGGCCCGAACCTGGGTAAACATCGTGTCCCCTGTCTCCTGTTACCCATCGATCCGTGACACATAGCTTTTGACCCCCTACCCGAGATCCGCCGGTTTTGACACCGACATTGGTGCTTTCATTGAGAGTTCCGCTGTGTGATCGGCAAAGGGATCAATGGCTCGCCCGCAGGTCAACTGCGACGCCGGCATCTTCGTCGCTGGCTCGACGGGTCACCTTGGCTCGACCGAGGACCGCGCTCCATCTCCGATCGTCATGTTCGGACGGGGGCCTTCATCAACATCAACTCCGATCTCTATCATGATCATAGAGGAATCATCCATGGAGCTTGAGGGCTCAACGTCAACATTGCCCTCGGGCGACCGTGCTGTTTTTCTGGACAACGAACTTGTATCCGCCGTCACCGCCTCCTCGAGCGTCGGTTTGACGATTGCTTCGGTGGAATAGTGCGGAATTACTTCTACAACAGCCATGCAAAATTTCGTCGAGTTCCGATGGAGGAATCTCCGACAATCTACGATATACCAGAGCCGCGTCAAATCTGGACGAGAATCTGGACGAGTTTAGGGCGTGGTCTCCATAGCCCAGCTCGGAGGTCCTTTGGAAGTTCCAACCGTTCATCTACTGCGGAATTCCCATATCTACCACCCCTCCAAATTTCAGCTCGATCCGACGGTTCAAACTCCGGGAACCTTCCGATGAGTGGACCAATTTTCGGATCTGTTTTCTGCACGAATACGGATCCGACCCGAATTCATGTTTCTTTATGAATGTGATATTGGACAACCTTTTAAGAGGAATTCTCTTCTAGGGTATTGTGCGTCGTTTTTAAACATGTGCCCGTAAAATTTTAAGCCTCCCCTGAGGTCATCTTCATCATCATGCTGGTGTCAAACCAGTCCGGCAATATTGCTCTAAGGCTGCCGACCTGCGCTAGACACGTCGTTGCTTTGTTGAGCCGAGCTCAACTTCTTCGGATCATCATCTTGGCAAGCCGAACAAGAGTTCGACATCATGAAGGATAAATCATCACAAACATCGCCGCCCCATGGATTAAACGGAGCGGGCACACCGGCATCGCCGCACGATCACTTCATCAAGCCGGCATTGACCATGTCACGACCTGCATCGGCAGGGCCGCACTGTTACTTCTCCAAGCCGGTGTCCAGCACGCCGACCTACTTCGACTCATCGGCTGGTATCGAGGCTTCGACATCTCGGCTAGACCTGGGTCTTCGCCATCTCTTCATCAACCTACTTCGGAGACTTCGGCGTCACTAGCCGACCGGCTTCGTCATGTTAGCTGGACCGAGTGCTTTGCCTCGGCAAGCCAACCTTTGCCAGCATCGCCGTGCCGTCGCTCTATCGCCCATCAGGCAATGGGTGTGCGGATCGAGTCCCAATTTTGGGAATCACCTTTCTTCGGATTGCTACAACAAATAAACCAGGTCTATCAAATGGTGGCCGCATTGACGACGGTCGCATGGTGGTTTGGTCGGTTTCCATACATAGTCCGACGAACGCCGCATTCGGAACTCGGACCGACGCGTGAATTCAGGCTTTGCCACGCCTTTACCGCATCACGCCAATGTCCTGCATCGACATTGACTTTGGTGCCAGGCCTTATTTCTTTTATTACTCACTTTGCATAAATTATTTATTATGCAACGATTTTTTTAATAATTATTATTACTATTATCTCCGGTTTGCACTATTTTTTGTGCACAGGAAAATGATCCCGGTTGGGCAGTATCGTCAACTCAACATACTGACATACCACGTCACCTCGGCTGGACGGGGGGCTTCGTCAACACTTCATTACCCCATGCCGGGGACTTCGGCATCACTCTGCCGGCCTGCATTGACCGTGCTATGTCACCACTTCGGAGTGCCGAGCTCTTTGCTCCGCCACCTCGGGACCGGCTTGGGGGATGGAACATTGTCCCGCATCAAGCTCGGACCGCGTCATCAATACCAAACACATAACCAGCTAAGTTGCCTTCATGCTCAAAGTTTTAAATTTTTAACTTGTGTTCGGTTCGACCAAGCATTATACTCTTCTGGAAAAAAGTTGCTTGTAAAAAATTTCCTTGTCAAAACTTTGTTTGTGACACACAAATTCAAATACCCCGTTTACTTGGGGGCTTCCTTTATGAAGCTTTTCCTCTTGCATATGATTATACTTGTACGACTTCGTTCCTTGTTCGTGTATTACGCCACAATATGCACCATATTGACTTAAGCGATTTGCAAGCTGGGTTGCCTCGCTCCTGTGTTTACCCCCACGTTCCCGATTGTTCGGCTAGGGAGTAAAGGGAGCACCTCTGCGATTGTCACGATCGGGTCACCCGAGCCGGACCTCTGACTGGGTGAAGCCGAAAGCTAGCACTCTTATTGTTTTAAATTATGGTCGGCACACAACGGAACTCATGAGTACAAAAAATCTATTGCATAAGTCTCATAGTAATAATGAGCACCGAAGAAAGGTATCGGTGGGTTCTTCGAAGATGCTTCTTACACTTCGTCAGTAATATAGCATAAGTTCCTTGAGCGCGCTTTATCTATTACAGCCTTATGGCCTGATTGCCTGGTTATCGGAAACACCGTCGATATTCTCGACAGGTGGAGTACATAACACTTTTCGGCCCATGATCGAAGAGGGTGAAGCCGACGGTCGGTGAAGACGCGTATAAAGTTCGGGTGAACACAGATATGATATAAGTACTTTGGTACATACAATCATTATACATAAAATTCTTTTACCCAAGTCACTTGGGGGCTATTAAGATTATATGAGCCGTTTTATAATAAGTGTTCTTCTTCTTAGTTGTTGCAAAGTTATTATTATTATTATTATTAATTATTATTATTATTCTTATTATTATTAATTATCACTCCGTTTTTCGACACGAGTGTGTGGTCACTAGCCGGGGAGCCTAATTTCTCTCTCAAAGCCGCTAGAGTTTAGTTTGCTAAACTGCCCTAATGAGAAGTACTCCGCCTTCGAGATAGAAGGTTGAAGCCGTAGGCTGACCCGCTTGAAGTCTTGAGATAGGATGTGTCATGTTAAAGCACGACAGAAGCACTTTTTTTCTAAAGTCCAATTTTCAGATTGGCACCGAACACTTGATCTTGTTCGGACTTCAGGCTTTCACTGACGTTTTTTTGTTTTCCAAGCCTATGTGTAACACCCCGGATGTAACTTGCCATATTTGTAACTCCAACTCTTGCCATTTTTGGCTATGTGATATGTTATTCCCTCCGTGGTTGGGTTTTCCTTCATTTTGCATTTTGTTCATGTCATGCATTTCATATCATGCCATCATGTGCATCACATTCGCATACGTGTTCGTTTCATGAATCCGAGCCTTTTCCCCGTTGTCCGTTTTGCAATCCGACACTCCTACGTCCTCCGGCGCCCCATTTTACCTATTTCCATGTGCGAGTGTTAAACGGTCTCGGAATGGACCGAGGTTTGCCAAGCGGTCTTGGTATAGCACCGGTAGACCGCTTGTCAAGTTTCGGGTCATTTGGAGGTTGTTTGATACTCCAACGGTTAACCGGGTAACCACAAAAGCCTCTTTGGTGTTGCAGCCCAAAACCCTTTCAAATCAGCCCTATAACCCATCTAAGTCACTCCCATGTCCATCGCCGTTCGATCACGATCGTGTGGCCGCAAAACATGCTCAATTTGGAGCCTCCTAGCCCCTCCTACCTATAAAACACCCCTCCTCCCGAAATTTCGGATCACTCCACCCCTAACCCTAGCTCCCCGCTCCCCTCCGTGCGCCGGACACGTCCGGTCCGCGCCGGACTAATCGCGCCGCCGCCCCGGGCCATTCCTCGCGCGTCACGTGGCCCCGGCGCCCGCGCGCCGTCGCCGGCACGCCAGGCCCGCGCGGGGCCCCCGCGGCCCAGCCGCGCCTCCCCGACGCGCCGCCGCCCGCGCCTCGCCTCCCCGCCTCCCGCGTCCGGCCGCCGCCCGCACCCGCACCCGTCGCCGTCCCGCGCCGCGCCCGCCGCCGCGCCGCCATCCCGCGTCGCCGCCTGCCCGCGCCGTGGCTGCCTGCCCGCGCCGTAGCCGTTCCTCGCCGTCCGCGCCCGGATCCGGCGGGATCCGCCTCGGATCTGCCTCGCCGTCCTCCTCCCGGCCATCTCCGGCGAGCTCGCACCGCCGCCTCGTTTTCCGCGCCAGGTCAACCCTAGATCTCGGAGGTCGAATTCCTCTAAGTCATTTTTCTGCAAATGTTTTGTTGCATGTTCATCGCATCATAACTTGCTGCATACTGCTCTGTTTCGTGCGTGTAATATGTCAAATTGTTCGCCTCGACGAGTACATAATTTCATCTCATTGCATCATTTTCATTTGAGCTCATCTTGACGCCCGAAATGCTGTTAGAATAGGGCTAAGTGATGTTAGTTTCAGATCTGTTTCAGTACATGCACTTTTGTCATTTTTGCCATGATTGTTGTGTGCACCCTATGAACTTGAGTCCTACATGTGTTTCGTAATATGCCATGCCATCTTTACAGGGGTGTATGCCATGTATTTTTGTGATCTCTGTGGTGACTAGCACAAACATGCAAACTAGGGATCATATTGTTGCTGATTTCAGGAACTTAGTAATTTCACCAAGTCATGTCCTGCTGTTATTTTTATGCCATGTGTTCATATTGTTAGAGAGAGATCTATGCCCATTTTGAGCATGATCAATAAGGGTGTTTTGAACATATGGATGTGCTCTATCCATCCATACCTTTGTTTGTAATTATGGAGTGCCATAGCTTGAGTCAATCTGGCTCTACTTTTGCTATAAAATGTTACTGGCAGATTGTTTACATGTTATTCGATTTTGCCAAGCTTGTTGTAGTTGATCCTTGCATTCTATGATGTTGTTCTTGCCATGTATAGCTTCTATGCCATGTCTTCTTGATGGATGTATGCTTAGTTTATCATGCAATTCTCTGTAGTGAGTGCATCGAGCTCACAAACGTGCCTACTTGCTATCTGTTTTTGACATGTCCAGTTTTCTGCTAAGTCTGAAAACTGTAACGAAACTTGCTTAATTGACATGGGCTCTATTATATTTTCTAGTCCTTTTTGGCTCATTGTCAGTAAGGGACTTTTGTTCAATGCTTTGAGTAGATTCATGCCGTGCCTTGTTTTGCTATATTGTGTTCCTGTAGCATGTTGTTTCCTTGCTCTAAACATGCCATCCTGATGTTAATTTCTGGCATGTTATTTTCACTAAGTCTGTGAACCTGTTATCTTTTGCACCTTTGCCATGTTTGTTTGAACCTGCTATTTTGTGATTTAGCCGTAGCTCAGTGTTCATCTTTTGTCACGCATCTTGAGTAGATCACTGTCATATGCTTTTCTGGTACGTTTGGGTGCAGTAGCTTAATTTCTTGTTGCTTGCTAAGTAGCATCATGCTGTTAATGGCAGAATCTTGTCATTCTTGCTTTGCTTGTCATTTGCAAACCGTGCATCCGATTCCGGTGATCTTTATATCGATTTCAACCGAAATTACCTCACCTTTCCAGTGGCATACTTGGTATGCCAAGATTATGCCTTGTTCATCTTTTCCCTTCACGCGCACGCATATGCATTGCATATCACATCTCGCATATCATGCCATGCTTTGCATCATGTTGTTTGTGCATTGCATCGTGGTTGATAGTTGTTCCTTTTTTTGTGTTCTTGCCTTGGGTAGAGCCGGGAGACGAGTACGTGAACGAGGAACCTGTTGAGCACGCTTACGAGGACCAAGCTTTCGACAACTCTGAGAACCTTGCAGGCAAGATGACCATACCCTCGAAATCACTTCTATCTTTACTTGCTAGATGCTCGCTCTTTTGCTATGCCTGTGCTGCGATACCTACCACTTGCTATATCATGCCACCCATATTGCCATGTCAGCCTCTAACCATCCATGTCCTAGCAAACCGTTGATTGGCTATGTTACCGCTTTGCTCAGCCCCTCTTATAGCGTTGCTAGTTGCAGGTGAAGATGGAGTTTGTTCCATGTTGGAACATGATTATTTTGGGATATCACAATATCTCTTATTTTAATTAATGCATCTATATACTTGGTAAAGGGTGGAAGGCTCGGCCTTATGCCTGGTGTTTTGTTCCACTCTTGCCACCCTAGTTTCCGTCATACCGGTGTTATGTTCCTTGATTTTGCGTTCCTTACACGGTTGGGTGATTTATGGGACCCCCTTGACAGTTCGCTTTGAATAAGACTCCTCCAGCAAGGCCCAAATTTGGTTTTACCATTTGCCACCTAAGCCTTTTCCCCCGGGTTTTCGCGAGCCCGAGGGTCATCTTTATTTAACCCCCGGGCCAATGCTCCTCTGAGTGTTGGTCCAAACTAGAGCCACTTGCGGTGCCGCCCCTAGGCAACTTGGGGTATCTTCGGTTGCCGTACGTAGTGTTCAAACGGCGTGCCCTGAGAACGAAATATGTGCAGCTCCTATCGGGATTTGTCGGCACATTCGGGCGGCTTTGCTGTACTTGTTTTATTACTGTCGAAATGTCTTGTAGTCCGGGATTCCGAGACTGATCGGGTCTTCCCGGTAGAAGGAATATCCTTCGTTGACTGTGAGAGCTTATAATGGGCTAAGTTGGGACACCCCTGTAGGGTATTATCTTTCGAAAGCCGTGCCCGCGGTTACGTGGCAGATGGGAATTTGTTAATGTCCGGTTGTAGAAAACCCGAAGTTGATCACAATTAAAACACATCAATCGCGTGTGTAACCGTGATGGTATCTTCTCAGCGGAGTCCGGGAAGTGAACACGGTGTTGGAGTTATGTTTGACGTAGGTTGTTCTGGGATCACTTCTTGATCACTTCTAGCTTCACGACCGTGCTTTGCTTCTCTTCTCGCTCTCTTTTGCGTTGTTAGCCACCATATATGCTAGTCGCTTGCTGCAGCTCCACCTCACAACCCCATCCTACCTTTAAGCTTAAATAGTCTTGATCTCGCGGGTGTGAGATTGCTGAGTCCCCGTGACTCACAGATTCTACCAAAACAGTTGCAGGTGCCAACGATGCCAGTGCAGATGACGCAACCGAGCTCACGTGGGAGTTCGACGAGGAACGTGGTCGTTACTATGTGTCTTTTCCTGTTGATCAGTAGTGGAGCCCAGTTGGGACGATCGGGGATCTGTGTAGCATTTGGGGTAGTCTTCTTTCATTTTGGTTCCGTAGTCGGACCTTGAGTGTAATTTGGATGATGAATGTTTATTTATGTATTCTGTGAAGTGGCGACTATAAGCCAACTATGTATCTCTTTCCCTTATGTATTACATGGGTTGTGTGAAGAATACCTCACTTGTGACATTGCTTTCAATGCGGTTATGCCTCTAAGTCGTGCTTCGACACGTGGGAGATATAGCCACATCGAGGGCGTTACAAGTTGGTATCAGAGCCTTCCCCGACCTTAGGAGCCCCCACTGATTGATCGCTTTTAGCGGCCGAGTTGTGTCTAGAAAAATGTTTTGAGTCATTTAGGAATTATGTATCGGAGAGTTTAGGAATTCTTTTTACTTCCCAGTCTCCTCATCGCTCTCGTAAGGCATCCTGACGTAGAGTTTTGACTCTTCTCTTCTCAAATTTCACTAATTTTTTTTTAGGATCACGCGGGTATCTTAGAATCGTTCCGATGGTTTTGTGATGACAACATTGTCTTGGTGCCTCCTGTAAGCAGGGGGTTAGTGGAGGTGTCCCGGGGAGTTGAGCTCTGAGGTGTTGTCGTCATAATTTTTATCGTAACAGTTCTGGAATACCTGAGTTTAGTACGCCGACATCGAAAATCTCTTTTGTACAGTTGTTGGTGAGATAACCCTGATAGCCCAGTACTGAGGCGAGTGCGGGAGTATTGCCATAACTCGTATAACGGATGCTTTTCGAAGGTTGAGGTAGACGATTTCCGAGGGTTTCTTGGTTATGTGTTGAAGGATGGATACAGCTGGATCTAGGTATTGTTAGTTTGGGTGATATATTTTGTGTTCCCTGTATCCCCAACACCTGATTGCATAACCAGAAAGTTTCGGGAGTTTATAAGTGGGAATTCAAGTAGCTCCTAGAATATCTTTCCAACAGACACATGATACGATATGGGATCTATCATATGTTTGTTCCGGCTTATTCTGCAAGCCAATCCTTTGTTTTGTTTTCAGTTGTGATATTCGAGTTGGTCCGAAGGCAGATGGTGATTCCATACCTTTTTCTAAGTGGATTCTCAACTTATGGAAGTGTGATGATTTACTTTGGAAGTCATTCGTTCATTCTCGTTCAAATGTTTATTGTGAAGACTATATGTTGCAATTTCGATCCTTTGATTCAGCTTGAATATATGTCTTTCAAGATGCTAATGGATGTCACCCTCTTCAGGATGGCTCCGCCAACGTGTCAGAATCCGGAACGCAATGAAGGAAGTCAGGCTAACCCTCCGCCACCACCTCCGCCTCCGGAGGCATGGCAAGCCCTGATGACTGCCACAAATGACAACGCTCAGATTCTGATTCAACTCTTGCAAGATCGCAACCAAGGGCAAGGTAATTAGGGAAATCAAGGCCAATGCAACAATCAGCCGCACTTCGCTACACTTAATCAGTTCCTTGCTAATCAGCCAAAGACCTTCAGCTACTCTGTCGAGGCCACAGACGCCGATGATTGGCTCGTGGATATCAGCAAGCATTTCGAGTGCAGTAATGTCAGACCTGAGGACTTTGTCAAGTTTGCCTCTTTTCAACTCAAGGATCAAGCTGCTGAGTGGTTCCAACAATACAAAGATTCCAGAGGAGGTCGTGTGATTACCTGGGATGATTTCCGCCATGACTTCAAAGCTCATCACATTCCAGAAAGTGTTGTTGAGAGTAAGCATGAGGAGTTCCGCAATCTCAAGCAAGGCAACATGTCTGTGTATCAATACAACACTCAGTTCCAGAAGCTCTCTCGTTTTGCGAAGCAAGACATCCCTGATGAGAAGAGCATGATTTACCAATTCAGGCGTGTCCTTAGAGAAGATCTGCAACTAGCTCTCGTGCTTTTTGAGCCGTTAAAGTATGATGAATTCTACAACATGGCACTGAAACAAGAAGCTGCTCAGTTGAAGTGTGAGGCTTCTAAGAAGACAGTCAGAGACGCAGTTCAGTCTTCTTCTTCCTCACTTGTGGCAGCTAAGCAACATAAATTCTGGTTGCCTCCTCCTCCTCCGTTCCGTCATCCTTACCAGCAGAAGAACTCAGGTGGTCGTGGATCTTCCCACCCACCCAACCCTGGCTATCAGAACAAGTCTCAGAATCAAGCTCCAAGGTCAAATGCTCCTTATCATCGTCCGCTCTCAGAGGTGACTTGCAACAAATGTCAGCAAAAGGGTCACTATGCGAACAAGTGCTTCAACCAAAAGCGCCTTCCGCCTCCTCCTCCTGTGAGATCTTCCAGCAATGCAGTGGTTAAGCATAATTCCAAGTATGCCAAGGTGAACATGATGAATGCAGCTCAAGCGGAGGATTCTTCTGAAGTGATCATGGGTAACCTTCCTGTTAATGATATTCCTGCAAAAGTCTTATTTGATACTGGTGCATCGCTTTCTTTTATTTCGAGACCTTTTGTTGCCAAGCATGAGTTTGTGTCTGAGAAGATTCCTTTTCCGTTGAAGATTGTGTCCCCGGGCAAGCAAATGACATCTAATGTTTGCGTCCCGGATGTTTCCATCAAGATGGGAGACTATAGATTTCTGGCTAAACCAATTGTTCTTGGTGACTCTGATATTGATCTTATTCTCGGGATGGACTGGCTGTCTAAGCACAAGGCTCAGCTTGATTGTGCTGCCAGGGAAATTCAATTGACGCACTCTTCTGACGATGTGATCATCTATGCCGCTCGTGATGAAACCATTTGGTTGTTTTTTCTCAATGAGAAGGGCGAATTGGATGCTATCTCCCAAATTCCAGTCGTTTGTGAGTACCAAGATGTCTTTCCAGAAGAGCTTCCGGGTATGCCTCCTCACCGGCCAGTTGAATTCGTTATTGATCTTGAGCCTGGCACGGAACCCGTTTGCAAGCGTCCTTACAAGCTTGGGCCAAAAGAGTTGAAGGTATTGAAGAAACAACTTGATGAACAAGAGCGTTTGGGTCTGATCAGACCGAGTTCATCTCCTTGGGGTTGTGGAGTTCTTTTCGTCCAGAAGAAGGATGGCACGGACTGAGTTTGCGTCGATTACCGTCCATTGAACAAGAAGACAATCAAGAACAAGTACCCACTTCCCAACATCAATGAGTTATTCGAGCAACTTAAAGGTGCTAAAGTGTTCTCCAAGCTTGACCTTCGTATGGGTTATCATCAAATTCGCATTCGTGAAGAAGATATTCCCAAGACAGCATTCAGAACAAGCTTTGGTTCTTATGAATATACTGTCATGTCATTCGGCCTTGTCAATGCTCCTCCAACTTTCTCTCGAATGATGAACTTCATCTTCAACCCCTACACCAATGAATTCGTCTTGGTCTATCTCGATGATATATTGGTCTTCTCCAAGAATAAGAAGGATCATGCCAAACATTTGCGATTGGTGCTCGACAAGCTCAGAGAGTATCAATTCTATGCGAAGTTCTCCAAATGTGAATTCTGGCTTGATGAAGTTCTTTACCTTGGGCATATCATCTCTGCCAAGGGCATTGCTATTAATCCAGAGAGGGTGTCTGCAGTTTTGAATTGGGAACCTCCTCAGAATGTCAAGCAGCTTCGCAGTTTTCTTGGACTTGCAAGCTATTGCCGAAGATTCGTTGAGAATTTCTCAAAGATTGCAAAGCCTCTTTCCAACCTCCTCCAGAAGCATGTGAAGTATGTCTGGTCTCCTGAGTGTGACGTTGCTTTCAACACTATCAAAGAGAAACTCGTTACTGCTCCAGTTTTGACTCCTCCTGACGACTCCAAGCCTTATGTAGTTTTCTGTGATGCTTCTCTTCAAGTTCTCGGTGCTGTCTTAATGCAAGAGAAGAAGGTTGTGGCCTATACCTCTCGTTAGTTGAAGCCCAACGAAAAGAACTACCCCACTCACGATCTTGAGTTGGCGGCAGTTGTCCACGCACTAATAACATGGAGACATCTCTTGTTGGGAAGGAAAGTGGACATATTCACCGATCACAAGAGTCTCAAGTACATCTTCACTCAGCCCAACCTCAACCTCAGGCAAACTCGATGGGTCGAAATGATTCAAGAGTATAATCCGAGTATTGAATATACTCCAGGCAAGGCTAATGTGATTGCAGATGCATTGAGCAGGAAGGCTTATTGCAACAGCTTAATCCTCAAGCCCTTTCAACTGGACCTTTGTGAAGCTTTCCGCAAGTTGAATCTCCAAGTTGTTCCTCAAGGCTTTCTTGCCAACCTCATCGTCTCTCCTACTTTGGAAGATCAAATTCGTGAGGCACAACTGATGGATACCATGGTGAAGAAGGTGAAACGTGGTATTGACAAGGGCATTTCCAAATACAAGTGCTATCGAGTTGATGACAGAGATACTCTTTTCTTCGAGGACCGGATTGTGGTTCCTAAGGGTGATCTACGTAAAGTCATTATGAACGAGGTGCACAATTCTCTTCTGTCAATTCATCCTGGAAGTACGAAGATGTACCATGACCTCAAGCAGTCATATTGGTGGACTCGAATGAAGCGAGAAATTGCTCAATTCGTGAATGAATGTGATGTCTGTCGAAGGGTGAAAGCAGAACACCAACGACCAGCTGGTCTACTCCAACCTCTTGCTATTCCAGAATGGAAGTTTGATCATATCGAAATGGACTTCGTGACTGGATTTCCTAAGTCCAAGCGTGGAAATGATGCTATCTTCTCGTCATTGACAAGCTCACTAAAGTGGCTCATTTTCTTCCTATCAAAGAGTCTATCACAGCAGCGTAGCTGGCAGAGCTTTACACCTCCAGAATTGTCTCCTTGCATGGCATTCCACAATTGATTTCTTCAGACCATGGCAGCATCTTTACCTCCAAGTTTTGGGATTCTTTTCAGAAGGCCACGGGCACAAATATTCGCTTCAGCACAGCTTTCCACCCTCAAACTAGTGGACAAGTCGAGCGTGTCAACCAAATTCTTGAAGATATGCTCAAGGCTTGTGTTATCTCTTTCGGCATGAAGTGGGAGGATTGTCTTCCATATGCTGAGTTCTCTTACAACAACAGTTTTCAAGCGAGCTCGGGCAAAGCCCCATTCGAGATTCTCTATGGAAGAAAGTGCCGTACTCCTCTCAATTGGTCTAAGACGGGCGAACGTCAACTTCTTGGCAACGATTTGATCTCAGAGGCTGAGGCAATGTGCAAGGTCATTCGTGAGAATCTCAAAGCCGCTCAATCGCGCCAGAAGAGCTATTACGATAGCAAACACCGTGATTTGGCATTCGAGATTGGAGATCATGTCTACCTCCGCGTCTCTCCAATGAAAGGCACTCGTCGTTTCGGTATCAAAGGGAAACTTGCCCCTAGATACGTGGGTCCTTTCAAGATCATCGGCAAAAGAGGCGATCTCGCCTATCAACTTGAGCTTCCCTCCAACTTTGCAAATGTGCACGATGTGTTCCACGTGTCACAGCTTCGCAAGTGCTTCAAGACGCCTGAGCGCACCATCAACTTCGAAGAGATTGATCTTCAAGAAGATTTGTCTTATCATGAGCATCCCGTTGCTATTCTTGAAGAAGCTGAGCGCAAGACTCGCAACAAGTCAATCAAATTCCCGAAAGTGAAATGGTCACACCATTCAGACCAAGAAGCCACCTGGGAGCGCGAGGACCACCTCCGTTCCGAATATCCGAAGTTCTTTCAGTCCTAGATCTCGGGACGAGATCCTCTCGTAGTGGTGGAGTGTTGTAACACCCCGGATGTAACTTGCCATATTTGTAACTCCAACTCTTGCCATTTTCGACTATGTGATATGTTATTCCCTCCGTGGTTGGGTTTCCTTCATTTTGCATTTTGTTCATGTCATGCATTTCATATCATGCCATCATGTGCATCGCATTCGCATACGTGTTAGTTTCATGAATCCGAGCCTTTTCCCCGTTGTCCGTTTTGCAATCCGACACTCCTACGTCCTCCGGCGCCCCCTTTTACCTATTTCCATGTGGGAGTGTTAAACGTCCTCGGAATGGACCGAGGTTTGCCAAGCGGCCTTGGTATAGCACCGGTAGACCGCTTGTCAAGTTTCGGGTCATTTGGAGGTTGTTTGATACTCCAACGGTTAACCGGGTAACCACAAAAGCCTCTTTGGGGTTGCAGCCCAAAACCCTTTCAAATCAGCCCTATAACCCATCTAAGTCACTCCCATGTCCATCGCCGTTCGATCACGATCGTGTGGCCGCAAACCGTGCTCAATTTGGAGCCTCCTAGCCCCTCCTACCTATAAAACACCCCTCCTCCCAAAATTTCGGATCACTCCACCCCTAACCCTAGCTCCCCGCTCCCCTCCGCGTGCCGAACACGTCCGGTCCGCGTCGGACTAATCGCGCCGCCGCCCCTGGCCATTCCTCGCGCGCCACGTGGCCCCGGCGCCCGCGCGCCGCCACCGGCCCGCCAGGCCCGCGCGGGGCCCCCGCGGCCCAGCCGCGCCTCCCCGACGCGCCGCCGCCCGCGCCTCGCCTCCCCGCCTCCCGCGTCCGGCCGCCGCCCGCACCCGCGCCCGTCGCCGTCCCGCGCCGGCGCCGGCCGCCGCGCCGCCGTCGCCGTTCCTCGCCGTCCGCGCCCGGATCCGGCGGGATCCGGCCGGATCCGCCTCGGATCTGCCTCGCCGTCCTCCTCCCGGCCATCTCCGGTGAGCTCGCGCCGCCGCCTCGTTTTCCGCGCCGGGTCAACCCTAGATCTCGGAGGTCGAATTCCTCTAAGTCATTTTTCTGCAGATGTTTTGTTGCATGTTCATCGCATCATAACTTGCTGCATACTGCTCCGTTTCGTGCGTGTAATATGCCAAATTGTTCGTCCCGATGAGTAAATCATTTCATCTCATTGCATCATTTTCGTTTGAGCTCATCTTAATGCCCGGAATGCTGTTAGAAGAGGGCTAAGTGATGTTAGTTTCAGATCTGTTTCAGTACATGCACTTTTGTCATTTTTGCCATGATTGTTGTGTGCACCCTATGAACTTGAGTCCTACATGTGTTTTGAAATATGCCATGCCATCTTTACAGGGGTGTATGCCATGTATTTTTGTGATCTCTATGGTGACTAGCACAAGCATGCAAACTAGGGATCATATTTTTGCTGATTTCAGGAACTTAGTAATTTCACAGTCATGTCCTGCTGTTATTTTTATGCCATGTGTTCATGTTGTCAGAGAGAGATCTATGCCCATTTTGAGCATGATCAGTAAGGGTGTTTTGAACATATGGATGTGCTATATCCATGCATACCTTTGTTTGTAATTATGGAGTGCCATAGCTTGAGTCAATCTGGCTCTACTTTTGCTATAAAATGTTACTGGCAGATTGTTTACATGTTATTCGATTTTGCCAAGCTTTTTGTAGTTGATCCTTGCATGCTATGATGTTGTTCTTGCCATGTATAGCTTCTATGCCATGTCTTCTTGATGGATGTATGCTTAGTTTATCATGCAATTCTCTGTAGTGAGTGCATCGAGCTCACGAACGTGCCTACTTGCTATCTGTTTTTGACATGTCCAGTTTTCTGCTAAGTCTGAAAACTGTAACGAAACTTGCTTAATTGACATGGGTGCTATTATATTTTCTGGTCCTTTTTGGCTGATTGTCAGCAAGGGACTTTTGTTCAATGCTTTGATTAGATTCATGCCATGCCTTGGTTTTCTATATTGTGTTCCTGTAGCATGTTGTTTCCTTGCTCTAAACATGCCATCCTGATGTTAATTTCTGGCATGTTATTTTCACCAAGTCTGTGAACCTGTTATCTTTTGCACGTTTGCCATGTTTGTTTGAACCTGCTATTGTGTGATTTAGCCGTAGCTCAGTGTTCATCTTTTGTCGCGCATCTTGAGTAGATCACTGTCATATGCTTTTCTGGGACGTTTGGGTGCATTAGCTTAATTTCTTGTTGCTTGCTAAGTAGCATCATGCTGTTAATGGCAGAATCTTGTCATTCTTGTTTTGCTTGTCATTTGCAAACCGTGCATCCGATTCCGGTGATCTTTATATCGATTTCAACCGAAATCACCTCACCTTTCCAGTGGCATACTTGGTTTGCCAAGATTATGCCTTGTCAATCTTTTCCCTTCCCGCGCACGCATATGCATTGCATATCACATCTCGCATATCATGCCATGCTTTGCATCATGTTGTTTGTGCATTGCATCGTGGTTGATAGTTGTTCCTTTTCTTGTGTTCTTGCCTTGGGTAGAGCGGGCAGACGAGTACATGAATGAGGAACCTGTTGAGCACGCTTACGAGGACCAAGCTTTCGACAACTCTGAGAACCTTGCAGGCAAGATGACCATACCCTCGAAATCACTTCTATCTTTGCTTGCTAGATGCTCGCTCTTTTGCTATGCCTATGCTGTGATACCTACCACTTGCTATATCATGCCACCCATATTGTCATGTCAGCCTCTAACCATCCATGTCCTAGCAAACCGTTGATTGGCTATGTTACCGCTTTGCTCAGCCCCTCTTATAGCGTTGCTAGTTGCAGGTGAAGATGGAGTTTGTTCCATGTTGGAACATGATTATTTTGGGATATCACAATATCTATTATTTTAATTAATGCATCTATATACTTGGTAAAGGGTGGAAGGCTCGGCCTTATGCCTGGTGTTTTGTTCCACTCTTGCCACCCTAGTTTCCGTCATACCGGTGTTATGTTCCTTGATTTTGCGTTCCTTACACGGTTGGGTGATTTATGGGACCCCCTTGACAGTTCACTTTGAATAAGACTCCTCCAGCAAGGCCCAACTTTGGTTTTACCATTTGCCACCTAAGCCTTTTCCCCCCGGGTTTTCACGAGCCCGAGGGTCATCTTCATTTAACCCCCGGGCCAATGCTCCTCTGAGTGTTGGTCCAAACTAGAGCCACTTGCGGTCCCGCCCCTAGGCAACTTGGGGTATCTTCGGTTGCCGTACGTAGTGCTCATCCGGTGTGCCCTGAGAACGAGATATGTGCAGCTCCTATCGGGATTTGTCGGCACATTCGGGCGGCTTTGCTGGACTTGTTCTAGGATCACTTCTTGATCACTTCTAGCTTCACGACCGTGCTTTGCTTCTCTTCTCGCTCTCTTTTGCGTTGTTAGCCACCATATATGCTAGTCGCTTGCTGCAGCTCGACCTCACAACCCCATCCTACCTTTAAGCTTAAATAGTCTTGATCTCGCGGGTGTGAGATTGCTGAGTCCCCGTGACTCACAGATTCTACCAAAACAGTTGCAGGTGCCAACGATGCCAGTGCAGATGATGCAACCGAGCTCACTTGGGAGTTCGACGAGGAACGTGGTCGTTACTATGTGTATTTTCCTGTTGATCAGTAGTGGAGCCCAGTTGGGACGATCGGGGATCTGTGTAGCATTTGGGGTAGTCTTCTTTCATTTTGGTTCCGTAGTCGGACCTTGAGTGTAATCTGGATGATGAATGTTTATTTATGTATTGTGTGAAGTGGCGACTGTAAGCCAACTATGTATCTCTTTCCCTTATGTATTACATGGGTTGTGTGAAGATTACCTCACTTGCGACATTGCTTTCAATGCGGTTATGCCTCTAAGTCGTGCTTCGACACGTGGGAGATATAGCCGCATCGAGGGCGTTACACTATGGCACTTTTAAACTATTTGTGTGTTTCCTGCATTAGTCTCGTAGTGCAACGCCGGACACCTTTAGAGATTCTGCAAAAACATTCTCGGACACTACTATATATGCATTGGTTTCGAATTGTGTCTTTGGTCAATAGTTGGGTTGCCCGCTCCTGTGCTTGCCTCCTACGTTCCGCTTTGTTCGGCTAGGTGTGAAAAGGGAGAACCACTACGATTGTGCTTCAGCTCGCATGGTTAAGCACCTCAGTGGAGAAAACCAAAAACTGATTGTCACAATAAGTGTAAACTGGTCAGCGATCCGATGACTATGTTAAATGACGGGCCGTTCATTACATTGGCCGAAGTGTTTACGGCTTGACCTCGGATGTCGCCGAACACTAACCGGGGGCTCATAGCTAGCCTCCTAGTTTAAAGCTCCTATGACTAAGAGAAAGTTATAAACCCCGCATATCTGATTGCCTCGTTTCCGCTAACACAACCGCCTTCGGGCACCGAGGCGTCGGCTAAGGGTTGTTTTGTTATTGCGAAAACACCCTGCGTAGTATCTACCAAGGGGTAGAGGCCGACGATGGGCACTTTCAACTGATAAACGGTCGTAATGGACTCAAAATAATGATATAAAGTACTTGGATACATAGAATCATTACACATAATCTGTGATTTTACTCTGGATATCGATCCTTAATTCGGGCACCCGTGCCCACATTAAGGCTCGGGGGCCACTGGGCTTTGAGCTCATTATTTACAAATATTAAAGGGCTCATCGATCCCCTGATCTCATGTTGCCACCCGACCAGTGTCTCATGGGCTACTGCATTGCCTATTCAATGCAGAAAATTCAAAGGGCTCAGTGTTCGGCTTGATCGAACTATGGGAAAGCGCGTCTTCGTACAACAATAAGTACCATCTGGACCTATCTGGCGTCAATCTAATCTATCATAGCGACTTCTCATGACCCTCTCTCAGGGGCCCGTTCACCGATCACTATTATCTCTAATATATTACACTGTGTTTTTATTCCTATGTATGCTGCCGAGCTAGGAGTTGATCCTCAGGACGATTTCGCGCATCGACCTGAGTCTCAGGGGCTACTGGGAACAGCGGTTTTATGCTTGCCTTCATGTGTATCTCAGGTTTTAGACTGGTACACATCTTGAGGGCTACTGGATATACATATACTGGCTATATACCTCTGTAACGCCCTCGATGCGGCTATATCTCCCACGTGTCGAAGCACGACTTAGAGGCATAACCGCATTGAAAGCAATGTCGCAAGTGAGGTAATCTTCACACAACCCATGTAATTCATAAGGGAAAGAGATACATAGTTGGCTTACAATCGCCACTTCACACAATACATGAGTAAAGCATTACATCATACAGATACAATCAAGGTCCGACTACGGAACCAAAATAAAAGAAGACTACCCCAAATGCTACACAGATCCCCGATCGTCCCGACTGGGCTCCACTACTGATCAACTGAAATGAAACAACACAATGAACAAGATCTTCATCGAGCTCCTCCTTGAGCTCGGGTGCGTCACCTGCACGGTTACATCGGCACCTGCAAACTGGTTTTGGAAGTTTCTGTGAGTCATGGGGACTCAACAATCTCACACCCGCGAGATCAAGACTATTTAACTTAAAGGTAGGACAGGGTAGTGAGGTGGAGCTGCAGCAAGCGACTAGCATATCTGGTGTCTAACATACGCAAATGAGAGCGAGAAGAGAAGGCAAAAGCACGGTCGAACAACTATGATCAAGAAGTGATCCTGAAACTACTTACGTCAAACATAACTCCAACACCGTGTTCACTTCCCGGACTCCGCCGAGAAGAGACCATCACGGTTACACACGCGGTTGATGTATTTTAATTAAGATCAACTTCGGGTTTTCTACAACCGGACATTAACAAATTCCCATCTGCCACATAACCGCGGGCACGGCTTTCGAAAGTTCAAACCCTGCAGGGGTGTCCCAACTTAGCCCATGATAAGCTCTCGCGATCAACGAAGGATATTCCTTCTCCCCGGGAAGACCCGATCAGTCTCGGAATCCCGGCTACAAGACATTTCGGCAGTAATAAAACAAGACCATCAAGACCGCCCGATGCGCCGACATCCCGATAGGAGCTGCACATATCTCGTTCTCAGGGCAACACCGGATGAGACATCCTACGAGTAAAACCAGGCCTCAAGTTTCCCCAAGGTGGCCCCGCAGTCTACTCGTTTCGGGCCAACACTTAGACAAGCATTGGCCCGGGGGGGGGGCTAAATAAAGATGACCCTTGGGTTAATTACTCCCAAGGGAAAATAGGTGGTGGTGAAGCAAATGGTAAAACCAAGGTTGGGCCTTGCTGGAGGAGTCTTATTCAAAGCAAACTGTCAAGGGGGTCCCATAAATCACCCAACCGTGTTAGGGACGCAAAATCCGGGAACATAATACCGATATGACGGAAACTAGGGCGGCAAGAGTGGAACAAAACACCAGGCATAAGGCCAAGCCTTCCACCCTTTACCAAGTATATAGATGCATTAATAATATAAAAGGTATTGCGATATCCAAAAATAATCATGTTCCAACATGGAACGACATCTCCATGTCCCAACAAGGAACAAACTTCATCTCCACCTGCAACTAACAATGCTATAAGAGGGGCTAAGCAAAGCAGTAACATAGCCAAACAACGGTTTGCTAGGACAAGGTGGGCTAGAGGCTTGGTTTAACAATATGGGAGGCATGATAAGCAAGTGGTAGGTATCGCAGCATAGGCATAGCAAAAGAGCGAGCAACTAGCAAGCGAAGATAGAAGTGATTTCGAGGGTATGGTCATCTTGCCTGAGATCCCGCAAGGAAGAAGAACGAGTCCATGAAGAAGACAAACGGACGTAGTCAAACGAATCCTCACAACTCCGGAACGAAACCGAAGCTAACGAGACAAGCAACCCGGAAAGAAACAAACAACATAGTAAACAACCATCACAAGAACGTGGCAAGATGCACAAACAAGAATGATGCATGTCCGTTTAAAGAGGCATGGCATGGCAAAACGCACAAACAATCCTACAAAATTAAGTGGAGCTCAATATGCAACGGGTTGCATATTGACGAAACACCATATTTAATTATTTAGTTACTCTCGGTTATGTACCCAATAATATTAAATGTTATTAAACATGGCAAGGGGTGAAGCATATGAAAACTAACTATTTAGGCAAGTTTAAATGAGGCCGGAACAACGAACAACAAATCCGGAAAATCCTAATGTCCATATTTTAGAGTTGGTACTGTTCTGCCTAAAACCATATTTTTTTGTTTTTAAACAGGAAAATAAAGTGCAACATGTTAAACTAGGCATTTTTCTACCCCATTTACATATAAAGTTTATTTAAAACCGAGCTACGGTTATTTAGTTATGAAATAAAACATTTTAGCATGGCATTGAGCAAATTTAATTAAACAGCATTTTAAACATTTCAAACATGGATGAAAGCAGCATACTATGAAAGTACATGAAAAACTGAGCATCTTACATATATAGTTTATTTAATTCTGGTGCATGGTTAGTGAATTGTTGATGCATGAACATTAAGGGGTTTTCTGAAAAACTGCAGTCTCTTGATAAATAGATAATTCATCCAACGCAGGAAAAACAATGTATCGGGCCGAATCTGATCAAACGGGCCAACAGGAGCAGGCGCTGGGGGGCAGCTCACCCATGGGCTATGGCCCGGTTCGGTGGGGAGGAGACCGTCGGGGTGAGGAGGCGCGCGAGCTGGGCCTTGGGCGGCTGCGGTCAATGGAAGCAGGGCAGCGGCTGAAGCGGTCGGGACTTGGCGCTGGCCTCATCCTCGAAGCAGAGGAAGCATGTCGACGGCGGCAAACTTGGCGCGTTCTCCGGCGAGGGCGCCGCAACTTGAGGCGGGGAAGACCCAGAACGGGACGCAGCCGGCGGATCCGAGGCGAAGGTCACCGGATTCAGCGAGGAATGTGACCGGTGGCGGCGGCACGAAGCATCCATGGCGGGGCCTTGGGTTCCCTGGGAGAGAAACTGGACGAGGGAGGTGGTCAGGGAAAACTTCCACGAAGAAGGGAAGGGAGCAGGGGCGGCAAGGACAGCCTTCTGATGGCACCTGGTCTCGGGTCGCCGGCAGCGGCCGGTCCGACGAGGCGCACGGGAGGAGAAACAGGTGCTCGGGCGGCTCGTCAGCGCGATGAGACGCGGCATGAGGAGGAGCGCGGGAGGAACAGGGCGCTGTAGGGGCGCACAGGAGGCTGCCGGGGAGAAGGAGCAAGGCAGTGCTGCTGCTGCGGTGATCGGTGGGCGGCTGGCTCGATCCGCTCGAGCCCGAGCTCCTGCGGGCTCGCACGCGGTGGCTCCGAAGAAGGCAGGGAGGAGGCGCGTGAGGGGTTCGGCTGCTGGGGATCGGGCAAGGAGGTGGCTGGGGATGGAAGAGAGGCCGCAGGATTGGTCCGGTGAAGAAAACAAGGGAGGTGGGTGGCGCTGCGGATGGATGGATTTGATGGGTGGCGGCGGCAGATCCGAGGAGGGAGGAGGCTGTAGGTGGCCACGGCTAGGGGGGGGGGACAAATGTCCTAGATTTAGGGTTTGGTCTAAAAAATGGACATGGAAGTTTATATATATATAGGAAAGAGTGAAGTTTGGATCATCCGATCGAAATCGGACGGTCGAGATAAAGTAGGCTTGGGAAGTCCAAATAGGAAAACGGAGATGTTTTATAGATGTTTGGGGATGATCCGGATTTATCGGGAACGACAGGCCGGTTCGGGTTCGGGTGAGTTTCGGACGCGCGCAAGGGGTCTGAGAGAGGTCTACGAAGACAAGGGGGGACGCGACAACTATGAACGGATGCAAACTTTATGAAAACATGCAGATGCAATGCGAATGATGACATGAGATGAGATGCATGACATGAACAAAATGCAAAACAAAAGACAAAACCCAACCACGAAGGAAATAAAGTATCGCATCTCCGGAAAAGGCAAGAGTTGGAGTTACGAATATGGAAAGTTGTATCCGGGGCGTTACAACCTCGGCAGAGAATAAACTTCACCAGTTAAAAATATTCGCAGAAAACAGCCCGCGGTCGGGGTGGTGTACCACCTTGGAAGCAGTCCGGCATAAAGCTCGGACGCAAGCGGCTAGCTCCATAGAGGGCATTTATGGCATTAAGCTCGGCTAAAATCCTTCAACCTTTTCGAACCAAGATGATCTATGAGATCTTGGATATAGTCCGGCGTTGAAGCTTGGACACAGTCCGGCGTTAGAGCTCGGATACATTTTGGCGTTGGAGCTCGGAAGCAGTCCGGCATTGGTGCTCGGCTGCAAAAGATACCTCGAATGCAGTCCGGCGTTGGAGCTCGGACACAAGAGGACACTGCCTCCCGGGAACAACTTCAAAACCCGAGGTGTGGCATAAAAATAACAAGGCATTGATAAAGGCCGGAAACATAAAGGAGCTCCTTGGATACACGACGTGTAAACTTCCGGATGCACTTCAGCGATCCTGAAGATCGAAGATGAGAATATTTGTTGAACTAGTTTTCAAGACCGACGACTGAAGATGAAGAACAGTTCGGAAGAATCGAGGAGCGTCCCTATCTTGAAGACCGGTTTAGGGGGCTACTAACGGTGTCCTGGACTAGGGGGTACTCACCACGTCATCTCCCGATCTGTTAGATTGGGTCGAGGACCCCCATGGCCATATACTGATGGGCCAGTTCGGACAGCTGCCGTATACAAGGAAGATTCCACAAGACTTGGCGATCAAGACAAGGACTCCTCCCCACCGACGTATTCGGCTAGGACTCTTGTTATCCAAGGCCTCTGGTGCATTATATAAACCGAGGCCAGGCTAGTCGATAGATGATATACAACAATCATAATCATACCATAGGCTAGCTTCTAGGGTTTAGCCTCCACGATCTCGTGGTAGATCAACTCTTGTAATACTCATCATCAAGATCAATCAAGCAGGAAGTAGGGTATTACATCCATCGAGAGGGCCCGAATCTGGGTAAACATCGTGACCCCTGTCTCCTATTACCCATCGATCCATGACACATAGCTTGGGACCCCCTACCCGAGATCCGCCGGTTTTGACACCGACAACAGTACTTTGCCTACAAGATGGAGGAGAATAGCTCAACCAGTGAGCATGCACTCAGATTGTCTGGGTACTACAATTGCTTGAATCAACTGGGAGTTAATCTTCCAGATAAGATAGCAATTGACAAAGTTCTCTAGTCACTATCACCAAGTTACTAGAACTTCGTGATGAACTATAATATGCAAGGGACGACGAAAACAATTCCCAAGCTCTTTGCGATGCTAAAATCCGCGAAGGTAGAAATCAATAAAAACATCAAGTGTTGATGGTTGACAAGACCATTAGTTTCAAGAAAAAGGGCAAAGGGAAGAAGGGGAACTTCAAGAAGAACGGCAAGCAAGTTGCTGCTCAAGTGAAGAAACCCAAGTCTGGACCTAAGCCTGAGACTAAGTGCCTCTACTGCGAAGGGACTGGTCACTAGAAGCGGAACTACCCCAAGTATTTGGCGGATAAGAAGGATGGAAAAGTGAACAAGCTATATTTGATATACATGTTATTGATGTGTACTTTACTAGTGTTTATAGCCACCCCTCAGTATTTGATACAGGTTCAGTTGCTAAGAGTAGTAACTCGAAACGGGAGTTGCAGAATGAATAGAGACTAGTTAAGGGTGAAGTGACGATGTGTATTGGAAGTGGTTCCAAGATTGATATGATCATCATCGCACACTACCTATACTTTCGGGATTAGTGTTGAACCTAAATAAATGTTATTTGGTGTTTGCAATACGTTTATTCATTTAAAATCAGAGAATAATTGTTATTCTGTTTACATGAATAAAACCTTCTATGGTCGTACACCCAATGAAAATGGTTTGTTGGATCTCGATCGTAGTAATACACATATTCATAATATTGAAGCGAAAAGATGCAAAGTTGATAGTGATAGTGCAACTTATTTGTGGCATTGCCGTTTAGATCATATTGATGTAAAGCGCATGAAGAAAATCCATGTTGATGGGCTTTTGGAATCACTTGATTATGAATCAGTTGATGCTTGCGAACCCTCATGGGCAAGATGACTAAGACTCCGTTCTCAGGAACAATGGAGCGAGGAATAGACTTGTTGGAAATAATACATACTGATGTATGCAGTCCGATGAGTGTTGAGGCTCGCGACAAGTATCGTTATTTTCTGACCTTCGCAGATGATTTGAGCAAATATGGGTGTCGGATGTGGGGTTCCGGCAAAACCCTTAAGGTTCGAACTCTGGGGTGCGCGCGAAGTCTTTCCCTCCTACCGATCCACGCCCTACCTCACTAAGATCTCGCGGACGAACTCGACGAACTCGCAACACAGAAAGACACGAGATTTATACTGGTTCGGGCCACCATTGTGGTGTAATACCCTACTCCAGTGTGTGTGGTGGTGGATCGCCTCTTGGGCTGATGATGTACAGTACAAGGGGAAGAACAGCCTCCTGAGGTTGAGGTGTTCTTGTGGCTAAGGTAGGCTCTTGATCAGATCAGATCCAGCTCCCACTGCCTACTGTGGTGGCTGTCGGATTTCGGGTTCTGGCAGACCCTTGAGGTTCAAACTCTGGGGTGCGCGCGGAGATTACGCCCTCTACCTCTCCGTCTCGCTAAGATCTGAACTACTAAAAGAACAACACAAGAGACATAGAGTTTATACTGGTTCGGGCCACCGATGTGGTGTAATACCCTACTCCAGTGTGGTGTGGTGGATTGCCTCTTGGGCTGGTGATGATGAACAATACAAGGAAGAACAGCCTCGCGAGGGTCTGTTCTTGGCTTGGGGGATGAACTGCTAGGAGGAGTTCAGCCGCCGTTCTCTCTCTCTCTCTCTTACTGATTCAATTGCTAGATGTCTAGATGCCTCTACCCTGGGGGTGGCTGGTCCTATTTATAGGCAAATGCCCTGGGCCTCTTCCCAAATATTGAGTGGGAAGGGCGCCAACAATTGGCCGTTTTGAAGGGGAACATCTGGTACACTTATCCTGACTAAAGTTGGTCCTTGTCTGCCAAAGGCTCTGTGGTGACGCTGGCTTGGGCTCCACAGTGACTTCCTCCTTGTCGCGGAGCTGGTCTTGGTCTCGTTGCACCGAAATGGGTGCCTTTGCTTGATCCTCTCGCCTGCGCTTGCTCCCTTTGCACCAAAGAGGAAAGGGAGGAAACTGCGCGCCTGGCGCCCTTGGTCGTCATGGCTTGCGTCATGGGCACCTCATGAGGTACCCCGCCTTGATCTCTCCGCCTCCTCGTGAGCCAGCCTGATGAGGCTGCGCCTGAGGAAGCTCCGCGTCATCCGCCCCGCGAGCCTTGGCCCCTCGCGAGGGTCTTGGGTCTTGCGTTGACGAAGATGGGCCGTGTTGGGCCCCTTTTAAGCCACGCCGCAGGCCGCCGGCAAGAAAGTCTGGGGACCCCCGTTCCCAGAATGCCGACAGTGGCTAATCCTATTTATAGAGGCCCTGGTCCTGTCCCCAAATATTGAGCGAGAAGGGAGCCAACAACGGCGGGCAAATTTGAAAGGGGACAACTAGTACAAGCTATCCTAACAAAAGCAGTCTTCTCCTGCAAAAGGCTTTGGTGGTGACGTTGTTTTGGGCTCCACGATGACGTCCGTCTTGCCCTCCTTCTGGTCTTGGTCTAGTTGCACCGATATGGCAACCTTTGCCTGATGCCTCGGTACTCCTGGTCTGCACTTGCCTCCCTAGGACCAAAGAGGAAACAAGGACACTGTGCGTGCGGGCGCCCGCCTAGTCTCGATCGTCACGGCTCACGTCACTTGAGCCTCGCGAGGTTTGCCCCGCCTTGATATCTCTGCTCCTCGTGAGCCTGCCTGGCTAGGCCACTCCTGAGGAGGTCTTGTGTCGTCCGCCTCGCGAGGACTTGGCCCCTCGTGAGGGTCTTGGATGCAATGTCGATGAATATGGGCCGTACGGCCCGCTAGCTTAGCCATGCCGTGGGCCGCAGGCAGGCAAGTCTGGGGACCCCCGTTCCCAGAACACCGATAGTAGCCCCCGGGCCCAAGGTGCGCTCGGGGTTGGCTTCGCGGCGAAGCGAAGGGTCAAGTACGAAGCGCCGCAGGCCCCAAAAGCCTGCGGCCTCGATTGACGCATGGCGGTTGATTCGAGGTGGGCGTCTCTGCTTCCCCACGCTGCCTTTGAATCCGCCTGGCTATGCGGCCCCCGTAGCCTGCAAAGTTATTCCTCCGCCGCCTGCGCCTTGCTTCCCTAACCTCTCTACTTCCTCGAGACTCTGCTCCTCCTCTCTGATCTGACCTGCCCCTTGCCAGCCTCATCGCTATGGCGCCGAAACAAGCAGAGAAGGGGAAGAAACCCCTGCCTTCGCCAAGCGTGCCTCCGGCCGCTGAGCCGGCGCTCAGCCGGTCCCGGGTGCTCAACGACGAGGCCATGGACAAGGTGCGTCCAATGCTTGCTTCCAACTTAAACAAGTGGGGAGAGACGGTGGCTTGGCCCGCATCTCACACTCGCGTGGCCCGGGCAACCACTGAAGTCCCAATCTTCATAGATGCCCTCTTGGCCCGCCTGATTCCTCCCTTCTCCACCTTCTTCAACGCAGTGCTCGAGCATTATCAGATCCACATGCTTCACTTTCACCCTCAATCTATGACCCTTCTTGCCGTTTTCGCCTTCTTGTGCGAAGCTATGGTGGGCATCGCTCCCTCGGTGACCCTCTTCCGCCATTTCTTCTCGTTGCATCTAGCTGATCCTTGTCAGAGCTCGGGGTGCGTGAGCTTCCAGGTCGTGGCTGCGACGGCGGGCGCGGGGATTGACTTCGAGCTTCCTTCATCTAGGAGCGAGTTCCGTACATGATGGGTGTTTGTTGACGCCAACGCGCTCAGCCCTCTGCTCCAAGTTCCGGCGTGGCCTACTGTTCCAAACTCCGGCTGGGGCCATCAGAAGCTCACGAGCCCCCGCCTCGCTCCCGTCTAGGCTAGGCTGAGGAGGTTGAAGGACCGCAGCGTGACTGCGCCTATGGTGGTGAAGGAGTTTGTCAAGCGCAGAGTCACGCCGCTTCAGCGCCATTCCCGCCCAATGTGGGACTTTCTCAGCAGTCAAGACCATATGAGGTTTCAGGAGAAAGGGCTTCCTCTTAAGACGCAGCAAACGGTGCTTACGTTCCCATCGGGTGTCCCTTTGCCAGACGACATGCCCAGGAATAGCTGCCTGCTGTACCGCTACGAGAACAAGGCCGCATTTGCTGCGAGCATGCCTTCCTTTAACGAGTGGGTGCTGCACCCAATCGGCCTGTTGGGGTCCCACGAGAACCCCGTCGATGTGGTCCCCTTCCTCGTCGTCGGTGCCGAGCTCTCCCTGAGCGAGGGTGCGGGAGGGCGAGCTCCGATGGAGATCAGTGGCCCAAGTGCTGAGGAGCACATGTCGCGTGGTGATCCTGGCGCGTCGTCCTCGGGAGGCCGCGGTCCCCCTCCTGAGGCGTCGGTCACTGAGGAGACGCGGCGTGCGGCTCCCGAGGCCAAGGCCCCGGCAACCTCGGGAGGTTGTGGTGAGACAGCGCTATGCTGTTCGCTGCAGCCGGGCACCCCTGAAGCCATCCTTCCCAGCTCTTCTTTGGCCCAGCCTCGCACCGGCCGTCACATCCAGCGCTTCGGTCGGCTTTGCGTGGACTTCGAGGAGCTCCGCAAGAGGAAAGGATCCCCTAGCAGCAGCAACATCTTTGGGCCATTGAAGCGACGATAGTACATCGCCATCGACGCGTAAGTGTCTTATTGTTATGGCTTCTTGCGTGCTATCTTCTTCTCCTGACGTCAGTCCTTCAGGGCTTCTTCCGTCGAGGCTGCCGCGTCTCCTGAGGAGCGGCCTCCCCCTTCCTTGACTCCCCCATCGACCTCAAGCGTTCCTGGTCCGCTTGCCGCCCCTGGAACAGGGTCGGTTGAGGGAGCGCTCCTACCTTCGTGGCGTGCTGAGCCTGCGGCTTCATTGCCCCTCCCCCACGGTGTGGCGTGGAGCTTGGCGGGCATGCCCAAGACCCCTCCTCTAGTCATGGATCGCAGCTGGTTGTCCAAGATCTTCGCCTTCTCTTCAAGCAGCGAGCCCTGATTGGCTCGGGCTCCTTACGAGGGCTGGTTGACACCAGGTGCAGCATCAGCCCCCAGCCCCCTGCTGAAGGGTGGTGCGCCGCTTGGTGCCCCGTCCGCAGCCCCCGAGGTGGAGGACGAGGTGGGCCGAGCATTCGAGCTTGAGTGCGGGCGGAGCGTAGTTCGTCACGAGCTCTTATAGGAGGCAATGGGCGCAATGAGCCGACTTGGTGAAGAGCTTGTGGGTGTTGGCTCGCGCCTCGAGGCGGAGGGTCTTCGGCTGGTGGAGGAATGGCGCAAGCTGAAGGTGGCTATCAACCTTGGCCGTTACTAGCGTGATCTTGAGAACGCGAAGGCCCAGGCATCCCTCAAGGTTTCTCGCGAGGCTTGCTCCCAAGCCTTGGAGGAGGCTTGCGAGGCTGCGGAGAAGCGTGCGTGGGAGCTCCATGCCTGGAGCGCGTCCCTAGAGCAGCAGGTAGAGGCGCACAAAGCCTCCCTTGCGTCGCTGAGGGGGACGCCCGCCAAGGAGAAAGAGGTCCGGAAGCGCGAGGAGCCGTTGGCGCTGGAGGCCGTAGAACGCAGCCTTGAGCTTGAGCAATTGGAGACGAGGGAGCGTGAAGTTACCCAAGCAAGAGATGCCGTCGGGGTTCACGAGGCCAGGGTCCTGGAGGAGGTGGACCACCAGGTGGACGAGGTTCGCGCAGACCTGGAGGAAAGGTATGACTTGAAGTTGAAGCTCCCAGGTACGGAGGGTGCGGGCAGGGCTGCTGCCCTTAGGCCCAGGTTGGACGAGGCTGAGAGGCGTGCAGAGGCAACGGCTGCCGCCTTGGTCACGGCGCAGGCGGACTTGGCCTCCGCCCGCGCCGAGCTGCTTTCTATTTGGGAGCGGGTCGATGACGCCGAGGCCGTTGCACGGAAAAACATGGAGGAAGTGCTCCAACATCGGACACTGGAGTGCGAGCATGCCCCTATGCTTCAGGATCTCCGGAACAGGGCCAATACGGCCCTGGGCCACATCTGCGACGAGAACGCACCTGCCCCCCACTCGAATGACTATGCCAGCCACCTGACCTTCTTCACCGACGTGGTAACGCGCCTGGAAACCTGGTCTGACAGGTCTCGCCAGCTCGTGGAGTAGAGAAGTCGGGGCCTGCTCTGGCGCGCATTCTCTCGTGTCTTCAGCCACCTCAGGAACACCTTCCCTGACTTCGACTTCGACGCCGCCATTGCCCCTGTATCGCAGGCCGTCCGGCGCGATCTGGCGCAGTGGGTGGAGGAAAATGTGGACGCGCTGGTCAGAGCCTTCGCCTCTGACGACGACGCGGTGGTGGTCGCCGCAGACGAAGGCGGCGCGGTTGACGACGGTGACGGAGGCGTCGCCGAAGGCGGCGACGGTGCCGGCGAAGATGACGACGACGTGAGTGACGCGTCCGAGGGCGATGTAGCGAGTGACATATCTGGTTGATCCCGTGTTCTCCTGTCGTTGTATCCGGCGTGCAATACTCGGGCGCAGCCCTTGGAAAACTTGTAAGAGCATTTTGAGAGGGGAAGCCCCTCATGTAAGCAAGTTGCGGCCTTTACATTCCTACGCGGTATTGAGTATTTGCCCTCGCGAACTCGTAAGTCCAGGGGTGAATTTTCGTCATGGGTTACCTTAGTCAGTGCCAGCCTCGAGCTGGGTCGTGAGGCAATGAGTTTCCGAGAATCCTGCGGAGTTGGCCGACCCGTCGGGAGGGGCCCCGCAAGAGGTAAGCACCAATTGCAGCGTTAACGTGCGCTTGGCAAGCGTGCGCTTCGCGCAGTCCCGCTCGCGAGGGGCTCTTGAGGGGAAGGCGACGGACATGAGGCCCAAGCAGAACGAAATCCAGAAAGCAAGAAATTGCTCAAACGAGAAAAGACTCCCACCGCGTGCATCGACAAAAACTCGACTTCAACTTAAATCCAGATCCAGAATGCAAGGCTACAGAAAAAAGAGATCCAAAACGAAATGATGCGTCCGGCGTCTATTCTAGTCTTCTGGTCTTCAAGTCTTCTCACCAGCACAGAGCTAAGTGCTGCCACTAGGCGTGGGAGGGAGCCCCAGGGCTTGAGGCCGGCACCCCTGAGACTCCGGGGAGTGTACAACCCCAACTCATTAATACATGAGAGTGTCACGGGCGGCGAGCTTCACAGGCACTGGGCCTTCTTCACATGTACCGGCCTTGCTTCATATCGCCAGACAAGGGCCCCACCTTGCGCCACCCTCGACCACCTTTGAGCCGACCGGCAACCTGGACAACACAAAGGGGGGAAAGGGGATGCCAGCGGCGCCCTCGGCGACCACAGGTCCTCTGCCGGGGGAAGGGTCGTCGAAGCCTCCCCGGCAGAGGGCCTACCAACGGGCGTCGCCCGGCTTCGCACAACGCGGGGAGGGGCCCTGCTCCTGGATCCCTCCGCGCAACCCCCAACGAGCTTCCCCTGGCGGGAGAGGCGTTGCTGCGCCAGGGTGGTGTGCCGAGGCTGTAACCTGGTTCACTGGAAGCCCATGGTTAGCGTAAGCTTGCTCCTGAGAGATTAGCGGTACCCTGTAGTCGTTGTTGCTGGCGTGATCTTTGCGGTCCTCCGTCGGTTCCTAGAAGGCTTCCACTCCTAGCGCCCCTTCTTCTCAATCCTCTCCGAGGAACAAGCCGGGGTCGTCCTCCGGCGCGTACTCCTGGTCCATCATGCGGGGCACGTAGGCCTCCGGGGCTGTTACCCCGAACACCTCGCCGTAGTGCTCCACACTCCATGTTGCCCGACCCAGCGCGACGTCCTGAGGATAGTAGCGCAGCATCTCGCTGGCACCATGGGGGCAATGCTTGTGCCCGAGCTTGTCGCGGGCGGTATGGGGGCGGCGAAGCTCCCGGCGCCGCCGGCCGCGCTGGTGTTGACGAAGCCCCCATGAACACCCGACGGCACATGGTTGCGGCGAGGCCCGCCATGAGGCCCCGCAATGGCCTGAGAAGGGAGCCGATAGAAGAAGGGCGGCGCTCCCGAGGCCGTCGCGTCCAGCAGCTCGGCAACGCGCTCCAGCAGCGCGTCCCGGCCGCTCTCCATCAGCCGGCACCGCAGCAGCTCTCTCGCCACTGTGAGTGCATGTCACGCCCAAGATGCGACACTATCCTAAAGGGACTCAAAGGTCCCACCAAGGATAGAAGCGCAAGGTGGATATCATTACATCAACATTACTTAATAGATGGGGATACATACAAGGCATACCAATGCCGCAAGAATACATCAATACATCATACACAAGATCAACATCCGACTACAGATGAAACACAAACAGAAGCTCAAACGACATCCACCCTGCTAGCCCAGGCTGCCAACCAGGAACCTAACCCAAGATCGACGGAGAAGAAGAACTCCAACACAAGTAAACATCGCTCTCGCGTCATGATCATCGCATAACCTGTACCTGCAACTGTTGTTGTAGTAATCTGTGAGCCACGAGGACTCAGCAATCCCATTACCATGGGTATCAAGACTAGCAAAGCTTAATGGGTAAGGAAGGGTAAAGTGGCGATGTTGCAGCAGCGACTAAGCAAAGTATGGTGGCTAACTTACAAAACAAGAGCGAGAAGAGGAGCTAAGCAAACGGTCACCAACTAGTAATGATCAAGAAGTGATCCTGAACTCCTACTTACGTCAAACATAACCCAAAAACTGTGTTCTCCTCTCGAACAACCCCGAAAAGAGACAATCACGGTTACACACGCAGTTGGTGTATTTTAGAAGAGTTTACTTCAAGTTTACTACAACCGGATATTAACAAATTCCCATCTGCCACATAACCGCGGGCACGGCTTTCGAAAGTTCAAACCCTGCAGGGGTGTCCCAACTTAGCCCATTATAAGCTCTCATGATCAACGAAGGATATTCCTTCTCCCGGGAAGACCCGATCAGTCTCGGAGTCCCGGTTACAAGACATTTCGACAATGGTAAAACAAGACCAGCAAAGCCGCCCGATGTGCCGACAATCCCGATAGGAGCTGCACATATCTCGTTCTCAGGGCAACACTGGATGAGACATCCTACGAGTAAAACCAGCCCTCAAGTTTCCCCGAGGTGGCCTCGCAGTCTGCTCGTTTCGGGTCAACACTTAGAGAAGCATTGGCCCGGGGGGGGGGGGCTAAATAAAGATGACCCTCGGGTTGGCCGACCCAAGGGAAGGGTAATAGGTTGTTAGGTAAATGTAAAACCAAGGTTGGGCCTTGCTGGAGGAGTTTTATTCAAAGTGAACTGTCAAGGGGTTCCCATAACACCCAACCGCGTTAGGGACGCAAAATCTGGGAACATAATACCGATATGACGGAAACTAGGGCGGTAAGAGTGGAACAAAACACCAGGCATAAGGCCGAGCCTTCCACCCTTTACCGAGTATATAGATGCATTAATAATATAAGAGATATTGTGATATCCCAACTTAAACATAATCCAACATGGAGCAATCTTCATCTTCACTTGCAACTAGCAACACTATAAGAGGGGCTGAGCAAAAGCGGTAACATAGCCAAACAACAGTTTGCTAGGAAGGGTAACAAAGGTTAGAGGTTCATGTCAATTTGGGAGGCTTGATAAGCAGGTGGTAGGAAACGCGACATAGCGATAGAACGAAGCAACTAGCATAGCAATGATAGTAGTGAGATCCAAGGTGACGGTCATCTTGCCTGAAATCCCGCTAGGAAGAAGAACGAGTCCATGAAGAAGATGAAGCCACGAAGACGAACCAAGCATAGACGAATGAATCCTCACGATCGCAATGAAACGGGAACTATCGAGAAGAAGCACACAACATGGTAAACACACCACACATGAACAAGGCATGATGCTCAACCAAGTATGATGCATTACAAGGCTACATGAAGCTACTCATATAAAGAGATGATGCATACAAGAATAACACATCAAAGCAAGTTTAAATGAGGCCGGAAACAACATGTGACAATTCCGGTAAGTCCTCACATGCAAATTTCGAAATTGGTCCAGATCTGAATAAACCTTATGTTCAAGTTGTTAAACAGCAAGTTAAGATGCACCACGATGATCTACATGAAATTCTAGTCAAGTTACATATGACGTTCATTAGATTCGGAGCTACGGCCTAGAAGATATGAGCAAAACAAGTTAAACATGGCATTGATGCAAAATGCATTCAAACATCATGCAAAGACACTCAAAACATGTATGCAACAAGGTAACATGAAACTACATGCAAAACTAAGAAAGTTTCATATAAAGCACACTCAAAACGGAGCAACGGTTCAATACATACACATGAAACAAGTTTAAATGACAAGCTGTCCAAAACAGCAACTAGGCAACTTGCAAGCATCAAAACAATATGCTACAGCACCTCAACATGAAAACAAATAACATGGATGTGATGTGCAGGCAACGCATTACAAAACACGAACATTGATCTAACTCAACAAAAGGACATGGCAAGATTACAAATAATCACAGTTTCACAGACTTAGTGGAGAACACTGGACATGGCAGAAATAACATCAGGTTGCAATGTTTAGGGCTATCAAATAACATTCTACCGGAACAGATCATAGCAAACAAAGTCACGGCATAAATCTACTAATTGCATAGAAGAAAAGTCCCTTACTGATCACGAGCCAAAAAGGCACAGAAGATATGATTGCGGCCATGTAAACATAGCAAGTTCAAAAACAGATTCCGACTTGGCAGCAAAAACTGAGCATGGCATAAACAGATTTATGAAGGCATCTTTGCGAGCTTGAATCACTCATCACAAAGCATTGCATGACAATAAAAGCATACCTACAACAAGATGACATGTTCATGAAGCTAAACATGTCAAGAGAAAGTTCATAGCATGATTGGATCACTAACAACAACCATGGCAAAATTGATTAACATGTAATCAATCTGTCAGGAACATTTCATAGCAAAAGTAGAGCAATATTAGGACATGCTAGAGCACTCCATAAATGCAAACAGGGGCATGGGTGGATACAGAATAACATGTGTAGAACAACATCCTTAGTGAACATCTCTAGATTATGCATAGATTAGTTGGTAGTACCAAGCAAAGATAGCAACATGATATAACAGTTTCAGCATTGACAAAATATTACATGTAGCCCACTTCACAAGCTTGATGCACTCACTACAGGCCATAAAAAAATACATGGATGACACTGCTGTAAATATGGCATGAAGATGCTTCACAAACATATAGGCATCATGCTCATAGGATACACACACAAAATGCAACGAAAAAGACATATCACCAAGTTATAACAAGTTTCACCAGTTAACATCATATAACACTCTTGCAACGATGATTAGTGCATCAAGATGAAATCAGACAATCATGGCACAATGGAACAAAATGAAGAGCATCACATGGTGAACATTTTGATATATCTATGCATGAATCAGAGCTATATCCAAGGAGTTATGATGCGGTGAACATGGCCTAAAAATAACAGAGAGCTCCGGGACTGGTGGAATTTTACCTCCGTGAAAGTCAACGCGGGACGAGGCGGAGCGGGATGAGGAGATCCGGGACGGGTCGAGGGCGCTTGGTTGGACTCCCGGTGGATCTAGTCCACTTTTCCAGATCCGTCGACGAAGGAGCTCCGGCGAGCTACTCCGGCGAGGCGGCGAGCCGGGGGCGAGGAAGATGACCGGAGAGAGGGGCGCGGGCGGCGGCGCACGATGGCGAACTCGGGGAGGCATGGGTAGGCGGTGATGAGCGGAAGGCGCAGGGTCACCGGCGGAGGAGACATGCAGCGGCGGTCGCGGTCGCCGGCGAGCGGAGCTGCGGCTCGGGCGGCGCGCTGAGCTGCGGGCGGCGAGCGCTCGGGGCGCGGGAGGCCGGGAGCCGGGTGGCTGCGGGATGGGCCCCGCGGGCCTGATCCGGGCCGCATGGGGCGGCGTCGGGAGACATGTGTCAGCCTCGGAGTGGCCAGGCGGTGGCGGCGGACATGTCCGTCGCTGGGATATTTGTCCGGCGGCGCTAGGGAAGCGAGGTTAGGGTTTCATCTGCGGAAATTTCGGGGAGGGGCACATATTTATAGCTACGAGGCGGTAGGAATGCCCAAATGAGGTGCGGTTTTCAGCCACGCAATCGTGATCCGACGATAGAGGACATGGAAGTGGTTTAGATGGGTTAATGGGCTGTTGTGAAGGGGTGCTGGGCTGCAAAGAGAGAGGGGTTTCGGGCTACACGGTTAACCGTTAGGGCGTCAAAAGAACTCCAAATGGAACGAAAATTGACAGGCAGTCTACCTACTCTATAACCACACCGCACGTCGAGTTTCATCCCATTCCGAGAATATTTAAATGCCACTCACGAAACGGGGTCTGAGAGGGGCAACGGGTGCGTGTGGGAGTGTCGGGTCGCGAAACGGACAACGGGAAAATGAACGGGTGCAAGTTCCGAAAACATGAGGATGCAATGCAGATGATGACATGGAAAAATAGAACACACAAGCAAAACACATGGCAACGCCGGCAAATAACTGGAAGACACCTCGCGCATTGGATCCGAGGCGTTACAGTGCCTCCCGCATGTTTGCCTGCTCCCGCCGCGAGCGCGGCGCCGTCGCCGCGGAGTGGCTTGCTGCCCTTGCAGCGGCTCGCACTTGCCGTGGGGTGAGGGTGGATGATGCCTGGGCGCGCCGCCCGCGCCCGGCGGCGTTGGGCGGCGTGCGCCCCGCCCGGAGCGCGGGGTCGAGGTCTTCATGGGCAGGTGTCACCGCCCGGGCTGGCCAAGCTGCCCAGCGGTCGGAGTTAGCCCTTGGGTCACTGTACATCGTGGCTACGGATCGCCGGCAAGATGATTGGCAGAGAGGAAGCTCCTGCACACCCCTACCTAGCGCGTCAAATGTCGGATGTGGGGTTCCGGCAAAACTCTTAAGGTTCGAACTCTGGGGTGCGCGCGAAGTCTTTCCCTCCTACCGATCCATGCACTAGCTCACTAAGATCTCACGGACGAACTCGACGAACTCCCAACACAGAAACACACGAGATTTATACTGGTTCGGGCCAACGTTGTGGTGTAATACCCTACTCCAGTGTGTGTGGTGGTGGATTGCCTCTTGGGCTGATGATCAACAGTACAAGGGGAAGAACAACCTCCTGAGGTTGAGGTGTTACTGTGGCTAAGGTTGGCTCTCGATCAGATCAGATCCATCTCTTGTGGCTAGTCCTATTTATAGAGGCCCTGGTCCTCTCCCCAAATATTGAGCGGGAAGGGAGCCAACAACGGAGGGCAAATTTGAAAGGGGACAGCTAGTACAAGCTATCCTGACAAAAGCTATCTTCGCCTGCAAGAGGCTCTGGGCTCCACAATGACCTCCGTCTTGCCGTCCTTCTGGTCTTGGTCTTGTTGCACCAATATGGCAACCTTTACCTGATACCTCGGTACTCCTCGTCTGCGCTTGCCTCCCTAGAACCTAAGAGGAAACAAGGACACTGCGCGCTGGCGCCCGCCTGGTCTCGATCGTCACGGGTCACGTCACTTGAGCCTCGCGAGGTTTTCCCCACCTTGATATCTCCGCTCCTCGTGAGCCTTCCTGGCTAGGCCACTCCTGAGGAGGTCTTGTGTCGTCTGCCTCGCGAGGCTTCGCCCCTCGCGACGGTCTTGGATGCATTGTCGATGAAGATGGGCCGTACGGCCCGCTAGCTTAGCCACGCTGTGGGCCGCAGGCAGGCAAGTCTGGGGACCCCCGTTCCCAGAACGCCGACAATGGGTACATCTACTTGATGAAACATAAATCCGAAACATTTGAAAAGTTGAAATAATTTCAGAGTGAAGTGGAAAATCATCGTAACAAGAAAATAATATTTTGACGATCTGATTGTGGAGGAGAATATTTGAGTTACGAGTTTGGTCTTCATCTGAAACAATGCGGAATAGTTTCACAACTCACGCCACCCGGAACACCACAACTTAATGGTGTGTCCGAACGTCTTAATGGTACTTTACTAGATATGGTGCGATTTATGATGGCTCTTACTAATTTACCGCTATCATTTTGTTGTTGTTCTTTAGAGACGGCTGCATTCATGTTTAATAGGGCACAATCTAAATCCGTTGAGACGACGCCTTATGAACTATAGTTTGGCAAGAAACCAAAGTTGTCGTTTCTTAAAGTTTGGGGCTGCGATGCTTATGTGAAAAAGCTTCAACCTGATAAGCTCGAACCCAAATCGGAGAAATGTGTCTTCATAGGATATCCAAAGGAAACTGTTGGGTACACCATCTATCACAGATCCGAAGGCAAGACTTTTGTTGCTAAATTTGGATCTTTTCTAGAGAAGGAGTTTCTCTCGAAAGAAGTGAGTAGGAGGAAAGTAGAACTTGATGAGGTAACTGAACCTGCTCCCTTAAAGGAAAGTAGTTCATCACAGAAACTGGTTCCTGTGACACCTACACCAATTAGTGAGGAAGTTTATGATGATGATCATGAAACTTCAGATCAAGTTACTACCGAACCTCGTAGGTCAACCAGAGTAAGATCCGCACCAGAGTGGTACGGTAATCCTGTTCTGGAGGTCATGTTACTAGACCATGACGAACCTACAAACTATGAGGAAGTGATGATGAGCCCAGATTACGCAAAATGGCTTGAGGCCATAAAATCTGAGATGGGATCCATGTATGAGAACAAAGTATGGACTTTGGTTGACTTGCTAGATGATCGGCAAGCCATCGAAAATAAATGGATATTCAAGAAGAAGACAGACGCTGATGGTAATGATACTGTCTACAAAGCTCGACTTGTTGAGAAAGGTTTTCGACAAGTTCAAGGAGTTGACTACGATGAGACCTTCTCACCCGTAGCGATGCTTAAGTCCGTCCGAATCATGTTAGCAATTGCCGCATTTTATGATTATGAAATTTGGCGAATGGATGTAAAGACTGCATTCCTGAATGGATTTCTGGAAGAAGAGTTGTATATGATGCAACCTGAAGGTTTTATCGATCCAAAGGGTGCTAAGAAAGTGTGCAAGCTCCAGCGATCCATTTATGGACTGGTGCAAGCCTCTCGGAGTTGGAATAAACGTTTTGATAGTGTGATCAAAGCATATGGTTTTATACAGACTTTTGGAGAAGCCTGTAGTTACAAGAAAGTGAGTGGGAGCTCTGTAGCATTTCTAATCTTATATGTGGATGACATATTGTTGATTGGAAATGATATAGAATTTCTGGATAGCCTAAAAGGATACTTGAATAAGAGTTTTTCAATGAAGGACCTCGGTGAAGCTGCTTACATATTGAGCATCAAGATCTATAGAGATAGATGAAAGACACTTGATAAGTTTTTCAATGAGCATATACCTTGACAAGTTTTTGAAGTAGTTCAAAATGGAACAGTCAAAGAAAGAGTTCTTGCCTGTGTTACAAGGTATGAAATTGAGTAAGACTCAAAGCCCGACCACAACAGAAGATAGAAAGAGAGTGAAAGTCATTCCCTATGCCTCAGCCATAGGTTCTATAAAGTATGCCATGTTGTGTACCAGATCTATTGTATACCCTACACTGAGTTTGGCAAGGGAGTACAATAGTGATCTAGGAGTAGATCACTGGACAACGGTCAAACTTATCCTTAGCGGAATAAGGATATGTTTCTCGATTATGGAGGTGAAAAAAGGTTCGTCATAAAGAGTTACATTGATGCAAGCTTTGACACCGATCTGGATGACTCTAAGTCTCGATCTAGATACATATTGAAAGTGGGAGCAATTAGCTAGAGTAGCTCCGTGCAGAGCATTGTTGACATAGAAATTTGCAAAATACATACGGATCTGAATATGGAAGACCCGTTGACTAAACTTCTCTCACAAGCAAAACATGATCACACCTTAGTACTCTTTGGGTGTTAATCACATAGCGATGTGAACTAGATTATTGACTCTAGTAAACCCTTTGGGCGTTGGTCACATGACAATGTGAACTATGGGTGTTAATCACATGGTGATGTGAATATTGATGTTAAATCACATGGCGATGTGATCTAGATTATTGACTCTAGTGGAAGTGGGAGACTGAAGGAAATATGCCCTAGAGGCAATAATAAAGTTATTATTTATTTCCTTATTTCATGATAAATGTTCATTATTCATGCTATAATTGTATTAATCGGAAACATAATACATGTGTGAATACATAGAGAAACAGAGTGTCACTAGTATGCCTCTACTTGAGTAGCTCGTTGATCAAAGATGGTTAAGTTTCCTAACCATAGACATGAGTTGTCATTTGATAAACGGGATCACATCATTAGGAGAATGATGTGATTGACTTGACCCATTCCGTTAGCTTAGCACTTGATTGTTTAGTATGTTGTTATTGCTTTCTTCATGACTTATACATGTTCCTACGACTATGAGATTATGCAACTCCCGAATACCGGAGGTACACTTTATGTTCTACCAAACGTCACAACATAACTGGGTGATTATAAAGGTTCTCTACAGGTGTCTCCGAAGGTACTTGTTGAGTTGGCGTATTTCAAGATTAGGATTTGTCACTCCGATTGCCGGAGAGGTATCTCTAGGCCCACTCGGTAATACACATCACTATAAGCATTGTAAGCATTGTAACTAATGAGTTAGTTGAGGGAGGATGTATTACGGAACGAGTAAAGAGACTTGCCGGTAACAGATTGAACTAGGTATTGAGATACCGACGATCGAACCTCGGGCAAGTAACATACCGATGACAAAGGGAACAACGTATGTTATGTTGTTATGCGGTTTGACCGATAAATATCTTCGTAGAATATGTAGGAGCCAATATGAGCATCTAGGTTCCGCTATTGGTTATTGACCGGAGACGTGTCTCAGTCATGTCTACATAGTTCTCACGCTTAAAGTTCGGTGACGATCGATATTATGAGTTTTTGTGTTTTGACATACCGAAGGTAGTTCAGAGTCCCGGATATGATGACGGACATGACGAGGAGTCTCGAAATGGTCGAGACGTAAAGATTGATATATTGGACGACTATGTTTGGACATTCGAAGGGTTCTGGGAGGTTTCGGGCATATACCGGAGTACCTGGGGGGTTACCAGAACCCCCCGGGGAGTTAATTGGGCCTCATGGGCCTTAGTGGGAGAAGAGGAGGAGCGGCCAAGGCAGCCGAGCGCCCCCTCCCCCTCCTTCTTTCCCTCTCTCCCTTCCTTCCCTTCTCCTACTCCTACATGGAAGGGGGGAGTCCTACTCCCGGTGGGAGTAGGACTCCTCATGGGGCGCGCCTAGGGAGGCCGGCCTCCTCCCCCTCCTCCACTCCTTTATATACGGGGAGGGGGGCACCCCTTGGAGACACAACAATTGATCATTAATCTTTTAGCCGTGTGCGGTGCCCCCTCCACCATAATCCACCTCGATCATATCGTAGCGGTGCTTAGGCGAAGCCCTGCGTCGGTAGCAACATTATCACCATCATCACGCCATCGTGCTGACGGAACTCTCCCGTGAAGCTCTACTGGATCGGACTTCGCGGGATGTCATCGAGCTGAATGTGTGCTGAACTCGAAGGTGCCGTGCGTTCGGTACTTGGATCGGTCGAATAGTGAAGACGTACGACTACATCAACCGCGTTGTTCTAACGCTTCTGCTTTCGGTCTACGAGGGTACGTGGACAACACTCTCCCCTGACGTTGCTATGCATCAATATGATCCTGCGTGTGCGTAGGATTTTTTTTGAAATTACTACGTTCCCCAATAATTTGTATGTGTCGTCTCTAATTTTTAAAATAAACTTCTCTTTTGTGTGTTCGTTCCGCTCGCGGAGTGGTGAGGGGTGGCTAATATTTTCCATGCTAGATGTGTTATTCTCATGATCAGTGTTTATTCACTTGTCATTGCATGAGAGTAAGGCAAAGGTATTAGGGATGCCTAGTCCCGAAATAAAAAATGAATTTACTTTATGTTGTCAAATAATAAATTCCTTGGAAAGTGTTGGTATGGAGGGCAACCGTGGAAACGGCTAGCCTTGGAAAGTGAAAATATGGTTGAAAAAGGAGTAAACTTTATTTTCTGTTCGGGAACCGCCTATGATATATCTAGCATGAAAAGTGTTGGGAACTCTAAGTCGTTTTCGTTGGTGGGCAGGATACACCTCCCAAAATGTTTTTATCTCTCAATTTTCGCTTTGAGCTCTCGCACCTCTACAAATCACTACTTCCCTGTGTGAAGGACCTTTCTTTACTTTATAAAATTTTATTTTGAATTTGAGTCTCCACCTTCTCTTATGAAAGCACCAACTAGGAGACAATAGGATCGTACTTGAGTATTGGGTGTAGCTAATATGCGAGTTTGTTTCATGAATGGATCAATGGTTGAGCATGATGGGCTAGGGATAACTTATTTTTGCGTTGATATTTTGAAAGACATGGTTGCTTGTTGATATGCTTGAGTATTTAAGTTGTCATATCAAAACTAGACTATTGCTTTGAACAATAGAAAAGAATATGATATGACATGTTAGGCAGCATTCCACATCAAAAATTCTGTTTTTATCACTTACCTACTCAAGGAAGAGTAGGAGTTAAGCTTGAGGATGCTTGATACGTCTCCAACGTATCTATAATTTTTTATTGTTCCATGGTGTTATATTATCAATCTTGGATGTTCTATAATCATTTATAGTCATTTTATATCATTTTTTGGTACTAACCTATTGACATAGTGCCAAGTGCCAGTTGCTGTTTTCTGCATGCTTTTTACATCGCAGGAAATCAGTAGCAAATAGAGTCCAAATGCAATGAAACTTTACGAAGATTTTTTATGGACTAGAAGACACCTAATGGGCCAAGGTTGCGCCTGGGGGGGTGCCCCGAGGAGAGCACAACCCACCAGGGTGCGCCAGGAGGCCCAGGCGCGCTCTGGTGGGTTGTGCCCACCTCGGGTGCCCCCCGGACCGCCTCTTTGCTCTATAAATACTCCAATATTGCAGAAACCCTAGGGGAGTCGACGACAATCATTTCCAGCCCTCGTAGAGTCCAAAACCACCAGATCCAATCTAGAGACCATCACGGATGGGGTTCACCACCTCCATTGGTGCCCCTCTGATGATGCGTGAGTAGTTCTTTGTAGACCTTCAGGTCTGTAGTTAGTAGCTAGATGGCTTCCTCTCTCTCGCTGAATTCTCAATACAATGGTCTCTTGGAGATCCATATGATGTAACTATTTTTGCGATGTGTTTGTTGGGATCAGATGAACTTTGAGTTTATAATCAGATCCATCTTTTTATATCCATGAAAGTATTTGAGTTTCTTTGATCTCCTTTACGCGTGATTGCTTATAGCATCATATTTCTTCTCCAATATTTGGGTTTTTTTTGGCCAACTTGATCTATATATCTTGCAATGGGAAGAGGTGCTTTGTAGTGGGTTCGATCTTACGGTGCTTGATCCCAGTGACAGAAGGGGAAACGACACGTACGTATTGTTGCTACTAAGGATAAAACGATGGGGTCTATCTCTATATAGATAGATCTTGTCTACATCATGTCATCGTTCTTATTGAATTACTCCGTTTCTCCATGAACTTAATACACTAGATGCATGCTGGATAGCGGTCGATGTGTGAAGTAATAGTAGTAGATGCAAGCAGGAGTCGGTCTACTAATCTTGGACGTGATGCCTATGTAATGATCGTTGCCTGTATATCGTCATGATTATTTAAAGTTCTATCAATTGCCCAACAGTAATTTGTTTACCCGCCGTTTGCTATTTTTCTTGAGAGAAGCCACTAGTGAAACCTACAGCCCCCGGGTCTCTTTGTCATATTATTTGCCTTTGCGATCTACTTTTACTTTGCTTTTATTTTCAGATGTATCAAACCAAAAATACAAAAATACCTTGCTGTGTTTTATTCTTATTTATTTTATTTGGCGTTCGATCTATCAATCTACTACAGTTATCTCACATCCGTTTGCCTATCTTGAGGCGCCGCTACCCAAAAGGGATTGACAACCCCTTTTACACGTCGGGTTGCGAGTAGTTGTTTTTTGTGTGCAGGTGCTGTTTACGTTGTGTTGCTTGGTTCTCCTACTGGTTCGATAACTTTGGTCTTATAACTAAGGGAAATACCTACCGCTGATGTGTTGCATCATCCCTTCCTCTTTGGGGAAATACAGACATAGCTTCAAGCCGCATCAAGGAGGGCTGAGGTTTTCTGTAGGAGTGGAAGAAGAGGTGCAGGCGTTTTCTGTACGACTGAGGAAGAAGGTGAGCGGGGGTTTTCTATACGAGTGAAGAAGATGGGGAGAGGGGGAATTGGGGGGCGACAGAAGCAAGAGAGTCCAGCGAGCTGCAGTATAAGTGGAAGCAAGGAGGAAGGAGGGTTTTTCTGGGATCGTCCCCTCTTCAAGAAATATGGGCTTCTCCTTGCAAAAAACTAAAACAAATAGGATTTAAGATGGATAGGCTTTTGTATTGGCCCAGTCGGCTGCCCATGTTTTGTACTGGAGGGCCTTAACACTAGAGGCAGCCCAGTAGAGACACTATCCACCTCTCCAGCTTATTGCCAATTCGAAAGAAAATAGCCTCCAGCTTAATTATGGCTCGTCATCGGTCAACGTACGAATAAGCTTGTTTCATCTTGCATTGGTCATTCTACCTAGTTAAGAATGTAAGAAGACCTGGAGCATCGTGAGGTCAGCTGACAGCAGGTTCCACTAAAATTGAGGTTTGTGCTTTCGTTTGCACAAATAGACACCATATGGACATAGACAACCCTGTTTGCACAAATATGTAACAAGGTTATTTAAGCAGTATCATTTTTTTGCAGCGACATATGATTAACAGCAACATCTGATATGTTATCAATGGCATTACAGTGACAGTATGAAAAGGTGCCATTATCTAAGAAGTACCATCACATCAAATCAACACTGGCACTAGATTAACGGGGGCTTACATTAACATGCATAACAATTGCATTATGACTATGTGATGACAGATTGGGAGTAGCACTTGATCAATACGTATGTGCACGGTTAACTGGAATGATCATTCTAACGAAGGGTGATACAAAAAGGAGAAACACATCGTCGTGTCAACCATTGTGCAATTAAATTTTGTGCAGTTCAACGGAGATGTAACTATGTTACCAGTGTCAGAGTTTAGTGTAACGACCCAAAACACTCTTTATGAGAAATAAAGCAAGACAGAACCATTTCATAAAATGGTGGTGGCATTGATTCATTTTATCAATGGCAATAGGTTGACAGTAGTGTTACTTAACAGCGACATCACATTAACAATGGCATTGCTTCTTTTTACCTGTGATGTTAGATTAACAGTAGCAGTAAGGGCATAGGGACAAGGGACACACACACATGTTTTACATCCACCGAGGCATAAAGTGGTGAGGCAGAGGTGTTGCCGAGTGCGGCAAACATGCAAAGCATGTCTGGATTTGTGCATTTTTTGTTCTCGTTAGTGAAGTTACCTATGTGACCACAAGAAATCTAGACGTGCTCATTCTCGGTTGCAATACCAGCCCAACACCCCCCACTTTCTGTCCTTTTTCAACCAAGAGACCGGTCAGGCCAGCATCTTTATTTCCCTTTCCATCCAAGAGATCGGTTCATTAGCCAGTATCTGCAGTACCTTTTTTTCCTCTAATAGTAAAAATTTAGGTGGTGTTTGAGTGTTCGACAAGCCGACAGAGCTAGCTACATGGAGAGCTTTGTAATACTAGAAGAATATCTGAATGCATGTTGCAATGATGTGGGGAGAAATCCTAACTTGATGAAAAAAGGGATGCACCGACATGGGGAGTTGGGCCATTAAAACATGTCTGGTTCTAAAAAAAGTTATACCTCCAGTCGCCGGGATATGGCGAGGCAGGCGGCGGGATCTGCCAACTCGACGGCGGGGAGCAAGGGTGAGGAGAACCTCCCATGCCGGCGCCAGGTCAGAGAAGACGGCCCGCGTCGGCTTCCTCCCTCGCCATCGGCGACCACCAGCGGAAGGTATTCGGCCGGATCTGTGTCAACCGGAGAGAAGAGAGAGAGAGAGAGAGAGAGAGAGAGAGAGAGAGAGAGAGAGAGAGAGAGAGAGAGAGAGAGAGAGAGAGTGGACACCACGGTCTTGTTTAGATCTGGAGAGGGTGAGAGAGTGAGAAGAAGAGAACAACCCTAGCAAGCAAGTCCCAAAGTGGACTAGTGGAGTAGTAATTGTTTTTTCCTCTGTAGCGAGCATTTCAAATTGAATACGCGCACAACCATATTTTTTTCATTTAATGCACCAGTAAAAAGAAACTCGATCAATAACCGCGCTACCGCATTCAGGTCGCACTTGGTATGGCTGACATTAGGTCCCAAACCCCACATTAAGTGGACCCCTAGATGTTTCAAATTGTCATGTTACGTGCCTTTTCGTGTGCAAAGGCGCTCCACCGTGAGTGTACTCGGGCGTGTGCATGAGGGGAGAGTGAAGTCGGATCTATAAACCTTGATGTTGTAGAGCCAGTCAGAAACAAACCTTCACGTTTAAATCCTTAAAGTTTGTACCCTGTCCTTTGTAATCTCGGTCATTTTTAACCTTAAGGGCATGTGCGGTTCAAGGGGTTTTAACGGGGATTAACAGGGATTGTGGGGGATTAAATCATGTACAAGCCAAATTCCCCTCCATTCCTCTCCAAACCCCTTGGGAGGAGGTTGAACTGAACAAGGACTAAGATTAACCACAGTGGGAGTAACTTAATTCCATACAATATCATAATATGATACTCAACCCTCTCTTTCTTCATTTAATTCTACGCCACCTCATCAAATTTGCCTAGTTGGCATGATACTACTTATGGTACTCCCATTACAACTAGCCTAGTTGAATTAATATACCTAATCTAAATGGTCGCCACCCGATCTCTTTGTCCTCCTCCAGCATCTGCCTGAAGAAGAATCGTGCAAGACACCGGCTGTTTTTGCCGGCGTCGCCTCGGTGGTGGCCTTCATGGGATACAATCGGCGGCGGCCTCTAGTTTCTACTTCTCCTCGATGATGGCGGCAGGCGGGGAAATGCTGGCCTTCACCTCATCGACATCCGTGCAGCCGCGTCACCTCGTCGACATCCGCGACGACTTCTTCCTCTGCCTGCATGGCGCGGCTATGTGCGCGTGACGGCGGATGGCGCAGTCGCAGGCACTGGAGGCACTGTATGACGCGGCGGCGTCGAGGGCATCAACGATGCCCGTGCCGCCGTGCTCCCTGACAAGCCGGCGAGGAGCAAGTCGGCACTCTTCCTCGAGTTGTATTGGAGCGGCCAGCTGCAGAACCACGCGCTGGCTTAGTGCGGCAACTGCCTCCGACAGGCTAGGCGAGGTAGGTGGAGCAGCGAGCTGCCTCGCTCATAACTGCCGGGCTAGGCGGGCCACCCAGATGGCTTTTATGCCGGTGAACTGTTCTTCCTGCTCATCGAATGTCACCGAAAGAGTGGAGAAAATGGTGGAAGGAGGAGCTTGGCCGGCGTCTTGCTCCTGAACGGATGTGTGTGGTCGGAGTGGGGTTCTCGCATTCCACGCGGGTTTAAATGTAGGTTTTTGAAAGCGGCGAGGAGCCGGGTACAACTGGGAGTGCAGTTGGCGGCTCCCTCGACTGGCGCACTGCTTCAAATGGCGGACACAGTGAGTGGTCGCGTCCACCCTGACCCCCTTGACCGTGGACCATGACCGTGTATGTCCGGCTTTGAGGACACCATTATCCTTGGACCTTGATGGTGTTCACCTTGTGTCCAGATCTGAGATGCCACGTGTATCAAATGAATGACTCCACGTTCTTCCACCGTCATGCTTAGGTGCGAGCCGAGGAACACTGTTGGAGAGACCCCCCTCATAATTTTCCTACATTGGTAATTTTATTCATAGGATAGAATGCTATAGGATTTTTTTCGTATGAAATCATGTCTTAATTGGCAATCTAGCATCCACTCCAACTTTTTTCCACTTCCTTTGTTTTTTCTGTGTCAAACACTCTGTTTTTTTAGGGGAACACTGTGTTAATGCTATGTGATTCAAGTGGACATGCCACTCCAATCCATTATTTTTCTTATTCCTGCGTTTTAAGTTCCTATGAAGAGAGTACTTGCTCTGAATGATGTGCCGCTGCAAGAGCCGCCTATATTAGTTAACCATGCTCTAAAAAGGCGGAGCAGCTTTGGCTATAGTATACTGTTCGAGGTTAGTAGGTGAGCTTGTGCTTGGCTCTTCACCTCTTCCGAAAGTCAAACAATAATGATGGTACTACAGTAGTACTTCTGGCAATCTGACACCAAATGAACTGCTGCACGTCCACCGATTGTAAGCAAAAAATTCTCCTCGTGCTGCGAGCCACCGTGCACGCGCGGGCGAGGGCGAAGGCGTAGTAAGAAAGCTTCTCATTGTTCTGCGAGTTGATGGGACACATCAAAGTTATTTAGTACTCTCTCAAAAAAGGGCCGACCATGTCTATGGCTACCATCCCGTGATCCGTCATTGAGTACATGCACTATTCACGTGCCATCGAGGAGAAAAAATATGGCCTAGTATGTGCCATTGAAGTGCACGACTCACTTACGCACTGCTTATCTCCATTTTCTTGCATGACACATGCACCTTCATGCTAGATGTCCCGCGTGTTGGCAAAAGGATGAGCAAAGCTCATGTCAAGAAGGAACATGAATAAATCTTGCTTGCTGCACATACGTACGTGGCAGGACATGGTGTCGAATCAACATTTAGTTACTAATTTTGTGTTACCAAAGAAAACACGTGGTTCATTTCTAAATTAAATAGTCAAAACCAGCATGGAGGTAATCAATCACCTTATTGTACTTGCTCTGAGCGAGGGACATGTCGTACTAGTAAGCAAAGCTTCTCCTCATTTGTGAGTTGACGGGACACATCAAAAGTAGTGAATTAGTCTCCAAAAAGGGATGACCATGTCCGTGGCTACCATCACGTGCTCCGTCATTCAGTGCATGCATGATTCACATTCCATTGAGAAAATAATGTTGCGTACGTGCCATCGAATAGAATATATTAATTTATAAAAAACGCGCCGCCGCGTCATGATCGAAATTTGATTCGTCCACGCGTGGTTCCCATGAACAACTACTACACTCGCAAAATTATTAGGTGAGCTGCCTCTTCGTACAGAAATGAGCTCACCGTGTACCCTCGCGTGAGTATTAGGGAAAGAGGCAACGAGTACCTGCGTCGGTGCCTGCACCTCTTCTCTTCGTGCTCGTATTCCTAGGGATGGCAGTTTTGCCCATGGGTATGGGTACCCGCGGGTACCCTACCCGAAAACAACGTGTATAGGCAAGACTTGAAGAGATTTTGTACCCATGGGTAATGGGTATCCATACCCACAAAATATATGGGTAGGATATGGGTATGACATTGCACCCATGGGTAACCCAATGGATACCCAGAAACAATTGATAAATGAAAATAACTCCGATGACATGTGGCATCATCATCCAACTCCTATGACCCACCCTAAGTCTCGATTCCTTAAATTGGCAATATCTCATAGGCCCATAATCACCTGCTCGCCACTCCTCATGCGTCCTATGTGACTCGTTGAAAAGATGAAATCTTGACTCTTCGCTACCAGACTCCTATCCAACACTCGATCCAGCGATTCCCCATTCCCAGCACGACCTCCCACTGTATGGGGTTTCTACTAACCGCCGCTCATACTCCCTTGATGCCTCAAAGAGGCCACCCACCATAGTAGCATGTGTTAGTGATATACTACTCGTCCATGATCACTTGAAGTTTAAAGCCATTTCTCTACATTTTAAAATTATAAATGCTATATATTATATCCACTGGATACCCATTGGGTATAGGATACCGATGGGTATGGGCATGGGTGCCAATTTATGCCCATGGGCATTGAAATGGGTGGGTATAGAAATTTTCTGTGGGTATGGGTTTGGGTGGAAGGAGGTTGTACCCGCCCATACCCTACCCATTGCCATCCCTACGTATTCTTTTTTTCGGGTGATTCGTGCACGTACTCCACCTACGTTTGTGACCGTTGGTGAGTCTCTCCTACTATAGTTAACTCCATTTTCTTGCATGACACGTGGACCTGGATGTTGGATGTCCCACGTGTCGGCAAAACTTAGAAGAACGCTTTCCGACGACCGAGAAGGAGCAAGAAACCTCGCGGTGGAGCATCTGGACTCTTTAATATTTTTATTCGGCGATATAAAATCTACCCAATCTTCTTCGCAGTTGACCGGAAGAGTCCGAAAACACGACATCCTAGTGTAGTTACATCATACATGGACAACCCACGCTATCACTATATTTCTTGGCCTTCGTGCGACACCTGGCTCTAGTAATCTACCAGCCCGTATTGCTTCTCGCTCCTCATCTCTCTCAAAGTGCGGCGGGCTGGCGATTTTGCTGTCTATTGAGGTCGGTTAACTCATCACATGTTAGCGACATGCCAAGAGCATTCTACAAAATTACTGTACTCTAAGCGCTTTGACCGACGGACCAAACGAGACAGGCGTGTCGTGCTGTGAGTGGGTCCACTTTCTTGTTTTGAACTTGTTTGGTGTAGTAGTAACACTTGGTTTTGACTATTGATAAGATTTTATATAGGGCCTAATGTATTCTTCGAGGTTGCCTTTGACTATTGTTAAGATTTTATATAATTTTAAAATTATATCATTCGAAGATCCTTTCACGTTCAGTTTCAAAAAAAGGACCCTTTCATGTAAGAATTTGAAGGTATGCTTTGAGCAACTTGCATGTCCTATACTGCTCCTATTTGGATACTCTAACTTAGCTAGAGGTTAGACTAACTCATGACTAACCCTGAACTAACTCGAGCCAAAGAGGTGTTTGGACGACAGGGTTATATTGCAAATAAATGCACTTGATGGAGAGAGAAAAGTGATTTTTCAGTGGGCCCCATGAGAACTAGCTCCAATTAGCACCACTTGGCTGGCGGGATAGAGAGAGAAAAGTGATTTTTTAGTGGGCCCAATGAGAACTATCTCCAATTAGTACCGCTTGGGTGGGATAGTTCTTTTTTTGGTGGGTTTGGTGCAACTTGCTCCAATTTAGCCCTCAGGTTTGAATACTTTAGGGCTATTTGAGCCCCAACTAGCTCACACTAACTCTAACCCATGGATCCAAACAAGGCCAAAGTTAGTCTCGGAAAACACATTAAGCCCTATATACATGGACAGATGGAGTACATGATACTAGCAAACGCTCACCATTAGTAGTAGTTCATTGGTTGTATTCGATTTTTGATTCAGTTGTTGTGCTGCTACCATCCAATATTCGTGTGTAGTTGTTCCTAGAATAAAAAAAGGAGGTAGTACTTACTGTGGGAAAAGGTGAAGTGATGGTTGCTTTGCCCGAGCAACTTATTACTCTGGGAATATTGGAGTACCAGCGGATTCAACGAAGAGAGAAATGATGGTTGCTTCGTCCGATAAACTTACTATGGCGAAGGTGGGGCTCTATGATTTGACTGCTCACTAGCCATTATTACTACGGCGCAACGACCGGGGTGAATCTTCCCTGCAGTTGTGCACTCAATATTGCTGCATGGCAGGTGGAGCGCGATGAATGATGTTCCACATGTCAGCGAAATGAAGTTGAATTGTTTCCGGCATTGCTATCAATCCATCAGGATTTTTTTATATGTACACATAATTTTCCAGCATAATGAAATTGTACTATGATACTATGAAGGTTTCAACTTTGGTTCCCGTAGAAAAAAGGTTTCAACTTAGGATTCATATGTCCTCTTGCCTCAAGATTGCCTCATTACAACATTCCATCAAATACAAATGAAACTACCATGGCTGCTAATGCATCTCAATGGTTCGCAGATCTGCGCCAATATTCGCATCACAACCGAAGACAAAGTTGTGAGAAGGTGTACAAATAAAGAAAAATATATAATTGATCGATGTTGTTCGTAGGCATGGCTCCATTTCCTGGGCACGGTGTTCATTGGTTGGCAGCTAGTTTCACCCAGCTCAGTAGCCAAAAAAGAGGTGTATGGAGGACATCACAATTCAATCATTTTGTGCAGCTCCACTAAAATCGAGCTGATCATCCCTGTTTGCGAACATATTCAGTCAGTGTGATTACAATAATAGTGGAACTAGATGACGAAACATAACACACACAAATAGAAGCCGATCACCTCTGCGATCTCTCTTTAGGACTAACTACTTGGCGAAGAAGATTAAGCACGGAGTTGGATGAGGAGGATAGCAAAACCAATCTCCCTTTCCGCAGTCCCACGGAAATGTAAAAATGTTGCCCATGTGACATTTTGGCGGAACAACACAAAACACTCTTAAGAAAAAAGTGATTTGTGCAGTTCACCAAAAGGTCGCAATAGCAACGAGGTGAAACGGATAGCCTTGTTTGCAAAAGGAGGTAGAAAGGAAACAATTACTACCCAATAACACGAGTTGAAGACACATACGCCAATAAAAAAAAGCATATTCCATGTAATAAGGGAAAGATAGCAACATGGTGGTTTATCAAAAACGGTTTGAGGACGAGATTTCAAGATGGAAAGTACGTCGGATGAGATACGTTTTAAGCAAACAACTAAAGAAGATCCACATGCAGGTTTTTCCACATGCAGCAACGGGGGAAGATGGGCAGTGGAGCAAGACTGGAGGAAGTTGTACCCGAGGGTCGTCGGGATGTAACTAGGAGGGTGTCGGCGGTGGTGATCTGCCCATACTGCGACAGCGAGCAAGTGGTGAAGGCCCTACCATGCCGAAGCTTGGTCAGAGAGAACTGCGGGTACCGCAGATCGGGACGTGCTGCCTCAACACTATCGAACGGAGAAATGATGCACATCCTCCCTTTCCGCTGGCAGACGGGATGCGGCCGGGTCAGTGACCAACGGTGAGAGAGAGAGGCCATCACTGCCTTGTGACGAGAGACAAACCCCGGTGGCAGGCTCCATTGTATATAGTGGAGCCGATTTTTCTTTTTTCCCGACGACAATCGTTTTATATTCTGTACGTGCCATTGAGGAATATAAGTTTATTTAACACTAACGCGTCAAGTCGAACTTTGTTCCGTCTACGCATGGTACACGACCCTCCTTTGAGTAAACAACCACTACACATGTCAAATTATCACGTGGGCTGCCTTTTCATACAGAAATAAACTCCACCGTGTACCCGCCCAGGTGTGGCCGGTAACGAGACGTGAGTACGTGCGTCGTGCGTGCACCTCTTCTTTAGGTGTAGGTACATACATGGGTGGGTGTGAGAGAGATGGTTAGTGCGAAACAGAGGCAATGTGTCGACGATATGTCAATAAAAACATAACATATGCAATGTGTGTGAAACAGAGCCATGGATATATCATATATAGAGGGACCGATCCATGAGAAGCGAGTGGAGGGATCATCAGCGTGAGATATCGATAGAATTGAAAACAGGGATGAAGTGTGGAGAGACAGACAGGGGGAGAGGGGTGCGTCTAGGAGGTGGTGCGAGAGGCCTACTTTGTCGAGGGGGGAGGAGTGTGCGAGTATGAGATCGATGAAAAGAGGGGCAGGAGTGTGCACCTGCGTGGAACTGTATTGGACATAGGGGGGCATGGACGGTGAGAAGAGAAGAGGGAAGCGTGTGTTGGTGGTAGGCACACTTTGCTTGAGAGGTATATCGACCAGTGTGTGCCGGAAAGGAGCCGGGAGGCCTACACACCGTTGGTGAACGAACTAAGGAGAAATAACAAATGTGCGCGATGGAGGGGACGCTGAGGGAGGGTGATTGGGGGACGGGCGGGCTTGTGCATGCATGATATAAAGTTAGCGCTAGCTACAAAGAGAAGAGGATCATGAAGGTGTAAAAGGCGAACAGAGATCATAATTCATTATAAAAAAGTGGATTCAGATATTTGAAGAAGATATCATAGTGTTTTAAACCGACACATGCATGAACGAATATATATAATGTGATACACATGGTGTGGTTATGAACATGTTGCACTACATATAATATATAGAACATAGATTATAATTTGGGATAATGTGTGGCTTTTGCAGCTCAGGGCTAAATACTTGTCATAATGTAGGGGCGGGGCACTATACTTTGTGTGATAAACATGGTGTACGTATGGAACATGGTTTAGATTATGAACATGTAGTTAGTACATCAAATGTACTAATATTTGGAATCAACATCAAGTGTATTAAAAAATTTCAATTCGAGTTCCTATAGTACACATAGTTCATATATATCTCTATAGTAATCATGTGGTGTGTTGTTAAGATAATACATGAATGATGGTTTAAGTTGGCAACAATCGTGATTGTAGATTCTTATTCAAATAGAGAAACGAATTCAAATTTAGTTCGAATTGCAGCGGTAGTATAGACATTTGGACGAATTCAAATTTAGTTCGAATTGCAGCGGTAGTATAGACATTTGTGATACACTAAAATGTTGGTATGAGTAGGTTACATGCATTATACAGCCAGCGAAAAATAATAATTGGACATAACATGGATTCATAGCTTTAAATAGCATTTGTATAGTATAACGAGATAAGACCCTCTCTTTGTGTGGTGCGAATAGTTTTATTTTTTCATTTTTTTATTGCGAAAGGTGTGAATTGATTTGGTATGTTCAATATTATAGGTTAGGCTTGTCAATAAAGTTCAACCCGCACCTTGTTATATCCCGAAAATTCAGATATCGTGCTCCCAAAACATGCACCTTGCTATCCCGAAATTACAACACGCGCGAAAACTCCCTCCAGCTGCCGAATCCCGACTTGTGAAATCCCCCTTCTAACCCCGAGCCGAAAGGGCCACTAGTTCAAATTAGTGGGGGTACTTTTGTAACACACCCTACATTTTGGACAAGCGTGTCCCTAGGTCATGGTTCCCCCTCCCATCGCCTCCTTTTCGCCATTTGAAATCCCAGGCCGCCATAACCTCTCTGCTTCAGCTGCAAAACCCCACCCTCCTCCATCCGCCACCTCATGGCTGCCTAGCCGGAGCCTCTTCCCTGACGACGTCGTCCACCGCAACAGTTCGACATCCCTCATCCACCTCCCCGGATGAGGATCCGTCGTCGATCTCGCCATCTCGCCGGTTCAGCCGCCCCGTCCTCCACCTCCAAGGAGCTGCTCCAACGATCGCCTCGTCTATTGCGGCTGCTTCATGCCCACAACGCCGCCTTAACCTGCTCTGATAACCTACACGTATAGGGGATCGTTTGTAGCCTTCTTCGATAAATAAGGGTGTCGAACCCAACAAGGAGCTAAAGGTAGAACAAATGTTCCCTCAAGTTCTATCGACCATCGATACAAATCTATGCACACTTGATGTTCGCTTTACCGGAAACAAGTATGAAACTATTTTGTAGTAGTGATTCTAGAACTACTTTGCAAGAATAAAACTAGAAGTAATTTGCAAGATAATAAAAGTTAGGTGTTTAGTAAAAGGGTTTGTGTCAACAATAAATTTATTTGTCCCTAGGCAATCGATAACAAGTACCGGTAATCATTCTTGTAATTTTGTATGAGGGAGAGGCATGAGATAACATACTTTCTCTACTTGGATCATATGCACTAATGATTAGGCCCCTAGCAAGCATCCACAACTACTAAATATCATTAAGGTCGTGAAACCCAACCATAGCATTAAGTATCAAGTCCTCTTTACTCCCATACGTCATACCCCACTTACCCGGGTTTAAGCTTCTGTCACTCTCGCAACCCACCATAAGCGAACCATGAACATATTGCAACACCCTAGAGCGGGGGCCCCTCATGTTTGCGCGAGATGGTGGGCACCGTAGGACAGCACCATAAATAAAATATACAATCATACTAACCAAGATCACGATTAACCCATAGGACAAACGGATCTACTTAAACATCATAGGATAACCATAGATCATTGGGAAATAATATTTGGAGTTGAGCACCATGTTTAAGTAGATATTACAGAGGGGAGAAGGAGTGTTAAACCACTGCATAGAGGGGGAGAGAGTTGGTGTTGACGGTAGCAAGATTGTTGATGTAGATCGCCGTCACGATCCTTGCCCCGGCGGCACTCCGGTGCCACCGGGAGAGAGGGGGAGAGAGCCCCCCTCCTTCTTCTTCCATGGCCTCCCCCATAGATGGGAGGAGAGTTCCCCCTTTGGACCTTGGTCTCCATGGCAGCGGAGGGGCGGGAGCCCCTCCGAGATTGGATCTCCCTCTCTGTTCTCTTCTGTTTCGCGTTCCCTAGATCTGGCCGAAAACCGTTTCTTATATTCCCGGAGATCCGTAACTTCGATTGCGCTGAGATTTTAACACGATTTTTTCCGGATATAAGCTTCCTTGTGCCCGAAGTAGAGCTCTAACCGACGTACGAGGTGAGCACAACCCACCACCACGCGCCTAGCTCAGGGGTGGTGCGCTGGTGTCTTGTGCCCTGCGTGGGCCTCCGTTTGCGGTGATTCCAACTCCCAAAAATCACATACATTCCAAAATAATTCTTCGTCAAATTTTATTGCATTTGGACTTCGTTGGATATGTATATTCTGCGATACAAAAAACATTTAAAAAACAGGAACTGGCACTGGTCACTGGATCAATAGGTTAGTCCAATAAATCATATAAAAAGTTGCCAAAAGTATGTAAAACTTGTATAATATTGGCATGAAACAATCCAAAATTATAGATACGACGGAGACGTATCAGCATCCCCAAGCTTAATTTTTGCTCGTACTCGAGTAGGTAAATGACAAAAAAGATAATTTTTGATGTGGAATGCTACCTAACATAAACATGATCATATGTCTAGTCATGGCATGAATATTAAGACATAAGTGATTCAAGGCAATAGTCTATAATTTGACATAAAGACATCAATACTCATGCATCCCAACAAACAATCATGTCTTTCAAAATATCAACGCTAAAGAAATCTATCCCTACAAAATCATATAGTCATGTCATCCTCTGTCTTCTTAACACAAAGTATTTATCTTGCACAACCAGATGACAAGACGAGCAATTGGTTCATACTTTTTAACGGGCTTCAGCCTTTTCAACCCTCACGCAATACATGAGCGCAAGCCATGGATATAACACTACGGGTGGAATAGAGTATGATGATAGGGGTTAATATAGAAAAGACAAAAAGTCAGAAAGGCTCACATCGATGCGGCTAACCAACGGGCTATGGAGATGCCCATCAATCGATATCAATGCAAGGAGTAGGGATTTCCATGCAACAGATGCACTATGAGCTATAAGTGTATGAAAGCTCAATATGAAAACTAAGTGGGTGTGCATCTAATCCTATAATGGAAAAATTCCCACTTGTATATGAAAGTGACAACATAGGAGACTCTCCATATGAAAAACATGGTACTACTTTGAAGCACAAGTGTGGTAAAGGATACTAACAATGCCCCTTCTCTGTTTTGTTTATTTATTTTTTCTTTTTCTTTTTTTCTTTCCCCTTTTTTTTTCTTTTCCCCTTTTCTTTTTTTTCCTTGTCCGTAGTCTCATCCCGACTTGTGGGGGAATCATAGTCTCCATCATCCTTTCCTCACTGGGGCACTGCTCTAAAAATGAATAATGATGATCATCATACTTTATTTACTTATAACTCAAAAGAAATAAAAATGACAACTCGATACCTATGACAAAGTATGACTCTATATGAATGCCTCTGGCATGTACTAGGATGTGCATAACATGTATGAAAAATGATGAACGGTGGCTGAACCACAACTGATATGTCAGCTATATGATCATGCAAAGCAATATGACAATGAATGCTAAACGGTGGAAGTTGCATGGTAATATATCTCGGAATGGTCATGGAAAAGCCATAATAGGTAGGTATGGTGGCTGTTTTGCGGAAGATATAATAAGGCTTATGTGTGATAGAGCATATCATATCACGGGGTTTGGATGCACCTGCGAAGTTTGCACCGACTCTTGAGGTGAGAAATGGCAATGCATGGTACTGTAGAGGCTAGCAAATTGCGGAAAGGTAAGAGTGTGTATAATCCTTGGACTCACATTAGTCATAAAGAGCTCATATACTTATTGCAAAATTTTATTAGCCCTTGAAGCAAAGTACTACTACGCATGCCCCTAGGGGGATAGATTGGTAGGAAAAGACCATCGCTCGTCCCCGACCACCACTCATAAGGAAGACAATCAATAATAAATCATGCTCCAACTTCACAGCATAACGAGAGACTATACGTGCATGCTTCGGGAATCACAAACCTTAACACGAATATTCTTACTAAACACTACCATTTACTAGTACCTCCCACATATTATGATCTCTATATCGCAAAACTATTGCAGGGAATCAAACATATCATATTCAGTGATCCATAAGTTTTATGTAGGATTTTATGACTAACCATGCAATTGACCAATTCCCGTTGACTCTCTAAATAGATCTAAGTGAAGCATGAGAGTTTAATTCTTTCTACAAAAGATCATGCTCTAACAAATATAAGTGAAGCAAAAGATCATTCTTTAAATAATGGGTTTCTATGTGAAGAGAAATAGGCAATCCAAACTTCAAATGATATAAGTGAAGTACATTAAGCATTCTATAAAGCCATACTCAAAAGATATAAGTGAAATGATCATTCTATAAATCAACCATGGATTATCTCATACCAGCATGGTGCATAAAAGAAAAGTGAAAACTAAATGCAAAAGACGCTCCAAGATTTGCACATATCCTGTGAACTAATCGAATCCGAAAACATATTGATACTTGCTGAAGAAAGATGGGATGCCTTCCGGGGCATCCCCAAGCTTAGACTCTTGAGTCTCCTTGAATATTTACTTGGGGTGCCTTGGGAATCCCCAAGCTTGAGCTCTTGCCTCTCCTCCTTCTCCTCACATCGAGACCTCCTCGATCTTCGAACACTTCATCCACACAAAACTTAACCAAACTTTTAGTGGTGGTGTTAGTGAATATGGCAATGAAATCCCATCATATATTGTTGTAACATTATTTTATAATTATAAAAAAACATTACCCACTGTATGCTATCGCAATTCTATGGCCCCAAGTCAAGGAGGCTTCAACAAGAATTCAAACATACACAAATAATGAAGCTATAACAGCAATCTGTGAAAACAGGACAGTCTGTAAAAATTCAAACATCCACCATACTTCCATAACTCTAAAAATTCTGAAAAATAGGAAAAATAAAAATTTTGTATAGAATACAGTACAATAGGTTTCAGAATCGTTTGACGTTCTAGTAAAAAATGTAAAATCTCACACTACAGCCAAAGTTTCTGTTTTGCACCGCACAAACCAACAAGCAATTTAAACATCCTAAAGGCAAATATTGGCACATTATTTTTATAATACAAAGGGATAATTATTTTTGTTGAAAAGTTTCTATAATTAAGATTCACAAAGTTTCTGTGAGCATGAACAAAGTTCAAGGAGCTCCCGCACTTCAACAATGCTTGTCTCTCTCACTTTCACTTTCCTCTTTGAAAAGTTTTGGGCTCCCCTCTATATTTTTTTGTTTTTAAAATTTATAAAAGCACTCAACAGAAATAAATGACTCTCTAAAACTTCCAGGTTGTCTCCCTGGAAGCTCTTTCTTTAAAGCCATTAAGATAGGCATAAAGTGCTCAAGTAATGAATCCATCCAGATCCCAAGGTATATCAAAGCCAATTTTAATTACTCCCTCCGGTCCGGTGTATTAGGCTCTCTACCAATTTCTATTTGTTCCGAAATCCTTTAGGAATAAGGTCCATTATCATTTAATGGCCTAATTAGTCAGCACGGCTGCCCCTTGCTCTCTCCCTAAATTAACTCCTAGCCGCACCCATGCATGGCCTAATTAATGGAAACTTTGAAAGGAGAAGGACATTGACCAATGCATTGCGCACTATAGCGCGAGAAGCGAGCGCATGCATGCCTCGATGTCTGTTCGCCTTTCCTCCTTAGTACGCTAATTAACACAAAGGCTTGTATCTGTATGCTCATTGGAGGAGACGAAACCAAACGAGGCATGGCTCGCAGCCAATAGTCTTCCACCTTGGTCGCGCTGGCAATTCTAATAAGCCCTACACACCGGACCGGAGGGAGTAATAATGATTTGGCATTTAGTAATGAGCACAAAGCAATATATATCATTCAATGACAAAGTCTAACTCTCTTCCTATGCATCGACATGTCATTCAAGAACAATTCATGAACATCAAGTAAAGGCCAATACATAACATAAGCATTTTCTTGCAATTTTATCGTATTAGAAACATAAAGGGGCGGAGATGTAGTTACTCTCTCATAATAATTGCAAGTAGGAGTAGCAAGCACATGCATATTATATTCATCAAAATCATCATGTGTAGTAGCAAAATGCAACCCATCAACATAATCCTTAATAAGGGCAAACTTCTCCGATATAGTGTAGTTTGTAGAATTCAAAAAGATGATAGGACTATCATGTGTGGGTGCAATAGCAACAATTTCATTATTAACATAAGGAACTATATCAATTTCATCTCCATAAGCATAATTCATATTGGCATCTTGGCCACAAGCACAACAAGCATCAAGTTCATCAAAAAGGAATATTTCAAATGAATCAACGGGATCATAGCAATTATCATAGCATTCATCCTTCGATAAGAACGAAGGGGCATTAAATAATGTATGAGTTGAAGAGTTACTCTCATTATAAGGTGGGCATGGGTATCTAATCCGCTCTTCCTCCGTTTGTTGTTCGCTCTCCTCATCATATTTTTCATCCAATGAGCTCGCAGTTTCATCAATTTCTTCTTCCATAGACTCCTGCAAAATATTGGGCTCTTCTTGGACAGCGGATTTATTCTCAATAAATACATCAATATCATAATTGTATTTATAATTATCGTAGCAATATTTAAGGATAGCAAGATTTTCAGGTCTATAAACTGAATCATCAAAATCTTCAAACTTTTGAAACAAAGATTCAATTTCATGTGCACCCTTAAAAGCAACAAATTCTTCTATTCGTTCCACATCATAGTAATCATATATACCATTAGCATAAGAAGCTAAGGTTTTATTATCATTAAATTTGCATGAAAAGGGAAGGTGTGGAACATTCATCCTAGAGCAACAAGTAAAATCATATCTCAAGCATAGATTCGAAGCATACCATTTCAATATATGAATTTGATCCCATAACAATTTCCCTTTGTGAGTCAAGCTATAATGCCTAAAGTATTCACGTTGATCCAACGTTACTCCCATTATATAGTTGAATGGGGTTTTCTCAGGATTATCAAAGTAGTGCATAATATCTTTCACATAACGAGCATCGAGGGTTATAGGAGGTTCTCCATCTCCATGAGTAGCAGGTACAACTAATTTTTTGTTGTTTCGTGTTCCATATCCATAACTAAAGATAGAGAACAAATTAGAAAAGAAAATAAAATCTACTTAGTGATAAAGCAAACAATCACACGCGAGAATATTCACCCCACGCTATAACTCCCCGAAAACGGCACCAGAAAATGGTCTTGATAACCTACAAGTATAGGGGATTGAGGGAGTCCTGGATTAGGGGGTGTCCGGGTAGCCGGACTATACCTTCAGCCGGACTCCAGGACTATGAAGATACAAGATTGAAGACTTCGTCCCGTGTTCGGAAGGGACTTTCCTTGGCGTGGAAGGCAAGCTTGGCGATGCGGATATTCAAGATCTCCTACCATTGTAACCGACTCTGTGTAACCCTAACCCTATCCGGTGTCTATATAAACCGGAGGGTTCTAGTCCGTAGGACAACTCCATGTACAACAATCATACCATAGGCTAGCTTCTAGGGTTTAGCCTCCTTGATCTCATGGTAGATCTACTCTTGTACTACCCATATCATCAATATTAATCAAGCAAGGGTAGGGTTTTACCTCCATCGAGAGGGCCCGAACCTGGGTAAAAGCATCGTGTCCCTTGTCTCCTGTTACCATCCGGCCTTGACGCACAATTCGGGACCCCCTACCCGAGATCCGCCGGTTTTGACACCGACATTGGTGCTTTCATTGAGAGTTCCTCTGTGCCGTTGCCTTTGGGCTCGATGGCTCCTTTGATCATCAACAACAATGCGGTCCAGGGTGAGACTTTTCTCCCCGGACAGATCTTCGTCTTCGGCGGCTTCGCACTGCGGGCCAATTCGCTTGGCCACCTGGAGCAGATCGAAACCTATGCCCTAGCCATCAGGTCAGGTTTGGAAACCTAAACTACACGGCAGATATCAGCGGAGATTTGATCTTCGACGGATTCGAGCCACAGCCAAGCGCGCCGCACTGTCTCGCGGGGCATGATCTAGCACTGCCGCCGAACAGTGCCCTGGAGGCCGCAAACGCACTGGCTCTGACCCTCAATTCGGAGCCAGTTGCGACGATCGAGGATGATCGGTTGGATGTCACCTCGGGGGCTGCGATCTCAAAGGCGATCGAGCCGAACGCCAGCCCCGCACTCTGCAGGACCTGTGACTCCGAGGATCCGGATTGCTTTCCGGACTCCGAACCCGCCGCGCCCCTGCCGATCGAATCCGATTGGGCGCCGATAATGGAGTTCACCGCCGCGGACATATTTCAGCACTCGCCTTTTGGCGACATCCTGAATTCCCTCAAGTCTCTCTCTTTATCAGCGAGGATGGGATACGGACGATGAAGAAATTCAAAGCCCACCCACCACCCACTTGGTAGCCACTGTCGACAATTTAAACGACGTGCTCAACTTTGACTCCACAGACATCGACAACATGGATGACGATGCAGGAGATACGGATGAACCAACGCCCATAGGGCATTGGACAGCCACCTCATCTCATGATGTGTACATGGTGGATACCCCTAAAGGGAGCGATAACAAGGAAAAAGGGGATGGAACGGGAGATCGATCCCCCGAAAAGCAATCAAAGCATCGGCGTAAACACCGACCCAAGCCCCGCCTCAATAAAGACCCAACCATAGAGCAGGATGAGCCGGTAGACGGCGAGCAGTCCTTAGAGCAACCGTCCGAACAGGGCAACACGGATAGAGAAACCGAACATCCCTCCCCCGGCGAAAACGGCATTCCGGACGACCTCACACTGGATAAACCAACGAAGAAGAAGAATCTCCAACAGAGGCTCGTTGCAACAGCACGTAGCCTGAAAAAGCAGAAGCGGAAGCTAAAAACGGCGGAATATGCACTCAGGATCAGATGGAGCAAAGTAATCAATACCGCAGATAAATACGGTGACAGTCGCCGCACTAAAAGCTATCCGAAGAGAAAGCTACTGCCTGAATTCGACGAAGAGGCCCTAGAGACCTCGCATTCAAAGAATAAGAAAACCACAGGGTCGGATAGACGACCCCATGGCCAGCATAAAGCGGCAAGTGGCGCCGCACTTAAATCGGCATGCGACCCACTTAAGGATTCACATCATGGCCCAGTCAGGTCCATTTACAGGCCCAGAAAGCAAGCTCTCGTGAGCAATGCAATAAAGCCATCATCAGAATAAGGCACACCCAAATACAGGGGCGCCGCACACCCCCTTTGTTTCACCGATGAGGTCCTGGACCATGAATTTCCATAGGGATTCAAACCCGTAAACATAGAGGCATATGATGGAACAACAGACCCTGGAGTCTGGATTGAGGACTATATCCTCCACATACATATGGCTAGAGGAGATGATCTTCACGCCATAAAATATTTACCCCTTAAGCTTAAAGGGCCAGCCCGACATTGGCTTAAAAGCCTTCCTGAAAACACAATTGGAAGTTGGGAAGAGCTCGAGGATGCTTTCCGAGCAAATTTTCAAGGGACCTATGTCCGCCCTCCGGATGCAGACGATCTTAGTCACATAACTCAACAGCCCGGAGAATCAGCTCGGCAATTCTAGAATAGATTCCTCACTAAAAAGAATCAGATAGTCGACAGTCCGGACGCCGAAGCCTTAGCAGCTTTCAGGCATAACGTCCGAGATGAATGGCTCGCCAGACACCTCGGCCAAGAAAAGCCAAGAATAATGGCCACACTAACAAGCCTTATGACCCGCTTTTGTGCAGGAGAGGACAGCTGGTTGGCAAGATGCAGCCCCAGCGATCCAAGTACATCCGAAACCAGGGATGGAAACGGAAAACCGCGACGCAACAAGGACCATCGCTGGACAAAGGAAAAAAGTCCGAAGAGCACGACAGTTAACGCCGGATTCAAAGGCTCACAACAGAATCAGACAAAACCTCCCCTCCAGGATAACAGGGACGATCCATCCAATTTAAACAAAATCCTGGACAGGATATGTCAAATACACAGTACTCCCGGGAAGCCTGCTAACCATACCCACAGAGATTGTTGGGTTTTCAAACAATCCGACAGACTCAACGCCGAACACAAGGGGCTCGACACACCAAGTGAAGACGAGGACGAACCCCAAAAGCAGAGTACCAGGAGACAAAAGAACTTCCCGCAAGAAGTAAAAACTGTAAACTTACTTCACATAACAAAACGTGCGGCGCCCATAAAGGTATGCACCACACGACCTATCCCAAAGGGGTCCCGCCACTGGTTGTCAAAACCAATCATCTTTGATTAACTGGATTACTCTAGGAGTACCAGTAACGCAGGCTGGACTGCCTTGGTACTCGATCCAATAATTGGCGGACTACAGTTTTCAAATGTCCTTATGGACGGCGGCAGTGGACTAAACCTGGTATATCAGGACACAATCCATCATATGGGGATAGACCCAGCAAGAATCCGCTGCAGCAAAACCTCCTTTCAAGGGGTAACACCTGGTCCGGACACCCATTGCATGGGTTTTCTCCGACTCGAAGTTATATTCGGCTATACCGATAACTTCCGCCGCGAAAAGCTGACCTTCCACATCGTCCCATTCTCAAGTCGCTATCAAGCACTACTAGGACGCGAAGCTTTCGCCCGGTTTAACGCAATACCGCATTATGCATCCCTCACGCTTAAGATGCCCGGTCCACGAGGCATCATCTCTTTGAAGGGGAAGCACTGAAGTGCGCCTCCCCCATGTGGAGGACTATGCGGCCGCTATGGTAGCCCCACAGTAAAATGGCCATACACCCCCGCACTAGGGGCTTCGCTCATATACAATGAGAGACAATAAAGCTCAATTTTATATTTTTTTATATACCTTTTTTTTAAAAAAACTTTTTTTCGGCACGACCCATTTTCAACTCAGTTCCTCTCTTTTACAGATGAACGTCGTGCGGCGCACGTCCAGGATACGACACAACGGAGACACAGGCGCAGACGTGCAGTAGGGACCCGTCCTAAAGGATTCTTTTTAGATTAAGACCCTGCGTAAACCTTTTTTACTGTCTCTTGTTGCTACATATCCCCTGGTTTTCTCTGATATAACCAAGGAGGAGGCTGGCGTCTTGGCATGTGGCCACGTCAGAATTTTTGCGCGTACCTGGACACTAGGGGCTTTTTTAATATAGAGTGTTGTCTTGCCCGCACTCATAAAGACCAAACACCTTAGGGAGTGTTCAGCGTCGCGAGTTTTGGCATTATATGCATCAGCTTTGAATCATGTCTTTGGTCAAATGTTGGGTTGCCTGGCACCTGAGTTCGGCTACCTTACGTTCCGCTCTATCGGCTAAGGTAGCACCGGGAGAACTACTGCGATTGTGCCCCGGTTAGGCCGGGCGAGCACCTCAGTAGAGAAAGCCGAAAACTGACTGTCATGATGTAGCGTGAGACTGGTCAGCCACTTGATCACCTATCGGAATCTATAGGATTCCTCCACTTTAACAAAGGGCCGTTTCCCGGCCAGGCACATACGCGCCACGAAATCGGGCGAGCGCAGTCGCCACCAAGGGGCTACCTAAATAGTCCCACTGTCAAGCTCCTATGGCTAAGTGAAAGTGTTAAAGCATTATAGTCCGGTTGCCTGGCCCGCTGCGCTATCACCTCCTTCGTAGGACCAAGACGTTGGGTTAAGTGTGAAAATGCGTCTTCTTCGAGCACCCCCACACTATGTGTGTGGGGGCTGAAGCCAACGACTGCCATCTTTCAGATTTTGTATATATATATATATATATATATATATATATATATATATATATATATATATATATATATATATATATATATATATATATATATATATATATATATTAAAACGGCCGCACAGGAGGTGTTCCAAATACTTAAGGCACAAGTATAAAAGGCCAATACAATTTATCAAAATATTCCTTTATAATTACATACGCTATCTTAACATAGCATCCTTCGAGCACTGCGTCTCTATTACACGAGCGCCTTCAAGGACTTCCTGAAAATAGTGCTCGGAGGGTACTCGGCTTTCGTCCGAGTCTCGGGACGCAACAACGGTGGTATCCATCTCTGACCAGTATGTTTTGACATGGGTAAGAGCCATCCGTGCGCCCTCTATGCATGCTGACCTCTTCATCGCACCAATACGCGGCACCGCGTCAAGGACTTGCTGCACCAAGCCGAAATAACTCTTCGGCTCCGATCTCCCCGGCAACAAATGACCCATGACGTACTTCATGGCGAGTCCGAACAACCTATTCAGTTTGGCCCATTGAGCCAAACGATCGTCCACCGCCAGTGGACGCTCTGGATTGTGAAACTGCGACCAGAAAAGCTTTTCCACTTCGTGATCTTTTTGATCTCGAAAGTGTTCGGTTGCATCAGCAGCACTTGCTGCCAAATCCAGATAGGTGTCCCCCACACTCCACATCCGGTCCAACGGAGCAAACTTCGGATCGCAAAACTTCCTCCGCAGCATAAAGGGCTTTCCAGCCAAAATCTGTTCGGCCTGACGCAGCTCCTCCTTCGCAGCTCTCATCGCAGAGCGAGCGTCCTTGGCATCGGCAACGGCCTTCTCTAAGTCCGTATGTCTCGCCCGGTCTTCTTTCTCATGAAATTTGCAACGGTTTGCAGCGCCCCTTAACTTTTCGGCTATCTCGGCCATCTCTTCCTTGCTTCGGCAGTGAGCAGCCTGTTCGGCTCTCAGCTCTTCAAGGGATTCCTTGGCAGCTACATCGCTTTTTCTGGCTTGATCCTTAGCTCGGGCAAGTTCTGCCCTGAGACTCTCCATGGCGGCCGCACCATCTGCGTCAAGCACACACATCGTAAGACACTGGCATAAAACTCTTCTTACCGGATGCCGCCCGAGGAATTACATACCTTGAGCCGATGTCGGCATCTGCCGCATCCAGTTGCCGCTTTAGTTCGGCACAATCATCAGTTCGGCTCAATTCCGGACACCCCGCTGCCTACATTCAAAGGCGACATCTTAGACCTGGGATTATGATCCTCTGCGTGCCGTCACTTCTTGACGACGCGCAGAGTCTTAGGGGCTACTATCTACACAGGGTGCATCTTACTTATGCGCAACTGACAAAAGCGTACATTATCCAACGTACCTCAAAACCCGTCAGTAGGCTTTTGACGGCCTCATGCAATCCGCTTTCTGCGGATGAAATCCTTTCAATCACCGCGCCCATCAATGCACGGTGCTCCTCTGAGATAGAAGCTCGCCCCAGCAGAATCTTTGGCTCCTCCGGCCGAGCACCAGACGGTGCCGGACTGGTCCCATGGCCTCTTTCGAAGGCCGGACACGGAGAACCTTGGGGGGCTACATAGCTATCTTCCGCCCCTACCGGATTCGGAGAAACCCTCTGCGACGACACCTCAGGGTCGCCAGCCTCACTAGGCGGCATGGCAGGGGGAGGCGTCCCGCTCTCTATCATCTCCGGAAGAAGATCCCCCGAAGACGAGCTCTGCTGAGAAGGGCTGAGGTCCGAACTACAAGGTAAAATTTCGGTTAAGTCTTCTCAGATATAAAATCAAGGATTTCCCTAATCCCTCAAAAGGAAAACCTTTCTCTACTTACGGCTCGCTGGAGGGCTGATCCCTGTGAGGGCGTAGTTCGGCCGAGGAACTCCCCGGCGTCGGACCCTCTGACGAGGATTCCCCCCCCCCCCCCGCTTCGAGGCCATGGTCTCCGGGTCGTCAGAGGCGGCCCTCTTCTTCCCCTTAGGAGAGGAATTGTCGGTTCCTCCCTTCGGAGCAACCTCCTTCGAGGAGGCCATAGTTTCCTTGTTCTCCCCCATACTTCCCTCTAAAGGCATTATCTTCAACATACTGACAAGCACGGGATCCGGCCTGGTTTCGGGAAGGGGAGCCGGACACCTGATCAGCTTCGCCTTCGCTATCCACTCCTGTTTAAAAGGACAACTCTTTTAGGGGCAAGTTTATGACAATTATACGGATAGCAGGTCCGGGTACAGGGTTACTTACTTGAGTATCCGGGCGATTGCAGCTTAGGCCCGCATCCTCGATTAAGTCCGGACACATCTCTTGGGATCCGAAAAACAGTCTATACATCTCCGCGGGCGTTGCGCCCATGAAACTCTGGAGAGCTCGCGGTCAGTCTGGATTAAACTCCCACAGGCGAAGGGAGCGACGTTTGCCGGGCAATATCCGGCGAATCAGCATGACCTGCGTCACTTTGACCAGGCTGAGGTCTCCTTCTAAGAGACCCCTAATGCGGCCCTGCAACAGGGGCACATCTTTGGGTAACCCCAAATCTAACCCTTTGCTGACCCATGACGCTAGCTGTCGGGGATATAACTATTTGAGTAAGCCGGCCCAGGAGGGGCCGGGTTACGCAAAGAGTACTCATCGTGAAGGAAGCCCAAGACCCAGCATGAGGACGGCGGTTCAATAAAGGGTCTAAGGCCCATAGGCGATTTTAGGCCCATAGTGGTTAAACCGCCATAACAGCATGACTTGTATTATAAGGTATAATTAACTAGTCACCGAGCCCGACACTGTCTATAAGCCGGCCGGGACTCTGTAAGCCACAGGGCGTCAACCCGTGTATATAAGGGGACGACCCGCCGGCGGCTTAGGGCAAAAAAACAACACATCGAGAGCCAGGGATAGCGTATCTCGCTCCCTGGTCATCGAAACCTCAAGCAATACCAACCCAACTAGACGTAGGCCTTACTTCACCGTAAGGGCCTGAACTAGTATAAACCTCTCGTGTCCTTTGTCCCGATTAACCCCTTTAAGCTTCCTAGTTGCGATGGCTCCACGACTAAGTCCTTACAAGAGGACATCTGCCGTGACAATTACACGATAGTTGGCGCCCACCGTGGGGCCAGCGCACGGTGGATTTGAGTTCTTGAAGGGCAGCTTCGAAGGGCTCAAGGGATATGCAGTGGGCCGGATGACCAAGAGTCGTCGTGGCAAGATCTACATCGACGACGAAGGCTGGGGCTCCGACGTCGGCTCAGTTGAGTACGGGTACCGGGTCCCCTTCGGCGGAATTCACGTCTTCCTCGGCCGGATTGGTGAGCCGGGCCCTGAGCCGGTCAACTGCGCCGACCTCGTCGAGACGGCTCAGTGTGCGAAACCCGCCCGAGCTCAACCCGTCGTGAAGCGTGCCTTTGTGGATTGCATCCACGGAGGTGAAATTTCTGAAGGATCTGAAGAAGCTGGTGAGCCGGCCGTCCTCTCGGATGGTGATTCGTCCGTCGGTTCAACGGATTCGCTGTATCAGGTCCAAGATGGCATGCTTGGGGGCTGTTCCGATGGCAGCACTATTCCGGACCCCTCGGAGTCACCAAATTGGGCAGGAGTCTTCATGGCTGGTACTCAACCCGGCCAAAATTCTACGGCTTCATAAAGACCAAGGAGACACTGTGTGCTCACCGGGGCAGGAGGCCCTGTGTGCTCACCGGCTCAAGTGTTGATGGATCTTATGGATAGACTTACAGCCTTGTTGACTGTTACGGTCATCCCTGCAAATCAAGATGAGCATAACGCAGAGGTGGCACGGGTTCATGAAGAGGTCGCTCAGGCCAAGGAGACCTTATCAGCTGAAGATACTAGATTGGTCACGGAGCGAGCGGCTTTGGACGCACGGGCGCAGCAGCTTCGGCAGAGGCCTTTCAGCTCACGTTGAGCCTGAACGCGTCTAATGAGGTGATGAGGAGGAGACATCAGAAGACTCAGTCCCGCTTACCTCAGATTTACGATCCCTGAAATCTCTTTGCTACACCCGGAGCCGGCCCAAGTAACCTGCCAGGGGCAGATCAGTTTATGACATCCGTAGCAGGAGGCCCGGTTCAGCCTCTGGTGACGGCACCTCGTCATGGCAATATGGCACCGCCCCGTTATGTGCCAATACCACCGGGTCACTTCTCCAACCCCAAGGAGAACATGATTGCAGCATCAGCACGTTTGGCGGCTCTTCCAGTAGATGGTGATGATCCGACTGCGGTGGAAACCCGGAGGATCAGGGAACTTGTCCAAACAGCGCTGGCTCAGCAAGAGACCTACTCCTACAGCCGGGATAGGATTCACTCAACTCCTCCGCCCTGGTTAGCTCCGCCTCGTCAGAACCAGAGCCCGAGTTACAGCAGACGCATGGAGTCGGAGGCCCTGTCAAGCAACACTCAGCGACGGAACCAGCCCAGTGGATATAACCCGGTGCAGGATCGTATACGTCAGGAGGATGAACGGGCGGCTCAGCTAGCAGATCAGCAGGACATACCGGCTTATCCGACGACTTCAGTGGAGGCAGGAGTTGCTACTAGAACCGGAGGCGTTCCCTATCTGGTACCGGCTCTACGCAATGTACGTCTGCCCAAGGATTTCAAGGGACCTCGAAAGGTACCGAATTATACGGCCGACTTACAGCCTGGGGCGTGGATTGAGAGTTATGAGATGGCCATGGAGCTACTGGAGGTTAGCGATGAAGCATGGCTAAATACTTCACCATGATGTTGGATGGAACGGCCCGTTCTTGGTTAAAGGGTTTGCCACCCAATTCCATTAGTTCATGGGCAGAGCTGAAGGCTCGTTTCATCCAAAACTTCAAAGACACTTGCAAGCAATCTATGTCGATTGTGGACTTGACGAATTATAAGCAGGAGGAGGGTGAATCTACGACTCATTGGGTGCACCGGGTCAAAGAGATAATACATTCGTCTGACAAGATGGATGTCGGCTCAGCAGTTCTTATGCTGGAGAAGAATTGCCGCTTTGAACCTCTGAGACAGAAGCTAGGGCGTCTTAAGCACGATTGCAACGATATGGGGATGCTGATGGCGGCTTTAGTCAAATATGCCGATTCTGATAGTACCAAGGATCCCGCGTCTGATGAGGAAAAGACAGGGAAGGGAAAGATGAATGGTAATGGAAAGGGTCAGCAGCATAACCCGGCAAATCAAGGAGGCAATAAGCGTAAGGCGGACGGTAACCCAGAATTTGTGGCTAATGCACAAGGTAACAGTCAGAAGCGCTAGGGGAAACCGCCCCCTCGGTCTGGCGGGTCAGGTCCATCTCTTGAACAACTACTCAATGAGCCTTGTCCAAGGCATGGCACCCGGGAAAATCCTGCGACTCACTTATGGAAGGATTGTGCAATCATGAAGGCTTTCAAGAATTCCAACATGTTTAATGGTAACCAAGGCCCGGGCGGCGGTTCAGGAGCCGGCGGCTTTCATGGCCCGGGCGGCAGTTCAGGTCCCGGCTTTCAGGGAAACCAGGGTGGTTATAACCAATAGCAGTCTGGTCAAGGAGGTCAGCAGCAGCAGCAGCAGTCAGGTTATCAGAGCCATCCAAAACAGCTGAACAGTGGACAATATCACGTGTTCACCACAAGTTTGTGTAAACGTGATCAGAAGGTTCATAAGAGGGCTGTGAATTCGGTTGAACCGGCAGTCCCTCATTACTTACGGTGGTCAGAGCAGCCCATTGTCTGGAGCAGGGAGGATCACCTCCCCGGGTTGATAATCCGGGTCAACTAGCCCTGGTAGTAGCACCGCAGGTTGGTGGTTACAAATTCACTAAGGTGCTCATGGATGGAGGCAGTAGCATCAACATCCTCTATTATGAAACCTTTCGGTCCATGGGCTTAACTGACAAGAACTTAAAGACTTCCAACACCGTCTTCCATGGAGTGGTGCCTGGTAAGTCAGCGTATCCTGTGGGTAAGATTGAGCTGGAGGTAGCTTTTGGGGACAAGCATGATTCTAGGGCCGAGAAATTAATCTTTGAGGTGGTCAAAATCAAGAGTCCGTATCACGCTTTTTTCGGGCGGCCGGCTTACGCCAAGTTCATGGCGCGGCCGTGTTATGTTTATTTACAGCTCAAGATGCCGGGTTACAAGGGCACCATCATTGTGCATGAAAGCCGAAAGGTGGCCCTGGAATGCGAAGAAGGCGATGCGGCTTATGCCGAGTCTGTCTGTGCAGCAGAGGAGCTCAAACTTTATCAGGATAACGTTGACCCGGCGGATAGGACCTCCCTCAAGAAGCCGACGACGGAACATGACCCGACCATGAAGTTTAAGTCGGCTGCAGAGACTAAGCTTGTTGATTTTACTCCGGACGATTCGTCTAAGCAGTTCAGCATCAGTGCCAACTTGGATCCTAAATAGGAAAGCACGCTCATCGAGTTCATCCGTGAGAATCGGGACATCTTTGCATGGAAACCTTCTGACATGCCGGGTGTACCAAGAGGACTCGCTGAGCACACTCCTAATATTGATCCGAAGTATAAGCCGGTCAGGCAGTTTCTGCGGCGATTCAATGAGGAGAGACGAAAAGCTATTGGAGAGGAGGTTGCCCGGCTCTTGGCGGCTGGGCTCATTATTGAAGTCTTTCACCCGGAGTGGTTGGCTAACCCGGAGCTCGTGCTCAAGAAAAACGGCACCTGGCGGATGTGTGTGGATTATACGGACTTGAACAAAGCTTGTCCGGCTGATCCTTTCGCTCTTCCCCGTATCGATCAAAGCATTGATGCTACGGCGGGTTGCGCACGTTTGAGTTTTCTGGATGCTTACTCTGGTTATCATCAGATCAAAATGGCAGTTAAGGACCAGGAGAAGACAGCTTTCATTACTCCATTTGGTGCCTTCTGCTATGTGTCTATGCCTTTTGGGCTCAAGAGTGCCCAGGCGACTTATCAACGGTGTGTACAGAATTGTCTCCATAATCATATTGGGCGCAATGTTCATGCTTATGTGGATGACATAGTTGTGAAGTCCAGAGAGACGGAAACCTTGATACCTGATCTCAGGGAAACCTTTGATAACCTCCGGGTTTACAAGATGATGCTTAACCCGGAGAAGTGTGTATTTGGTGTACCTGCGGGCAAGCTTTTGGGATTCTTGGTCCCAAACAGGGGCATTGAAGCTAACCCGGAGAAGATTAAGGCAATTACATCTTTGGCTAAGCCGGCGTGCATAAATGATGTTCAGCGACTAGCGGGTCGTGTTGCTGCTTTAAGCCGGTTCATAAGCCGGCTAGGTGAGAAGGCCTTGCCGTTGTGTCAAATGATGAAAAAGGCGGACACCTTTGTATGGAGTGATGCTGCCGACGCTGCCTTTGAGGATTTGGAGAGGCAGTTATCTGAGCCGCCGGTCATGGCAGCTCCTATTAACAAAGAGCCTTTGCTGTTATATGTGGCTGCTAATTCACGAGCCATCAGCGTTGCAATTGTGGTGGAACGCAAGGAGGCCGGAAAGGAGCATCTGGTTCAACGGCCGGTTTATTATGTCAGTGAGGTGCTCATCGAGTCAAAGCAAAGGTACCCTCATTGGCAGAAACTGGTTTACGGACTATTCATGGCAAGCTGGAAGCTGAAACAGTATTTCCAAGGTCACCCTATTACGGTGGTGAGTTCTGCCCCCTTGGGAGACATTATCCAGAACAGAGAGGCCACATGACGAGTCGCCAAGTGGGCTATTGAGCTCGGGCCGCATGGTTTGAAATATGTGCCACGTACTGCCATTAAGTCTCAAGCCTTGGTGGATTTCATCAATGACTGGACAGAGCTACAGGCACCTGAGGAGGAGCCTGATAACACATATTGGACGATTCACTTTGATGGGTCCAGGCAGCTGGAAGGCTCGGGGGCTGGGGTCGTGTTAACTTCCCCTCGAGGTGACAAATTATGTTATGTGCTCCGGCTTATGTTTCCTTGTACTAACAATGCAGCTGAGTATGAGGCCTTACTCCATGGTCTCCGGATGGCTAAAGAGATGAACTTGAGCCGGGTAAGGTGCTTAGAAGATTCAGACCTTGTGGCCCAACAGGTGTCAGGCAAGTGGGATTCCAAAGATCCCTCTATGGCAGCTTATCGTCGTGAAGTTGACGTGGTGGCTGGGCACTTCAAGGGTTATGTGGTGGAGCACATTGATCGAAGGAAGAATGAGGCGGCTGATGCCTTAAGCCGGCTGGGATCTCAGCGTAAGCCGGTGCCGCCTAACACTTTTCTTGATATTTTGCATAATCCTTCGGTTAAGTTACCTACAGAGGAAGATCTGGCAATACCAGACCCGGAGGCACAGCTGGTGGCGGCTCTTCACGTTATCCCGGATTGGACAGTGCCTTATTTGGCTTACATGACACAGGGAGAGTTGCCTGAAGATGAGACCTTGGCAAGACAAATCGTCCGGCGGTCCAAGTCTATGACAATTATCAATGGTGAGTTACATCACTGCAGCATCACTGGAGCGTTTCAACGTTGTGTGTCGCCGACAGAGGGTCAGGAGATCCTTCGTGAGATTCATGAAGGTGATTGTGGTCATCACGCCGGCTCAAAATCTCCTGTGGCCAAAGCTTTCCTTCATGGATTTTATTGGTTGGCGGCTCATGCTGACGCGGGAGATCTGGTCAGTAAATGCGACGGATGTCAGAAATTCTCACGACGAGCCCATGTGCCGGCTTAGGAATTGAGGATGATTCCAATTACTTGGCCGTTTGCAGTCTGGGGGCTTGACATGGTTGGACCTTTCAAAAGGTCTAAGGATAAAAAGACACACCTCTTGGTGGCAGCTGACAAGTTTACAAAGTGGGTTGAGGCAGAGCCAGTCAGCAAGTGTGATGCAGCCACGGCGGTCCAGTTCATGAAAAAGGTGATTTTCTGTTTCGGCTTTCCATATAGTATTATCACTGACAATGGCACTAACCTCTCCAAAGGAGCCATGGAAGAGTTCTGTCAACGAGAGCATATCCGGCTTGACATGTCGGTTGTGGCTCATCCTCAGTCCAATGGTCAGGCGGAAAGAGCTAATCAAGAGATCTTGAAAGGTATCAAGCCCCGGCTCTTGGTCCCCTTATAGCGGACGCCGGGTTGTTGGGTGGAGGAGTTACCCTCTGTACTTTGGAGCATCAACACTACACCTAACAGATCCACGGGTTACACACCTTTCTTCATGGTGTACGGAGCTGAGGCGGTTCTGCCAAGCGACATCCGGCATGACTCACCTCGCGTGACGGCTTACGTTGAGGTTGACAATGAAAAGGCTCGTTAGGATGCACTTGACCTATTGGACGAAGAACGAGACTTGGCAATAGCCCGCTCGGCGATTTACCAACAAGACTTGCACCGCTACCACAGCCGCCGGGTTAGGTCCAGAGCCTTTCAGGAAGGCGATTTAGTACTCCGGCTTATCCAGGATCAATCTGACATGCACAAGCTATCCCCTCCTTGGGAAGGACCCTTGGTGGTCAGCAAGAATCTGAACAACGGATCATACTACCTTATTGACGTTCGAGAGCACAGAGACTCACGTAAGTCGGAGGAGGAGACCCGTCGGCTGTGGAATATCGCTCATCTTTGGCCTTACTATACTTGAGCCACCGACTCTAATGTATATATATTTCTACTATGTATATATTACATAAAGCAATAAAGCAGGACCTCTGTCCTTTTTTCCACTTCCCAGAAAGGTTTATATGTCTTATTTATCAGGTGGTGGAGATAACCAAGAGGAAGCGGGTCATATCTGAATCCGGCTTTTCCTTTGGTCTGGCTTATGATCATATCTGAATCTAGCCATGGTCACTTGGGGGCTTCCTGTTCAAACATAGGTCGTATTCGAACCAAAGAGAACATAGCTGTCGATACCCACTTGATTGGCATACTGCCAAACCCACTTGGGGGTTTCTTGATCATATTTGAATCATAGCTTAACCCCTTTGGGTTTCACGTGGATTGTATTCGAATCAGCGTCATTAAACAACTCTTATCGTCACTTGGGGGCTTCCTGTTCAAACATAGGTCGTATTCGAACCAAAGAGAACATAGCTGTCGATACCCACTTGATCGGCATCGCCACAGCCACTGGGGGCTATATGATCGTATCCGAATCTTAGCTTAACCCCACTGGGGGCTATCTGATCGTATTCGAATCAGAAGCCTTGTAAATTTTATTCATTATACTTGATTATCTTGAGAAACTCTTGAAAATGCAATGGAGTGTACTACTATCCTCCGGTTTAACATTGGTTACATCAGGTTGATAAGTACCAGGTGAACTTCATGTGCCAATTTTCGGGAGTTAAACTCAATCTCAGGGGTCGGGCTACATAAGCCGGAGAAATAATCGTAAGCATTACAGGTATATTATTATGATTATGACTGCTAAGCTTAATCATAAGTTGTTTTTCCTGTAATTATTCGGTATGTGCTCTGGGTTATCAAGGCTCACGTGATCCTCATTGCGATAAGTCGCCAAGGGGTTTTTTGTTTGTCTTATGTGCAGGGCAATACAAGATATTTCTGGAAGGACATAACAGATTCATGTAAACTGCAAGTACATAGTAACGGCGGCTTATGCAAGCATTAAGTGTCAGAAGCATGCACGAAGGCATGGCAAAGTCAAGGTGTTTACTACTCTATTACAAGACCCCCCCCCCCCGGGTCTAAATGATGAGGCATTGTTTTTTCTACTAAGGCATAAGCATGTGGCGCCTGGCGATTTACTCTTGGGTTTGACCTGAAGCTTCCGGGTTATCCTTCTCCGCCTCTTCGCCAGCTGCCTTGTCCTGGAAGGATGTTGATGCCCAGTCAATGCAACTCAAGGCTTCAAACTCAGCTTCATCATCTATTAAACCGGTTGGGTCTACTTCAGGGGCGAAGGTATGCTTACAAATTGGAGGGATCCGGCTGACATCATCATAATGCGGTGTGGGGATTCTCAGATTCTTTTTGTCATAACCCTGCTGATACTTGGAGAGGTCAGTGTCATTTCCAATTTGAGTGGCCACAGGGCGTATGTCCCTCACGCAGATGGTGAAGTCTTTCTGGTCAAACGATGTGCCATCCTCCTTCAAACTTGGATACCCAAGAGCGATGTCGGCCAGGTCTAGCTCTGGTAACCAGGCCTTGGCCCGGCTCAAGGCAGCTATTGCTCCGGCTCTTGCTTGGGCCCGTCTCAACTCTTGAATCTGCTGGGGGAGCACAGCAAGCCGACGTAACACATCTTGCAAGAGGTGGGGCACGTCATTTTATAGGGCCACAACAGCCAAGGCACGTTGTCACCCGGTGTATAATTGTTCCACTAGTGTGTAGACGGCTTTCAGCTTGACTACCATGTCCTGCTGGAGGGTTTTACTTCTGGGGCCTGTGTTATAAAACAAAGAGTAAGCCGGAAAAGATAATTAGCTTGGTCGTCAAAGGCAGGACAATAGTATCTGAGGTTCATACAAAGGAAACGTACCAAAGATCGCTGAGACCATCCGAGATATCTGACGCTTCAAGCCGGACAGCTCGGTGTTTGCTTTTGCAAGGGCTGTTTCGGCTGCCTCGGCCCGGGTCACCAGAGAGGCCTTCTCATCAGCCCAGGATTTCTTCTCCGACTCAAAGTTTTTCTTCAATTTCTCTTGTTCAGAGACACTGAGTTCAAACTTGCAGTTGGCATTTTGAGTTTCTAGTTCCTGGGCTGACAGGTGGCTTTTAAGGTCAGCAATCTCCGATTCAAATTGACTTATAGTAGACTGCATTATCTCGGGTTACAGTCAGCATCATGATAAATAATTTCAAAGTCTCAAGCACTTTGCAAGCAAACATACTTGACACTTGGGGGCTAATGTGTACCGAAGCTTTCTACATTATTAAGCCGGTCCTGGATATTAAAGTCCCAAGCACTTTGCAAGCAAAGATGCTCGTCACATGGGGGCTAATGTGTATCGCAAGTTAAAGGTATTGTGTTACATCCGGTTTAAGTATTTTTTTCTTTAAGACGGACAAGCAGTTCTAACCGTTTTTCTAAGTCTACAACATATTTCTTAAGAAGCAATAGACTTGGGGGCTGGTACAGTAAGTATGATTGAAAGTAAAGAAGCATAAGTCATACCTCAGATTTTTGCTGGATTTGCTTCACCATGTCAATTTCCAGATCACGGCTGCTATGCACCTGGTTAATATAACCCGAGACAAGCTCTCCAATGCTTAGATGAGTATAGTCAGTAAGGGCTGATTTGGCCTTACGGCGCTCTAATAATTCCTCCTTAGCAGAACATTTGGCGAGCATAGTGGGTTGAGCCGGCTCAACAAATTGAGTCTTAAAAAGTTCCACTTCCGGGTCATCTACCTTGACAGGGCTAGGAGCCTCCAGATTAACAGAATCATTGATGACTTGTTCAGCAGGTGAGTCAGAAAAGGTTGCAGGAGCATCGTGAGATAATGAAGGTGGTGGCTCGTGAACAGAAGTATCAGGCGCAGCCGTTCCAAGCACCGACTTAGTTACAACCGGATCCTGGACCGGCGTATCTTTCTTCATTTTCTTCCTGGGCTTAACTTGCATGCTATGGACAAAGCAGAAGAATGAGTACAGAAACATGAGGAAGAACAAACATAAGGTAAATAAATTGATATTACCCAGGAGCAGTCTTAAAAGCTGGTATGTTGGATTGCATGGACTCGCCGGATGAAGGAGATGTATCCTGGTAATTGGAGTCAGAAGAATTGAGAGGTTGACGAATTTGACCCGCCAAAGGTATAAAAGGGTATAAGTCGGAGATAACCTCAGACCGACGCTTCCGGGTTGTATCAGGCAAGCCGGAGGAGAGATCTACATTCTTGCTCGTCCCGTTCTGCCTCCGGTTTTCAAATTGCTGTTGCTTCAAAAGAAAGTCAGGGTCTTGGTAAGCCAAAGGATGTGAAAATCTTACTTTCCGGGTTACTCTTCGAATTTTTTGACGCGGCTGAAGCTCGGAGTCGGAGGAGATTATGGTTACCACTTCCTCGGCGGGTTGGCTGTTGCCTGTATCTTCCTGAAAAAAGGTTAAATATCAGTAAGGAAATGATAAGGGAGAAGGGAAATTTGAAAAATTACCTCTTCCTCATTATCATCAGAATCATCAAGCTGAAACATCTCCGAAGCGCTTGGCTTCCTTTTCCTTGAAGTGGTGGGCTTGGCGGTTTTCCTTTCGGCCCTCATTGCTGCCCGGGCTTGTTTGGCCGCCTCATGGTCATATGGGGTTTTCCAAAACTTGTTGTTTGCCTGTAAAGAGTTGTGGAAGAGTATGAGTAAGCCGGAGGTTAACATAATAAAAGGTAATCATTGAGGCTGATAACTTACAGCAGGGGCCGGGTTTTGTTTGTAGAAAGGCAATAACCCAAAGGCATTGCTGATCACTGTACCCTCCTTTAACAAAGACTGAGTGGTAGCTTCCGCTACATCGTCTGGTAAGTCGTCAGGGCTGTGACGCTGAGGGTCATCTTTCTCGCCTGAGTAATCGCACATTAAGCCGGGGTGGCGGCTTAACGGAATTATTCTCCAAGTAACCCAGACTCTGACCAGGTCAACGCCATCCAAGCTGTTCCCCAAGAGAGCTTTAATCTTCTTGATTTTGGGGGTGAGTGGCAGACGTTCAATGGCAGTCAACTTATCCGGCAGCGGGTGAGTGGATTCAAGGCGTAGCGCATGGAAACCGGGCAGCGGGTTTTCACCAGCCGGAGAAGAATCCTGGCAGTAGAACCATGTCTGGTTCCAGTCCTTTGGATGACTCGGCAGTTCAGCGTAAGGGAACAGACAGTCTCTCCACCTTTGAATTGATATGCCACCAAGTTCCAGACTAGGCCCGTTGGCGCGTTCATTTTGCCGGTTCAAATAAAACAGCTCTCTGAAAAAGGTTAAACTTCGCTCTTCTCCAAGGTAGACCTCATAGAAAACTTGAAAGTTGTAGATATTGGACACGGAATTGGGCCCGATGTCTTGAGGTCTTAGGTCAAAAAAGTGCAAAACGTCTCTGAAGAATTTTGAGCCGGGAGGAGCAAATCCCCGACTCATGTGATCTGTAAAAATGATCAGCTCCCCTTCCTTGGGTTGAGGTTTCTCCTCAGATGGGTCAGGAGCACGATAAGACATGACATCCTTTTTGGGCAGATGGCCAGACTTTACAAACTCGGACAGTTTGCTCTCTGTAACAATGGATGGGACCCAGTTGCAAGTCACCGGAGGTTTGACAGCTTTGGGTGCCATTATGAAAATTGAAGCCTACAAACAAAATAAAGGAAAATTTCCGGTTTATTATAACCCAGAGAATAAACATTGTTGGGTTATCTAAGATGGCGGCTTAAGAAGGTGCCTAATGACATACAGGTAACTATGGGATAATGTTTAAACAGCTGCAGGTGTTAAAGATGATTAAAGTTTTTTTAAATCGCCAGAAGCGAGCGGTGCTGACGGCCGGGGTTATTTTAAACCGGTTACTATGGCTGAAACAGAGACAACAGACGCCGTTTTTGGCTAAGTATGGAGCAAACAGGTTTCACAAGTTGCTGATATTATTTTGGATCAAACGGCGCTCTGGAAAGGAAAAATTTCTAGACCTAAAGCAGTACAGGGAAGCTCATATACTCAAGATGGGTTTCTAAATCAAGGAAATAAGATCTGTTTTCGGGCAGAATAGGCATGAAACATGTTCCGCAGCAGTTCTATATGGTTTCATAATCTAAAAAGGGCATTGGAGGTGAGAACCAACGGAAGCTCGCGTCGGGCGGCAACGAATGCCGACGAACTCAACGATGGCTTTAATGCAGATTTGAGAAAGGGGAACAGAAGAACTCACGGAGGCGGAAGAGCTGCGAAGGGTCGCCATCGCTTTCTGGTCCGAACCAGGGTGATGCAGCGGCCTGAGTCGATGAAGACGAGGGTTTCGATGGAGGCGGCGGCGGAGCTCGAGCGGCAGAGAAGGGAGTGCGAGGAAGAAGACGACTGGAGGAAATGGAAAAGACCTAGGTCGTGGTTATTTATAAGGAGGTGCCGACTGAGACGACGCGAGAAACGAGGGGACCAAGACCTCATTATCCAGCGGCCCTGACGCCTCGATTTTCGGGAAGGCCATTAAAGACGGAGATCCGTTGAAGATATGATGGATTAAAATATAAGTTTTATTGAAGATGACGTCACGATGATTTAACCCGGACCCAGATGATGACATCACGGCGGGTTACAATTCTCACAAACAAGACAGGAGACTGAAGGCCAGCGCATAAGGTTTTTTGAAGATTGACATGAACCGGTTCAAATCAATCTGGGGCCTAATGTCAGGGATATAACTATTTGAGTAAGCCGGCCCAGGAGGGTCCGGGTTACGCAAAGAGTACTCAATGTGAAGGAAGCCCAAGACCCAGCATGAGGACGACGGTTCAATAAAGGGTCTAAGGCCCATAGGCGATTTTAGGCCCATAGTGGTTAAACCGCCATAACAGCATGACTTGTATTATAAGGTAGAATTAACTAGTCACCGAGCTGGACACTGTCTATAAGCCGGCCGGGACTCTGTAAGCCGCAGGGCGTCAATCCGTGTATATAAGGGGATGACCCGCCGGCGGCTTAGGGCAAAAAAAACAACACATCGAGAGCCAGGCATAGCGTATCTCGCTCCCTGGTCAACGAAACCTCAAGCAATACCAACCCAACTAGACATAGGCCTTCCTTCACCGTAAGGGGCTGAACTAGTATAAACCTCTCGTGTCCTTTGTCCCGATTAACCCCTTTAAGCTTCCTAGTTGCGATGGCTCCACGACTAAGTCCTTACAAGAGGACATCTGCCGTGACAATTCCACGACACTAGCCGTGGTGGGGGACCCGAGCGAAAGGCAGGAGGCGCCACCCACTTGGTGCCCCGGGGAGCGGTGATATAAAACCACTCTCGTTGCCACAAGCCTAGCTCCTCTTGAAAAGAGCCCTCGGGACATGGAGCATCAGCATTTCTGCTTATGACAGCGCCTCCGCACTCTGCATGCCGTCCCTCGATCATCTTCGGCTCCACTTTAAAGGTCTTGACCCATAATCCGAAATGAGGGGTAACCCGGAGGAACGCTTCACACACAACGATGAATGAGGAGATATAGAGGATGGACTCCGGAGCTAAGTCGTGGAATTCCAGCCCGTAATAAAACAACAGCCCTCTCACAAAGGGATCCATGGGGAAGCCTAATCCCCGAAGGAAGTGAGACACGAACACCACGCTCTCGCCGGGCTGGGGACTGGGAATGGCCTGCCCTTGAACAGGCAACCTGTGCGAAACTTCGCCGGTCAAGAACTTAGCCTCTCTCAACTTTAGCACGTCCTCCTCCACGACGGAGGAAGGCGTCCATCGGCCTTGAAGGTCAGAGCCGGACATTGTCGAAGATCCGAAGTGCCTGGAATCTGGAGCGTAGGGTGTTGGAACTCGAGGCGACGGGCGAACTCACTTGAGATTAAAAGGAGTAAGGCCTTGGTCTCTTTATAAGAGGTTGAATACCAAGAGCCCTCCCTGTAACCATTTGGGACTCGCCTTTAATCAAGGAAACATGCTAACGGGCACGATTGGGTTACCCACGTCCGTATTGATGAGAATCCCGTAAGAGGGGGACACGATCTCTGCTTTGACAAGACGTGCCAAGGAAACCGCCTCGCAAAGCGTGCTAAGGTGGAAAAGCAAAAACTATTCGAGTAAAGGACTTGGCCGTAGTGTAATGACGCACTGTGGAATACGTCAGCAGATTTGATTTGTGTTAATATTATTCTCTCTATGGCAATATGTGGAAACTTATTTTGCAGAGCCGGACACTACTCTTGGTGTTTACAACCTTCTATTAAGGACTTGGATGAGGAACCCGCCTTGCAATGCCGAAGACAATTTTGCGTGCCGGACTCGTCGTCATTGAAGCCTGGTTCAGGGGCTACTGAGGGAGTCCTGGATTAGGGGGTGTCCGGGTAGCCGGACTATACCTTCAGCCGGACACCAGGACTATGAAGATACAAGATTGAAGACTTCGTCCCGTGTCTGGAAGGGACTTTCCTTGGCGTGGAAGGCAAGCTTGGCGATGCAGATATTCAAGATCTCCTACCATTGTAACCGACTCTGTGTAACCCTAACCCTATCCGGTGTCTATATAAACCGGAGCGTTCTAGTCCGTAGGGCAACTCCATGGACAACAATCATACCATAGGCTAGCTTCTAGGGTTTAGCCTCCTTGATCTCGTGGTAGATCTACTCTTGTACTACCCATATCATCAATATTAATCAAGCAGGAGTAGGGTGTTACCTCCATCGAGAGGGCCCGAACCTGGGTAAAAACATCGTGTCCCTTGTCTCCTGTTACCATCCGGCCTTGACGCACAGTTCGGGACCCCCTACCCGAGATCCGCCGATTTTGACACCGACAGGGATCGTTTGTAGCCTTCTTCGATAAATAAGAGTGTCGAACTCAACGAGGAGCTAAAGGTAGAACAAATATTCCCTCAAGTTCTATCGACCACCGATACAACTCTACGCACACTAGACGTTTGCTTTACCGGAAACAAGTATGAAACTATTTTGTAGGAGTGATGCTAGAACTACTTTACAAGAATAAAATTAGAAGTACTTTGCAAGATAATAAAAGTTAGGCGTTTAGTTAAGGGGTTTGTGTCAACAAGAAAGTTATTTGTCCCTAGGCAATCGATAACAAGTACCGGCAATCATTCTTGTAATTTTATATGAGGGAGAGGCATGAGCTAACATACTTTCTCTATTGGATCTTATGCACTTATGATTGGACCCCTAGCAAGCATCCGCAACTACTAAAGACCATTAAGGTCGTGAAACCCAACCATAGCATTAAGTATCAAGTCCTCTTTACTCCCATACGTCATACCCCACTCGGGTTTAAGCTTCTATCACTCTCGTAACCCACCATAAGTGAACCATGAACATATTGCAACACCCTAAAGCGGGGGCCCCTCACGTTTGCGCGAGACGGAGGGCACCGTAGGAAAGCAACATAAAAAAACATACAATCATAACAACCAAGATCATGATTAACATAGAGGACAAAACAGATCTACTCAAACATCATAGGATAACTATATATCATTGGGAAATAATGTATGGAGTTGAGAAACAAGTTTAAGTAGAGATTACAGCGGGGAGAAGGAGTGTCACACCGCTGCATAGAGGAGGAGAGAGTTGGTGTTGACGGTAGCAAGATTGTTGATGTAGATCGCCGTCACGATCCTTGCCCCGACGGCACTCCGGCGCCACTAGGAGAGAGGGGGAGAGAGCCCCCTCCTTCTTCTTCTTCCTTGGCCTCCTCCTATATGGGAGGAGAGTTCCCCCTCTGGTCCTTGGTATCCATGGCGACGGAGGGGTGGGAGCCCCTCCGAGATTGGATCTCCCTCGCTGTTCTCTTCTGTTTCGCGTTCCCCAGATCTGGCCGAAAACCATTTCTTATATTCCCGAAGATCCGTAACTTCGATTGCGCTGAGATTTTCACATGATTTTTTTCCGGATATAAGCTTCCTTGCACCCGAAGTAGAGCTCCAACCAACGTACGAGGTGAGCATAACCCACCACCATGCGCCTGGTTCAGGGGTGGTGCGCTGGTGTCTTGTGCCCTATGTGGGCCTCCGTTTGCGGTGATTCCAACTCCCAAAAATCACATATATTCCAAAATAATTGTCCATAAATTTTTATTGCATTTGGACTTCGTTTGATATGGATATTTTGCGATACAAAAAACATGCAAAAAATATGAACTGGCACTGGGCATTGGATCAATAGGTTAGTCCAATAAATCATATAAAAAGTTGCCAAAAGTATGTAAAACTTGTATGATATTGGCATGAAACAATCAAAAATTAAAGATACGACGGAGACATATCATGCTCCACCGGAACCGCAACATCCTCACTGACTCCTCCGACAAAGTCGATGCCTTCTCGGTGCCACCAAAGAGTTTGTATACTCATCGCATCGCACCTTCTCCTTAACTCGACCACCCGGCGCTGACGGTTCTCCATCCCTCACCCCCATGGTGCGGCTACGTCGAAGTCAGCGCTGCGGGTGACATCTCCACGGCGGCCCTCCCCCAGTGCGAGGCCCCATCGGCAGCAGCGTCCATACTAGTCGGATCTGCTGCTGCTCCTACTCCTGCTCTTGCTTGCTTGCTCGCGATGCTGCTGCTGCTCCGGCTCTCGCTCGCTTGCTCGCGCTGTTGCTGCTGCAATAGCTCTCACTCGCTTGCCCGAGCTGTTGCTGCTGCTCTGGCTCTCGCTCGCTCACGCTGCTACGCTACTCTCCCCTTGCCCGTGTTGCTGCTTTTCTCTCCCCCTCGCTCGTGCTGCTGGTCTACTCTCGCTCTCGCTGCTGATGCTGGTACACGGGCTACTGCAGCTACACGAGTTGCTGCTCTAGCTCTAGTTCGCGTTGCTCCTCCAGGCGATGTTGCTCTGGCTCCTATCTACTACTGTGTTCCCCGTCGATCGCCTGCTGATTTAGATCACTATTTCTCTACTACTAGTGCTCAAGCAGCCTAAACTACATGTGAAGTGCTTCTCTGCTACCAGTGCGTTCAGTTTCGACAGTAACATTCAGATTCCACAGTAAATTGCTATTTCGACAGTTAAGTTCAGAGTCAACAGTTTTTACTTCATCTGTTGTAGTCAGGTGTTCTTGGTGATGTAAATTTTACATCTATCACTTTTGGATAATGTATTTTACATCATCTTTTGGAGATACTATTAGAATCCCTCTTGAGATTAACGATGTCTTTATTGTATTGCTTCAGCCTCGACGTCTTACGTCTCGTCGGAGCTGCTCCAACGATGGAACCATCCATCACAACAGAGCAGTGCCCTGGACGCCGTCTACAGATTCCTCAGATCTTCCTCCACACCTCTGACAGCCACCTCCGCCTCAACTTCTTCAGCGACCAACCCAATGATGCTGAGGTCGACACGGCTACGGCAAAAAGGTTGTACATTTTTTGCATCACGTATTACTCTATATTCATATCGATCCATTAGGGCTATTTTGGTTCAAAGGAAAAACTTAAGGAAAAACATAGCAATAGGAAAATTTTCCTATGGCACTCTACTATTCAATTACTAATGCATTTTGTTGAAAGGAATGGAGAAAAACATGCACCTGGACCTACTTTTCAAAATCCTATGCATGAAAACAAGACCAAGTGCATTAGTGGCAGAATAACATTCTAACTGTACACGCTTTCATAGGGTTTCACTTTAATTCGGCCATGTTTCTTTGCATTGCTCCACTTTTCCAGTTCCTGTGAACCAAACACCCAAGTTGACAGAAAGCATGTGTTTGCAAATGCTTTGTTTCCCACGTGCATTCCTATCCTATTCCGGTGTTTTTCCTATCCCTGTGTTTTTAGAATCCCGCAAGCCAAAGGAGCCCTTACAGAATTACTTCAGTTACAGGTAGGTGTCAAAGAAAACTTTGTGTGGTTTGTCCTGCTCCTGCCGCGACATCGTCCACCTCACCTGAGCTACTCCATTGACATAAGCATCCACCAAACTAGACATCACGACTCCTAAACGTCTTTCGCCGCCTCCGATCTCCGTCCCTACCACCGGCACCCACCACAACTACATCACCATCATCGACTCAGCAGATGAACCTAAGGAGTACACGAGTCCACAAGAGAGGTCACACTCTTTTGTTTATGCTTATGTTATGCATTGCTTAATATTACCTACTACTTTATCGTCCTGTTCACCTCTTAGACTCCAAGTCAGGTCCAAATTTATGTTCAAACTTGAGTTTCAAAATAACTTGTGAGGCACATATCGAGGCAGCAATGAATAGTATCTCTGTCTATTATCTGGTTCACCTAGGGTATGCCTATGTTGTTCATCTTGGGTCGGAAACAAATAGTAAAGCAATCACCATCTGTATTTTTATTAAATTAAAGCTATCATCAGCCTGCTATCATTATTTTTGGATCCATCCACTAGTTGTTACCATCACTCTAGATTTCTGCATGCTCTCCTTACATAATCTCACTATATTTTTTCGTATGCATGTAAGATATTGTACACAGTCATGCTGAACATGTAGAGAAAAAGAGAAGAGTTTTGTGTGGCAATACAATGTCATGCAGACGTTGCTCCATGGTGGGTTCAATGGCAAACCCTCCCCCTCTCCGGATTGTAATCCAGAGGAAGATATCTGTTCTGAGGTGGATTCAAATGCAATTGACCACTCCTATTTACCCCCAAGGTGTTTGCTCTAACTTGGCATGATGATATTGGTCATATCATGCATATGTTGCCTTGCAGTGCCTACTTTTGACATCATATATGACATCTGCTTAGTTTAGACATGTTCTATAGTGCCACCTGTTTAGTTTCTATATCATATATGGGAATTATGCAGTCTCATCTCTTTCATCCAGCCATAATATATGTGAAATATGCAATGCCATCCTGTTTAACCAGGGATCATATATTTGAATGATATCTTGCCCATCCTTTTCATCATTACATTTCTGTTTGTCGACAATGTTTGTACATTAAACTAATCTTCCTGTGAATCAGCCATTTGAGTGGGTAATGGAAAAATCTCGAGTGAAAACAAGGTCTTCAGAGCAGATAGTGCTACCTGTTGAAGCAGATCTCTTGTTGGGTCCCGATAGCTCCTCAAAGATGAATTCAAAAACAGATGACCAGTCCTATTCCCCCACCGAGGTGTATGCTCTAACTTGGCATGGTTATACTGCTGATATCATGCATATGGTGTCTTGCATTGCATAGTTTAGACATCATATACACAATATGAACACCATGTTCTTAGTTCAGACATCATATATGTGAATGCCCTCTGCTTAGCATAGAAATCACATATGTGAATTAAATCATGCGATCCTGGTTACTTAGATAACATGTATGTGAGTTATGTCATGTGAACCTATTTACTAAAGACATCATATAATTAGCTCATGCCATCCTGTTTAGTTAGTCATCATATCTTTGAATTATGTCATGCTATGCTATCCAGTTTAGATAGACATCATATATGTGAAATTATGTCATGCTATCCTTTTTAGTTAAACAATATACATGTCATTTGAATTGGGGTGGGTGATGGCATTATCTAGCGAAGTAAAAACAAGGTCTTCAAATAAAATAGTGCTACCTCTTGGTGGAGATAGCACCCCGGGTGTACATGCACAAGAACCAGCCCTACCACACATAACCCAGACTCTCGCAGATTGTACCCCTACTGCGATGGACAGAGAACTAGCTTCACCCAATCTAACCCCAACCCCAGCAGATAATAACCCAGTTCCTGTTGACACAACACCATCTCCACCAAAAAGCTCCCAAACAAGAGCAGTTAGTAAGGCAGCTCCAGTGCCCAAAGCTCCAATACTACCACGGTGAACCCCAACTCCACCAGTTAGTACACCTATTCCTGTGGAGGAAGCACAACCAGCCATTCGTAGTTTAGCACCTATAGCATTTGATGTTGTTAAATCCTATGTGCGTATCTTCCCATCATGGAAATATTATACTGAAGATGAAGGAAAATGCCAGTTGAAGGTGTTTGTCCAGGAATTATGTGTAAGTAATGTTATTCATGGCAATTACTTTGCTTTGTCCCATACATTCTACCTCCATTATGGCTATAATACATCAAATTTTCCCATTTTTCTCTATAGAGAAGGACCGATTTGGAAACTCAGGATGAGGTACCCTGTACTAATACCTCTGCTATCTTCAAGAATGCTTGGTGGCAGTATCGCAACTACAGGTCTATGAGCTCATTTTTTATTTTTAAGTACTATATGCCTGTGTCTTACTGTACTCTGTTCATGTACAACAAGTGCTTAAACCTGAAGAACAAATGTTCTCATTTAAGATTCCATTGCTATCGTGCATACTGCTTTGCTCTTGTATCACTTTATTTACTCATACAAACTTATTTTAAATTGAAGGATCCAATCAAAACTCCAATGGCACAACATGTATGTTTACGCATGTTTGTTTAACAGGTTTGCTCTTATAAATAGCTCCGTTGATTTCAATTTCATTTTTGTATATAGTTGACTTCTCATATCATGCACATTACTAGCATCACAAAAGAGCCAATAGTGTTGTTGTACATGTAGACCCGTGGTACCCACTGAAATCTTGTTGTGCCGTGTAGTTTGCCATGCTTTGTATTCTTTCAGTACTTCTTTGTCTTGAACTGACATGATTTGAACCGTGTCTCTATTTTGATTTGGCAAGACAATGCAGTGACCATAGGACATACATATATGTTTGTTTGATGCTTTTATTATGTACTACTTGGCAATAGAAGACTTGGTAGTTTAATCCTGTCCACCTTACTAATGAACTGGTTCACCGGAATGAGTTTCATATACTAGTACATGCTAAACCTATTATGTGTCTGCTTGTTTCTTCTTTTAGAATGTTGATAGAATATTGGGGAAGAGTGCCTTATTAAGCAATGGTAAAGGAAGTAATGTAGATAAGGTGCAGGATAGTGAGACATCCTTGTTGGTCTCCAACAAAGCTGATAAAACAACTAAGGAAAACTATCTTGAAGACAGTGAGACAACCCCAAAGTCTTGTCTTGGTGTAGTGTTCGAGTTACTGGCCACTACCGCTGGCACAAGCTATTCAAACTCACCGTCTGAATCAGTTCGGTTTCTTGTGTCTCAACTGCAAGCTGAAATACTTCGATCAGTTGTACTGCGACAAGAAGCGGAAGGACTGCGGAAGTCCCTAGAGCATTCAGATGCATACTTTCTGGTGTAACAGCAAGCATTGGAGGATTTCAGCGCCTATCAGAAGAAAGCTAATAAGCTTGCTAAGCTTATTGCTAGCATGGTGTATACCAAGGATAATGTTTCTTGAGCTCTTCTGAAGTTGTTTCAGTTATGGACTTGTTTTGCTGCCGCATTTATTTGCACTGATGGCCAATTTAGACGGCCAGTGTATGTAATATTCTGCTTCATTTCCCATATTTGCACTGGTGGCGAACTTTGATGCCCAGTAGATGTAATATGTGTAATAGCCGTAATAGCCTAGCGTTAGTTGCTTTCTTATATATTTCCTTATTGTATTGTTTAGTTGTTTGCTTGTAGTCACTACAGTTCTTTTTCCAGGTTTTTGGTGGCCACAATAACCTATTTTTATAACTAGGCCACAATAACCATGGCAACACTCAGACTGTTGTAACCATGGTCCTGCAACCTGCTGTAGTGACCATGGCCCTCCTACGGGCCGTAGGATCCATGGGCCTTCTATGGGCCATATGATCCATGGGCCTTCTACGGGTCGTGTAATCTATGGGCCTTCTACAGGCCGTATAATCGTTTCGCCAAACATGGGCCGTACTATTCGTGGACCAACAACGGTCCACAAAATGGGTCGTAAATGGGCTAGAGTGGAAATTGTCTATTTTATGGCCCAATATTAACGGGCCGTTAATAGGCCGTATTTGATGACGCTATGAAAACAGCCCAACGGGTTAACGGGCCACAAACGGGCCGACTGTAACCACAGGCTGAATTTGGCCCACAAGCAGAACAGGCCAGTAACGGACCGGAAGTAACCGAATTCTAGAAATGAGCGCAAGAATAAATGGGCCCTTAGAATACCAAAAGTTAACACGGGCAGGAAACAGCCGACGGAATAATGGCCCGTTAATGGGTATAAAGCGATACACTATTCATTATGGGCAGTTTCATGTCCGGCCCTAATGGGCCTAGAGTTACAAAGGGCCTCCTATGGACCAAAAGAAGTCATGGGCCATAAATGGGCTAGAAGTTACAACGGGCTGGAATCATATTGGACGGCCCAGATGATACAACTTGGCCTAATTCGGGTAGGCCATAATGGGCCTTTAGTTAGCGGGCTGTAAATGGGCTATATGCGAACATGCCGTTAACATGGTTTCCATGGGCTGGCTGCTACCTTTTGTCCAAGTCAAACGGGCCGGCCTTTTCACCCGAATGGGCCTATGTTGGGTCGTGCCACATGTCGGCATATCATAGGGAAGGTTGTCAGAATCGTGATTCTGAATTGGATCGGAGCTCCGTTGGTAGGATCACAAATCATAGAATCTTCACTATGAGGATCGTAGAAACGTAGATTCTAGGGTCTAATATCATAGAATCATATAGGTTACTTTGGATCATAAAGTCATAGAATCGTAAAACAGAATCGCGATTCTGACAACCTTGGTCATAGGCGCCCTCAGTCCAATGAGTGGAGGACATCTGTCCCAACGGTGAGCCGACACGTGGTTTCTCTGGCCATTGAGAATTTTACACGTGGAAAATCCCCATTAGTCCGGGCTGTTAACGGGTTATCGGATCCAAACCGGAACCCGATAACTTAACGGCAACCCATTACGGTGGATGCCACGTGTCGGTTACCCTTGACTAAAGCACTTCTATGACGCGCGATTTCTCGTCATGGAAGTGGACACTTCCGGGATGATAATTTTGGTAATGTCATGGAACACTTCTACGACAACACAGGTATGACTATGTTGATTCTATCATAAAATCATCATGGATGTACATGCATGATAGAAAAGGTGACCTACTGTGACAAACACGTATCATCACAGAAGTGTATTTTTTTGTAGTGGTTGTGCTAGCTAAGTACATGAGTGAACTAACATTTTGAGAGTATCTTAATTGATCTCTTGCTCCTTTCATGTTCTTTCCGAGTGTCATGTTGGGATCATAAGGTGTTGGAGAAGGCTTGCTATCCATAAAGTTGAACTGGCTCAAGACCTTCTCAACATAGTGAGATCGTGTTAGAGTAATTGCACTCTCATCCTCAGTAAGTTGGATGTTTAGAATAACATCGGCTTCTCCTAGATCTTTCATGTCTAAGATCTTTGATAGAAAATACATAACCTATTGATCACATCAATGTTTGTACCAAAGATCGACATGTCATCCACATACAAACATAATATAACACTATTGCCCCAACCATGGCGATAGTAAACACACCTATTTGCCTCATTAATGACAAATCCTGCAGAAGTCAGAGTTCTTTCAAACTTCTCATGCCAGTGCTTAGGTGCCTGTTTTAGACCATACAAAGATTTAACAAGTTGCATACCTTTCTCTCTCCACCCTTTACCACAAACCAGTCAAGCTTATATATATAGATTTCCTCTTCCAACTCTCCATTTAGGAAAGTTGTATTTACATCCATTTGATGAATGATAAGACCATAAGAGCCAACCATGGAAAGTAGCACCTGAATGGTGGTCATTTTAAAAATGGGTGAATAGGTGTCAAAGTAACTTAGCCTACTTTCTGAGTGTAGCCCTTGGACACAAGCAGCGCCTTGTACGAATCAATAGTACCATCAGGCCTTAACTTCTTTTTGAACACCCACTTACAACCCACAGGTTTAGAACCATAGGGTCGTTTAGTTAGCTTCCAAGTTCCATTAGGAAGAATTGAGTCCATCTCATTATGGACAACTTCTTTCCAATCATCTACATCCGGAGATGCATGTGCATCTACAATAGACTTGGGAGTGTCGTCCACAAGGTATACAATGAAATCGTTACAAAAGTATTTTGCAATCCTTTGTCTCTTGCTCTTGCAAGAGCTTCATTATTATCCATCTCAAGGACTTCCTGAGGTGATTATTAGAAATACTCATAAGATGTACTAGATTCAGGATTTATCTCAGAAGAAAATCTAGCAATACCATGCATATCTTTCATAGGGAATATTTCTCAAAAAAAATGTTGCATCATGAGTTTCCATTATAGTATCAACTTGCATATCAGGTACCTCAAATTTAGCCACTAAAAATCTATATGTAATGCTCAGCTGAGCATAACCTAGAAAGGAACAATCCGCCATCTTTGGTTCGAGATTGCGTTTCTTTGGGATAGGAATATTGACCTTTGCCAAGCATCCCCAAGTGCGCAAATAAGCAAGTGATTGTTTTCATCCAACCCACTCTTCGTAAATGGTTTTCTCTTTATTCTTGTTAGGAACTCTATTCAGGACATAACACGAAGTCAATGCAGTCTCCCCCACCCCGCCTTAGATAAACCAAAAGTGTCTAACACGTCACTCACAAGTCAGTTGGTGTCCGGTTTTTCCTCTCGGCAACCCCGTTTGATAGGGGCGAATAGGGAGGCGTCCTCTCATGAATAATACTGTGTTCCTCACAAAATTCATCAAATAATCTGGGAAAATACTCCATAGCACAATCTTACCTAAGATGCTTGATATCTCTCTCTTGTTGATTTTCATCTTCAACTTCATATATTTTAAAGCAGTCTAAAGCTTCATCTTTAGTTTGCAACAAATAAACAAAGCAAAATCTAGTCGCATCATCAATCAACGTCATGAAATATCTCTTTCCACCTTTCGCCAACACACCATTCACCTCACATATATGAGAATGTATGAGTTCTAGAGGTGCCAAGTTTCTCTCTTCGGCAGCCGTGTGAGGCCTTCGAGGTTGCTTCGATTGCACACAACTGTGGCACTTATAACCTTTGGCAATAGTGAAATTTGATAATTAAACTCATACTGGATAGATGAGACATTAAACCAAAATTAATGTGACATAAACAAGAGTGCCAAAGACTTGGATCATCATTAACACTAGTACAAATTTGGCTTACCAACTTATTGCAAACATCTAAAAGGGAAAAGCGGAACAAGCCTCCGAACTCGTAGCCTTTGCCTATAAATTGTCCATATCTCGACATGATTACTTTATTCCACTCTAAAATTACCTTAAACCCATCTCAACATAGAAGGGAGCCGCTAATTAGATTCTTGTTTATAGTAGGGATATGTTGCACATTCCTTAGCTGCACGATCTTCCTTGAAGTGAACTTCAGATCCATTGTGCTAATGCCACGAACAGAAGCATGTGACCCATTCCCCATTAGGATGGAAGAATCTCGTATGGCCTGATAAGAATTAAACAAAGATATGTCAGCACACACGTTAACATTAGCACCCGAATCAATCCACCAAGATGACGATCGAAATATGAAAAGAAAATAGATAATTTACCATACCCATCAGTATTGCTAGCGGTCACCATGTTGACATTCTTGGAGTATGTTTTCCCACTACAGTCTGCAAGATCTAGGCATACCTTGGAAAGTGTCCATGCTTCCCACATGCGTAGCACTCTAGCTCAGCCTTGTTCAGGTTCTTGTTCTTCTTGAAGGTAGTAGTCTTGGTAGGCCTGTTGAAAACAGGATTGTTCGTTCCTTCGTTCTTGTTTTGTGGGTACCTTTGCACCATGTTGGTGGCAGGTTGAACTTCACCTCCTTCCTTAGTAGTGCCTTTATCCCGAGCTTTCTCGTCAACATGAAGAGATGCAATCAGATTTTCAACTAATATTTCTTGTCTCTTATGTTTTAGAGTAGTGGCAAAATTCCTCCATGAAGGAGGTAATTTTGCTCATGCACCCATCCACGAATTTATTGGGTAGAACACACTTAAGGAGTTCTAGTTCATTCACAATGCACTGCATCTCATGAGCTTTATCAACCACATAACAGTTATTCACCATCTTGTAGTCATGGAAACTCTCCATGATGTATAGTTCATTGCCCACACATGTTGCACCGAATTTAACATTTAGTGCATCCCGCAACGTCTTTCCATATTCTATGTGCATCTACACATCACACAGATGGTCAGCAACAAAACTTAGAATGCATCCCACAAACATAGTATTCGCTTCTTGAAACTTTCTCTGATGTTCCTCATAAGTTCCCTTTGGCATGTCAGCACTAGCGCGGAAAACTTTCTGAGTAGTAAGCCAGAGTGTGGACTTCATCTGCCACCTCTTAAAGTGCACGCCGGGATACTTATGCGGACTCAGTGCATCAATGAATCCAACCATAGTTAACTCAGGAAATTGCTTACACACTGGTACAACAAGGTGCTATACAAACAGTTTTTAACCCCTTTCTGCGACGGCATTCTGAACCGTTGCCGAGTGAGTGTGTGCGATAGGGGGGGTCCTTCCCACACGACCCAGAAACTGTCGGGGATAGGACCTCCTAGCACACACGCTCGGCAAAATGAGGTCGTGTGCGACGGGCGAGCGATCAAATACGGTTATATGTACATTTGTGCTAAAAAATACAATTATACAGGCCAAATCGTTTCTGGTTGTAAGTACATCCCACACAGTCAGTCTCGGCTAAACGTTTCCGTTCGTATGTCAATCCAAGGAATAGGTTTATGTTACTATGTACATCCCACATAGTTAATCCAAGAAGTACGTTTCCGTTCGTATATACATCCCACACAGTCACCCCAAGGAAAATGTTTCCGTTTGCAGGTACATCACACATAATTTTCCCCATTAAATCGTTTGTGATAGTGTTGCCATTGTAGACGATATCAATATTTTTATCGTTTGCGTTATAGAATGCATCACACATGGTGCATAGAAGAAACTGTGTGGCATAGGCTGTGTTGGGGAAACGACACATGTGGGATCACAGGGAATCCCTACTACGGTTGTCGGGGCGTGGGGTTGTGCAAAGAGCGGGTCTAGAAGATCAACGCGGGGTAACTTTATCCAGGTCCGGGCCGTAAACGATGAGTAATACCCTAGTCCTGCTTTGGTGTATATTTGGTGTTCTTGAGCTCTTGAACTAGCTGCGGTGCATGCCTAGCCCAAAGAGTTTGAATCCTTTCTCAGTACGCCGAAGGCCTCCTTTTATATGTCAAAGGAGTCGCCACAGTGGCATACAGGAGGTGGAAAGTATATACAGTGTACAAGTCTATCGCCTGGCACCGTAAGACAAAGGCATTTAATGCGCTGCCGACATGCCCTCTTGCTTTATCGGGGACGGCAAAGAAGCTCGTCCCGGCCGGCGCCGCCTTGCCTCGCCCCGACGCGCGTCCAAGCTGACGAGGCATGCATCACCACGCTGGCTAGCTGGCTGCTGAGCTGGTGCGGTGGAAGAGTCTTCACGAAGACCTGCATGCCACCACGCAGGTGCTTGGCTAGTTGGCCTATGTCGACGTTCTGGGAACGGGGGTCCCCACACTTGCCTGCCTGCGGCCTTCGGCGTGGCTCGAAAGGGGGCCCAGCACGGCCCATCTTCATCAACACAAGACCCAAGACCCTCGCGAGGGGCCAAGCCTCGCGGGGCGGACGACACGGCGCTTCCTCAGGCGCGGCCTCATCAGGCTGGCTCGCGAGGAGGCGGAGAGATCAAGGCGGGGTACCTCATGAGGTGCCCATGACGCAAGCCATGACGACCAAGGGTGCCAGGCGGGCGCCAGCCCACGTAGTGCCTCCCTTTCCTCTTTGGTGCAAAGGGGGCAAGCGCAGGCGAGAGGATCAAGAGAAGGCATCCATTTCGGTGCAACGAGACCAAGACCAGTCCAACGGTGGGAAGGAGGTCATCGTGGAGCCCAGAACCGCGTCACCACAAGGCCTTTGGCAGGCGAGGACCAACTTTAGTCAGGATAAGTGTACCAGATGTTCCCCTTCAAATTGGCCAATTGTTGGCGCCCTTCCCGCTCAATATTTGGGAAGAGGCCCAGGGCCTTTGCCTATAAATAGGACCAGCCACCCCCAGGGTAAGAGGACGGATAGAGAAGCCAGCTAGAAAGACTCGGGCAACAAAGAGAGAGAGAGAGAGAGAGAGAGAGAGAGAGAGAGAGAGAGAGAGAGAGAGAGAGAGAGAGAGAGAGAGAGAGAGAGAGAGAAGGGCGACTGAACTCCCCTAGCAGTTCATCGTCCCAGCTAAGAGCAGCCCTCGCGAGGCTGTTCTTCCTTGTATTGTTCATCATAATCAGCCCAAGAGGCAATCCACCCACCACAAACTAGAGTAGGGTATTACACCACAATGGTGGCCCGAACTAGTATAAACCCTGTGTCTCTTGTGTTGTTCTTTCAGTAGTTAGATCTTTGCGAGACGGAGAGGTAGAGGGCATAATCTCTGCGCGCACCCCAGAGTTCGAACCTTAAGGGTCTGCCGGAGCCCGAAATCCGACATTTGGCGCGCCTGGTAGGGGTGCGCCGAAAGTTGTATTCCACCGCTCCGTTCTCCTCCGGCCGTCGTGTCCATGTCTGATGCTCGTCGGGCCCGCGCCAAGCGCCGGGCCGCCATCGCTTCCCGCGTCGCCCAGACGGCTCCCGTCGGTGGGCGTCCTCGTCGTTCCCCGTCGCCCTCCATCAACGCCGCCACCGGCCCGGCGGGGAACGAGTAGCAAGCGTCGTCTCAGCATTCGTCCGTGCGGCAAGACGGCCGCACTGCTACTCCATCGCTCACACTAGCTGGCTCTTCGTCCCGCGCGCTCCATGCACCCTTGGAGGCTCGAGGTGCGCTAATCGCGGCAAACGAGCTCCTGCGCTACCGTCCCGTCGACGACGTCTACGAAGAGTGGCTCGACCGCGTCGCCGAGCTCGTCCGCGCCGCAGGGGGCTCTCCTGCGCCGTCCGCTCCGCTGCGCCGCACCCCGCCCCGCATGGGCAATGACGCTCCTGGGGCGTACCAGCCACCTCCTCTCCAAGAAGACGCCATGGCTCCAAGGCGCGTGGCCCCTGGGCGGAACCCGCTCCGTCAGGTGCCAGCCCAGCAAGAACGGAGCTGCCAAGAAGTCCCTCGCCCGCAAGAAGCTGCCCGGGCGCTCCCTGCTCCGGCACGTCGTGACCCGGCTCCAGCTCCGGCACGTCAAGACTCCGCGCTGCTCCCAGCTGCAGCGCATGGGGACCCGCATGGCAAAGCTCTCCCTCAACCAAAGCCTCCCGTGGCCACTGCTAGCTGTCGCGCCTACACCACCGAGCCGCGCAGCGTCACATGGCCCGGCAAGTTCAAGCCAGACCTGCCTCCTCGCTACGACGGCACGACCAACCCTGCAGAGTTCCTCCAGCTCTATGAGCTGGGCATCGAAGCTGCCAGCGGGGATGAAAAGGTCATGGCGAACTGGTTCCTCATGGCGCTCAAGGAAGGAGCTCACACCTGGCTCCTGAACCTGGTCCCAGGCACGATCTCTTTCTAGGACCAGATGCGCACCCGCTTCATCGCCAACTTCCAAGGTACTCGCGACCGGCCACCTGCCGTGAGCGACATGCGCCGCGTCAAGCAACAACCCGGAGAGACCCTGCAAAAGTACATCCAGCGCTTCAATAGTGCGCGCCTCAAGATCCCCAAGGTATCCGAGGAAGCCATCATCTCAGCCTTCTCCGATGGTGTGCGCGACGTCAAGATGAAGGAGGAGCTGACGATGCATGAAGACCTGTGCACCTCCCTGGAGCTGTTCAACTTGGCGACCAAGTGCGCCAGGGCTGAGGAAGGGCGTCTCTCCCTCCTCGAGCTGCCCGCCGCAAACCCAGAAGAGAAGAAGCCCAAGGCCAAGGACGTGAAGCGCAAGGGGGCTACCGTGCTCGCGGCGGAACCGGACACCAAGCGGGGCAAGGATCTGCCCGAATCCTCCAGGGGCAGCCGGTAATGTGTGTACCACGACCTCCACACCCACAACACCAATGAATGCCAAGAGCTCCGCGCCGTGCGAGAAGGATGGATCGGCCGTCGTCCCGACCGCGCTGACCGGGGCTACGGCCGAGGAGGAGGAAGAAACGCAGGACGCTGGGAAGACCGCGGCCCGCGCCAAGGATGGCGTGACCAACCTCGCTGGCGAGACCTGCCTCGCGAGGGGGACTGGCGGGATCAGCCTCGTGAGGATCGCCTGCAGGGTAACGCAGGCCTCCCTCCACTGCCGCCTCAGCCAAGGAGGAACGAGGACCGCCATCAAGACGAGGGGGCTGGGGGCTTCCAGGAGCCGCGCGCAATCGCCTGCATCCTAGGCGGAGCTCAAGCCCCAGCCTCCCAACGCATCTTCAAGCAGTTTGCCAGCGAAGTGAATGCAGCCCTCCCCAAGCTCGAAGCAACGCGCCCTCTCAGGTGGTCGGCATGCGCCATCACGTTCAGCTCAGCAGATCAGCTCAAGTGTGCGGCCACAGCCGGAGTCCTCCCGATGCTTTGCTCCCCAGTCATCAGCAACGTACTGGTCACCAGGACCCTCATCAATGGTGGAGCAGGGCTCAACGTCCTGTCCGTGGAAACATTCAACAATCTCCAAGTGCCCTATGACCAGCTTCAGCCAACAAGCCTTTCTCCGGAGTCACCGACGGTTCCACGATCCCGATCGGGCAGGTCCGCCTCCCTGTCACCTTCGGGGCCCGCAGCAACTACCGCACCGAGCTCATCGACTTCGACGTCGCCCACATCCGCATGCCGTACAACGCCATCCTCGGGTACCCAGCGCTGGCCAAGTTCATGGCCGTAACTCATCATGGCTACAACGTCCTCAAGATGCCAGGAAGTGGCAGAGTCATCACGGTGCCGTGTGAAGAGAAGGATGCAGTGTGTTCCCTGGAGCGAGCCTTTCAGGCCGCGTCACTAGAAGACCCAGATCGCGAAAGTAGGAGGCTTCCCGAGACCACCCCCAAGAAGAAGAAGGCGTAGTCCGGGCCAGCCCCTCGGGAGGCAGGCCCCTCAGTGTGATAGCCTGGCTTATTAGGGATGATAGACTACTCATATCAATAAGGAATTCCTTCTTTTCCGGAAGCCCATTCGGACAGAACTCCAATGTTAAGCGTGCTCAGCTTGGAGTAGTGTCAGGATGGGTGACCGACCGGGAAGTTGCTCCCGGGTGCGCACGAGTGAGGACAAAGTGCGCAGAAAAGACTAGTATTGATCTGTGGGGCCAGTCTAGATCCCGCCAGGAGTAACGACCACCGGCGGGTGTGTCCGGGGCGTTACAAGTTGGTATCAGAGCCGACCCTCGCGGTTACACGGATGGTTGCGGACAGGTGCGTGGTCATGTTGTTCATGACGTTTGTGACCCGTCGTGGCACCCGACATGGTACATGTACCGGACTGGAAGCACAGACGTTTGTGCCAAGAGGGAACGTTCCTGTGGCCCGACGAGGACGTCGGTTCCTCTGAGTGGGGGTGTATGTGATAGCCTGGCTTATTAGGGATGATAGACTACTCATATCAATAAGGAATTCCTTCTTTTCCGGAAGCCCATTCGGACAGATCTCCAAAGTTAAGCGTGCTCAGCTTGGAGTAGTGTCAGGATGGGTGACCGACCGGGAAGTTGCTCCCGGGTGCGCACGAGTGAGGACAAAGTGTGCAGAAAAGACTAGTATTGATCTGTGGGGCCAGTCTAGATCCCGCCAGGAGTAACGACCACCGGCGGGTGTGTCCGGGGCGTTACACTCAGGTCCCGCGTCTGCCCAAGGGGAACCTCCTTCCATCGCATAGGAAAGCGTGCCCAGCGCCCTCCTCAGGCAGGGCTCGGGGGCTCTCACCTGGAGGGCCACCGACCTGGCCAGGGTCACGAGGGAGGCGCTTGGGCACCACATGGAGGCATGCTTCGAAGCATGTTTCCCTAAAGAAGGAGCGAGGCAAGGAAGGTCAGACCAGCAGGAGTTCGTCAACAAGGCCGTTCAAGAACTACAGGAGTCAAGAATCATGAGAGGTTGCCGCCGTTCACCGACTGTGGCTCCCCATCCAGGCGAGGATGGTGGGCTGCGTGTCTGCATCGACGTACCAGGGCTCAATCAGGTCGCCACGATGGAGCGCCTCTGGCCCTCGCAAGTGGGGCGTTGTGGAGGTCCACCCCACAGCTACGTTCGCATGCCTTACGGCTTGCCGAGCGTGGCTGCTGCGTACCAGCGCCTCATGAGGGGCATCATGGAAACTCAGGAAGACAGGCATTCCGCAGCCCTGGCGGAGATGGAGATGATTCGCGAGGAGCCACCAGCGCCTCCGGAGCCTCCCGAGGCCCCTGGGCCTGGGGGCTCGTAAGGATCGGCTTCCGCAGCCCACCGAGTCTGCTGCACCGACACCAGTTCATCTTCGACATCTTCAGGTGACATCTTTCAAGCTTCATTTCCAGCTGGGAGCGCCCTCCCAGGACTGCATCATTCCCAGGCCGCGTGGGTCCGTCCCTGCGGCATGTATCCCTTTTTATTTCTCGGTCATTAGCTTGCTTTGTTGGGGGCGCCCCTCGGGCTGCATCATCCCCAGGCCGCTCGGGCCAGGCCCAGTGGCGTGTATCTCCTTTGCGTTTATTTCTAGCTATGCATTCGCCTATCATGCTTGATTACTTGATGTCTATCCACGACACCTCTTCTTCTGCATGTCGAGCACTTGCACGTTAAAGGGGGGGTACCTGAGCATCGCGACTCGGGGCTCTTACTGGCTCTCCAGCCCTCACCCTCTGGCCTTGTCCACGGCATCGCGACCTGGCATACCAGCGACGGCGGAGACAAGATCGAGGGCCGGGACCCGAGGACGTAGAGTGCCGGCATCTAACCAAATTTGCAGGAACACATCACAAGATACGGCCCAGTGCCAGGCGCAACCCGCCTAGAGGTAGGGCCCTGTGAGTCCCGCGCCGGCTCACGGGCGCCCAAGTACACCTCACCTGTGCCAACCAGCAAGCTTCTGAGCAACTAACGATCAACTGATAATTACCATGGCAACCCCTTCTTCTTTCTATGATGAGTTTGCAGGATCCCCTGAAGGAATTGCGCTAGCCGAGGCCCTCACGGAGTTCCCTTCATCCCTGTCCGCGCGAACCGCTTGCATGTTAAAGGGGGGCGCCTGAGAATCGCGACTCAGGGCTCCTACCGGCACTCTAGCCCTCACCCTCTGGCCTTGCCCACGGCATCGCGACCTGGCATACTAGCGATGGCTAAGACCAGCTCGAGGGCCGGGACCCGAGGACGTAGAGCAGAAAGGGGAGCAAAGGCGAGGGAGAAGGGGCGCGCGAGGACCTCGCCAGGCAACTCCGCTCCTGCTGCCGTGTGGACCCGACGATACACCAGGAATAACCCCTGATTAACAAGATAAGTCACCACCCAAAAACACCGGCTACCGTGGCACTACCCCCGCACCTAACACAATTCCGTACTAGCAACGTTGCTCCCCTTTCTCACCGAGCGACGGCTGCTTGGGCGCCAAAGGGGACCTCCTGAGCATCGCGACTCAGGGGCTCTTACCGGACCCCGGGTCGCTCACCTCCTGGCCTTGACCACGGCATCGCGACCTGGCATACCAGCGACGGCTGACGCCGCCTTGGGACTAGGACCTGTCGATGCAGAGCACCAAGCCCTCGCGAGGTTCAAAAGGGAGAACTATACTACGACGGAATTGGCAACTCGCACAGTTCCATAGCAAGAGTTACATATTAACAAAAAGGATCACAGGCACCTAACAATCCCCCATTGGGCGCAGTGTGATTCCTTGTAGGAAACGGATCCTAAGGAATGCTAACTACGCGTGCTCCTGCAAAAGACGCCATCATCAACAGTGGGCCGTCAAGCACTGGCGCCAACCCCATCCAGATCAGAGTCGGCGACGGCCTAGCGAGCCCACTCTGCTCTAGGAGCAACGCTGGCTTGTGGGCTCGTAGCTGTCGTCGGTCGTCTCCGGAGTCGCGAAGATCTCGCTCGGGTCGCTGGATCCTCCGGCGCTTCCGTGGCTTGTGGAGCTGTCCAGGGAGCGGTCAGCGGGCCTAGCCCTCACCATGGCAAGGTCCTGGCCGCTTCTCCCGAGGCAGCACTCCAGCCGGCGCCCGTTCGCGTCGAAGACCTTGAAGAACATCACCGAAGCGCCATCATACTCCAGGTGGATCGTGAGGGTGCCCCTTGCTCTGCAACCCCGAGCGATCTCGCCCGAGGCAATGACCGCGACCTCTGCTTCGGTCGCGGGAGTGCTGCAGTCGGTGTGCTGCAGCCATAGCTCCAGGAGTCTTCCCTGCGGGAAGACGGAGGCGAAGAAGGGAGGAAAGCGAATCCAAGTTCGAGGAGGCATGGCGGCGTGGAGCACGAGCTCGCGGGAGGAGCCCTCGACATGGACTCCAGGAGGAACGACCCACACCTTCGTGACCCGTCGGCGCCGGCGACGGCGCTGGCCGCGGGGATCGGCATCGCCCCCTTCAAGGCCCTCGACGTGGGCATACAAGGGAAGCGGGAACCCCGGCGGAGGCCGCTCGTACCAAGGCCTCGACACCACCTGACGGTCTTCCTCGTCCCGACTGCGAAGGGCAGGCCGCTTCTTCAGCGGGAGCGGATCTGGTCCCTCTCGAGGAGCCTTCCCCTTCTCTGCAGCAGAGAATTGGCGGATCGGAGCCATCACGGCAAGGCGGAGCAAGAATCGGGGCGAAGGAGAAAGCAAGGAGAGATGGACTGGAAGGGCACACACGGTGCCGTACTTATAGCCGGCGAAGGCCAAACCGTCGGCCTCCATGATCGTAGGTAATCATGACACGATTTGCATGTAGGGACTTGTCCAATCCGCGCGATCATCGAGGCGTCATGGGGAAGCGGAGGCACCCACGTCCAATCAACCGCCACACGGCGCCCAAGGCCGCAGGCTGTTAGGGCCCGCGGCGCTTCGCCCTTGCCCTTTCGCCTCTCAGCACGGCCAAGTCCAGGCGCGCCTTGGGCCCGGGGGCTACTGTCGGCGTTCTGGGAACGGGGTTCCCCAGACTTGCCTGCCTTCGGCCTGCGGCGTGGCTCGAAAGGGGGCCCAGCACGGCCCATCTTCATCAACACAAGACCCAAGACCCTCGCGAGGGGCCAAGCCTCGCCGGGCGGACGACACGACACTTCCTCAAGCGCGGCCTCATCAGGCTGGCTCGCGAGGAGGTAGAGAGATCAAGGCGGGGTACCTCATGAGGTTCCCATGACGCAAGCCATGACGACCAAGGGTGCCAGCCGGGCGCCAGCCCGCGCAGTGCCTCCCTTTCCTCTTTGGTGCAAAGGGGGCAAGCGCAGGCGAGAGGATCAAGCAAAGGCATCCATTTCGGTGCAACGAGACCAAGACCAGTCCAACGGTGGGAAGGAGGTCACCGTGGAGCCCAGAACGGCGTCACCACAGGGCCTTTGGCAGGCAAGGACCAACTTTAGTCAGGATAAGTGTACCAGATGTTCCCCTTCAAATTGGCCAATTGTTGGCACCCTTCCCGCTCAATATTTGGGAAGAGGCCTAGGGCCTTTGCCTATAAATAGGACTAGTCACCCCCAGGGTAAGAGGACGGATAGAGAAGCCAGCTAGAAAGACTCAGGCAACAGAGAGAGAGGGAGAGAAGGGCGGCTGAACTCCCCTAGCAGTTCATCGTCCCAGCTAAGAGCAGATCCTCGCGAGGCTGTTCTTCCTTGTATTGTTCATCATCATCAGCCCAAGAGGCAATCCACCCACCACAAACTAGAGTAGGGTATTACACCACAATGGTGGCCCGAACTAGTATAAACCCTGTGTCTCTTGTGTTGTTCTTTCAGTAGTTAGATCTTTGCGAGACAGAGAGGTAGAGGGCATAATCTCCGCGCGCACCCCAGAGTTCGAACCTTAAGGGTCTGCCGGAACCCGAAATCCGACAGCCTAGAAGCTGCATGCTGCCACGCAGGCGCTCGCCTAGTTGGCAGGCTGGCCGCCACATCGGAATGGGTGCAAGGCAGCGAAACCTTGGTAGGTGTGGGCCTGGCCGCGGCCCTGCAGATGTCCCCGACAAGGGTCTTGCCGGGGTCTTGTGGCGTCCCCGGCAAGGATCTTGCCGGGGGTCTCGTAGGCGTCCCCGGCAAGGGTCTTGCCGGGGGCCTTCATCTTCCGGTTCTCATCTAGTCTTGCATGCCTTCGTTCTTCATAAAGATCTGCATGCTACGATGCAGGCGCCTCCTGAGCCTTGGTTCCTAATGTTGTCGATGGTGTCGGAACTCTTAGGCTCAAGGGTGGCGGCCTTGCTGGTATTGGGCAAGTTGCCCCGGCAGGGCTCTTGCCGGGGCTACGCAGGCCACCCTGGCAAGGGTGTTGCCGGGGGAGACCCATCTTGCTCCTTTGTTCTTCGTGCCTCTAGCTTGAGTGCTGCCCTAGTAGTCTTGTCTCTTTGCTTCCTCTGCCCCACCAAGTGTGGCCGCAGGTGTGGCTACAACTGCCCGTGAACAAGCAAAGGGGTACGGAAAGGCCCCTACTTTTGTACACTGACAGGAGCCCCCGAGCCTGGGCCACACATAAGTGCAGAGCATTGTTGGGCCAGGCCCAGAACGGTGGGCGGGCATGCGTGGCAGAGTGTTAACAGTGGTAATCCCTTTGCCAGTTGCGCTTCTCCACGACCCACATTGAGTGTGTGACGTGGGGGTTGTGCGGGGAATAACCACAACATGCTTGCGTCATCCCACAGTGAATAGTAAAGAGGTGGCCCGCATCTTCCCCATAAGAAAAGGGGAAACTGTAGGGCCGCTGCTCATTTATTCTCCTCGCCTCTCTCAACCTTGGAACCGCCATTCCACGTATCCCACCACGCCCGTCTTTTCCGCCACGTACCCCGCATGCATGGCGCGGGGTAGGTGACGGAGGCGCTGGATATGGGAAGGCGCGCCATGGCCGATACCCATTCGCCTTTGATTGGCGCGGGGAGGGCGGTCGATGACCTCGCTTGTCGCCAACTTAATGAGTTGGACTTTAAAGGGCTCTTCGGAGGCGTAGAGCCTGTCTCCAGCCTTCCCTGCTTGGCTGTAAAGAGGGAACTCAAGAGGAGGAGGAGAGGCATCCTCTCGTGCCTTCCCTTCGTCCCCATTCTCCATCCACTAGCATGCCGAGAGGGCATGGCCGCGGCCGTCATACCGCAGAGGCGACTAGATCCTCTTCCCGCTAGAGAGCCGCATCGGTCAAGGAAGAGACAGACGCCCAAGGTGAAGGCCACGCTCGAGGTGGAGGCGCCGAACGGGGCCGCGGTCGGCGAGGAGGTCGAGGCAGAGGTGGGCGCGGAAGGGGGACACCCGCATCGTCACCATCTCCGCCACCATCTCCTCCTGCTTCGTCGAGCGGCCATGTCGAGGACACGGCGCTAGAGTTCATCCTGCAGTTGCGTGAGCCGCCGCATAGCTGCTTTCGCCTTCCTGAGGCGTTCGCGAGGGTGCTGGAGACTGACCAGCCGCCGAGGCTGAGGCATCACATGAAGGGGTGTTGCAATGGCGACATGTGGGTGAACACAAGGTTCCCCGTCCCTCATGCAATGCTCCTTCGTCGGGGTTGGAAAACCTTCGCACGCGCCCACTACTTGAGGAAGGGGCACGTTCTCCTCTTCAAATTAGTGGAGAGCGACCTTCTCTCCGTCAAGGTCTTCGGGTCCTCGTTACACAGGTTAAGGTGCTGCGTGGAGAGCTCGACCGACGATGAGAGCTCCTCCTCGAGCGACGGCGACAGGGAGGGGACCACTGGGGAGGACGACATGGACGGGTCCGACTAGACGTCGGACGCCCCGTCCCTAGGCGACACTGGCAGCAGCACCATCTGCACCTGGCCTTCTCCCCGGCAGGATGATCTGCCGAGGGCGGGGCAGTTCTTGGCGGCGGCTCCTCGAGCCAGCTACTTGAACTTCTCTGGGCCGCTGCTTCTGGAGGCTGGCGCTGGAAGGCTGGAGAAGATGAAGAAGGCGGGTGGTGGGCCGTCAAGTCGGAGTACGATGGCACCGACGCCTTCGTCTCGTATTGCCAACCCGCTCCCTCATCTTACGGCTTCTTCCCCGGCACCGTCATCACCATCCCTCTCTTGGGCGATTGTCGGGCTGCTCTTTTGGTGTCTTCTCCTGCTCGTACCTTGCCTAGGCACTCCTTTTGCCCTCCTGCTATCCTAATCCGCTTCCTGAGGAGAGGGAGAAGAAAGGGATTACGGGCATTATATATATTTTTTAGCTCTTAAGCTTGTGGGCACTTGTCGAATTTAGACTTCGTAACCCCTTGCTCATGTTTACATTCTGTATGAATTGTACTTGTTTAATCAACCTATTAATGAAAAAGGGTGTTTGTTGGGTTCTTTTGTGTGTGATCGAGGCCCACACTAAGGAGCGAGTCCTTGTTATTTTAAGCAAACAACGTCGCCCGGCAACAAACCTTGCCGTCTTCCCGCATTATACCACGATTATACTCACGCCCTTGGCGGAAGTAGGGGTAAAGCAGGATCGGACCCTTCGCTTGTTTCCCTTCCACCGCAACTACAACCAAATTCCGGCCTAAAAGGGATTTCGGGCATAGGAAGGAGGGAGCACGGTGCCATAGGAACGAACAAAGTTTCGTACTTTCAAGTTTCATACGGAAACACATAGCAGGGGAGAGAAAACTTATATGAATTTGCAGCCCCCGGCAACCTCGGCTTGCTGGGGTCGGGGCTGTCGATCCGCCTTCTTTCCTCCAAACGGCTCTGCAAAAGCGCTTGTGCAGCCTGCGAACCAAGAACGGACTGGAAGAGACAGAAAGACATGCACTTGACCTCTATGCTAGGGGTTAGTTGCCGCCGAGCACTATCAACCCTAACAGAGAGAGAGAGAGACTCGACCTAGAATGCATGCTAAATTCTAGGGCGCTAGCGCTTCATTTATTTATCTGATGCTCAGGGTCTGTGCTTGGCTTTGTACAAAGGGTTACATGCCTTGCCAGCAAGGCTTGTACAAAAAGTGGTCTGCCGAGAGGCCCGACAACCGCGCCTTATGGGTAAAACTTGCAAAGATGTTCGATGTTCCAGGAGTTGCTCACTGGAATTCCATCTTCGGTCTCCAGGCGGACTGCGTTGGGCCTAGTGACTCATATTACCCAATAAGGGCCTTCCCACTTTGGCGTCAACTTGTTGGAATTCTTGGTGGATTGAACTCACCAAAGAACAAGGTCGCCTTCCTCAAGGCTTCGGGTATGAACCTTACGGCTATGGTAGCGGCATAAGGCTTGCTGGTAGCGAGCAGCTCGCACAACAGCCCGAAGACGATCTTCCTCATGGAGCGTCGCACTATCTTGGCGCAACTGCTCTTGCTCAAGCTCATCATAAGCGAGCACTCGAAGTGACCCGTATATGAGTTCCGTAGGGAGAACTGCTTCTGCCCCGTATACCAGGGCAAAGGGTGTCTGGCCAGTGGCTCGATTTGGTGTCGTTCTGATCGACCAAAGAACTGTTGGCAACTCATCAACCAGCGCCTTCCGCACTTGTGTAGCCTATCAAAAGTCCTGGTCTTGAGGCCTCGCAACACCTCTGCGTTTGCCCTCTCGGCCTGGCTGTTGCTTCTGGGATGAGCAACAAAAGTAAAACAAACCTTGCTGCCGAGGTCCTGGATATACTGCATAAAGGTGCGGCTTGTGAACTATGTGCCTTTGTCGGTGATGACTCTGTTCGGCACACCAAAACGGCATACTAGCCCCTTGAAGAACTTGATGGCTGATTGTGCTGTCACCTTTCTCACTGTTTCTACTTCTGGCCACTTTGTGAACTTGTCGATCACGACGTACAAGTACTCAAAGCCTCCGACAGCACGGGGAAAGGGGCCCAGTATGTCGAGCCCCCAGACCGAAAATGGCCAGGAAAGAGGGATTTTCTGAAGAGCTTGGGCTGGTTGAGGAAGCTTCTTTGAATGGAGCTGGCACGCTTCACACTTGGTTACTAGTGCAGTTGCATCCTAGAGAGCGGCGGGCTAGAAGAAACCTTACCGGAACGCTTTGCCGGCAAGGGCTCTTGACCCTATGTGGGAGCCACACATGCCTCCATGTATCTCTGCCAACAACTCCAGTCCGTCCTCCCGAGGAATGCACTTCAATTTCACGCCGTTCGGTCTCCTTCTGTATAGGGCATCATCCACAAACTGGTACATGCTGGACCGACGGGCTACTTTCTCTGCTTCTTCCTGATCCTCAGGGAGTTCCCTTGTTTGGAGGAAACGGACGGTGTGCTGCGCCCATGCTGGAGCCTGGGGCTCGACGGTAAGGACTAAAGGCTCATCTTCGGCCATAGGGGTAGCTGCCTCTACGGCCAGGGCTTGGGGTCCTACCGGAGGTTGCTGCCCCTCGGCAAGCTTGGGGCACCCGGCAACGCCCTTGCCGGCGGCTCCTGGGAGCTCAGCGGGAAAGTACTTGCCGAGCCTGCCTTCCTTTGTTTGTTCTGTCCTGTTGATGGCTCAATGGATGGCTGGGTTAATTGAAGCACAAAGGTACTTGGTTCCACAGGCAACTTGAGGGCAGCGCATTTTTACAAGTTATCGGTAGTGTTGTTCTCCGCTCGGGGAACATGCTCCGCTTGTAGACCGTCAAAACGCTCCTCCAACTTCCTCACCTCATCCACATAGGCCTGCATCAACGTGCTCTGGTAACCCTTGTTAACTTCCTTGGCGAAGAGCTGCGAATCACCTCTGATGATGAGCTTCCTGATTCCGAGGGCTGCCACGATCCTTAGACCTGCAAGCAATCCCTCATACTCTGCCATGTTGTTTGTTGATTTTTCCCAGGGAAAGTGCATCTGGACCACATACTTGAGGCGCTCTCCAGTGGGTGTGACGAGTAGCACGCCGGCACCAGCACCTTGGAGCGAGAAAGCCCCATCGAAGTACATGATCCAATCACGGCTCGCCTCCTTGCCGGGAAAGGTGGTCTCTTGAATCTCCTCGTCGGGCGTTGAAGTCTATTCTGCTATGAACTCCCCCAAGGCTCGGCTCTTTATTTTTGAGTACTTTCAAACTTGAGGCCAAAGCTCCACAGCTCCAATGCCCATTCCACAATCCTCCCAGTCGCATCCGGGTTGTGCAAGATTCGTTGCAAACGGAGGCGGGTGACGACGGTGATCTCATGTGCTTGGAAATAGTGACGCAGCTTTCTCGAGGCCATAAGGAGGTCGAAAAGTAGCTTTTGCATCCCGGAATTTCTTGATCTAGCTCCCTGCAAGAGGGAACTGACAAAATGAACCGGGTGCTGCACCACCTTCTTCTTCTTTCAACTTCGCCCATCTGCGCAGACTCTGTCTCGCCGGGACCGGGCCTTGCCGGGGGTTACGCCTTGCCGGCGTCAGGCCGTGCTGGGGAGAGCCCCGGCCCACCATCCGACGGCTCCGCTGCTACTTCTTCCTCATGTTCCCTCTTTGCTACTAGCGCAACACTGACCACTTGATTCATCGCCGCTAGATATAGCAGCAACGACTCTTGTGGTTTAGGTGCGACTAGTATTGGTGTGGAGGAGAGGTACTTCTTCAAATCCTGTAGCGTTGCCTCTGCGTCTGGAGTCCATTTCACTAGACCCGCCTTTTTGAAAACTTTGAAAAAAGGGAGGGCACGCTCAACAGATTTGGAGATGAACCTACTTACAGCAGCAACGCAGCCGACGAGCCTACGAACGTCTTTGACCCATCTCGACGCCTAAATCTGCTCAATCGCTTTGATCTTGTCGGGATTCGCTTCAATCCCATGTTGAGACACAAAGAACCCAAGGAGTTTGCCGGATGGGACACTGAACACGCACTTCTCTGGGTTGAGCTTGAGGTCGATCTTGCGCAGATTTGCAAATGTTTCTTCCAGATCCTGCACGAGCGTAGCCTTGTCCTTGGTTTTGACCACTATATCATTCATGTAAGCTTCCATATTTCTATGCAGCTGGGGCTCAAAACCAATTTGGACCGCTCGGGCAAATGTCGACCCAGCGCTTTTCAACCCGAAAGGCATTTGTACAAGACAGTACATACCGCATGGGCTGATGAACGTGATCTTTTCTTTGTCTTCCTTCATCATGAAGATCTGATGGCATCCTGAATAAGCGTTCAGGAATGACAGCAGGTCACACCTGGCAGTTGAGTCCACAATCTGGTCGATGCGTGGCAAAGGGAAAGGATCCTTTGGACATGCCTTATTGATATCTGTGTAATCAATATATAGCGTCCACTTCCCATTTGCCTTGCGAACTACCATTGGATTGGCCAACCACGTGGGGTGGAGCACTCCTCTCACCAAACATGCTGCCTCTAACTTCCTAATCTCTTTGATGATGAACTCTTGCCGATCCAAAGCTTGCTTCCTGACCTTCTGCTTGACGGGTCACGCATGAGGACAAACAACAAGATGGTGCTCAATCACCTTCCTGGGAACGCCGAGGATGTCGGATGCTTGCCATGCAAACACATCAACATTCGCCCACAGGAAGGCGACGAGCGCGCTTTCCTATTTGCTATCAAGGGTGGAGCTTATGGTAAAAGCCCCGCCCGTGCCGTCCTCCTTGACGGGGACCTTCTTGATCTCTGGTGCTGCTGCCTTGGATTTTCTACTCTTGACGGTGGAGCTCTCTGGCACGTCCTCGATGAGAGCGCAACACTCCGAAGAGGCACGCTTGCCAGAGTAGGTGCAGGAGGTCTTGCCGAAAGAGGACTCACCGAAAGGGGCCTTGTCGGCAGAGGCAGAGGTCTTGCTGGTCTTCTTCCCTCCCAGGACTTCAGCGGCAGGAGCAAGTGCCTTGGCGACCATTGCTGCAACTGCCTCCGGGTAGAGCTGGTCGGCGCTGATGAGCGCGTTCTTCTTGTCAGAGGGGATGGTGATGATGCTCAGTGTCCCGGTCATCTTCAATGTGTTGTAGGCATAATGTGATGCCGCCATGAACTTGGCCAATGCTGGGCGGCCAAGGATCCCATTATAGGGTAGGGGGATCTTGGCGACATCAAAAATGATCTTGTCCGTCCTGTAGTTCAGCTCGCCCCCGAATGTAACGCGCAACATGATTTTACCTTTCGGCTGACTCCTCCCCGGGTTGACTCCTTGAAACGTGCCCGTCTCCTCGAGATCTCTATCGGGGATTTGAAGCCTCTCGATCACAGCGGGCGAGATCAAGTTCAGATCGGCCCGACCATCAACTAGCACTTTTGTCACCTTGAGGTTGTGTATTGTTGGCGAAACCAACAACGACAAACACCCGACCGCAGTTGTGTGATCAGGGTGATCCTCGGTGTCAAAAATGATAGGTGTGTTGGACCACTTCTGTGGCTTCTAGGCATCGATTGATGGCTCTGCCACAGTGACCTCACGCGCCCACTGCTTCAGCCGGCGGTGACAGGTATGCAACGAGGCGCCACCGCCGATGCACATGGCCTCGATAGATTTCTGGAACTCGTGCTCGCCGGAGTCGTCGTCCTCACCACGATCGTCATCCTCCTCCTTCTTATCACGGCCCCGAGCGGGCTTATCTTGTTGATTATCCTTGCCACGGTGACCTCCTTGGCCGCCACGCTTCTTGTCGGACCCCTCAGCACCATCCTGGCCCTTCTCCTTGTCCTACCTCTCATATTTGGCTTTTTGTTTCTCTGCAAGTAGCTCAACCTTTCGGCAGTTCTGGAGGTCGTGGCCCTTGCTGCGATGGATCTTGCAATACTGCTTGTTGGAGCCTCCTGGCTTGTCGGCAACCGCCAAGGACCGGCAAGCGGCGCACTCGGCAACTTCCTTGCCGGGGTCATTAGCCTTGGCCTTCTTAGTAGCGCTGGGGTCGCCAGATCCCTCAACGGCAAGCATAGTCTTGCCCTTACGCTTCCTATTGCGGCGTCAGCCCTTCTTTGCTGGGGCGGAGGCGTCTTCGTCTGTGGAGTCGGTTTCCGCGCCGGTATCTTCGCCGGGGTACTTCCTTCCTTCTTCAGCCCGAGCACATCTGTCAGCCAGAACATAAAGCTCGGCTACATCCTTGACCTTGTTCATCGCCAGCTCTTCATGCATCTTGTTGTTGTGCACATTCTGATGGAATGCACTGATGACAGCGGCGGGGTGAATATCTGGGATGTTGTACTGCACACGGCTGAACCTTTGTATGTACTTGCGCAAGGACTCGCCGTCCTTCTTGGGGATGACATGCAAATCGCTTGCCTGGCTAGGAGCTTGGTGGCCTCCGGTAAAGGTGCCAACAAACTCGTGGCACAGATCCGACCAAGAAGAGATGGAATCCACTGGCAGGTGCATTAACCATGACATGACGTTGGGCTTAAGTGCCAACGGAAAGTAGTTGGCAAGCACCTTGTCGTCGCGAACGCCATCGGCTTGCATTGCGGGATGGTGTAGATGCTGAGGAACTCCGACGGGTGAGTCTTGCCATTGTACTTGTCCCCAGCATTAGGCTTGAACGTGCGGTGGGAGGGCCAATGGAACTGCCGCATCTCACGGGTAAAGGCCGGACAACCCACCTCTTAAGGTAGGTCACCGGAACCCCCTGGCGTTGGGTGGTCCATACTGGGCCCGGCGCGCCTATCTGACTGATGGCGTGCTTCCCACCGTGCTGATTGGTGGTCCGAGCGTCCTCCTGAGCTCGCTCTCGAAGAACTTGACGTTGGTCACAGCGGGCCCGCGGGTCGGACGACGCTGTGGAAACGTTGTCACAAGCGTCGCCTCGACGCGCCGGCGGCTGCTGTTGTTGGCGTGGGGGAGGGGAGTGCACCATGGTCGTAGTACCCCCAGTCCTTTTTTTGACAGAAATACTGTAAGGGAACCCCCTACAGTATAATTGGTGCAACAAACCCAAATTGCAAGTACCGTGCCTTGAACCTGGGTGGGTGGGAAGGCATCAGCCCCTAGTCTTGTTGGGTGGGAAGGCACCCAGTCCTCCCTCCTTCGGCGTGCACTGGCTCTACCGAGCGCCGGCATGAGGGTCCCACTAGCTGTGGTTCATCTTTGTTGGCGAAGCTGATGAGGCTCCGGATGGTGGCCTTCCACTCGTCGAGCTTCTCCGCAGCGGGAGGGAAGTCGAGGAGCAGTTGCACGCGCGTCAACGCTTCTCCTGGCGTGGGGGGCGGCGAAAGCTGTGTGGACAGTGACGCGCTCCGACTTCTAACCATGTTACAAGGACCTCTATCGCGGTCGCGGGCCACTTCCGCCAGTGTCAAGGTGCGCAAGCCGTCCCGGTGCGTCCTGGGAGTGACGCAAAGGGATCTTCCTGCGGCGGGGTCCTGGGGCACCGATGTCGCGGTGAGGGAGTCCTGGATTAGGGGGTATCCGAACAGCCGGACTATAACCTTTGGCCGGACTGTTGGACTATGAAGATACAAGATTGAAGACCTCGTCCCGTGTCCGGATGGGACTCCCCTTGGCGTGGAAGGCAAGCTTGGCAATACGGATATGTAGATCTCCTTCCTTGTAACCGACTCTGTGTAACCCTAGCCCCCTCCGGTGTCTATATAAACCGGAGGGTTTAGTCCGTAGGACCGACAACAATCATACCATAGGCTAGCCTCTAGGGTTTAGCCTCTTCGATCTCGTGGTAGACCAACTCTTGTAATAATCATATCATCAAGATCAATCAAGCAGGAGTAGGGTTTGACCTCCATCATGTCCCCTGTCTCCTGTTACCATCCGCCTAGACGCACAGTTCGGGACCCCCTACCCGAGATCCGCCGGTTTTGACACCGACATTGGTGCTTTTATTGAGAGTTCCTCTGTGTCGTCATTGTTAGGATTGATGGCTCCTTCGATCATCGATGGCGATGTAGTCCAGGGTGAGACTTTTCTCCCCGGACAGATCTTTGTATTCGGCGGCTTAGCACTGCGGGCCAACTCGCTTGGCCATCTGGAGCCGATCGGGAGTTACGCCCCTGGCTACCAGGTCAGGTTTGGAAGATTAAACTACACGGCCGACATCCGCGGAGACTTGATCTTCGATGGATTCCAGCCCCTGCCGAGTGTGCCGCACGGTCACGATGAGCATGATTTTGCTCTACCATCGGACGATGTTCAGGAGACCGCACCGGCAACCGCTCCGACCCTCAATCCGGAGCCTATTGCGCCATCTATGGACATGCGGATAGACCCCGCCATAGAGGCCGCGTTCTCAACGGCGATCGAGCCGAGTACCGACCTTACCCTTTACGAGAGTCGTGACGCCAAACTATCGGATTCTTCTCCCGCCACGGACTCCGAACCGCCTGCACTCGTGCCTATTGAATCATGGAGTTCACCTCCGCGGATATCTTTCAGCACTCGCCCTTCGGTGACATACTGAACCCATTAAGGTCCCTCTCCTTGTCAGGAGAAACCTGGACGAACTATGTCCGACAGGATTGGGATGCGGATGACGAAGAAATTTGCTGCCCACCCACCACCCACTTAGTAGCCACTGTCAATGATCCGACATGCTCGACTTCGACTCTGAAGACATCGATGGTATGGACGACGATGCAGGAGACGAACAGGAACCACTGCCCACAGGGCACTGGACAGCCACCTCATCATATGATATATATATGGTGGACACACCCAAAGAAGGCAATAGCAACGGGACAACAGGGGATGACCCCTCCAAGAAGCAACCCAAGCGCCGACATCAGCGGCGCCGCTCTAAGTCTCGCCAAAGCAAAAGCGGTGATACCGGCACAGGAGATAATAACACTCCGGACAGTGCCGAAGATAACGACAATCCCCTCTAGCAAGATTCAGAGCAGGAGGATGGAAAAGCCAACCCTCCTGAGAGAGCGGCAGATGGAGAGGCGGAGGATGATAATTACATGCCTCCCTCCGAAGACGAGGCAAGCCTCGACGATGACGAATTTGTCATGCCTGAGGATCCCGTCGAACAAGAGCGCTTCAAGCGCCGGCTTATAGCCACGACAAATAGCCTTAAGAAAAAGCAACAACAGCTTTGAGCTGATCAAGATTTGCTAGCTGACAGATGGACTGAAGTCCTTGCGGCCGAGGAATATGAACTCAAATGCCCCTCCAAGAGTTACCCAAAGCGCAGGTTGCTACCCTGACTGGAGGAGGAAGCATTAAAACCTACATCTCCAGCGTATGACGTGGCTGATCGGCCACCTCGTGGCCACGACAGAGCGGCATTTCTACCGAAGGCCCAGCCCGCACCCCTGCGCCACTCAAATAAAAAGGCACGAGGAAATACGCCAGACCTGCGAGACGTATTGGAGGACAAAGCAAAACATGCAAGATCGATCTACGGATCACGAGGGCGCGCCACTACGCGAGACGATAACCGTCACGCCGGATACAGTAAAAGTAAATCCGGCCGGGCCGAACACAGCGGACAAGACTCATATGAGTTACGTCGTATAGCCCAGTACAGAGGCGCCGCACACCCCCTATGCTTCACAGATGAAGTAATGGATCACTAAATCCCAGAGGGTTTCAAACCTGTAAATATCGAATCATACGATGGTACAACAGATCCTACGGTATGGATCGAGGACTACCTCCTTCATATCCACATGGCCCGCGGTGATGATCTACACGCCATCCAATACCTTCCACTCAAACTCAAAGGACTAGCTCGGCATTGGCTGAACAGCTTGCCAGCAGAATCCATTGTCTGTTGGGAAGATCTGGAAGCCGCATTCCTCGACAACTTCCAGGGCACTTATGTGCGACCACCAAATGCCGATGACTTGAGCCACATAATTCAGCAGCCAGAGGAATCGGCCAGGCAATTCTGGACACGGTTCCTAACCAAGAAAAATCAAATCGTCGACTGTCCGGATGCAGAGGCCCTAGCAGTTTTTAAGCATAACATCCGCGACGAGTGGCTCGCCCGGCACCTGGGCCAGGAAAAGCCAAAATCTATGGCAGCGGTCACGACACTCATGACCCGCTTTTGCGCGGGAGAGGACAGCTGGCTGGCTCGCAGCAATAACATATCAAAGAACCCTGGTACTTCAGATACCAAGGATAGCAATGGCAGGTCACGTCGCAACAAACACAAGCGTCGTATCAACAGCGACAATACCGAGGATACGTCGGTCAATGCCGGATTCAGAGGCCCTAAACCCGGTCAGCGGAAAAAGCCATTCAAAATAAGCACTCCGAGCCCGTCCAGTTTGGACCGAATACATGGCACCCCGACAAGCCAGCCAATCAGACCAACAGAGAATGTTGGGTGTTCAAGCAGGCCGACAAGTTAAATGCCGAAAACAAGGATGAGGGGCTACATAGCGATGACGAGGAGGAGCCCCGGCCGCCGAACACCGGAGGACAGAAGAGGTTCCCTCCACAAGTGCAGACGGTGAACATGATATACGCAACCCACATCACCAAGAGGGAGCGGAAGCGTGCGCTAAGTGACATATATGCGTTGGAGCCAGTCGCCCCAAAGTTCAACACATGGTCCTCCTGTCCGATCACCTTCGATCGCAGGGACCACCCCACTAGTATCCGTCATGGTGGATTCGCCGCACTGGTCCTAGACCCAATCATAGATGGATTTCACCTCACTCGAGTCCTTATGGACGGCGGCAGCAGCCTGAACCTGCTTTATCAGGACACAGTGCACAAAATGGGTATAGACCCCTCAAGGATCAAACCCACAAAAACGACCTTCAAAGGCGTCATACCAGGTGTACAGGCCCATTGCACAGGCTCAGTCACACTGGAAGTGGTCTTCGGATCCCCGGATAACTTCCGAAGTGAGGAGTTAATCTTCGATATAGTCCCGTTCCGCAGTGGCTATCACACACTGCTCGGGCGAATCACATTTGCGAGATTCATTGCGGTACCGCATTATGCATACCTCAAGCTCAAGATGCCAGGACTTTGGGGGATCATCACAGTCAATGGAAACACAGAGCACTCTCTCCGCACTGAGGAGCACACTACGGCCCTTGCAGTAGAAGCACAAAGCTGCCTCTTAAGGCAATCCACTAGTCCGGCGATTAAACACCCGGACACCGTCAAGCGCGCCCGGAGTAATCTGCAACAAGACCGCCTGGCACGTTCCGAGCTCGCATAGCAATGCGGAACCCACCCCAGCCTCAACCAAACGGCAAAATTCGTGCCATGCGTACATAATTACGCATTAAAAATACCATGGGCATAGGTGGAGGGGGGGCACGACTACGACACGCCCCAAAACACGGCTCAACCGCACTAGGGGCTTCCCACTTTGTTATTTTTCTCTCTTTCAGGACTTTACTCTATGGATGGCCCGTCCGGCAGTATGATTGCCGGACACACGATACAACAACCAAGGATGCAGAAAGCTACGTCGCACCATGGAACTGCCAGGTGGTCTCTGATAACGAGCGAAATACCTGCTTTAAATACCCTTCCGCAGCTTGCCCTTGGAGTGGACATGTCAAATAGTCCTATTTCTTGCCTATCGCACTACTTGTATCATTATGCTTCAACACACCCTTGTGAATAAACAATGCATAGCACTAGTCTATTATCGCATTCTCTATTCCCTTTTATATTTATGTTCATTTATGAAACTGAGCACCCGTACACTCTGGTACGGCCAATGCGCCAGGGGCTTAAGTACCCCATAATACGGCGTGAGAAGTTCGAACACTTTCGACAGTGCGACACTATCGGTGTCAAAACCGGCGGAACTCGGGTAGGGGGTCCCGAACTGTGTGTCTAGGCGGATGGTAACAGGAGACAAGGGACACAATGTTTTACCCAGGTTCGGGCCCTGTTAATGGAGCTAAAAACCCTACGTCCTGCTTGATTAATATTGATAATATGGGTAGTACAAGAGTAGATCTACCACGAGATCAAGGAGGCTAAACCCTAGAAGCTAGCCTATGGTATGATTGTTGTATGTTGACATTCTTGTCCTACGGACTAAAACCCTCCGGTTTATATAGACACCGGATAGGGTTAGGGTTAAACAAAGTCGGTTACAATGGTAGGAGATCTGAATACCCACATCGCCAAGCTTGCCTTCCACACCAATGAAAGTCCCATCCGGACACGGGACGAAATCTTCAATCTTGTATCTTCATAGTCCAGGAGTTCGGCTGAAGGTATAGTCCGGCCATCCGAACACCCCCTAATCCAGGACTCCCTCAGTAGCCCCTGAACCAGGCTTCAATGAAGACGAGTCCGGCGCGCAGATTGTCTTCGGCATTGCAAGGCGGGTTCCCCCTACAAGTTCTTCATAAAAGATTGTAAACACCAAGAGTAGTGTCCGGCTCTGCAAAATAAGTTAACACATATTGCCATAGAGAGAATAAAATTAACACAAATCTAATCTGCTGACGTATTCCGTAGCGTGAAATCACACTACGGCCAAGCCTTTATTCGAATCGTTTTCACTTCTCCACCTCAGCGCGTTTTGAGGGGCGGTTTCCTTGGCACGTCTTGTCAAAGTAGAGATCGTGTCCCCCATTTACGGGATTCTCATCAATACGGACGTGGGTAACCCAACCGCGCCATTTATCATGGCGCTTGGGAGGCAAGCGAGTTTTACTAGGCTGGTGGGGACGTATAGCCGCATCCGCCCATATAAGGGGATAAGGATCCACCTTTTTACCTATGCTTTCTTCCTCCTTTGCCTATCCATCTTCCACGCACTCGAGCTCCAGCGCCCAAGTCCGCACTTCCCCTCAACCTTCTCCAGCAATGTCCGGAGCGGGAGGCAAGTGGATGGTCTCCTCCGTCACGGAGGGCCATGTCAAAAAGCTGAGGAAGGCCGGATACTTGTCCAAAGACATCGCGCACCGGCTCCCTGAAAAGGGGCATGTTCTCCCCATCCCAGAGCCCCATGAGAGGGTTGTATTCCTTCCCCACTTCCTCCGCGGACTGGGCTTTCCTCTCCACCCATTTATCCGGGGGCTCATGTTCTACTATGGCCTGGATTTCCACGATCTGGCCCCGAACTTCATCCTCAACATCTCGGCGTTTATCGTCGTGTGCGAGGCCTTCCTCCGCATCTGCCCCCATTTCGGCCTTTGGCTCAAGACTTTCAATGTCAAGCCGAACGTGGTGCGCGGCAGCCAAGCGGAGTGCGGAGGCGCCATGGCGGGCAAGATGGTCAACGTCCTATGGCCCGAGGGCTCCTTTGTGGAGACCTTGAAGGGGTGGCAATCATGGTGGTTTTACATCACCGAGCCGCGCGATCCGGAATGGATCGCAGCCTCTGAGTTCCGGTCCGGACCCCCTATGCGGCTCACGTCCTGGAAAGAGATGGGCCTGTCATGGGACGACGAGGGAGAGGTGACCGGACTGCAAACATGCATCCAGTCCCTGGTGAACAAGCGACTCAAGCTTGTCAATATAGTCCAGGTTATGCTCGTCCGCCGGATCCTCCCGTGTCAACAACGGGACTTCCATCTGTGGGTGTTCAACCCGACGCATCACCAAACCCTGAATAGGCTCTTCGATACGACGTACGAAGACGCCTGGAAGGTGCTCTTCAAAGGCGACGAGGCTCCCGCATCCGCATCCGAGGATCGCGGATTCAGCACGTAGCGTACAGCTAGTGTGGTGAGTTATCTTTACCTTTTACAAGACATTTGTTTCTCATAGTTTGACTCTATGCGGGATCTAAACTCCCTTACCTTTGACAGGAATGGCAGGTGAAGTCCGGACCAATTAACTGTCCGACTCCTTTGCCCGAAGACCCAGCAGACGCTCGTTTATCGAAGCTGCTGGCTCCGGCGCCTTATGTGGTGCCGGAGAAGAAGGCCAAGAAGAAGAAGGCCACGGGGACTCGAAAGAGTTCCCGTCATGTGGTGGTGTCGGACTCGTCATCCGACGGATCCGAGACGCTCTCCTCCCGTGAAGACGAGGAGGAGGAAGAAGAAACCTCTCCCCCTGCAGCGGGGGGAGGAAAGAAGAGGAAGGCCGCTGTCGGCGTTCTAGGAACGGGGGTCCCCAGACTTGCCTGCCTGCGGCCTGCGGCGTGGCTCAAAGGGGGCCCAGCACGGCCCATCTTCATCAACACAGACCCAAGAGCCTCGCGAGGGGCCAAGCCTCGCGGGGCGGACAACACGGAGCTTCCTCATGCGCGGCCTCATCAGGCTGGCTCGCGAGGAGGCGGAGAGATCAAGGCGGGGTACCTCACGAGGTGCCCGTGACGCAATCCATGATGACCAAGGGCGCCAGGCGAGCGCCAGCCCGCGTAGTGTTCTCCTTTCCTCTTTGGTTCAAAGGGAGCAAGCGCAGGCGGGAGGATCAAGCAAAGGCACCCGTTTCGGTGCAACGAGACCAAGACCAGTCCAACGGAAGGAAGGAAGTCATTGTGGAGCCCAAGCCAGCGTCATCACCAGAGCCTTTGGCAGGCGAGGACCAACTTTAGTCAGGATAAGTGTACCAGATGCTCCCCTTCAAAATGGCCAATTGTTGGCGCCCTTCCCGCTCAATATTTGGGAAGAGGCCCAGGGCCTTCGCCTATAAATAGGACTAGCCACCCCCAGGATTGGGAGGACGGATCGATTGGCAATCAGATCAGAGAGAGAGAGAGAGAGAAGGGTGACTGAACCCCCCTAGCAGTTCATCGCCCCAGCCAAGAACAGACCCTCGCGAGGTTGTTCTTCCTTGTATTGTTCATCATCAGCCCAGGAGTAGGGTATTACACCACGTCGGTGGTCCGAACCAGTATAAACCCTGTGTCTCTTGTGTTGTTCTTCTCGTAGCTTAGATTCTTGCGAGGCGGAGGGGTACAGGTAGGTAGGAAGCGTAATCTCCATGCGCACCCCAGAGTTCGAACCTCAAGGGTCTGCCGGCACCCGAAATCCGACATTTGGCGCGCCAGGTAGGGGTGCACCGGAGTTTTCCCTTCTGCCCCCGCCGCGACCCACCTCGTGATGAGTAGTGCGTCGCCTGCTCCGGCCGCCGGCGCCGGCACGGGGGCCAGGGGGCTCCGAGCCCTGGCCCCAGCCCTGCAGCGGGTACGGTGGCCCGACAAGCTCAAGCCAACGACGCCGCCGCGCTACAGCGGCGCGACTGATCCGCTGGCTTTCTTGCTGGCGTACGAGGAAGCCATCCTCAAAGCCGGAGGTGATGATAGGGTCATGGCCAACTGGCTTCCCATGGCCCTCACCGGCGCTCCGCGCGCATGGCTGCTCCACCTACCGGCAGCCTCCGTGACCTCCTGGGAAGAACTCCGCAGCCTCTTCCTCGCCCAACACGCTACGCCAACACCCCCGGTCGTCGCGTCCCTCCTGGGCGGCTCGCAGGCGCCGCCTACAAGTCACCACGTCAAGCCGTTCATTTGTCGGGTCAGCGCTGCTGCCACGCGGCAGGGGGCTCTCCTGGAACGGTCGGCGCCAAAAGCCGGCCTGACCTTCGGCTCGGAGGACCACCCCACCAGCTCGGCCGGCTCGGGCGTGCTCCCCATGCTGTGCACCCCCACCATCTGCCAGGTGGCCATCACCAGGACTCTCATCGGCAGTGGCGCGGGCCTCAGCGTGCTCTCGGTTGAGGCCTTCAACCTCCTCTGCATACCCCTGGAACGGCTGCAACCCAGCCGGCCCTTCTCGGGCGTCGGGGGTGGGTCGTCTAGCTCCTTGGGACAGATCCGTCTCCCAGTAACCTTCGGCACCTACGACAACTTCCGCACGGAGCTGGTCAACTTCGACATCGCCCCCATCGGCCTCCCCTACAACGCCATCCTCGGCTATCCAGCGCTGGCCCAGTTCATGGCCGCGACACACCCGACGTACAACCTCATGAAGATGCCCGGGAGCAGCGGTGTCCTCACCGTGCACGGGGACACCGGAGACGCGCTGCGGGTGCTCAAGCACGCCTTCAAGACGGTTGCATCGGCACAGCCCGCCGACTCAGAGACCCCCGAGCCCAAGGGGGCTGCACCCGCCAAGAAGAAACAGTTGTTCACCCAAGACAAGGCACAAACCAAGCAGATACCCGTCGATGAAGACGGGTCCACCGACGCCACTTTCACCATAGGCGCCAACCTCGAGTCTGAGCAGGAGGAGGCCCTGGTCAAGTTCATGCACGCAAACAAGAAGGTATTTGCTTGGGAGCCTGGCCAGTTCGCAGGGATCCCAAGGAGCGTAATCGAGCATCACCTCAACGTGTGCCCCAAGGTGCGCCCCGTGAAGCAGAAGGCAAGGCGGTAGTCCACAGAGAAGCAAGCCTTCATCGTCTAAGAGACCCACAAACTAGAGGCCGCTGGGGTCATTCGCGAGGTCCGATACCCGGATTGGTTGGCCAACCCCATCGTGGTGCCAAAGAAGGGAGGGAAGGAGCGCATGTGTGTCGACTTCACCAACCTTAACAAGGCATGCCCGCAAGATCCGTTCCCCCTCCCCCGCATCGACCAGATCGTCGATTCCACCGCAGAGTGCGACCTGCTATGCTTCCTGGATGCCTTCTCTGGGTATCACCAGATCAAGATGGCGGTGGAGGGCGTCGAAAAGACAACCTTCCTCACCCTGTGTGGGGTGTACTGCTACACATGCATGCCATTTGGGCTACGTAATGCGGGGGCGACCTTTCAGCGGCTGATGCACATCACCTTGGGCCCGCAGCTCGGGAAGAATGTCGAGGCTTACGTAGATGACATTGTGGTGAAGTCTCGGGAGGCCAGGACCCTGATACAAGACCTGGAGGAAACCTTCGCGAGCCTCGACGCAGTGAACCTGCGGCTCAACCCGGAGAAGTGTGTGTTCGGAGTCCCCTCGGGCAAGCTCTTGGGTTTCCTCGTGTCCCACCGAGGCATCGAGGCTAACCCGGAGAAGGTCAAGGCGGTCGAGGACATGATCCCGCCAAAGACCCTCAGAGAAATGCAGAAGCTCACTGGGCGCGTGACCGTGCTAGGGCATTTCATCTCCAAGTTAGGGGAGCGAGCGCTGCCTTTCTTCCAGCTAATGAAGAGAAAGGGGCCCTTTGAATGGACTGAAGAGGCCGACAAGGCGTTCCAAGATCTCAAGAGATACCTGACCACCCTCCGGTCATGGTGGCCCCGCGCCCTCAGGAGCCCCTGGTGCTCTACCTCGCCGCCACTCCTTACTCCGCCAGTGCAGCCCTGGTGGCGGTTAGGGAGGAGCGCCGAATCAAAACCGCAGCTGCCGCCCGGAACAAGGCAAAATGGGAACAAGGAAGGCCCATAGAAAGCGCCACGACAGTTGAGGAGAATCAGCCGCCGTAGAGGAGCGCACCGGAGGTGGAAGGAGCCCCTCACCCAGATGGTCAGCCTCCGGAGGCCTCATCGCCTCCGGAGGCGCAATTATCTCCGGAGGGCGCCACAAGCATTGACGCACCCAACCTCGTTGAGCACCCAATGTACTTCGTCAGCACAGTGTTGCGGGACGTGAGGGCACGGTACCCCATGCCTCAAAAGCTCCTCCTCACGCTACTGGTGGCCTCGCGCAAGTTGCGGCACTATTTTCAGGGTCACCCCATCAAGGTCGTCTCGTCATACCCCTTGGAGAGAGTGCTCAGGAGCCCTAACTCGGCCGGAAGGGTCGCCGAGTGGAACATATAACTGCAAGCATTCCAGCTCAAATTCAGCACAACCAGAGTCATCAAGGGAGCAACGTTAGCGGATTTTGTGGCAGAATGGACGGAGGCACCAGGCCTCAAGGCCGACGAGGATTGGTCCCTCTCCCCGGGGAGCGAGGCGCCGGAAGGCTGGGTCATGTACTTTGATGGGGAGTTCTCCAGGCATGGTGCTGGGGCTGGGGCGGTGCTTATATAGCCCACTCAGGACAAGCTCTACTACACAGTACAGTTATGTTTCCAGCAAGGCGAAAAGGTCTCCAACAACATAGCGGAGTATGAAGGTCTAATAGCGGGCTTGAAGGCCGCAGTTGCCCTGGGGGTGAAACGCCTCACCATCAAGGGCGATTCGCAGCTCCTTGTCAATTTCTCCAATAAGGTGTACGAGCCGAAGGATGAGCACATGGAGGCCTACCTCGCAGAGGTCCGCAAGATGGAGAAGCAGTTCTGGGGGCTGGAGTTGAAGCATGTACCCTGTGGCACCAATCAGGAGGCCGACAACATCGCCAGACGGGCGTCCAGGCGGCTACCTCAGGAGCCTGGCGTCTTCGAGGAGCGGCTCTTCAAGCCCTCAGCCCTGCCGTCATTGTCAAACACGGCTCAGCCTCGGGAAGAGCTCCCCCAGCCACCTGCCTCAGGAGCCCCGGTCTGTGGCCCGGCCTCAGGAGCGCGCCTGCTCCTGACGATGGAACCTCAGGAGGGGTGCTGGATCACGGAGCTCCGGAGTTACTTAACACAGGAGATCCTGCCGGAGAAGGAGGAGGAAGTGGAGCGTGTGGCACGGCATGCCACGGCATACTGCATCAAGGATGGATAGCTCTACCGAAAGCGACCAAACGATGTATCCCTGCGCTGCATCTCCAGGGAGCAAGGAAAGGAACTGCTAGAAGACATACACGGCGGAGCCTGTGGACATCATTCATCATCACGGACCCTCGTCGGCAAGGCGTTTCGCAGTGGGTTTTATTGGCCCACCGCACTCAATGACGCCGTCGAACTGGTGAAGGCTTGTGAGGCCTGCCAGTTCCACGCCAAGCAGATCCATCAGCCGGCGGGAGGCCTGCAGACTATACCCCTTTCGTGGCCATTCGCAGTCTGGGGGCTGGACATCCTGGGCCTAACCTCGGGCGCCAGGGGGCTACCGCTACCTCTACGTCGTCGTGGACAAGTTCACCAAGTGGGCTGAAGTAGAGGCCATCCGCACCATCCCCGCGGGTTCCGCGGTCAAGTTCATCAGGGGCATCGTGAGCCGGTTCGGGGTGCCAAACCGCATCATCACAGACAACGGTTCGCAGTTCACCAGTAACCTCTTTAAAACATAATGTGCTAACCTTGGGACGCAGATATGCTATGCTTCAGTGGCACACCCCCGAAGCAACGGCCAGGCGGAGCGAGCCAACGCAGAGGTCCTAAGGGGCCTCAAAACCAGGACGTTCAAGAAGAAGATGGAGGCCTGCGAAAGAGGTTGGTACGACGAGCTTCTGTCCGTGTTGTGGTCCATCCGCACAACCGCGACCAAGCCGATGGGAGAAACCCTGTTCTTCCTGGTCTACGGAGCCGAGGCGGTCCTCCCTCACGAGGTCAAACGTCGCTCCGTGCGGGTCCTGGCGTTCGACGAGGCGCGGCAGGACGCCATGCGGGGGATGGACCTCGTGCTGGGGGAGGAATGCCGCCGAGAAGCCGCACTGCGGGCGGCGAGGTACCAAGAAGCACTGCGACGATATCATTGCCTCCACATCCGCCCCAGAACTCTCGAGGTAGGAGACCTCGTGCTCAGGCGGGTCCTCCCCAGGGAGGGACTGCACAAGCTCTCTCCCATGTGGGAGGGACCGTTCAAGGTTGTTCATGTTTCCAGGCCTGGCTCCGCGCGCTTGGAGACTCAGGAGGGGGTGCCGGTCCAGAACGCGTGGAACATCCAGCACCTCCAGAGGTTCTACCCCTAAAAAGGCCCAGAGCCTGTGAAGAAGGCGAATGCCTGTGAAGATTATCCTTTTTGGAAAAGGCCTAGTGCCTGTGAAGAAGGCGAACGCCTGTGAAGATTATTGTCGGTGTCAAAACCGGCGGATCTCGGGTAGGGGGTCCCGAACTGTGCGTCAAGGTCGGATGGTAACAGGAGAAAAGGGACACTTTATTTTACCCAGGTTCGGGCCCTCTCGATGGAGGTAAAACCCTACTCCTGCTAGATTAATATTGATGATATGGGTAGTACAAGAGTAGATCTACCACGAGATCAAGGAGGCTAAACCCTAGAAGCTAGCCTATGGTATGATTGTGTATGATGATGGTTGTCCTACGGACTACAACCCTCCGATTTATATAGACACCGGATAGGCTTAGGGTTACACAGAGTCGGTTACAATGGTAGGAGATCTTGAATATCCGCACGCCTAGCTTGCCTTCTACGCCAAGAAAAGATCCTTCCGGACACAGGACGAAGTCTTCAATCTTGTATCTTCATAGTCCTGGAGTCCGGCTGAAGGTATAGTCCGGCTATCCGAACACCCCCTAATCCAGGACTCCCTCAGTAGCCCCTGAACCAGGCTTCAATGACGACGAGTCCGGCGCGCAGATTGTCTTCGGCATTGCAAGGCCGGTTCCTCCTCCAAGTTCTTCAAGAAGATTACAAACACCAAAAATAGTGTCCGGCTCTACAAAATAAGTTTCCACATATTGCCATATAGAGAATAATATTAACACAAATCAAATCTGCTGACGTATTCCGCAGTCGTCATAACACTGCGGCCAAGCTCTTTATATAAATTGTTTTCATTGTTCCACCTCAGCGTGTTTAGCGAGGCAGTTTCCTTGGCACGTCTTGTCAAAGCAGAGATCGTGTGCCCCTTTTAACAGGATTCTCATTAATACGGACGTGGGTAACCCAGTCGTGCCCGTTAGCACGTTTTTGCCTTAATTAAAGGCTAGTCCAAGACGGTTACGGGGAGGGCTCTTGGTATTCTACCTCTTATAAAGTGACCAAGACCCTATTCCCCTCTTCTATTCTCAAAACGAGCTCACCCGTTGCCTCGAGTTCCAACACCCTAGGCTTCTAGATTACAGGCGCACCGGACCTTCGACAATGTCCGGCTCCGACCTCCAAGGCCGATGGATGCCCTCCCCCGTTACGGAGGAGGACGTATTAATGTTGAGGGAAGCTAAATTCCTGACCGGCGAGATTTCGCACAAGTTGCCTGTTCAAGGATAGGTGATCCCTAGCCCTCAGCCCGGTGAGAGTGTGGTATTCATATCCCACTTCCTTCAGGGATTAGGCTTCCCAATGGATCCCTTTGTAAGGGGGCTAATGTTTTATTATGGGTTGGAATTCCACGACTTAGCTCCGAAGTCCATCCTCCATATCTCCTCATTCGTTGTTGTGTGCGAAGCATTCCTCCGTGTTACCCCTCACTTCAGATTATGGCTCAAGACCTTCAAAGTAGAATCGAAGATGATCGAGGGGCGCCACACAGAGTGGGGAGGCGCTGCTATAAAAAGAAATGCCGATGCTCCATGGCCCGAGGGTGCTTTTCAAGAGGAGCTTGGCTTATGGCAACAGGAGTGGTTCTATATCACCGCTCCTCGGGGCACCGCGTGGGTGGCACCTCCTGCCTTTCGCTCGGGTCCCCCATCGCGGTTAGCGTCATGGATCAACACAGGGTTAGATCGGGGCTTGCCCAAAGACGTACCTCTGCTGCAGGGCCGCATTAAGGATCTCTTGGAAGGAGACCTCAACCTGGTCAAGGTGACACAAGTCATGCTGATTCGCCGGACATTGCCCGGCCAACTTCGCCCCCTTCGCCTGTGGGAGTTCAATCCAGAGGGACCGCGAGTTCTCCGGGATTTTATGGGCGTGACTCCCGCGGAGATGTATAAACTGTTCTTCGGATCACAAGAAGTGAGTCCGGATTTGACCGAGGATGTGGGTTTAAGCCGCAATCGCCCGGATACTCAAGTAAGTGACCTTGTGCCCGGACCTTCTATCCGCATAATTGACTTGCTCTTAACAGCGCTTCTCCTTTTAAGCAGGAGTGGATAGCGAAGGCGAAGCTGATCAGGTGTCCGGCTCCCCTTCCCGAAACCAGGCTGGATCCCGTGCTAGTCAGGATGCTGGAGGTAGTGCCTTTGGAGGGAAAAAGGGGGAGGACAAGGAAACCATGGACTCCTCGAAAGAGGCCATTCCGAAGGGGGGAATCGATAATTCCTCTCCTAAGGGAAAGAAAAGGGCCGCCTCTGACGACCCGGAGACCATAGCCTCGAAGTGGGGGAAAGAATCCTTGTCAGAGGGCCCAACGCCGGGGAGCCCCTCGGCCGAACTAAACCCTCAAAGGGACCAGCTCTCCAGCGAGCCGTAAGTAGAAGAAGAGTTTTTCTTTTAAGAGAAATCCTTGATTTATATTTGAGAAGTTTTAACCGAAACCTTACTTTGTAGTTCGGACCTCAGCCCTTGTCAGCAGAACTCGTTCTCGGGGGATCTTCTTTCGGAGATGATGGAGAGCGGAATGCCTCCTCCTTCTGTATCGCCTAGCAAGGCGGGCGACGCTGAAGTGTCGTCGCGGAGGATTTCTCCGGATCCGACAGGGGCGGAAGGTGGCCATGTGGCCCCCCGAGGTTCTCCGCGTCCAGCCTTTGAGGGAGGCCATGGGATGAGTCCGGCACCATCTGGTGTTCGGCCGGAGGAGCTAAAGATTCTACTAGGGCGAGCCTCTGTCTCAGAGGAGCATCGTGCGTTGATGAACACGGTGATTGAAAAGATTTCACCCGTAGAAAGCGGATTGTACGAGGCCGTCAAAAGTTTACTGGCAGGCCTTGAGGTACGTTTTAAATAATGTACACTTGTGTTAGTTGCGCATAAATAAAGTGCACCCTGTGTAGATAGTAGCCCCTGAGACTCTGTGCGTCGTTAAAATTGATGGCGCGCAGAAGATCTTAATCCCAGGTCCTTTAAGTGGCACCTTTATATGTAGGTGGCGGATTGTCCGGAGTCAAGCCGGACTCGTGAATTTGCCGAACTAAAGCGACAACTTGATGAGGCAGAAGCCGACATGGCGCTTGTTAACAAGCGGCTTGATGATGCTCAAGGTATTGAAATCATCGGGCGATGGTTAGTAAGAGGAGCTTTATGTTAATATCTTACCGTGTGTATGCTTGACATAGATGGTGCGGCCGCCGTGGAGGGTCTTAGGGCCGAACTCGCCCCAGCGAAGGAACAAGCCAGGAAAAGTGATGCGGCTGCCGTGAAAGCCCTTTAAGAGCTGAAAGCCGAACAGGCTGCCCATTGCCGAAGCAAGGAGGAGATGGCTAATATGGCCGTAAACTTAAAGAGTGCTACTGACCGTTGCAAGCTTCTTGAAGAAGAGGGTCGGGCGAGGCAAACGAGCTTAGAGAAGGCTGTTGCTGACGCCAAGGACGCCCGCTCTATAATGAGAGCGGCAAGGGAAGAGCTGCGTCAAGCCGGACAAATTGCGGATGGAAAGCCCTTCTCGCTGCGGAGAAAATTTTGTGATCCGAAGTTTGCCCCGTTAGACCAGATGTGGAGTGTAGAGGACACCTATCTGGATTTGGCAACTAGTGCTGCTGATGCGACAGAACACTTTCGAGATAAAAAGGATCATGAAGTGGAGAAGCTCTTTTGGTCGCCATTCATCAATCCAGAGCGTCCACTGGCAGTGGACGATCGCCTGGCCCAATGGGCCGAAGTGAATAGGTTGTCCGGACTCGCCATGAAGTACATCATGGATCATCTGTGTCCGGGGAGATCGAAGACGAAGAGTTATTTCAGCTTGGTGCAGCAATTTCCAGACGTGGTGCCACGTGTCGATGCTATGAAGAGGTCAGCGTGCATAGAGGGCGCTCGGCTGGCTCTTGCCCGTGTCAAGACATACTGGGCAGATATGGAGCCCACCATTGTTGCGTCCCGGGATTCGGGTAAAAGCCGAATACCTTCCGAGCACTATTTTAAGGAAGTCCTCGAAGGCGCTCACGTAATAGAGACGCAGTGCTCGAAGGATGCTATATTATGATAGCATATGTAATCATAAAACAGTATTTTGATAAATTGTAGTGGCATTTTTTAGACTTGTGCCTTCAAGTATTAAGAACACCTCCTGTGTGGCCGTTTTAATATATAAATTCTGAAAGATTGCAGCCGTTGGCTTCAGCCCCCACGCACATAGTGCGGGGGTGCACGCAGAAGACGCATTTTCACACTTAACCCAACGTCTTGGTCCTACAAAGGAGGTGATAACGCAGCGGGCTAGGCAACTGGACTTTAATGCTTTAACACTTTCACTTAGCCATAGGAGCTTGACAGTGGGACTCTTTAGGTAGCCCCTTAGTGGCGACTGCGCTTGCCCGAATTCGGGGCGCATACGTGCCTGACCGGGAAACGGCCCTTCGTCAAAGCGAAGGAATCCGATAAATTCCTATAAGTCATCGAGTGGCGACCAGTCTCGCGCTACATCATGACGGTCGGTTTTCGGCTTTCTCTACTGAGGTGCTCACCCGGCCGAACCGGGGCACAATCGTAGTAGTTCTCCTGGTGCTACCTTAGCCGATAGAGCGGAACGTAAGGTAGCCGAACTCAGGAGCCGGGCAACCCAACATTTGACCAAAGACATGATTCGGAGCTGATGCATATAGTGCCAAAACTCGCGACGCCGAACACTCCCTAAGGTGTTTGGTCTTTATGAGTGCGAGTGAAACAACACCCTTAAAAAAAGAGCCCCTAATGTCCAGGTACGAGCAAAAATTCTGGCGTGGCCACATGCCAAAACGCCAGCCTCCTCCTTGGTTATAGTAGAAAAAACCAGGGGACGTATAGCAGCAAGAGACAGTAAAAAAGGTTTACGCAAGGTCTTAATCTAAAAAGAATCCTTAGGGCGGGTCCCTACTGCACGTCTGCGCGTGGGTCTCCACTGTGACGTGTCCTGGACGGGCGCCGCACGACGTTCATCTGTAAAAGAGAGGAACTGAATTGAAAATTGGTCGTGCGGAACAAAAAGATAATAAACAAAATATAAAGTAAAAAATATATAAAGTTGAGCTTTATTGTCTCTGCGTATAGCCCCCGGTACGGGGGTATATGGCGTTATAAGTCTGCGTTGATGATGGACTTGTGCCGAACTCATTTAGTCCGGGTCCGTGGCCTTTAATGACTTATATCGAAAAAGTCTTTTGGCTGGCGAGGCCACTTTATTGTGCCGCTGTTTAAGCGGCCGCGCAATCCTCCGTTTGGAGGAGGCATATTTTAGTGCGCTCCCTTTAAAGAGATGATGCCTCGTGGACCGGACATCTTAAGCGTGAGAGATGCATAGTGCGGTATTGCGTTAAAGCGAGCGAAAGCTCCGCGTCCCATTAGTGCTTGATAGCGACTTGAAAACGGGACGACATGGAAGGTCAGCTTTTCGCGACGGAAGTTATTGGCAGAGCCAAATATGACTGCAAGCCGGAGAAAACCCATACAATGGGTGTCCGGGCCCGGTGCTACCCCTTGAAAGGAGGTTTTGCTGTGGCGGATTCTTGCTAGGTTTATGCCCATGTGGTGGATTGTATCCTGATATATCAGGTTTAGTCCACTGCCGCCGTCCATAAGGACATTGGTAAACTGGAATCCGTCAATTATTGGATCGAGTATCAGGGCAGTCCGTCCTGCGTTTTTGATATTTCTAGAATAATCTAGCTGATAAAAAATGATTGGTTTTAATAACCAGTGGCGGGGGCCCTGAGGGATAGGTTTTATTGTGCGTACCTTTATGGGTGCCACACGTTTTGTTACGTGAAGTGAGTTCACTATTTTAACTTCTTGTGGGAAGTTCTTTTGTTTCCTGGTGTTCTGCTTCTGGGGTTCGTCCTCGTCTTCGCTTGGTGTATCGAGCCCCTTGTGTTCGGTGTTAAGCCTTCTGGATTGTTTAAAAACCCAACAGTCTCTGTGGGTGTCATTGGCAGGCTTCCCAGGAGTACCGTGTATCTGACATATTCTGTCCAGGATTCTGTTTAAGCTGGACTGATCGTCCCTATTATCCTGAAGGGGTGGTTTTGTCTGATTTTGCCGTGAGCTTTTGAATCCAGCATTGACTGCCGTGCTCTTCGGACTTTTTTCTTTGGTTCGGCGACGGTCCTTATTTCGTCGCGGTTTTCCGTTTCCATCCCAGATTTCGGATGTACTTGGGTCGCTGGGGCTGCATCATGCCAACCAGCTGTCCTCTCCTGCGCAAAAGCGGGTCATGAGGCTTGTGAGTGCGGCCATTGTTCTTGGCTTTTCCTGGCCGAGGTGTCTGGCGAGCCATTCGTCTCGGACATTATGCCTGAAAGCTGCTAAGGCCTCGGCGTCCGGACAATCCACTATCTGATTCTTTTTAGTAAGGAATATGTTCCAGAACTGCCGAGCTGATTCTCCGGGCTGTTGAGTAATGTGACTGAGATCGTGTGCGTCCGGGGGGCGGACATAGGTCCCTTGAAAATTTGCTCGGAAAGCATCCTCGAGCTCTTCCCAACTTCCAATTGTGTTTTCGGGAAGGCTTTTAAGCCAGTGCCGGGCTGGCCCTTTAAGCTTAAGGGGTAAATATTTGATGGCGTGGAGATCATCTCCTCTAGCCATATGTATGTGGAGGATATAATCCTCGATCTAGACTCCGGGGTCTTTTGTTCCATCGTATGCCTCTATGTTGACGGGTTTGAATCCCTCTGGAAATTCATATTCCAGGACCTCATCGGTGAAACATAGGGGGTGTGCGGCGCCCCTGTATTTGGGTGTGCCGGATTCTGATGATGGCTTTTTTGCATTGCTTGTGAGAGCTTGCTTCCTTGGCCTGTAAATGGACCTGGCTGGGCCATGATGCGAGTCTTTAATTGGGTCGCATGCCGCATTGAGTGCGGCGCCGCTTGCCGTTTTATGGTGGCCGTGGGGTCGTCTATCCGACCGTGTGGCTTTTTTATTTTTTGAATGCGAGGGCTCTAGGGCCTCTTGGTCGAATTCGGGCAGTAGTTTTCCCTTTGGATAGCTTTTAGTGCGGCGGCTACCGCCGTATTTGTCTGCGGTCTTGATTACCTTGCTCCATCTTATTCTGAGTGCATCTTCCGCCTTCTTTAGCTTCCGCTTCTGCTTTTTCAGGCTGCGTGCTGTGGCAACGAGCCTTTCGTGGAGATTCTTCTGCTCCGTGGTTTTATCCGGCGTGAGATCATCCGGAGTTCTGTTATGAGAGGGTTGTCTGTCCTCTCTATCCGTGTTGCCCTGTTCGGAAGGTTGCTCTAAGGCATGCTCGTCGTCTATCGGCTCATCCTGCTCTATGGCTGGGTCTTGATCGAGGCGGGGCTTGGCTCGGCGTTTTCGTCGCCGCTTTGATTGCTTTTCGGAGGGTTTATCCCTTTTTTTCGTCCCCTTTTTCCTCATTGTCGTTTCCTTTAGGGGTATCCACCATGAATACATCGTTAGGTGGGGTGGCGGTCCAGCGCCCTATAGGTGCTGGTTCCTGTTCATCTGTCACATCCCACCTAGTTCATGCATTAGAGTGTGCATCATGTTTACCTTTGACAGAAATTTGAAATGGGGAAGCTAGAACCCCCAGCACCCCTCCTGAAATCAACTAGGGTTTACTAAAAATATTTTCAATGATCCTGAAATGCCCTTCTAAAATGTCCACCCTCTTTGTCTTGGTTTGAAACCTCTGGCAAAAATAGTGCACATTTTTCTAGGTCAACAGAAGGTCTTTGAATTAATGCATTAGTATTTGAATTTGGACATTTAAAATTTATAAAATATTTCAAATGCTCAAATATTTCCAAACTAAAATGTTCCTTGCTGGAAATATTCCAACTAAGGACCAGGTGCAGTTTGGTGATTTTTGGAGTTGTGCTAGTATTTTAAATAAGTCTACAAAGTTACAAAAGAAATAGAAAAGGAAACAAAAGTCAGAAAAGGACTTACCTGGCGCCTGCCAACCGGCCCACCTGCCGGCCCAGCCCAGCTGCCGCGCCAGCGAGCTGCTTGGCTCGGCCAGGCAGGCACGCAGGTGCTCGACGCCGGCACCAGCGAGCGCCACGCAGCTCCCCGCCGCCCTGCTTCACCTCCTCGCCGCCTCGCTGCCCTGGATGAGTTCCACGTCGTCGCCTCGAGCCCCTGGACACGCCGTTCGCCCCTGCCTCGCCTCCCTCGCTCTTCCCCGCCATGGCCGACGCCATCGTCGCCGCTCCGCCGTCATAACCGTAGCCACCGTCGTCCCCGTGCCACGAGACCGTGTCCAACCTCTCCGCCGTCGTCGACTTTGTCGAGCAGCACGAGCCCGAGCGCTCGCGTGCCCCGAAGCCACCGCACCGACCCCACCCGAGTCCACCGTCGCCGGAGATCCCCTTCAACGCCGTCGCCGCACCAGCTCGTCCCCGACCACGCCGTCTGGCTCTGCGAGTTCGCCGTGAGCATAGCTACCTCCCCATCCTCTCCTTTCCTCTTCTCGTGCACCACCGCGACTGCACGTAGTTCAACCGCACGCGCCGCCGCGGAGCTCGTCGCCGACGAGGCTCCGGCCACCTAACGGCCACGCCACCCTGTCCACTAGCCTCACCGCACACCCAGGGCCCCGACGCATCACTCCACGTGCCTCGCCGTGCCCCGCAGCCCCGGTTTCACCTTCGCCCGAGCCCCGGCGCCGCCAAACTCGTCGCCGGCGTCATTTCCGGCGACCCCGAGGCCAACTACCACCACCACTCGATGCGGCTCACCTCCCGCATCACGTAGACGTGCTCCGCCGTCGATTTGGTCGCCGGAGCGCGAATCTGCACTTCCTCCGCCGCGTCTGGACGTCGCCGGCGGCTCAACGCCGGCGGAGTTGACCTATTTGACCCCCTGGGTCTATGACATGTGGGCCCCGCCCGCTAACTAATCCAGGATTAGAAATAATCTAATCTGTTTAAGCTAATGACCCTGACACGCGGGACCCACGCGTCAGGTTTGACCTGGACCGGGTCTGTTGACCTACTGAGGTCAGCATGACCTCATGCTGACGCCACAATTAATTTTCTGGATTTATTTTTGCACAGGAAATTCCAGAAATTAGTTCAAACTTCAAAAATTCATAGAAAATTATCTATAACTCCAAATGCAAAGTTTTATATATGAAAAATTATCAGAAAAATCCAACCTATCCATTGGTACTGGTTTCATGCATGTCAGAACAAGTTAAACCCACTGTTTAGGCATTACAAGTTGATACACTAATATGATCTTCATAAATGAGCTACCATTTGAATCTTTGGTTCAAATGGGTTCATTCCCTTCTGGTTTAACTTGCACTAGGTCAGGGCACATCCATATTGCCATGTCATAGCATGCATCATATTGTTGCATATTGCCATGTATTGATTGTGTTCCGATGTGTTCATCGTGGTAGATTCTGCCTCCGAGGATATCTCCGAGTATCCAACTGAAGGGCAGTATCCCACGACCACTCCATCAGGCAAGCAAACCATTGATCATTCCGATACAAACCCATGTTCTCGCTTCTGCTCTCGTTTACTGCATTAAGACAACGCGTTTCAAACTGCTGTGTGTCGCGGTAGTTGAACCCACTTCCTTTGCATGACCTGTCATTGCCACAGTAACTAGATGAAACCCACTAGCATGTGTAGGAGTTGATTGAGCCAATACATGTGTATGTGTGTTCCTACCATGCTATGCTTGCTATGCTTAGAGTTGTGTCAGGTCTGGCTCATCGGGATGATGATCCGGAGTGAAAGGTTGTATCGTTGTCAATAGTGTGGAAGTGTTGAACACGATTTGGTAAAGGAATCGATGGAAGGCCATGTAGGAGTACATGGTGGGTTGTTTCATTGAGGCCGTTCTTAAGAACTGAGATCTGTGTGTGTGATTTAAGACTCAGCTACTACCACGCATTGGGCCCGAAACCAATGGACCCTCTCGGCTTCTTGATCACGCTTGTCCTCTGTCCAGGAGTTGCAAAGTAGTTTCTGGTGTTTGTAGCATGCTGGGGGCCGCACGCGGCGCTGACCATCGGGGTGGGCTGTGTTGCGGTAGGCACGTGGCACGGTGTACCGACTCGCCAGTTTGGTGTCTCGGGAACCCTGTTCACATCGTTCGGGGCCGTTAGTGGAAACCTCGGCCGGACTCCCTGCGGATGGAACCCGAATAGGCGATAAACCTGGACTAGAGACTTGAGTGTTTAGGTAGGCCGTGGCCGACACCCTCGCTGGGCTTCCGCTTGAAGGTTGCCGAGTACATGTCGTGTAAACGACGATAAGTGGTGAGAGCGTGTGTGAAGAAGTACACCCCTGCAGGGTATAAATCTATTCGAATAGCCGCGTCCACGGTAAAGGACTACTTGGTCACCTATACAGTTCATAGATAAGTTAAATGGATACTACTAAAAATCTCAAGATAAGTGTGAGTACCGCGGATGGCCCTCTCGTAGGATGGCGAGAGAGGATCCACGGTGGAGTATTGTGATGGTGATAGTGGACTCGTGTGCGACAAATGTTTTACAAGTGGTGTCTTTCGTAGGATAGCTTAGCCAAGAGTCAAAGCTGGCTTGCTGCAATAACCCCACTACCTTCTTGAGAATGTGCATGTATAGTAGGTTCCTGTTGTAAGACTTGCTGAGTACCTCCGTACTCATGTTGCTTTAATCATGTTTTTCAGACGACTGCACCAACCCCTCTGATGGGTTCTATGTAGACCTCGACGTTGACGAGTGACTTATCACCCAGGTGGTGATCCAAGACTTGTGAAGGGTCGTTGTAGATAGACAGGCTTCGTCAAGCCTTCTTTCTTTCTAGTGTCTGTACTCAGACTACTTTGCTTCCGCATGTGCTTGTATGTTTGTATGACTTGAGTGTTGGGTCATGTGACCCCTATCTGTATGGATGATATGTATGGCTCCTCGGAGCCTTCTAAATAAAGTACTTGAGTCGTAGAGTACTGTTGTGTTGCCATGTTGTATTTACTCATATCGGGCATATTGTGTGTATGATTGAAATGCTTGGTATGAGTGGGATCCGACTATCTAGTTGTTTATCCTTGGCAGCCTTTCATATGGGGAAATGTAAGTCTTGTGCTTCTGAGCGATAGTAGTCCGCTACAGCCCGGTTCACCGGAGTCCTGCTAGCCCAGCACTACTGCTTGGACACTTGACTGGCCGGCATGTGTTTCACGTCGTTCCTATGTCTGTCCCTTCGGGGAAATGTCACGCGCTGATATTCGGAGTCCTGCCTAGCCTGCTACAGCCCGGCTCACCAGAGTCCTGTTAGCCCAGTGCTACAGCCCGAATAGATACGTTGATGACCGACATGCTCGATGTGATTCATGTATGCCTGTCCTCATAGGCTAGCGCCGCTTTGGGTTCACGACTAGCCATGTCGGCCCGGGTTCTCTGTCATATGGATGCTAGCGACACTATCATATACGTGAGCCAAAAGGCGCAAACGGTCCCGGGCCAGGTAGGGTGGCACCCGTGGGAGTACCGTGCGTGAGGCCGCAAAGTGATATGAAGTGTTACACGCTGGATCGATGTGGCTTAGAATCGGGGTCCTGACAGCGTTGGCATCAGAGCCGGACTGCCTGTAGGTTCGCTAAGCCAAACTGGTCGATGTCGAGTCTAGAAATGCTTTAGTTATATGTAGGGGAATTGATTGTGGGAGGGAACGTAAGGCTCTTTTACTCCTTTACCTTATGCCCTCTATTCTGAGTCATTCTCTTCTCATTCTACGTGGGTTAAGGACTAGGCTCTCTTCTCTCTATCAGGTTCACGTGTTACTAAATCCGTAGTAACTTATAGGATTGTTGGATACAACCCAGTTCAGTTCTACTAAAGTTTAGTATGTTGCCAATTGAACCAGAACCTTGATATGTTGTTGTTGAGTGGTTTCGCAAACTGTTGTGGATGTCTCAATTCTTTTTCTGAGCATTTACAGCCGTTATGCTGTCCAATTTCATCCAGAAATTCTAATGCCTTTGCACTATTTTGTGCTTTCAGATGGCTACCCGTCCCCAAAACCAAGTGGTTCGTCTGACCCGTTGCATCGGTGTATGTGGTCATACCGCCATGTTGGTTCGAGTGATGGTTGAGGCAGGTTACCGATGGTACCCTGAATACACCGTCGAAGAGCAGTTTAGAGATTTCAACCAGAGCCAATATCTGTGCACGGTCAGGATATATCCATCTTATCCCGGAGCCACGGAACCACTCCACTGTTCTTATGGACTCGGGATCACTATTGGGATGTCCGTTCAAGATGCAGCCTACTCGATGATGACCATTATGCGAGCTAGAACTGCCTTGTTGAGCAACACTGATTTTCGCTACATGCCAGCATCCCTCCCTGGGGCGCATGGTTACCTTCAGGCATGTACAGTGATGCATCCCATGAAGACTCACTCCTTTGCACCACTACTGAGATGTTGGAAGATAAGGACCGTGAAAACCGGGCCTTGCGTATGGAGCTCTTTAATGCTCGTGCTGATCATTGGGCCACCTTGACGAGGTTTGCACCTGCTGTGCAAGCCGGATACATGGACACGAGAGACTTGTACCCTGTGCGGGCTAGTCTGCCAGACTTCATGGAATGGCGTGAGGTGGGAGGCATCACCCCTCCTCGTGGACCTCTTCTGCCGCCATCTGTTGGACCGAGACCGCACCCAAGTCTCTATGGTCCACAAGCACCGCAGGACCGTCTGTTCCCAGATGACCATGTTCCGCTTCCAGGTCTGGGTGGTGACTTCTATGAGGACTTCTACGGAGCCGTCTGAGCTAGTAGCAGGCTCGCTAGTATTGTAATAGTTGTATGTCCACCGTCCTGCGTGATTGTGGAATATAACTTAGTGTGTATCAATTCCAGAGGTGTAGAAAAATAATGTATAGGAGCTTGGAATGCCTCCGATGAGATGTAACGTCTTTCGTCTTAGTTGTACCTCAGCTTGAGCTTGTAATAAACTATGTATGATGTGTATGACCGTTGGTATATATATGGCAGTTTCTATATTACCATGTCATACGGATGATCATCTCTGCATTCCTTGTTACCCATTACATTCCGCACTTCCTTGGCCAGATTTTGCCATCCTGGTTTAAATCGTTGTTTCGTTTTCCCAGGATGGTCAACACCCGCAGCAACCCTGCTGCTTCGGAGCAGGGAGAAGCTAGTGCACCTAGAGAGGAAAGTCTGCCTCAACCACCTTCTCTGGCCGAAGTGATGCTGGAGGCAGAGCGCAACAGGCGCGACACCAACCGCTTGTTAGAGCGGATTGAGCAGAACACTGCACGCCAGCAGAGGATCAATTCGGTGTCCATCAATGACTTTGTCAAGCTGTACCCGCCAAAGTTCAATCATTCCATCGAACCTCTCGATGCGGATGACTGGCTCCGCAGCATCGCCCACAAGCTACGTTCTGCCAACGTGGCTGAAGATGATAAAGTCACCTTTGCTGCCTATCACCTCGAAGGCCCTGCCAGCCTTTGGTGGGAGAATTATGAAGCTATGCGTCCGGTCGGCCAACTCACTACTTGGGCTGATTTCAGTGCCGCTTTTCGTGAGCATCATATTCCGGAAGGTCTCATGGATCGCAAGAGGGAGGAGTTCTGTAACTTCACCCAGGGGAAGCTGACTGTGGATGCATACAGTCGCGAGTTTGGAAAGCTTGCACGCTATGCTCCCGAAGAGGTATCCACCGACGCCAAGAAGCAGGCAAGGTTCCGCAAGGGACTTAGCCCTGAGCTCCGACGTGACCTTCGTCTGCATGAATGCATTTCTTTTCCGAAGCTAGTCAATAAGGCCATCAGTGCCGAGACGGGGCAGAACGATTTTGAAGCTTCACGTAAGCACTCCCGTGACTATGGATCTTCATCCGGCTCTGGATCTCAGAAGCGCCTGGTCTGGATTCCAAATTCTGCTATGCCACCCAGGTATACCCTGAGGCCATCCTTTGAGGCGCCTCGTCCCAATCAACAGTATGTGCCGCCCAAGACTTTTGGTGGCCCCACTGCCAATACTGCTCCACGCCCCAATATGATAACTTGCTTCAAGTGTGGTGAGCCGGGCCACTACATCCGTGAGTGTCCCCAAAACAACCCCAGCCAGTTCGGAAAGTCTGTTGGACGTGGTAAGTCAACAGCGAAGGTGCTCGTCGCCAAGCCAGCCACCACTGCTCGTGGCCATGTCAACTACGTTTCAGCTGAAGAAACTCAAGAGAACCCCAACGTCGTTCTCGGTACGCTCCTTGTTAATTGCCATCCGGCAACTGTTCTCTTTGATACTGGAGCATCTCATTCATTTATTTCTGAGAGCTATGCTCGTTTGCACAACACCACTTTTTGTGACATGCCTACCTCCATGGTAATTCAAACCCCTGGTTCTAAGTGGCAAACCTCTAGAATCAGCCATGGCAAGACAGTCAACGTTTTGACCCGAGTATCGGAGCGTCAGCTCTACTCTCTAAATGCCAATTCCCTTCCAGACCTCGAAGATATTCCGGTAGTCCGTGACTTTCCGGATGTCTTTCCAGAGGAACTGCCAGGTGTTCCACCTGACAGAGAGGTCGAGTTCGTGATAGACCTTGTTCCAGGAACCATCCCAATCTCTAGAAGACCTTATAAGATGGCACCCCTAGAACTAGCTGAGCTTAAGAAACAACTCGATGAGTCCTTGCAAAAAGGTTTCATCCGTCCTAGTTCATCTCCATGGGCTTGCCCCGTCCTCTTCGTCAAGAAGAAGGATGGAACGGATCGGATGGTTGTAGATTACCGACCTGTCAATTTGGTCACTATCAAGAACAAGTATCCGCTCCCCAGGATCAACGACCTGTATGACCAACTCGCTGGATCCTCAGTCTTTTCCAAGATGGATTTGAGGTTGGGCTACCATCAAATCAAAATCAAGAACGGGGACATTCCCAAAACGGCCTTTGTCACTCGTTACGGCCAATACGAGTACACCGTCATGTCCTTCGGTTTAACCAATGCTCCAGCCACCTTCTCTCGGTTAATGAACTCGATCTTCATGGAGTACTTGGATAAATTCGTCGTGGTATACCTCGATGATATACTCATCTACTCCAAGAATGAGGAAGAACATGCCGAACATCTAAGGCTAGTATTGATGAAACTTCGAGAGCATCGCCTTTATGCCAAATTCTCCAAGTGCAAATTCTGGTTGCCAGAAGTGACCTATCTGGGCCATGTAATCTCTGGCAAGGGCATTGCTGTCAATCCCGAGCGAGTTCAAGCTGTCCTTGACTGGACTCCACCTGAAACGGTCAAGCAAGTTCGGAGTTTTCTTGGTTTAGCGAGCTATTGCCGCCGCTTCGTCGAGAATTTCTCCAAGGTTGCTAAGCCTCTAACTGAACTCCTCAAGAAAGATAAAAAGTTCGAGTGGACCCCACAGTGCGAGTTCAGCTTTCAGGAACTGAAAAGACGCCTGACATCTGCTCCCGTACTGGTACCACCAGACTTCTCTAAGGACTTTGTTATTTACTGCGACGCCTCGCGACAAGGACTAGGTTGCATACTCATGCAAGATCGTCATGTGATTGCCTACGCATCTCGACAGTTGCGTCCACATGAGGATAATTATCCTACTCATGATCTAGAGCTTGCAGCAGTAGTCCATGCACTCAAAACCTGGCGACATTACCTCCTGGGTAACCGTTGCGAAATTTACACTGATCACCAAAGCTTGAAATATATCTTCACCCAACCGGATTTGAATCTCAGGCAAAGACGTTGGGTCGAGTTGATCTCGGATTACGACTTAGGAATAACTTACACCCCAGGCAAAGCCAATGTCATGGCTGATGCACTAAGTCGTAAATCTTATTGTAACAACTTGATGTTACAACAAGGTCAACCACTTCTCCACGAGGAATTTCATAAGCTTAACCTTTACATTGTTCCTCGAGGATTCCTTTCCACCCTGGTGGCGAAACCTAACCTTACGGATCAGATCATCAAGGCACAAAAGGTGGATCCGGGAATTTCCCGTATCAAGAGAAACATCAAGAAGGGAGTTGCAGATTGTTTCTCCATTGATGATCAAGGTGTTGTGTTCTTTGGAAACCGTCTAGTGGTTCCCAAGGTACGCAACTTGAGGCGATTGATCCTTAAGGAAGCTCATGAATCCCCTCTCACCATTCATCCCGGTAGCACTAAGATGTATCAAGACCTACGCCAGAGGTTTTGGTGGACTAGGATGAAGAGAGAAATCGCTCAATACATTGCAACTTGCGACGTCTGTCGTCGTGTTAAAGCAGAGCATCAACGGCCTGCTGGCACCCTTCAACCATTGCAGATTCCTGAATGGAAATGGGATAAAATCGGTATGGATTTCATTACCGGGTTTCCCAGAACCAAGAGAGGGAATAATGCTATCTTCGTTGTTGTCGATCGTCTTTCCAAAGTAGCCCACTTCTTACCTGTTCGCGAGAGTATAACCGCTAGCCAGCTAGCGGATTTGTACATCTCTCGAATAGTATCTCTCCATGGTGTTCCATTGGAAATTAATTCAGACCGTGGAAGTCTTTTCACCTCTCGATTTTGGGAAAGTTTCCAAAATGCTATGGGGACTCGTCTCTCCTTTAGCACCGCCTTCCATCCTCAGTCAAGTGGTCAAGTAGAACGAGTCAATCAAATTCTGGAGGATATGCTCCGAGCTTCTGTCATCTCTTTCGGTATGAATTGGGAGAAGTGCCTTCCATTCGCCGAGTTTGCTTATAACAACAGTTATCAAGCTAGCTTGGGTAAAGCTCCTTTCGAAGTTCTTTATGGACGAAAATGTCGGACGCCTCTTAACTGGTCAGAAACCGGCGAGAGACAACTCTTTGGCCCGGACATGATCCAGGATGCAGAAGAGCAGGTTCGCATTGTTCGTGAGAAGTTGAAAACCGCCCAGTCTCGACAAAAGAGTCAGTATGACCGCAAGCATAAGCCCATGGCTTATGAAGTCGGCGAGATGACTTATCTTCGGGTTACACCTTTAAAGGGAACCCATCGATTCGGTATCAAAGGCAAATTGGCTCCTCGTTACATTGGACCTTTTCGCATTCTTGCCAAACGAGGGGAAGTTGCCTACCAACTGGAACTACCTCCGCATCTCTCCAGAGTTCATGATGTCTTCCACGTTTCTCAACTCAGGCGTTGCTTCGCGGATCCTATCCGTGGAGTGGACCACGAAACGCTTGATCTCCAAGATAACCTCACTTATCGGGAATACCCCGTTCGTATCCTTGATCAAGCCGAGCGTACCACTCGACGCCACAATATCAAGTTTCTCAAGGTTCAATGGTCACACCATTCCGAGCAAGAAGCTACATGGGAAAGGGAGGATCGTCTTCGACTTGAGTATCCCACCTTCTTTCCGACAGATCCTAAATCTCGGGACGAGATTCTTTTGAGTGGGGGTGAGTTGTCACATCCCACCTAGTTCATGCATTAGAGTGTGCATCATGTTTACCTTTGACAGAAATTTGAAATGGGGAAGCTAGAACCCCCAGCACCCCTCCTGAAATCAACTAGGGTTTACTAAAAATATTTTCAATGAACCTGAAATGCCCTTCTAAAATGTCCACCCTCTTTGTCTTGGTTTGAAACCTCTGGCAAAAATAGTGCACATTTTTCTAGGTCAACAGAAGGTCTTTGAATTAATGCATTAGTATTTGAATTTGGGCATTTAAAATTTATAAAATATTTCAAATGCTCAAATATTTCCAAACTAAAATGTTCCTTGCTGGAAATATTCCAACTAAGGACCAGGTGCAGTTTGGTGATTTTTGGAGTTGTGCTAGTATTTTAAATAAGTCTACAAAGTTACAAAAGAAATAGAAAAGGAAACAAAAGTCAGAAAAGGACTTACCTGGCGCCTGCCAACCGGCCCACCTGCCGGCCCAGCCCAGCTGCCGCGCCAGCGAGCTGCTTGGCTCGGCCAGGCAGGCACGCAGGTGCTCGACGCCGGCACCAGCGAGCGCCACGCAGCTCCCCGCCGCCCTGCTTCACCTCCTCGCCGCCTCGCTGCCCTGGATGAGTTCCACGTCGTCGCCTCGAGCCCCTGGACACGCCGTTCGCCCCTGCCTCGCCTCCCTCGCTCTTCCCCGCCATGGCCGACGCCATCGTCGCCGCTCCGCCGTCATAACCGTAGCCACCGTCGTCCCCGTGCCACGAGACCGTGTCCAACCTCTCCGCCGTCGTCGACTTTGTCGAGCAGCACGAGCCCGAGCGCTCGCGTGCCCCGAAGCCACCGCACCGACCCCACCCGAGTCCACCGTCGCCGGAGATCCCCTTCAACGCCGTCGCCGCACCAGCTCGTCCCCGACCACGCCGTCTGGCTCTGCGAGTTCGCCGTGAGCATAGCTACCTCCCCATCCTCTCCTTTCCTCTTCTCGTGCACCACCGCGACTGCACGTAGTTCAACCGCACGCGCCGCCGCGGAGCTCGTCGCCGACGAGGCTCCGGCCACCTAACGGCCACGCCACCCTGTCCACTAGCCTCACCGCACACCCAGGGCCCCGACGCATCACTCCACGCGCCTCGCCGTGCCCCGCAGCCCCGGTTTCACCTTCGCCCGAGCCCCGGCGCCGCCAAACTCGTCGCCGGCGTCATTTCCGGCGACCCCGAGGCCAACTACCACCACCACTCGATGCGGCTCACCTCCCGCATCACGTAGACGTGCTCCGCCGTCGATTTGGTCGCCGGAGCGCGAATCTGCACTTCCTCCGCCGCGTCTGGACGTCGCCGGCGGCTCAACGCCGGCGGAGTTGACCTGTTTGACCCCCTGGGTCTATGACATGTGGGCCCCGCCCGCTAACTAATCCAGGATTAGAAATAATCTAATCTGTTTAAGCTAATGACCCTGACACGCGGGACCCACGCGTCAGGTTTGACCTGGACCGGGTCTGTTGACCTACTGAGGTCAGCTTGACCTCATGCTGACGCCACAATTAATTTTCTGGATTTATTTTTGCACAGGAAATTCCAGAAATTAGTTCAAACTTCAAAAATTCATAGAAAATTATCTATAACTCCAAATGCAAAGTTTTATATATGAAAAATTATCAGAAAAATCCAACCTATCCATTGGTACTGGTTTCATGCATGTCAGAACAAGTTAAACCCACTGTTTAGGCATTACAAGGTTATACACTAATATGATCTTCATAAATGAGCTACCATTTGAATCTTTGGTTCAAATGGGTTCATTCCCTTCTGGTTTAACTTGCACTAGGTCAGGGCACATCCATATTGCCATGTCATAGCATGCATCATATTGTTGCATATTGCCATGTATTGATTGTGTTCCGATGTGTTCATCGTGGTAGGTTCTGCCTCCGAGGATATCTCCGAGTATCCAACTGAAGGGCAGTATCCCACGACCACTCCATCAGGCAAGCAAACCATTGATCATTCCGATACAAACCCATGTTCTTGCTTCTGCTCTCGTTTACTGCATTAAGACAACGCGTTTCAAACTGCTGTGTGTCGCGGTAGTTGAACCCACTTCCTTTGCATGACCTGTCATTGCCACAGTAACTAGATGAAACCCACTAGCATGTGTAGGAGTTGATTGAGCCAATACATGTGTATGTGTATTCCTACCATGCTATGCTTGCTATGCTTAGAGTTGTGTCAGGTCTGGCTCATCGGGATGATGATCCGGAGTGAAAGGTTGTATCGTTGTCAATAGTGTGGAAGTGTTGAACACGATTTGGTAAAGGAATCGATGGAAGGCCATGTAGGAGTACATGGTGGGTTGTTTCATTGAGGCCGTTCTTAAGAACTGAGATCTGTGTGTGTGATTTAAGACTCAGCTACTACCACGCATTGGGCCCGAAACCAATGGACCCTCTCGGCTTCTTGATCACGCTTGTCCTCTGTCCAGGAGTTGCAAAGTAGTTTCTGGTGTTTGTAGCATGCTGGGGGCCGCACGCGGCGCTGACCATCGGGGTGGGCTGTGTTGCGGTAGGCACGTGGCATGGTGTACCGACTCGCCCGTTTGGTGTCTCGGGAACCCTGTTCACATCGTTCGGGGCCGTTAGTGGAAACCTCGGCCGGACTCCCTGCGGATGGAACCCGAATAGGCGATAAACCTGGACTAGAGACTTGAGTGTTTAGGTAGGCCGTGGCCGACACCCTCGCTGGGCTTCCGCTTGAAGGTTGCCGAGTACATGTCGTGTAAACGGCGATAAGTGGTGAGAGCGTGTGTGAAGAAGTACACCCCTGCAGGGTATAAATCTATTCGAATAGCCGCGTCCGCGGTAAAGGACTACTTGGTCACCTATACAGTTCATAGATAAGTTAAATGGATACTACTAAAAATCTCAAGATAAGTGTGAGTACCGCGGATGGCCCTCTCGTAGGATGGCGAGAGAGGATCCACGGTGGAGTATTGTGATGGTGATAGTGGACTCGTGTGCGACAAATGTTTTACAAGTGGTGTCTTTCGTAGGATAGCTTAGCCAAGAGTCAAAGCTGGCTTGCTGCAATAACCCCACTACCTTCTTGAGAATGTGCATGTATAGTAGGTTCCTGTTGTAAGACTTGCTGAGTACCTCCGTACTCATGTTGCTTTAATCATGTTTTTCAGACGACTGCACCAACCCCTCTGATGGGTTCTATGTATACCTCGACGTTGACGAGTGACTTATCACCCAGGTGGTGATCCAAGACTTGTGAAGGGTCGTTGTAGATAGACAGGCTTCGTCAAGCCTTCTTTCTTTCTAGTGTCTGTACTCAGACTACTTTGCTTCCGCATGTGCTTGTATGTTTGTATGACTTGAGTGTTGGGTCATGTGACCCCTATCTGTATGGATGATATGTATGGCTCCTCGGAGCCTTCTAAATAAAGTACTTGAGTCGTAGAGTACTGTTGTGTTGCCATGTTGTATTTACTCATATCGGGCATATTGTGTGTATGATTGAAATGCTTGGTATGAGTGGGATCCGACTATCTAGTTGTTTATCCTTGGCAGCCTTTCATATGGGGAAATGTAAGTCTTGTGCTTCTGAGCGATAGTAGTCCGCTACAGCCCGGTTCACCGGAGTCCTGCTAGCCCAGCACTACTGCTTGGACACTTGACTGTCCGGCATGTGTTTCACGTCGTTCCTATGTCTGTCCCTTCGGGGAAATGTCACGCGCTGATATTCGGAGTCCTGCCTAGCCTGCTACAGCCCGGCTCACCGGAGTCCTGTTAGCCCAGTGCTACAGCCCGAATAGATACGTTGATGACCGACATGCTCGATGTGATTCATGTATGCCTGTCCTCATAGGCTAGCGCCGCTTCGGGTTCACGACTAGCCATGTCGGCCTGGGTTCTCTGCCATATGGATGCTAGCGACACTATCATATACGTGAGCCAAAAGGCGCAAACGGTCCCGGGCCAGGTAGGGTGGCACCCGTGGGAGTACCGTGCGTGAGGCCGCAAAGTGATATGAAGTGTTACACGCTGGATCGATGTGGCTTAGAATCGGGGTCCTGACATCATCTCCATCTTCGTTGTCCATACCGTTGAAGTCTTCGGATCCGAAGTCAAGTATGTCGGTTAAATCATCGACAGTGGCTATTAAGTGGGTGGTGGGTGGGCTTTGAATTTCTTCGTCGTCCGAATCCCAACCTTGCAGACCATAGTCCGGCCTGGGCTCTCCTGATAGAGAGAGAGAGAGACTTGAGAGAATTCAGGATATCACCGAAAGGTGAGTACTGAAAGATGTCCGCGGCGGTGAACTCCATTATAGGCACCCAATCGGATTTGATCGGCAGAAGCACGGGAGGCCCGGAGTTCGGAGAAGAATCCAACTCCTTGGAGTCATGGGCCGTGCGGAGTGCGGGGCTGGCGTTCGGCTCGATCGCCTTCAAGATCACAGCCCCCGAGGTGACGTCCAACCGTTCATCCTCAAAGAACGCAGCGGGCTCCGAGTCGAGGATCGGGGCCGGTGCGTGTGCGGCCTCCAGGGCACTACTCGGAGGCAGAGCTATATACTGCCCCTCGAGGTAGTGCGGCGCGCTTGGCTGTGGCTCGAACCCGTCGAAGATCAAGTCTCCGCGGATATCTGCCATGTAGTTTAAGCTTCCAAACCTGACTTGATGGCCAGGGGCGTCGCTTTCGATCTGCTCTAGACGACCAAGCAAATTGGCCCGCAGAGTGAAGCCGTCGAAGACGAAGATTTGTCCGGGGAGGAAAGTCTCATGCTGGACCTCATCATTGTTGATGATCAAAGGAGCCATCGGGCCTAAAAGCGACGACACAGAGGAACTCTCAATGAAAGCACCAATGTCGGTGTCAAAACCGGCGGATCTCGGGTAGGGGGTCCCGAACTGTGCGTCAAGGTCGGGTGGTAACAGGAGACAAGGGACACTTTATTTTACCCAGGTTCGGGCCCTCTCGATGGAGGTAAAACCCTACTCCTGCTAGATTAATATTGATGATATGGGTAGTACAAGAGTAGATCTACCACGAGATCAAGGAGGCTAAACCCTAGAAGCTAGCCTATGGTATGATTGTGTATGATGATGGTTGTCCTACGGACTACAACCCTCCAGTTTATATAGACACCGATAGGGTTAGGGTTACACAGAGTCGGTTACAATGGTAGGAGATCTTGAATATCCGCACGCCTAGCTTGCCTTCTACGCCAAGAAAAGATCCTTCCGGACACGGGACGAAGTCTTCAATCTTGTATCTTCCTAGTCCTGGAGTCCGGCTGAAGGTATAGTCCGGCTATCCAAACACCCCCTAATCCAGGACTCCCTCAATTATCCTTTTTGGAAAAGGCCTAGTGCCTGTGAAGAAGGCGAACACCTGTGAAGATTATCCTTTTTGGAAAAGGCCCAGTGCCTGTGAAGAAGGAAAACACCTGTGAAGATTATCCTTTTTGGAAAAGGCCCAGTGCCTGTGAAGAAGGCGAGCGCCTGTGAAGATTATCCTTTTTGGAAAAGGCCCAGAGCCTGTGAAGAAGGCGAATGCCTGTGAAGCTGTCACGTTTTGGAAAAGGCCCAGAGCGTGTGAAGAGGGCAAATGCCCGTGAAGCTCGTTCCCCCTAAGAAAGGCCCGGAGCCTGTGAAGAAGGCCAACGCCTGTGAAGCTCGCCGCCCGTGACACTCTCACGTAATAATGAGTGGGGCTGTACACACCCCGGAGTCTCAGGAGCGCTGGCCTTAGAGCCTGGGGCTCCTTCCCACGCCCAGTGGCAGCACTTAGCTCCGCGCTGGTGAGAAGACGTCGAAGATTAGATTAGGTGCCGGACGCGGCTTTTTCATTTGCTTTCCGCAGTTGGCTTGTTCATTATCATTCGAAGTTTTATTGGAGCTATTGCCGCCTTTGACATATGGTTCTACAACTTTTTCACTCTCCTGCCTCGATTTCTCTTATGCAAGGCCTCGCGAGGGGAAGGGGCAGTCGAGCGCCCTCGCGAGTATTTCTGTCCTAGCCGTTAAAAGGTTTCGCGACCTGGGTCCATTACAGGAGCACCCCTCCAATCTGTGCCCCACGGGCACCGCGACATGAACACAGGGCCTGGGTCGGTCGCCCCCCCTCACGGCTGGGGTTGGAAACTATCAACACATTGGCACGAAGTCAGAAGGCACGATAGCGAAAGCAAAGCGATGATTAACAGCAATAACCCAAACACGCCCCCACGGGGCCCCACGCTACTGTTTTTTTATGCAGGACAAAGGAAAAGAAAGAACAAATCGGGCGCAGCTCGCCTCACACCGGCATGCAGGGAAGACTCGAGCCGCCTCCAGGAATCAGGCAGACTCACTCTCGCGCTTTACCGAAGCGCGACGGCGGGCAGACGCGCCACCACCTCCTAGGCAGGTACGGCGGCGTGGAGGCTGGCTGCGGCCACCGCTAGAAGAGTTGCCGCCTGAGGAAGAACCGGTGAAGCTTGGGGAACCCTGAGCACCGCGATCACGCGAGCGCTGTCCTCTCCATCGTCGCCGGGGCTGGGTTCCCGGCCGCGGTCGTTGTCCTCAGGGCAGCACCCTGCGCGGCGACCATATTCCCCGAACACCCTCACGAAGAGGGTGGCATCGCCATCAAACTTGAAGTGCAGGGTGCACCGACGGCTCAGGCCCCGCGCACGGGCAAACGTCTGCCAACCGCGGGCCAAGGCCGGGCTCCCAGCTGCGGAGACCCCCAGTGAAGCCCATGAGGCCCGGCTGCAGCAGCCATCTGCTTGAAGCGAGAGGCCGCCCGGGGCACCGGCCGGGAGCTCGCCGAGGAGGAAGCGAGGAAGATGAAGCCGGGTGCTAGTCGGCTCCGCCGACCACACAACGAACTCCAGCAACACCTCTGCCGCGCGAGAACGCGGCCTAGGGGGGCGCGCGACCGAGGCGTGCCCTCGGTCGCCGCTGCCCGCCAGTCATTGAGCTGGAAATCGCCCCCACGGCCGTGGAGGGCTGTCATAGTGGCCGCGGGATGTTTGCGAGGGCGCCCCCGGCCGCGCTTGGGCGGAGGAGAGGCAGGCTCAACCTGGCGAGCCTTCCCTTTCTCCGCGGCCGAGAACCTCCTCGACGGCGCCATGAAGAAGAAGGAGAAGCAAGGGGATGGACTGGAAGGGCGCGTGCCGTTCCGTACTTATAGCCGGCGAAGGCCAACCGTCGGCCTCCACGATCTCAGGTAATCAAGACCCGTTTTGCATGTAGGGACTTGTCCAATCCGTGCAGATGCCGAGGCGTCGTGGGGGAGCGGAGACGCCCACGTCCAATCAACCGCCACGCGGCACCCCAGGCAGCAGGCTGTTAGGGCCCGCGGCGCTTCGCCCTTGCCCTTTTGCCTCCCTGCACGGCAAGGCCCGGACGCACCTTGGGCCCGGGGGCTACTCTCGGCGTTCTGGGAACGGGGGTCCCCAAACTTGCCTGCCTGCGGCGTGGCTCAAAGGGGGCCCAGCACGGCCCATCTTCATCAACACAGACCCAAGACCCTCGTGAGGGGCCAAGCCTCGCGGGGCGGACGACACGGAGCTTCCTCAGGTGCGGCCTCATCAGGCTGGCTCGCGAGGAGGCGGAGAGATCAAGGCGGGGTACCTCACGAGGTGCCCGTGACGCAAGCCATGACGACCAAGAGCGCCAGGCGGGCGCCAGCCCGCGAAGTGTCCTCCTTTCCTCTTTGGTGCAAAGGGAGCAAGCGCAGGCGGGAGGATCAAGCAAAGGCACCCGTTTCGGTGCAACGAGACCAAGACCAATCCAACGGAAGGAAGGAAGTCATTGTGGAGCCCAAGTCAGCGTCATCACCAGAGCCTTTGGCAGGCGAGGACCAACTTTAGTCAGGATAAGTGTACCAGATGTTCCCCTTCAAAATGGCCAATTGTTGGCGACCTTCCCGCTCAATATTTGGGAAGAGGCCCAGGTCCTTCGCCTATAAATAGGACTAGCCACCCCCAGGATTGGGAGGACGGATCGATTGGCAATCAGATCAGAGAGAGAGAGAGAGATAGAGAGAGAGAGAGAGAGAGAGAGAGAGAGAGAGAAGGGCGACTGAACCCCCCCTAGCAGTTCATCGCCCCAGCCATGAGCAGACCCTCGCGAGGCTGTTCTTCCTTGTATTGTTCATCATCAGCTCAAGAGGCAATCCACCACACCACCACACTGGAGTAGGGTATTACACCACGTCGGTGGCCCGAACCAGTATAAACCCGGTGTCTCTTGTGTTGTTCTTCTCGTAGCTTAGATTCTTGCGAGGCGGAGGGGTACAGGTAGGTAGGAAGCGTAATCTCCGCGCGCACCCCAGAGTTCGAACCTCAAGGGTCTGCCGGAACCCGAAATCCGACAGCCGCCCCAGCAGGGGAGGCCGAGGGGTCCAAGAAAAGGAAGACCCCTCACCGGACTACTCCCCCGACGCCGACGAGGACGAAGAGGGGTGGTCGGACAGGGCCAAGCGTCCGGCGAAATCGTAAGTATTCGGATACCAGAGTAACTCATAATATCCCTGTTGTTGCACAGCCTTTCCCTAATGTCGAATGTAATTATGCAGGCAGCCCCGGGCCGGACTCGACAAGTCGTTGAGCGGCTCCCTGGATTCATCGGACGTGAACTCAGTTCCACCCGCTGTCTCCCCCCGCACTGCGGACGATGCCGAAGTGGCATCGCGATAGGCTCCGGGGCGAGAGGGTATGGTCCTGGAGGAGCCGCGAGGCGAGCTCCCGGACTCCAGGAGTAAGGGGGACAAGACCCCCCAGGGCTCCAACTCCAGGTTTGAGCCGGACACCGCGCCGGAATCCTCAACAGTTCCGGACCGCGGTAGGCAAACTCCTTCTAAGAGGAGCAAGCCTTCTGAGCCGGCAGCCTCTGTCCAGCCGGAGGTGACGGAAAATCTGCTAGAGGTGCTTAACGGCGCCTCCATCGACGAGGAGCACCGTACTATTATGAGTACGGTGATCCAGAAGGTTCAGTCCGCCAAGAGCGGACTGACTGAAGCTTGTGCCAGCCTTCTAACAGGCTTTGAGGTAAGTAAAATATGTAAAAATATTACCGCATAGACAGTAGCCCCTGATGCTCTGTTTGGCGTTCGGAAAGAAAAGCCGAATAGAGGATCTATTAAATTTCGCAGGAGTCTAACAAAAAAGAGTCAATATGCGTATGCAGGCTTCGCTGCTAGCCACCGCCGCACTGACTGCGGAGGTGGGTGCCCTGAAGAAGGGCCTCGAGCGGACCGAGCAAGAGCTCGGCCTTGCCAAGCGGCAGCTCGAGGAGAAAGAAGATAAGAGATACCTTATAGAAAAAATATATACAAAAAAGATGCAATTGCAAAAAATGATAGGATTGTACTGTTTATTGTAGGGGCCATGACTTAAGTGGCGACCCTCAAGCATGCGCTGTCCGAGGCCGAGAAGAGAGCAGCCACGGAGTGCACCGAGCGAGAGAAATTTGAGGCCCAGGTCAGCGAGGTGCAGCAAGAGCTTCAGGCTCTCATGAAAAAACATGAGAGTTTGGAGCTTGACTCGAAGACGCAAGCATCCGAGCTCACGGCGTCCCTTGAAACTGCCAAGGCTGAATCCCAGAAGGCCCTCCAAGAGTTGGAGGCGGTGAAAAGATAGCGGCGGGTAAGGCATTCTTTATGCAAAGCAGACATATAAAAGTAAACTACTTGTTACTTACCCGAATTCGGAGTTCTCCAGGGGCATTCGCAGATCTTCCCCGCAGCGTATCTGATGCCGCCGCATTCTACCGAGCCGAGGAAGGCAGCTCGATGGAGAAGGTGTTCTGGTCGTAGTATGCTGAGGCCGGACACCCTGTGCCCTTGAGCGACCAGCTGAAGCAGCTGGTCGAGCTCCACAAGGCGGCCGAACAGGCCCTGAAGGGCTTCATAGTTCGGCTGTGGCCTGGAGAGGCCCTGCCTGGGAGCTACTTCGGGCTAGTGCGGCGGCTGGTAGAGGCCTGTCCAAGGCTTGAGGTCATCAAGCGCTCCGTCTGCATCGAAGGTGCCCATAGGGCCCTTGCCCGTGCAAAGGTGCACTGGGGTAAGCTGGACGGTGAGAAGCTTGTGAGGGACGGGCCGACGCAGGGGAAGGAGCATCGCAAGCCCGAGAACTATTACAAGGATGTTCTTGCTGGTGCCTGCTTTATGGCGGATGAATGTACCAAGGATGTAATTTTTGAATGAACTCGCTCGTGTTATCCTGTGCGCTGAAAACTTGTTCATATGCACTAAGCAATGCTTGTTGAATTTAAAATATTACTTTCTGTGCTGCCGTTTATCAAAAATTGAGAGATGGCCAGTCGTCGGCTTCTGCCCCCATGCCACTAGTGCCGGGGTGTTTGGGATAAACCCGAGCGCTCTTTTTCCCATGATTGGGTCCATCGAGGGAGGCGCTCAGCACAACGAACAAGGCAATCGGACTATAATGCTTGAACACTCTCACTTAGCCATAGAACTCTATAATTTTAAATTTCGGCGAAGCCCCTAGTATTCGGAAGACCGAGTTCGGGGCGCTATCCACGCCTTCGCCGAACAAAGCCGGTTCCTCGCTCGAAGCGGCATAAGTCTTTAAGGACTCGAAAAACCTCTCGAACAGCGACCGGTCTCTCGCCTCATCATGACAGTCAGTTTTAGCTTTCTCTACTGAGGTGCTCGGCCCAGCTCAACTGGGGCACAATCGCAGTAGTTCTCCTAGTGCTACCTTAGCCGATATAGCGGAATGTAAGGCACCAAAACATAGGAGCTGGGCAAACCCAACTATTGACCCAAATCATGATTTGGAGGCGATGCATATAGTGCTATAAGTTCGGGGTGCCGCACTTGTGAAAGTGTTCGGACTTCTCACACCATATTGAGGGGTACTGAAGCCCCTGGCCTATTTTGCCGTACCACAATGTACGGGTGCAACATGTCATTAATAAACATATATATATATAAAAAGAGGATAATGCAAAAAATAGACAGAAGCTATACATTGTTTATAGAAAGGTTGCTATCAAAGCAGAACGATACAAATAGTGCGATAAGCAAAAGAAATTGGACTATTTAACATGTCCTGGCCAGGGGCAGGCCGCAGAATTGTATTCAAAACAGGTATACTGCTCGTAATAGAGACCACCTGGGAGTTCCATAATGCGGCATGGCTTGTCTGCTTTCCTGGATCTTGCATCGTTTGTGCGGCAGTTGAATTGCCGAACAGGTCGTCCGAAGTATGGAGTCCTGAAAGTAAGAGAAAATTTAAAAAAGAATTCGGCAGCCCCTAGTATGGTTTAAGCCGTGTTTTGGGCATGCCGTGATTGTGCCCCTCCCCTTGTGCCCATGGTGTTTCAAGAGCGTAGTTATGTACGCCAAGCACTGGTTTTGCTATATCGCGAGGGCTAGGGTTGGGGCCGCATTGCTACGCTAGCTCGGAACGTGCCAGGCGGTCTTGTTGTAGGTTACTCCGGGCACGCTTCACAGTGTCCGGCTTTTTAAGGGCCGGACTGGAGAACTGCCTAGAGAGGCTGCTTTGTACTTCTGCTGCGAGCGCTGCCGTGTGCTCCTCAGTTCGGAGGGAGCGTTCGGTGTTTCCGTTGACCGTGATTACTCCTCGAGGGCCTGGCATCTTGAGCTTGAGGTATGCATAGTGCGGTACCGCATTGAACTTTGCAAATGTGGTTCGCCCGAGCAGAGCGTGATAGCCACTGCGGAACAGGACTATGTCGAAGATTAACTCCTCGCTTCGGAAGTTATCCGGAGATCCGAAGACCACTACAAGTGTGACTGAACCTGTACAGTTGGCCTCTACACCTGGTATAATGCCTTTAAAGGTCGTTTTGGTGGGCTTGATCCTTGAGGGATCTATGCCCATTTTCCACACTGTATCCTGGTAAAGCAGGTTCAGGCTGCTGCCGCCGTCCATGAGGACTCTTGTGAGATGAAATCTGTCAATAATTGGGTCAAGAACCAATGCGGCGAACCCGCCATGACAGATGCTAGTGGGGTGGTCCCTTCGATCAAAAGTGATCGGGCAGGAGGACCATGGGTTGAACTTTGGGGCGACTGGCTCCATCGCGTATACGTCCCGTAGCGCACGCTTCCGCTCCCTCTTGGGAATGTGGGTTGCGTATATCATGTTCACCGTCCACACTTGTGGGGGAAAACTCTTCTGTCCACTATTGTTCAGCGGCCTGGGCTCCTCCTCGTCGTCGCTATGCAGCCCCTTGTCTCTGTTTTCGACATTAACTTGCCTGCCTGCTTGAACACCCAACAATCTCTGTTGGTGTGATTGGTTGGTCTTTCGGGGGTGCCATGTATCTGGCACAAGCGGTCGAGTATTCGGTCCAAACTGGATGGGCCCTGAGTATTTCTTTTGAATGACCTTTTCCGCTCACCGGATTTTTAGCCTCAGAATCCGGCATTTACTGCGTATCCTCGTTGCTGTCGCTGTTAACGCGGTGCTTTTGCTTGTTCCGGCGCGACAAGCCGCTTTTGTCCTTGGTATCCGAATTACCAAGGTTCTTGGTTAAGTTGTTGCTGCGAGCTAGCCAGCTATCTTCTCCCGCGCAAAAGAGGGTCATGAGTGTTGTAAGGGATGTCATAGATTTCGGCTTTTCCTGTCCCAGGTGCCGGGCGAGCCACTCGTCACGGATATTATGCTGGAAGGCCGCTAGGGCCTCTGCGTCCGGACAGTCGACTATCTGGTTTTTCTTTGTTAGGAACCGCGTCCAGAATTGCCTGGCCGATTCCTCTGGCTGCTGAATTATGTGGCTTAGGTCATCGGCGTCCGGTGGTCGCACATAGGTACCCTGGAATATGTCGAGGAATGCGGCTTCCAGGTCCTCCCAAGAACCGATTGAATCTGCTGGCAAGCTGTTAAGCCAATGTCGGGCCGGTCCCTTAAGTTTGAGCGGGAGGTATTTGATGGCGTGTAGATCATCGCCGCGGGCCATGTGGATATGAAGGAGATAATCCTCGATCCATACCGCAGGATCTGTTGTGCCATCGTATGATTCAATGTTTACGGGTTTGAAGCCCTCAGGGATTTTATGATCCATTACTTCATCTATGAAGCATAGTGGGTGTGCGGCGCCTCTGTACTGGGCTATATCACGAGGCAGGTCACAGGAGCTTTGTCTATTGTGTTCGGCCCAGCCAGATTTATTGTATCCGGAGTGACGATCACCGTCACGTGCCGTGGGGCGCCCGCGTGATCCGTAGATCGATCTTGTTTGCCTTGCCTTGTCCTCCAGTATATCTCGCAGGTCTGGCGCATTTTCCCGTGCCTTAGCATGTTTTGAGCGGCGTAGGGGCATGGCTTTAGTGGAGGGCCTAGAGGCCTCTCTGTCACGGCCACAAGGTGGCCGGTCGGCCATGTCATGCACTGGTGATGTAGGTGCTTCCTCCTCTAATCGGGGTAGCAGCCTGCGTTTTGGGTAACGCTTGGAGGGGCGTTCGAGTTCATACTCTTTGGCTGCAAGGACTTCAGTCCATCTATCAGCTAGCAAATCTTGATCAGCTCTAAGCTGTTGCTGCTTTTTCTTGAGGCTGCTTGCCGTGGCTAAAAGCCTGCGTTTAAAACGCTCTTGTTCGGCGGGATCTAATGGCACGACGAATTCGTCGTCGTCGAGGCTTGCCTCGTCTTCGGAGGGAGGCATATAATTGTCATCCTCAACCTCTCGGTCTGCCGCTCTCTCACGAGTGCTGGCTTCTGCATCCTCCTGTGCAGAATCTTGCTGGAGGGGGTGTTCTTCGGCGCTATCCGGAGTAGTATTATCTCCCGTGCCGGAATCACCGTTTTTGCTTTGGCGGGATTTAGAGCGGCGCCGCTGATGTCGGCGCTTGGGATGTTTCTTAGAGGTGTCATCCCCCGCTGTTCCATCGCCTTCTCCATCTTTTGGAGTGTCCACCATATATATGTCATATGACGAGGTGGCCTTCTAGCGCCCTACATGTGCTGGTTCTTGTTCGTCTCCTGCATTGTCGTCCATACCGTCGATGTCTTCGGAGTCGAGCATGTCGGTTAAATCGTCGACAGTGGCAACGAAGTGGGTGGTGGGTGAGTTTTTGAATTTCTTCATTGTCCGTATCCCAACCTTGCTGACCATAGTCCGGCCAGGGCTCTCCTGATAAAGAGAGAGACTTTAGCGAATTTAGGATGTCGCCGAAGGGCGAGTGCTGAAAGATGTCCGCCGCGGTGAACTCCATTATCGGCACCCAATCGGATTCGATCGGTCGGGGCACGGGGGGCTCGGAGTCCGAAGAGGAATCCGGCTCCTCGGAGTCACGGGCCATGCAGAGTGCGGGGCTGGTGTTCGGCTCGATCACCTTTGATATCGCAGCCCCTAAGGTGGCGTCCAACCGCTCATCCTCGATCGGCGCAGCAGGCTCTGAATTAAGGGTCGGAACCGATGCGCGTGCGGCCTCCAGGACACTATTCGGCGGCAGAGCTAGATCATGCCCATTGAGACAGCGCGGCGCGCTTGGCTGTGGCTCGAATCCCTCGAAGTTCATGTCCCCGCGGATGTCAGCCATGTAGTTCAAACTTCCAAACCTGACCTGATGGACAGGGGCGTAGCTTTTGATCTCCTCCAGGCGGCCAGGCGAGTTGGCCCGCAGTGCGAAGCCACCGAAGACGAAGATCTGTCCGGGGAGAAAAGTCTCACCCTCGACCACATTGTCGTTGATGATCAAAGGAGCCATCGGGCCTAAAAGCGATGACACAGAGGAACTCTCAATGAAAGCACCAATGTCGGTGTCAAAACCGGCGGATCTCGGGTAGGGGGTCCCGAACTGTGCCTCTAGGCGGATGGTAACAGGAGACAAGGGACAAAATGTTTTACCCAGGTTCGGGCCCTCTTGATGGAGGTAAAACCCTACGTCCTGCTTGATTAATATTGATAATATGGGTAGTACAAGAGTAGATCTACCACGAGATCAAGGAGGCTAAACCCTAGAAGCTAGCCTATGGTATGATTGTTGTATGTTGAGATTCTTGTCCTACGGACTAAAACCCTCCGGTTTATATAGACACCGGATAGGGTTAGGGTTACACAAAGTCGGTTACAATGGTAGGAGATCTGAATATCCGCATCGCAAAGCTTGCCTTCCACGCCAAGGAAACTCCCATCCGGACACGGGACGAAGTCTTCAATCTTGTATCTTCATAGTCCAGGAGTTCGGCTGAAGGTATAGTCCGGCCATCCGGACACCCCCTAATCCAGGATTCCCTCAGGCACCCTGAACTTATAGCATTATATGCATCAGCTCCGAATCATGTCTTGGGTCAATTAGTGTTTGTGCCAAGTAGAACCTTTGGAAAGACTTGGGTCAAGTCTTTATGATCATGCTGTAAAAAACAGAAACTTTAGCACTCATGATATTAGCTAGAACTTTTTACTAGAGAGTGATATTTAGTTGATTTTTTTGCAGATGATTACTACACAGATTCCTCAGGTCCACCAATTTATTTTAGAATTTTTGGAGTTCAAGAAGTTTGCGTTAGTTACAGATTACTACAGACTGTTCTGTTTTTGACAGATTCTATTCTCATTGTGTTGCTTGCTTATTTTGATGAATCTATGGCTAGTAAAATAGTTTATAAACCATAGAGAAGTTGTAATATAGTAGGTTTAACACCAATATAAATAAAGAATGAGTTCATTACAGTACCATGAAGTGGTGTTTTGTTTTCTTTCGCTAACGGAGCTTACGAGTTTTCTGTTAAGTTTTGTGTTGTGAAGTTTTCAAGTTTTGGGTAAAGATTCGATGGACTATGGAATAAGGAGTGGCAAGAGCCTAAGCTTGGGGATGCCCCAGGCACCCCAAGGTAATATTCAAGGATAACCAAGCGTCTAAGCTTGGGGATGCCCCGGATGGCATCCCCTCTTTCGTCTTCGTTCATCGGTAACTTTACTTGGAGCTATATTTTTATTCACCACATGATATGTGTTTTGCTTGGAGCGTCATTTTATTTTCTTTACCTTTGCTTGCTGTTTGAATAAAGCACAAAGATCTGAAATTCTTAAAATGGGAGAATCTTCACATAGTTGCATAATTATCCGACTACTCATTGATCTTCACTTATATCTTTCGGAGTAGTTTGTCGTTAGCTCTAGTGCATCCGTTGCATGGCAATCCCTACTCCTTGCATTAACATCAATCGATGGGCATCTCCATAGCCCATTGATTAGCCTCGTTGATGTGAGACTTTCTCCTTTTTTTGTCTTCTCCACATAACACCCATCATTATATTCTATTCCACCCATAGTGCTATATCCATGGCTCACGCTCATGTATTGCGTGAAGGTTTATGAGTTTGAGATTACTAAAAGTATGAAACAATTGCTTGGCTTGTCATCGGGGTTGTGCATGATGAGAGCATTCTTGTGTGACAAAAATGGAGCATGACTAAACTATATGTTTTTGTAGGGATGAACTTTCTTTGGCCATGTTATTTTGAGAAGACATAATTGCTTTGTTAGTATGCTTGAAGTATTATTACTTTTATGTCAATATGAAACTTTTGTCTTGAATCTTTCAAATCTGAATATTCATATCAATTAAGAAGAATTACAATGAAATTATGCCATCTAGCATTCTGAATGAAAAATTATCTTTTTTATCATTTACCTACTCGAGGACAAGCAGGAATTAAGCTTGGGGATGCTTGATACGTCTCCAACGTATCTATAATTTTTGATTGCTCCATGCTATGTTATCTACTGTTTTGGGCAATATTGGGCTTTATTATCCACTTTTATATTATCTTTGGGACTAACCTATTAACCGGAGGCCCAGCCCAGATTTGCTGTTTTATGCCTATTTCAGTGTTTCGGAGAAAAGGAATATCAAACGGAGTCGAAACGGAACGAAATCAACTGGAGAAGTTATTTTTGGAAGGAAAGCCACCAGATAGACTTGGACTCTACGTCAGAAGATACGGGAGCTGGCCACAAGGGTGGGGAGCGCGCCCACCCCCCTAGGGAGCGTCCCCTGCCTCATGGGGCCTCCGCAGCACCACCTACGTACCCCTTGCACCCATATATACCTATGTATTGTAAAACTTCCAGAACATAGATTAGATCTGGAGTTCCGCCGCCACAAGCCTCTGTAGCCACCAAAAACCTCTCGGGACCCTGTTCCGGCACCCTGCCGGAGGGGGGAACCCTCACCGGTGGCCATCTTCATCATCCCAGCGCTCTCCATGACGAGGAGGGAGTAGTTCACCCTCGGGGCTGAGGGTATGTACCAGTAGCTATGTGTTTGACCTCTCTCTCTCGTGTTCTTGATTTGGCACGATCTTGAGCTTTGCTATTATAGTTTGATCTTATGTTTCTTCTCCCCCTCTTCTCTCTTGTAATGGATTGAGTTTTCCCTTTGAAGTAATCTTATTGGATTGAGTCTTTAAAGATTTGAGAACACTTGATGTATGTCTTGCCGTGCGTATCTGTGGTGACAATGGGATATCACGTGCCACTTGATGTATGTTTTGGTGACCAACTTGCGGGTTCCGCCCATGAACCTATGCATAGGGGTTGGCACACGTTTTCGTCGTGATTCTCCAGTAGAAACTTTGGGCACTCTTTGAGGTTCTATGTGTTGGTTGAATAGATGAATCTGAGATTGTGTGATGCATATCGTATAATCATACCCACGGATACTTGAGGTGACATTGGAGTATCTAGGTGACATTAGGGTTTTGGTTGATTTGTATCTTAAGGTGTTATTCTAGTATGAACTCTAGGGCTGTTTGTGACACTTATAGGAATAGCCCAATGGATTGATTGGAAAGAATAACTTTGAGGTGGTTTGGTACCCTACCATAATCTCTTCGTTTGTTCTCCGCTATTAGTGACTTTGGAGTGACTCTTTGTTGCATGTTCAGGGATAGTTATATGATCCAATTATGTTATTATTGTTGAGAGAACTTGCATTAGTAAAAGTATGAACCCTAGGCCTTGTTTCCTATCATTGCAATATCGTTTACGCTCGCTTTTTCTGCTTGTTACCTTGTTGTTTTTATATTTTCAGTTTACAAAAACCCATAAATATCATCCATATTGCACTTGTATCACCATCTCTTTGCCGAACTAGTTCACCTATACAATTTACCATTGTATTGGGTGTGTTGGGGACACAAGAGACTCTTTGTTATTTGGTTGCAGGGTTGCTTGAGAGAGACCATCCTCATCCTACACCTCCCATGGATTGATAAACCTTTGGTCATCCACTTGAGGGAAATTTGCTACTGTCCTACAAACCTATGCACTTGCAGGCCCAACAACGTCTACAAGAAGAAGGTTGTGTAGTAGACATCAATAAACAGCCGCACAGAAGGTAATATTTTGAATTCAAACAAGCGTTGCATAGCGCATATGAACAAGTTTTCATAATACGGGATCACACGAGCAAGTTCATTCAACAATTACATCCTTCGCACACTCGTCCGCCACAAGACGGGCACCCTTCAGGACACCCTCATAATACATTTCAGGGTGGCGATGCTCCTTGCCCTGCGGCGGCCCCTCCTTCACCAGCTTCTCGGCGTCTATCTTGGCCCAGTGCACCTTCGCACGAGCAAAAGCCCGGCGTGCACCTTCGATGCAGACGGACCACTTTATGACTTCCATCCTTGGGCAGGCATCCAGAAGCCGCCTCACCAGACCGAAGTAGCTGTTGGGAAGGGAGTCACCAGGCCACATCCGGACTATAAGGCCCCTCATGGCCTGTTCGGCCGCCTTGTGTAGCTCGGCCAGTTGCTTCAGCTGGTCGCTCACAGGCATCGGGTGTTCGTTCCCAGTATACTGAGAACAGAACAACTTCTCCGTCGAGCTTCCCTCCTCGGCTTGGTAGTACTTTGCGGCATCCGACACGCTGCGGGGCAAATCTGTGAACGCTTTTGGAGAGCTCCAGACTCGGGTAAGTAACGAGTAATTTACTTTCGCATGCTTGCTTTTCATAATGAATGCCTTACCCGCCGCTATCTTCTTCATCGCCTCAATTTCCTAGAGGGCCTTTTTGGCTTCAGCCTTGGCATGCTTTGTGCTCTCGAGGGCCGTGGCAAGCTTCGACTCTCACGTCTTCGAGTCAAGCTCCAAAGTCTCGTGCTTCTTCACGAGAGCCTGGAGCTCTCGCTGCACCTTTCCCACCCGTGCCTCTTGTTTCTCCCGCTCGGTGCGCTCCTTGGCCGTTTTGTTTTCGGCCTCGGACATCACTTGCTTCAGGGTCGCCACCACGGTCGTGGCCCCTGGCACATCCATGATGATCCTACCATTTTGCAATCACATCCTTTTTTCTATATATATATCTAGACAAGGTATTACTTACCTTTGTTCTCCCCGAGCTACCTATTGGCAAGGCCGAGCTCTACCTCAGACCGCTCGAGGTTCTGCTTCAGTACGGCGACCTCCACAATCAGTGCAGCAGAGGTCAGCACCGAAGCCTGCATACGCATATAGACATACTTGTATTAGACTCCTTCAAATGTTATTTTGATCATCTATTCGAATTTTCTTTATGAACACCAAACAGAGCATCAGGGGCTACTGTTTATGCGGTAATAGTTTCCTATATTCTAAATACATACCTCAAAGCCTGTTAGAAGGCTGGCACAGGCTTCAGTCAGTCCGCTCTTGGCGGACTGAACCTTCTTGATCACCGCACTCATAATAGTGCGGTGCTCTTCGTCGATGGAAGCGCCGTGAAGCGCTCCCAGCAGGTTGTCCGGTGCCTCTGGATGGACAGAGTTCACCGGCACGGGCGGCTTGCCCCTCTTGGAAGGGGGCCGCCTACCGGAGTCCGGAACCACTAGAGGTTCCGGCGCGGTGCTCGACTGGGGGCCGAACTTGGAGCCCGTGGGAGTCTTGCTCCCTTTGCGCTTGGAGTCCGGAAGGAGGCGCCTCCAGGACTACCTCACCTCGGCTTGGCGCCCCTTGAGACAATGCCTCGACCTTGTCCATGGGGCGAGGAGAGGTGGCGGTCGGAAGTGAATCGCTATTCATATCCGACGAGTCCAAAGAACCGCTCAATGAGGATATGTCGATACGGGCCTGGGACGGTCTGCATAACCATATTCGGCGTTAGGAGAAGTTGTGCAATTAAACTATGGCACGAGTTACTCTGGTATCCGAATACTTACGACTTCGCCAGGGGCTTGGCCCTGGGTAACCACTCGTCTTCACTGTCAGCGGCGGTGGTGGAGTAGTCCGGAAGGAGAGTCCTTCCCTTCTTGGTCCCTCCGGCCTCCCCGGTTGGGGCGGCCTTCCTTTTCTTGTCTTCCCCGGTTGGAGGGGGAGAACCTTTATCTGCCTCCTCCTCATTTTCACGGGAGTAGTGCGCCTCGGAGTTATCAGACGATGAGTCTGATACCACCTGGCGCCGGGAACTCTTTCGGGTTCCCGTGGCCTTCTTCTTGATCTTTTTCTCCGGCACCTCATAAGGAGCCGGAGTCAGCATCTCCGTCAGGAGAGCGTCTGCAGGGTCTTCGGGCAGAGGGTTCGGGCAGTCAATCTGCTCCGATGTCTCCACCCAGTCCTGTCAAAGGCATGGGAGCTCAGATCCCGCATATGACTATACCGGGGGAAATGAATACCCTGTAAAAAATAAAAGAGCTTACCGCGCCGGTTTGGCGCTGCGTGCTGAGTCCGTGATCCTCGGTGAGGGGAGGGGGAACCTCGGCACTCTTAAACAGCACCTTCCAGACGTCCTCGTGTGTCCTGCCGAAGAGCTCGCTCAGAGTCTGCTGCTGGGCCGGGTCGAACTCCCACAAATTAAAAGCCCGTTGTTGACACGGGAGGATCCGGCGGATGAGCATGACCTGGACTATGTTGACAAGCTTGAGCTTCCTGTTTATCATATTTTGGACGCAGGTCTGGAGTCCGGTTAGCTCTACTGGATTGCCCCAGGGCAGGCCTTCTCTATCGAGGAGGTGAGCCGCGTGGGGATTCCGAATCGGAATTCAGGCCGCCGCCCATTTGGTGTCGCGTGGCTCGGTGATGTAGAACCACCACGATTGCCACCCCTTTATGGTCTCCACATAGGAGCCCTCGAGCCATGTGACGTTGGGCATTTTGCCCACCATGGCGCCTTCGCACTCCGCCTGCTGGCCGCCCACCACCTTCGGTTTGACGTTGAAGGTTTTCAGCCATAGGCCGAAGTGGGGCTTGATGTGGAGGAAGGCCTCACACACGACGATAAACACCGAGATTTGAGGATGAAGTTCGGGGCCAGATCGTGAAAATCCAGGCCGTAGTAAACGTGAGCCCCCGGACGAATGGGTGGAGGGGAAATCCCAGTCCGCGGAGGAAGTGGGTAAGGAAGACTACCCTCTCATGGGGCCTGGGGGTGGGGATGAGCTGCCCCTCATCTGGGAGCCGGTGTGCGATATCCTCGGACAGGTATCCGGCTCCCCTCAGCTTTTTGATGTCTCCCTCTGTGACGGAGGAGATCATCCACTTGCCTCCCGCTCCGGACATGTTTGGAGAGGTTTGAGGAGAAGGATGCGGACTTGGGCGTTGGAGCTCGAGTGCGCAAGAATGGATGAGCAAGGAGGAAGAAGGCGTGGGTAGGAAAAGGTGAACCCTTATCCCTTTATAAGGGCGGACGAAACTATGCGCCCCTCACCAGCCTGGTAAAACTCGCTTATCCCCCAAGCGCCGTAATTGATGGCACGGTTGGGTTACCCACATCCGTATTGATAGGAATCCCGTAAAAAAGGGACACGATCTCTGCTTCGACAAGACGTACCAAGGAAACCACCTTGTGGAACACGCTGAGGTTGGTTATGAAAAACGAATAAATGACATGGCTGCGGTGTGATGTCACACTGCGAAATACGTCAGTAGATTAGATTTGTGGAAATATTATTCTCTCTGCGGTTGTATGTGGAACTTGTTTTGTAGAGCCGGACACGATCCTCGTGTTCATAATCTTCTATGAAATATTCGGAGGAGGAACCCGCCTTGCAATGCCGAAGACAATCTGCGCGCCAGACTCATCGTCATTGAAGCCTAGTTCAGGGGCTACTAAGGGAGTCCTGGATTAGGGGGTATCCGGACAGCCGGACTATAACCTTTGGCCGGACTGTTGGACTATGAAGATACAAGATTGAAGACCTCGTCCCGTGTCCGGATGGGACCCTCCTTGGCGTGGAAGGCAAGCTTGGCAATACGGATATGTAGATCTCCTTCTTGTAACCGACTATGTGTAACCCTAGCCCCCTCCGGTGTCTATATAAACCGGAGGGTTTAGTCTGTAGGACCGACGACAATCATACCATAGGCTAGCTTCTAGGGTTTAGCCTCTTCGATCTTGTGGTAGATCAACTATTGTAATACTCATATTATCAAGATCAATCAACCAGGAGTAGGGTTTTACCTCCATCGAGGGGGCCCGAACCTGGGTAAAAACATCGTGTCCCCTGTCTCGTGTTACCATCCGCCTAGACGCACAGTTCGGGACCCCTACCCGAGATCCGCCGGTTTTGACACCGACACGCGGCGTTTCTCATCGCACCAGGCCGCGGCGCGGGCGCCGGCTGGGGCGTCATGGAGGTTGCCACGCAGCCTGTGGGCAGCAAGGCCGCGTCCCGGGACCCAACTATTGGGGAAAGTAGCAATAATTCAAAATTTTCCTACGTGTCACCAAGATCAATCTAGGAGATGCTAGCAACGAAAGGGAGGTAGTGCATCTTCATACCCTTGAAGATCGCTAAGCGGAAGCGTTACAAGAATGCGGTTGATGGAGTTGTACTCGCGGCGATTCAAATCGCGGAAGATCCGATCTAGCGCCAAACTAACGGCGCCTCCGCGTTCAACACACGTACAGTCCAGGGACGTCTCCTCCTTCTTGATCCAGCAAGGGGAGAGGACAAGTTGAGGAAGAACTCCAGCAGCACGACGGCATGGTGGCGATGGAGCTCGTGGTTCTCCGGCAGAGCTTCGCTAAGCACTACGGAGGAGGAGGAGATGTTGGAGGAGGGAGGGCTGCACCAAGGAAGACGTGCGGCTGCCCTCCCACCCCTCCACTATATATAGGGGCAAGGGGAGAGGGGGAGGCGCCCTAGGGTTTCCCCTAGGGGGCGGCGGCCAAGCAGATTGGATCTTCCTAGGGATAATCCTAGGGAGACTTGCCCCACAAACCAAGCAGGTGGAGGCTTGCCTCCCAAACCAGGTGGAGGTGCCTCACCTTCACAAGTAACGTGGGAAAGGGTGTGGGGTTGCACCACCCCTTAGTGGGCTGGTTTGCCCCTTCCCCTTTGGCCCATGAGGCCCTCCAACACTTGCCGGGGCTTGCGAAACACCTTTCGGTCATGTTGGCCATAGCCTGGTACCCCCAGAACACTTTCGAACTCCAATACCCTTCGTCCAATATATCAATCTTCACCGCCGGACCATTATGGAACTCCTCGTGACATCCGGGATCATCCGGGACTCTGAACTACCTTCGGTAACCACATACTATTTCCCACAACAACTCTAGCGTCACCGAACCTTAAGTGTGTAGACCCTACGGGTTCGGGAACCATTCAGACATGACCGAGACACCTCTTCGGCCAATAGCCAATAGCGGGATCTGGATACCCATATGGGCTCCCACATGTTCCATGATGATCTCATCGGATGAACCACGATGTCGGGGATTCGATCAATCCCGTATTCAATTCCCTTTGTAAAACGGTATGTTACTTGCCTGAGATTTTATTGTCGGTATCCCAATACCTCGTTCAATCTCATTACCGGCAAGTCACTTTACTCGTTCCGTAACGCATGATCCCGTGATTAACTGCTTAGTCACATTGAGCTCATTATGATGATGCATTACCGAGTGGGCCCAGAGGTATCTCTCCGTCATACGGAGTGACAAATCCCAGTCTCGATTCGTACCAACCCAACAGACACTTTCAGAGATACCTGTAGTGCACCTTTATAGCCACCCAGTTACGTTGTGACGTCTGGTACACCCAAAGCATTCCAACGGTATCCGGGAGTTGCACAATCTCATGGTCTAAGGAAATGATACTTGACATTAGAAAAGCTTTTAGCAAACGAACTACACGATCTTGTGCTATGCTTAGGATTGGGTCTTGTCCATCACATCATTCTCCTAATGATGTGATCCCGTTATCAATGACATCTAATGTCCATGGTCAGGAAACCATAACCATCTATTAATCAACGAGCTAGTCAACTAGAGGCTCACTAGGGACATGTTGTGGTCTATGTATTCACACATGTATTACGGTTTCCAGTTAATACAATTATAGCATGAACAATAGACAATTATCATGAACAAGGAAATACAATAATAACCATTTTATTATTGCCTCTAGGGCATATTTCCAACAGTCTCCCACTTGCACTAGAGTCAATAATCTAGTTCACATCACTATGTGATTGTAATGAATCCAACACCCATGGGGTTTGATCATATCTCGCTTGTGAGAGAGGTTATTAGTCAATGGGTCTGAACCTTTCAGATACGTGTGTGCTTTACAAATCTCTATGTCATCTTGTAGATGCAGCTACCATGAGCTACTTGGAGCTATTCCAAATAACTGCTCTACTATACGAATCCGGTTTACTACTCAGAGTCATCCGGATTAGTGTCAGAGTTTGCATCGACGTAACCCTTTACGACGAACTCTTTTACCACCTCCATAATCGAAAAAATTCCTTAGTCCACTAGTTACTAAGGATAAGTTTGACCGCTATCATGTGATCCATTCCTGGATCACTCTTGTACCCCCTGATTGACTCATGGCAAGGCACACTTCAGGTGCGGTACACAGCATAGCATACTGTAGAGCCTATGTCTAAAGCATAGGGGACGACCTTCGTCATTTCTCTCTCTTCTGCCGTGGTCAGATCTTGAGTCTTACTCAATGCTCACACCTTATAACACAGCCAAGAACTCCATCTTTGCTGATCTATTTGAACTCCTTCAAAATCTTGTCACGGTATGTATTCATTTGAAAGTACTATTAAGCGGTTTTTGATCTATCCTTATAGATCTTGATGCTTAATGTTCAAGTAGCTTAATCCAAGTTTTCCATTGAAAAACACTTTTCAAATAACCCTATATGCTTTCCAGAAATTCTACATCATTTCTGATCAACAATATGTCAACAACATATACTCATCAGAAATTCTATAGTGCTCCCACTCACTTCCTTGGAAATACAAGTTTCTCATAAACTTTGTATAAACCCAAAATCTTTGATCATCTCATCAAAGCGTATATTCCAACTCCGAGATGCTTACTCCAGTCCTTAGAAGGATTGCTGGAGCTTTGCATACTTGTTAGCATCTTTTAGGATTGACAAAACCTTTTGGTTGTATCACATACAACCTTTCCTCAAGAGAATCATCAAGGTAACAATGTTTTGACATCCTATCTACAAGATTTCATAAATAATGCAGTAACTGCTAATATAATTCCAACAGACTCTTAGGATCGCTACGAGTGAGAAAGTCTCATCATAGTCAACTCCTTGAACTTGTCGGAAAACATCTTAACGACAAGTCGAGCTTTCTTAATGGTGATACTTACCATCATTGTCCGTCTCCCTTTTAAAATCCATCTGTACCTAATAGCCTTACGACCATCAAGTAGTTCTACCAAAGTCTATACTTTGTTTTCACACATGGATCCTCTCGGATTTTATGGCCTCGAGCCATTTGTCAGAATCCGGGCCCACCATCGCTTCTCCATAGCTCATAGGTTCATTGTTGTCTAGCAACATGACTTCCAAGATAGGATTACATACCACTCTGAAGTAGTACGCATCCTTGTCAACCTACGAGGTTTGGTAGTGACTTGATCCGAAGTTTCATGATCACTATCATAAGCTTCCACTTCAATTCGTGTCGGCGTCACAGGAACAACTTCTTGTGCCCTGCTACACACTAGTTGAAGTGACGGTTCAATAACCTCATCAAGTCTCCACCATCCTCCCACTCAATTCTTTCGAGAGAAAAATTTCCTCGAGAAAGGACCCGTTTCTAGAAACAAACACTTTTGCTTCCGGATCTGAAATAGGAGGTATACCCAATTGTTTCGGGTGTCCTATGAAGATGCATTTATCCGCTTTGGGCTCGAGCTTATTAGGCTAAAACTTTTTCACATAAGCGTCGCAGCCCCAAACTTTTAAGAAATGAAAACTTACATTTCTCTAAAGCATAGTTCATACGGTGTCATCTCAACGGAATTACGTGGTGCCCTATTTAAAGTGAATGTTGTTGTCTCTAATGCATAACCCATAAACAATAGTGGTAATTCAATAAGAGACATCATAGTATGCACCATATCCAATAGGGTGCAGCTATGATGTTTGGACACATCATTACACTATGGTGTTCCAGGTGGTATTAGTCGTGAAACAATTTCCACAATGTCTTAATTGTGTGCCAAACTCGTAACTCAGATATTCATCTATATGATCATATCACAGACATTTTATCCTCTTGTCACGACGATCTTCAACTTCACTCTAAAATTACTTGAACCTTTCAATAATTCAGACTTGTGTTTCATCAAGTAAATATACTTAGCATCTACTCAAATCATCTGTGAAGTAAGAACATAACGATATCCACTGCGTGCCTCAGCACTCATTGGACTGCACACATCAAAATGTATTACCTCCACAAAGTTGCTTTCTTGTTCCATCTTACTGAAAAATGAGGCCTTTCAGTCATCTTGCCCATGTGGTATGATTTGCATGTCTCAAGTGATTGAAAATCAAGTGAGACCAAACGATCCATCTGTATGGAGTTTCTTCATGCATATATACCAATAGACATGGTTCGCATGTCTCAATCTTTTCAAAACGAGTGAGTCCAAAGATCCATCAACATGGAGCTTCTTCATGTGTTTTATACCAATATGACTCAAATTGCAGTGCCACAAGTATGTGGTACTATCATTACTATCTTATATCTTTTTGCATGAACATGTGTATCACTACAATCGAGATTCAATAAACCATTCATTTTAGGTGCAAGACCATTGAAGGTATTATTCAAATAAACAGAGCAACCATTATTCTCCTTAAATGAATAACCGTATTGCGATAAACATAATCCAATCATGTTTATGCTCAACGCAAACACCAAATAACAATTATTTAGGTTTAACACAATCCCGATGGTAGAGGGAGCGTACGCTGTTTGATCACATCAACCTTGGAAACACTTCCAACACATATCATCGTCTCACCTTTGGCTAGTCTCCGTTTATTCTGTAGCCTTTTATTTCGTGTTACTAACACTTAGCAACCGAACCAGTATCTAATACCCTGGTGCTACTAGGAGTACTAGTAAAGTACACATTAATATTAATGTATATCCAACATACTTATGTCGACCTTGCCAGCCTTCTCATCTACCAAGTATCTAGGGTAGTTCTGCTTCAGTGACCGTTCCCCTTATTACAGAAGCACTTAGTCTCCGGTTAGGGTTCAACCTTGGGTTTCTTCACTAGAGCTGCAACTGATTTCCATTTCATGAAGTATCCCTTTCTTTCCCTTGCCCTTCTTGAAACTAATGGTTTTACTAACCATCAAAAATTGATGCTCCTATTTGATTTCTACTTTCGCGGTGTCGCGAATAGCTCAAGGATCATCATATCTATCCCTGATATGTTATAGTTCATCACGAAGCTCTAGTAGCTTGGTGGCAGTGACTTTGGAGAACCATCACTATCTCATCTGGAAGATTAACTCCCACTCGATTCAAGCGATTGTAGTACTCATACAATCTGAGCACATGCTCAACGATCCAGCTTTTATCCTTAGTTTGCAGGCTTAAGAAACTTGTCAGAGGTATCATACCTCTTGACATGGGTACTAGCCTGAAATCCCAATTTCAGTCCTTGGAACATCTCATATGTTCTGCGATGTTTCAAAAACGTCTTTGGTGCCTCAATTCTAAACCATTTAGCATTACACACTGAACTATCATGTAGTCACCAAACGTGTATGTTAGATGTTCGCAACATCCACAACCGACGCTCGAGGTTCAGCACACTGAGTGGTGCATTAAGGACATAATCCTCCTGCGTAGCAATGAGGACAATCCTCAGTTTACGGACCCAGTCCGCATAATTTCTACTATCAACTTTCAACTAAATTTTCTCTAGGAACATATCTAAAACAATAGAACCAAAGTGAGCTATGACATAATTTGCAAAGACCTTTTGACTATGTCCATGATAATTAAGTTCATCTAATCAAATTATTTAATGAACTCCCACTTATATAGACATCCCTCTAGTCATCTAAATGATACATGATCCGAGTCAACTAGGCCGTGTCCGATCATCACGTGAGACGGACTAGTCATCATCGGTGAACATCTTCATGTTGATCGCATCTGCCATACGACTCATGTTCGACCTTTCGGTCTCTCGTGTTCCGAGGCCATATCTGTACATGCTAGGCTCGTCAAGTCAACCTAAGTGTTTCGCATGTGTAAATCTGGTTTACACCCGTTGTATGCGAACGTTAGAATCTATCACACCCGATCATCACGTGGTGCTTCGAAACAACGAACCTTCGCAACGGTGCACAGTTAGGGGGAACACTTTATTGAAATTATTGTGAGGGATCATCTTATTTATTCTACAGTCGTTCTAAGCAAATAAGATGTAAACATGACAAACAACACATGCAAATCATAAAGTGACATGATATGGCCAATATCATCATGCACCTTTTGATCTCCATCTCCGAGGCGCGGCATGATCACCTTCGTCACCGGCATGACACCATGATCTTCATCATCATGATCTCCATCATCATGTCTTCATGAAGTTGTCTCGCCAACTATTACTTCTACTACTAAGGCTAACAGTTAGCAATAAAGTAAAGTAATTACTTGGCGTTTTTCATTGACACGCGTGTCATACAATAAATTAAGACAACTCCTATGGCTCCTGCCGGTTGTCATACTCATCGACATGCAAGTCGTGATTCCGATTACAAGAACATGATCAATCTCATACATCACATATATATAATTCATCACATCCTTTTGGCCATATCACATCACATAGCATACCCTGCAAAAACAAGTTAGACGTCCTCTAATTGTTGTTGCGTGTTTTACGCGGCTGCTATGGGTTTCTAGCAAGAACGTTTCTTACCTACGCAAAAGCCACAACGGTGATATGCCAATCGCTATTTACCCTTCATAAGGACCCTCTTCATCGAATCCGATCCAACTAAAGTGGGAGAGACAGACACCGCTAGCCACCTTATGCATCAAGTGCATGTCAGTCGGTGGAACCTGTCTCACGTAAGCGTGTAAGGTCAGTCCAGGCCGCTTCATCCCACAATGTCGCTGAATCAAGATAAGACTAGTAACTGCAAGCAAATTGAACAAATCATCGCCCACAACTACTTTGTGTTCTACTCGTGCATAGAATCTACGCATAGACCTAGCTCTGATACCACTGTTGGGGAACGTAGCAATAATTCAAAATTTTCCTACGTGTCACCAAGATCAATCTAGGAGATGCTAGCAATGAGAGAGAGGGAGTGCATCTTCATACCCTTGAAGATTGCTAAGCGGAAGCGTTACAAGAACACGGTTGATGGAGTCGTACTCGCGGCGATTCAAATCGCGAAAGATCTGATCTAGCGCCGAACGGATGGCGCCTACGCGTTCAACACACGTACAGTCCGGGGACGTCTCCTCCTTCTTGATCCAGCAAGGGGAGAGGAGAAGTTGAGGAAGAACTCCAGCAGCACGACGGCATGGTGGCGATGGAGCTCGTGATTCTCCAGCAGAGCTTCGCTAAGCACTACGGAGGAGGAGGAGATGTTGGAGGAGGGAGGGCTGCACCAAGGAAGAGGTGCGGCTGCCCTCCCACCCCTCCACTATATATAGGGGCAAGGGGAGAGGGGGAGGCGCCCTAGGGTTTCCCTTAGGGGGCGGCGGCCAAGCAGATTGGATCTTCATAGGGAAAATCCTAGGGAGACTTGCCCCCCAAACCAAGCAGGTGGAGGCTCCCCACCTTCACAAGTAATGTGGGAAAGGGTGTGGGGGCCGCACCACCCCTTAGTGGTCTGGTTTGCCCCTTCCCCTTTGGCCCATGAGGCCCTCCAAAACTTGTCGGGGCTCCCGAAACACCTTTCGGTCATGGTGGCCATAGCCTGATACCCCGAGAACACTTCCGGACTCCAATACCCTTCGTCCAATATATCAATCTTCACCGCCGGACCATTTCGGAACTCCTCACGACATCCGGGATCTCATCCGGGACTCCGAACTACCTTCGGTAACCACATATTATTTCCCATAACAACTCTAGCGTCACCGAACCTTAAGTGTGTAGACCCTACGGGTTCGGGAACCATGCAGACATGACCGAGACACCTCTCTGGCCAATAGCCAATAGCGGGATCTGGATACCCATATAGGCTCCCACATGTTCCATGATGATCTCATCGGATGAACCACGATGTCGGGGATTCGGTCAATCCCGTATTCAGTTCCCTTTGTCAATCGGTATGTTACTTGCCCGAGATTCGATCATCGGTATCCCAATACCTCGTTCAATCTCGTTACCGGCAAGTCACTTTACTCTTTCCGTAACGCATGATCTCGTGATTAACTGCTTAGTCACATTGAGCTCATTATGATGATGCATTGCCGAGTGGGCCCAGAGGTACCTCTCCGTCATATGGAGTGATAAATCCCAGTCTCGATTCGTACCAACCCAACAGACACTTTCGGAGATACCTGTAGTGCACCTTTATAGCCACCCAGTTACGTTGTGACGTTTGGTACACCCAAAGCATTCCTACGATATTCGGGAGTTGCACAATCTCATGGTCTAAGGAAATGATACTTGACATTAGAAAAGCTTTTAGCAAACGAACTACACGATCTTGTGCTATGCTTAGGATTGGGTCTTGTCCATCACATCATTCTCCTAATGATGTGATCCCGTTATCAATGACATCTAATGTCCATGGTCAGGAAACCATAACCATCTATTGATCAGCGAGCTAGTCAACTAGAGGCTCACTAGGGACATGTTGTGGTCTATGTATTCACACATGTATTACGGTTTACAGTTAATAAAATTATAGCATGAACAATAGAAAATTATCATGAACAAGGAAATACAATAATAACCATTTTATTATTGCCTCTAGGGCATATTTCCAACACCAACGGCGTATGGCTCATCGTCTTGGATCTGAACGACGTCGCCCGCCTGGCTCCTATTGCTAGTGTCATGGATGCTTGCGGGTCGTGCCTCCGGCACCATCCGTGGCCACCACGTCGCCTGCCCGCGTTGGTGCGGACGGGCCTGCTCTGGACGACCCGATTGCTGTGATCCCCTTCTTCTGGGGGGCCATCGCGATGATGAAGTCAATGCGCTAACTTCTAAACTAGATTTTTCACAACTTGCGCTGCCCCTACATGGCACGCCAAAGATGTCGGGGAAACGACACCTATGGGATAATAGGGAGTCCCTACTATGGTTGGCGGGGCGCGGGGTTGTGCAAAGAGCGGGTCTAGAAGATCAACGCGGGGGAATTTTATCCAGGTTCGCGCCGCAAACGATGTGTAATACCCTTGTCCTGCTTTGCTGTATATTTGGTGTTCTTGAGCTCTTGAACTAGCTACGATGCATGCCTAGCCCAAAAAGTTCGAATCCTTCCTCAGTACGCCTCAGGCCTCCTTTTATATGTCAAAGGGTTCGCCACAGTGGCATACAGGAGGTGGAAAGTATGTACAGTGTACAAGTCTATCACCTGGCACCATAGGACAAACGCATTTAATGCGTTGCCGACATGCCCTCTTGCTTTATCGGGGACGACACAGAAGCTCGTCTACTCCGTCGCCGCCTCGCCTCGCCCTGACACGCGTCCAATCTGATGAGGCATGCAGCGCTGGCTGGCTGGCTAGTGAGCTGGTGCGGTGGCAGGGTCTTCACGAAGATCTGCATGCCACCACGCAGGTGCTTGGCTAGTTGGCCTAGAAGCTGCATGTTGCCACGCATGCGCTCACCTAGTTAGCGGGCTAGCCGCCATATCAGAACGGGTGTGAGGCAACAAAACCTTGGTAGGTGTGGGCCTGGCCGCTGCCCTGCAGATGTCCCCGGCAAGGGTCTTGCCGGGGTCTTGTGGGCGTCCCCGGCAAGGATCTTGCCAGGGGTCTTGTGGGCGTCCCCGACAAGGGTCTTGCCAGGGGCCTTCGTCTTCTGGTTCTCATCTAGTCTTGCAGGCCTTCGGTCTTCACAAAGATCTGTTGGAAATATGCCCTAGAGGCAATAATAAAAGCATTATTATTATATTTCCTTATTCATGATAATTGTCTTTATTCGTGCTATAATTGTGTTATCCGGAAATCGTAATACATGTGTGAATAACAGACAACAATGTGTCCCTAGTGAGCCTATAGTTGACTAGATCGTCGATCGACAGATAGTCATGGTTTCCTGACTATGGACGTTGGATGTCATCGATAACGGGATCACATCATTAGGAGAATGATGTGATGGACAAGACCCAATCCTAAACATAGCATAAGATCGCATAGTTCGTTTGCTAGAGTTTTCCAATGTCAAGTATCCTTTCCTTAGACCATGAGATCGTGTAACTCCCGGATACCGTAGGAGTGCTTTGGGTGTGCCAAACGTCACAACGTAACTGGGTGACTATAAAGGTATACTACGGGTATCTCTGAAAGTGTCTGTTGGGTTGACATGGATCGAGACTGGGATTTGTCACTCCGCTTGACGGAGAGGTATCACCGGGCCCTCTCGGTAATTCATCATCATAATGAGCTCAATGTGATCAAAGTGTTTGATCACGGGATCATGCATTACAGTACGAGAAAAGTGACTTGCCTGTAACGAGATTGAACGAGGTATTGGGATACCGACGATCGAATCTCGGGCAAGTAAAATACCGATTGACAAAGGGAATCGTATACGGGATTAATTGAATCCTCGACATCGTGGTTCATCCGATGAGATCATCGTGGAGCATGTGGGAGCCAACATGGGTATCCAGATCCCGCTGTTGGTTATTGCCCGAGAGCCGTCTCGGTCACGTCTGCATGTCTCCCGAACCCATAGGGTCTACACACTTAAGGTTCGGTGACGCTAGGGTTGTGAAGATATGTATATGCAGTAACCCGAATGTTGTTCGAAGTCCCGGATGAGATCCCGAACGTCACGAGGAGTTCCGGAATGGTCCGGAGGTAAAGAATTATATATAGGAAGTGCTGTTTCGGCCATCGGGACAAGTTTCGGGGTTATCGGTATTGTACCGGGACCACCGAAGGGGTCCCGGGGGTCCACCAGGTGGGGCCACCTGCCCTGGTGGGCCACATGGGCCTTAGGGGGTGCGCCTTGGCCTGCTTGGGCCAAGGGGAACCAGCCCCAAAGGGCCCATGCGCCTAGGGTTCCATCTAGGAGGAGTCCTAGTGGTGGAAGGCACCTCCTAGATGGCTTGGGGGGGAGGGAAACCTCCCTGCCCGCCGCCCCCTTGGGAGATCAGATCTCCCAGGGCCGGCGCCCCCCCCAGAGGCCTATATAAAGGGGGGAGGGGAAGGGGGGCTGCGCACCCTATGCCCTGGCGCCTCGCTCTCCCTCTCCAACACCTCCTCCTCCTCCGTTGTGCACGGCGAAGCCCTGCTGGAGTACTGTAGTTCCACCATCACCACGCTGTCGTGCTGCTGCTGGAGCCTTCTTCCCCAACCTCTCCTTTGCCTTGCTGGATCAAGAAGAAGGAGATGTTACGCTGACCGTACGTGTGTTGAACGCGGAGGTGTCGTGCTTTCGGTGCTAGGATCTCCGGTGATTTGGATCACGGTGTGTACAACTACATCATCCCCGTTCGTTGAACGCTTTCGCTCGCGATCTACAAAGTGGTATGTAGATGCAATCTCTCTCTCCCATGACTCGTTGCTAGATGAACTCATAGATGTATCTTGGTGAAACCGTAGGAAAAATTTTAATTTTCTGCAACGTTCCCCAACAGTGGCATCATGAGCTAGGTCTATGCGTAGTTCTTCTTGCGCGAGTAGAACACAATTTGTTGTGGGCGTAGATGTTGTCAACTTTTCTTGCCGCTACTAGTCTTATCTTGCTTCAGCGGTATTGTGGGATGAAGCGGCCCGGACCAACCTTACACGTACGCTTACGTGAGACCGGTTCCACCGACTAACATGCACTAGTTGCATAAGATGGCTGGCGCGTGTCTGTCTCTCCTACTTTAGTTGGAGCGGATTCAATGAAAAGGGTCCTTATGAAGGGTAAATAGAAGTTGACAAATCACGTTGTGGCTTTTACGTAGGTAAGAAAACGTTCTTGCTAGAACCCTAATTCAGCCACGTAAAACTTGCAACAACAATTAGAGGACGTCTAACTTGTTTTTGCAGCAAGTGCTTTGTGATATGATATGGCCAAAGTTGTGATGAATGATGAATGATCTATATGTGATGTATGAGATGTTCATGCTATTGTAATAGGAATCACGACTTGCATGTCGATGAGTATGACAACCGGCAGGAGCCATAGGAGTTGTCTTTATTTTTTGTATGACCTGCGTGTCATTGAGAAACGCCATGTAAATTACTTTACTTTATTGCTAAACGCGTTAGCCATAGTAGTAGAAGTAATAGTTGGCGAGCAACTTCATGGAGACACGATGATGAAGATCATGATGATGAAGATCATGGTGTCAAGCCGGTGACAAGATGATCATGGAGCCCCAAGATGGAGATCAAAGGAGCTATGTGATATTGGCCATATCATGTCACGTTTATTATTTGATTGCATGTGATGTTTATCATGGTTTGCATCTTGTTTACTTAGAACGACGGTAGTAAATAAGATGATCCCTCATAATAATTTCAAGAAAGTGTTCTCCCTAACTGTGCACCGTTGCGACAGTTCGTTGTTTCGAAGCACCACGTGATGATCGGGTGTGATAGATTCTAACGTTCACATACAACGGGTGTAAGACAGATTTACACACGCAAAACACTTAGGTTGACTTGACGAGCCTAGCATGTACAGACATGGCCCCGGAACACAGAAGACCGAAAGGTCGAGCATGAGTCGTATAGAAGATACGATCAACATGAAGATGTTCACCGATGTTGACTAGTCCGTCTCACGTGATGATCGGACACGGCCTAGTTAACTCGGATCATGTAATACTTAGATGACTAGAAGAGGGATGTCTATCTAAGTGGGAGTTCATTAAATAATTTGATTAAATGAACTTTATTATCATGAACTTAGTCTAAATATTTACAATATGTCTTGTAGATCAAATGACCAACGTAGTCCTCAACTTCAACGCGTTCCTAGAGAAAACCAAGCTGAAAGACGATGGTAGCAACTATACGGACTGGGTCCGGAACCTGAGGATTATCCTCATAGCTGCCAAGAAAGATTATGTCCTATGAGCACCGCTGGGTGACGCACCTATTCTCCCTGCAGAACAAGACGTTATGAACGCTTGGTAGTCACGCTGCGATGATTACTCCCTTGTACAATGCGGCATGCTTTACAGCTTAGAGCCGGGGCTCCAAAAGCGTTTTGAGAGACATGGAGCATATGAGATGTTCGAAGAGCTGAAAATGGTTTTCCAAGCTCATGCCCGGGTCGAGAGATATGAAGTCTCCGACAAATTCTTTAGCTGTAAGATGGAGGAAAATGGCTCTGTCAGTGAGCACATACTCAAAATGTCTGGGTTGCACAACCGCATGACTCAACTGGAAGTTAATCTCCCGGAAGAAGCGGTCATTGACAGAATCCTCCAGTCGCTTCCACCTAGCTACAAGAGCTTTGTGATGAACTACAATATGCAGGGGATGGTAAAGACCATTCCTGAAGTATATGCTATGCTGAAATCAGCAGAGGTAGAAATCAAGAAGGAGCATCAAGTGTTGATGGTGAATAAAACCACTAAGTTCAAGAAGGGCAAGGGTAAAAAGAACTTCAAGAAGGACGGCAAGGAAGTTGCCGCGCCCGGTAAGCAAGTTGCCGGGAAGAAGCCAAAGAATGGACCCAAGCCCGAGACTGAGTGTTTTTATTGCAAGGGAAGTGGTCACTGGAAGCGGAACTGCCCCAAATACTTAGCGGACAAGAAGGCCGGCAAAACCAAAGGTATATGTGATATACATGTAATTGATGTGTACCTTACCAGTACTCGTAGTAGCTCTTGGGTATTTGATACCGGTGCAGTTGCTCACATTTGTAACTCAAAGCAGGAGCTGCGGAATAAACGGAGACTGGCGAAGGACGAGGTGACGATGCGCGTCGGGAATGGTTCCAAGGTCGATGTGATCGCCGTCGGCACGCTGCCTCTACATTTACCTACGGGATTAGTTTTAAACCTCAATAATTGTTATTTAGTGCCAAGTTTGAGCATGAACATTGTATCTGGGTCTTGCTTAATTCGAGATGGCTACTCATTTAAATCCGAGAATAATGGTTGTTCTATTTATATGAGAGATATGTTTTATGGTCATGCTCTGATGGTTAATGGTTTATTCTTAATGAATCTCGTACGTGATGATACACATATTCATAGTGTGAATACCAAAAGAGTTAAAGTTGATAACAATAGTCCCACATATTTGTGGCACTGCCGCCTTGGTCACATAGGTGTCAAACGTATGAAGAAGCTCCATGCAGATGGACTTTTAGAGTCACTTGATTATGAATCATTTGACACGTGCGAACCATGACTCATGGGTAAAATGACCAAGACTCCGTTCTCATGAACAATGGAGCGAGCAACCAACTTATTGGAAATCATACATACCGATGTGTGCAGTCCAATGAGTGTTGAGGCTCGCGGTGGCTATCGTTATGTTCTCACCCTCACTGATGACTTGAGTAGATATGGGTATGTCTACTTAATGAAACACAAGTCTGAGACCTTTGAAAAGTTCAAGGAATTTCAGAGTGAGGTTGAAAATCAACGTGAAAGAAAGATCAAGTTTCTACGATCAGGTCGTGGAGGAGAATACTTGAGTCACGAATTTGGCACACACTTAAGAAAATGTGGAATAGTTTCACAACTCACGCCGCCTGGAACACCTTAGCGTAATGGTGTGTCCGAACGTCGTAATCGCACTCTATTAGATATGGTGCGATCTATGATGTCTCTTACCGACTTACCGCTATCTTTTTGGGGCTACGCTTTAGAGACTGCTGCATTCACTTTAAATAGGGCTCCGTCGAAATCCGTTGAGACGACACCGTATGAATTATGGTTTGGGAAGAAACCTAAGTTGTCGTTTCTAAAAGTTTGGGGATGCGATGCTTATGTCAAGAAACTTCAACCTGAAAAGCTCGAACCCAAGTCGGAAAAATGCGTCTTCATAGGATACCCTAAAGAAACTGTTGGGTATACCTTCTACCTCAGATCCGAAGGCAAGATCTTTGTTGCAAAGAATGGATCCTTTCTAGAGAAAGAGTTTCTCTCGAAAGAAGTAAGTGGGAGGAAAGTAGAACTTGATGAAGTGTTACCTCTTGAACCGGAAAATGGCGAAACTCAAGAAAACGTTTCTGAGGTGCCTGCACCGACAAGAGAGGAAATTAATGATGATGATCAAGATGCTTCTAATCAAGCTCCTACTGAAATTCGAAGGTCCACAAGGACACGTTCCGCACCAGAGTGGTACGGCAACCCTGTCTTGGAAATCATGTTGTTAGACAACGGTGAACCTTCGAACTATGAGGAAGCAATGGCGGGCCTGGATTCCGACAAATGGCTGGAAGCCATGAAATCCGAGATAGGATCCATGTATGAAAACGAAGTATGGACTTTGACTGACTTGCCCGTTGAACGGCGAGCCATAGAAAATAAATGGATCTTTAAGAAGAAGACAGACGCGGATGGTAATGTGACCATCTATCAAGCTCGGCTTGTCGCTAAGGGTTATCGACAAGTTCAAGGAATTGACTACGATGAGACTTTCTCACCGGTAGCGAAGCTGAAGTCCGTCCGAATCATGTTAGCAATTGCCGCATACTATGATTATGAGATATGGCAAATGGACGTCAAAACGGCATTCCTTAATGGTTTCCTTAAGGAAGAATTGTATATGATGCAGCCGGAAGGTTTTGTCGATCCTAAGAACGCTGACAAGGTGTGCAAGCTCCAACGCTCGATTTATGGGCTGGTGCAAGCATCTCGGAGTTGGAACATTCGCTTTGATGAGATGATCAAAGCGTTTGGGTTTACGCAGACTTATGGAGAAGCCTGCGTTTACAAGAAAGTGAGTGGGAGCTCTGTAGCATTTCTCATATTATATGTAGACGACATACTTTTGATGGGAAATGATATAGAACTCTTGGACAGCATTAAGGCCTACTTGAATAAGAGTTTTTCAATGAAGGACCTTGGAGAAGCTGCTTATATATTAGGCATCAAGATCTATAGAGATAGATCGAGACGCCTCATAGGTCTTTCACAAAGCACATACCTTGATAAAATATTGAAGAAGTTCAATATGAATCAATCTAAGAAATGGTTCTTACCTGTGTTACAAGGTGTGAAATTGAGCTCAGCTCAATGTCCGACCACGGCAGAAGATATAGAAGAGATGAGCGTCATCCCCTATGCCTCAGCCATAGGTTCTATTATGTATGCCATGCTGTGTACCAGACCTGATGTAAACCTTGCCGTAAGTTTGGTAGGTAGGTACCAAAGTAATCCCGGCAAGGAACACTGGACAACGGTCCAGAATATCCTGAAGTACCTGAAAAGGACCAAGGAAATGTTTCTTGTTTATGGAGGTGACGAAGAGCTCGTCGTAAAAGGTTACGTCAACGCTAGCTTCGACACAGATCTGGATGACTCTAAGTCACAAACCGGATACGTGTATATTTTGAATGGTGGGGCAGTAAGCTGGTGCAGTTGCAAGTAAAGCGTCGTGGCGGGATCTACATGTGAAGCGGAGTACATGGCAGCCTCGGAGGCAGCACATGAAGCAATTTGGGTGAAGGAGTTCATCACCGACCTCGGAGTCATACCCAATGCGTCGGGGCCAATCAAGCTCTTCTGTGACAACACTGGAGCTATTGCACTTGCAAAAGAGCCCAGGTTTCACAAGAAGACCAGGCACATCAAGCGTCGCTTCAACTCCATTTGTGAAAATGTTCAAGATGGAGACATAGAGATTTGTAAAGTGCACACGGATCTGAATGTCGCAGATCCGTTGACTAAACCTCTCCCTAAGGCAAAACATGATCAGCACCAGAACTCTATGGGTGTTCGATTCATCACAATGTAACTAGATTATTGACTCTAGTGCAAGTGGGAGACTGTTGGAAATATGCCCTAGAGGCAATAATAAAAGCATTATTATTATATTTCCTTATTCATGATAATTGTCTTTATTCGTGCTATAATTGTGTTATCCGGAAATCGTAATACATGTGTGAATAACAGACAACAATGTGTCCCTAGTGAGCCTCTAGTTGACTAGCTCGTTGATCGACAGATGGTCATGGTTTCCTGACTATGGACGTTGGATGTCATCGATAACGGGATCACATCATTAGGAGAATGATGTGATGGACAAGACCCAATCCTAAACATAGCATAAGATCGCATAGTTCGTTTGCTAGAGTTTTCCAATGTCAAGTATCCTTTCCTTAGACCATGAGATCGTGTAACTCCCGGATACCGTAGGAGTGCTTTGGGTGTGCCAAACGTCACAACGTAACTGGGTGACTATAAAGGTATACTACGGGTATCTCTGAAAGTGTCTGTTGGGTTGACATGGATCGAGACTGGGATTTGTCACTCCGCTTGACGGAGAGGTATCACCGGGCCCTCTCGGTAATGCATCATCATAATGAGCTCAATGTGATCAAAGTGTTTGATCACGGGATCATGCATTACGGTACGAGAAAAGTGACTTGCCTGTAACGAGATTGAACGAGGTATTGGGATACCGACGATCGAATCTCGGGCAAGTAAAATACCGATTGACAAAGGGAATCGTATACAGGATTGATTGAATCCTCGACATCGTGGTTCATCCGATGAGATCATCGTGGAGCATGTGGGAGCCAACATGGGTATCCAGATCCCGCTGTTGGTTATTGCCCGAGAGCCATCTCGGTCATGTCTGCATGTCTCCCGAACCCGTAGGGTCTACACACTTAAGGTTCGGTGACGCTAGGGTTGTGAAGATATGTATATGCAGTAACCCGAATGTTGTTCGGAGTCCCGGATGAGATCCCGGACGTCACGAGGAGTTCCGGAATGGTCCGGAGGTAAAGAATTATATATAGGAAGTGCTGTTTCGGCCATCGGGACAAGTTTTGGGGTTATCGGTATTGTACCGGGACCACCGAAGGGGTCCCGGGGGTCCACCAGGTGGGGCCACCTGCCCTGGTGGACCACATGGGCCTTAGGGGGTGCGCCTTGGCCTGCTTGGTCCAAGGGGAACCAGCCCCAAAGGGCCCATGCGCCTAGGGTTCCATCTAGGAGGAGTCCTAGTTGTGGAAGGCACCTCCTAGATGGCTTGGGGGGGAGGGAAACCTCCCTGGCCGCCGCCCCCTTGGGAGATCAGATCTCCCAGGGCCGGCGCCCCCCCAGAGGCCTATATAAAGGGGGGAGAGGAAGGGGGGCTGCGCACCCTATGCCCTGGCGCCTCACTCTCCCTCTCCAACACCTCCTCCTCCTCCGTTGTGCACGGCGAAGCCCTGCCGGAGTACTGTAGTTCCACCATCACCACGCCGTCGTGCTGCTGCTGGAGCCTTCTTCCCCAACCTCTCCTTTGCCTTGCTGGATCAAGAAGAAGGAGACGTTACGCTGACCGTACGTGTGTTGAACGCGGAGGTGCCGTGCTTTCGGTGCTAGGATCTCCGGTGATTTGGATCACGGTGTGTACAACTACATCACTCCCGTTCGTTGAACGCTTCCGCTCGCGATCTACAAAGTGGTATGTAGATGCAATCTCTCTCTCCCATGACTCGTTGCTAGATGAACTCATAGATGGATCTTGGTGAAACCGTAGGAAAATTTTTAATTTTCTGCAACGTTCCCCAACAAGATCTACATGCCACCATGCAGGCGCCTCCCGAGCCTAGGTTCCTAATGTTGTCAATGGTGTCGTAACTCTTAGGCTCAAGGGTGGCGGCCTTGCTAGTGTTGGGCAAGTTGCCCCGGCAAGGCTCTTGCCGGGGCTACGCAGGCCGCCCCGGCAAGGGTGTTGCTGGGGGAGACCCATCTTGCTCCTTTGTTCTTCATGCATCTGGCTTGAGTGCTGCCCTGGTAGTCTTTTATCTTTGCTTCCTCTGCCCCGCCAAGCGTGGCCGCAGGTGTGGCTACAACTGCCCGTGCACAAGTAAAGGGGTATGGAAAGGCTCCTACTTTTGTACACTGACAGGCTATCCATCACACACACTTTTTTTGTGGTAACGTTTGCGCAAGGTGGCCTAACGCAAACAGTTTTCAAGAGGATGTCGTGTGTTATTGTTCATTGATCCAACACGGATTATTCCTAGAAACTGTGTGTGTTGCCTGAGGTCATCGCCCATGGTGTTTTCCCAATAACCATTTGCAATACAAAAACCCAATCATCAGGCTAATTGTCATATTATAAATAATCCATTTATTAATCTAATTAACATTTTATATTATGGAAGCAAGATTTCATAATTGAAATACATCAGTGTACAACATCATATAGCTTCAACACTCAGCTACCCAACTACGCAACTGCACCAACACCAAGTTTCACATGCGACATCTATAACCTTGCAGAATTAGGATCATAGATGGTACATAGACATATGAATCTCATCCGGAAAAGTGCTGAAGCAGAAGGTGAATATTGAGCCTTCATTGATGTTGAAGGTCTTTGCAACTTTAGATCAGTGCCTGTGGATGATTGACCGTCCATCCTTCATCCTCTTCAGGAATATTTCAATATTGAACCGTGGGTGTTGTATGAATAACTTCCTCACCTTCGGACCATACAGATGGTTTGAGAGGTAATCATCAGTGAACTGCTTTGGAAAGGCCTGAAAACAAGGATGTGCATAAATATCTTATCTATATTGGAAATGGGGCAAAGGAATAAAAAAGGCAAGGTATAAAAGTCTTCTTCATAGTGCAGACAAAGATCTTGTTATTTTTTGTCACTAATTTCTTTATCCTAACAATCTTTCTGAGTTTCTTGACTTGACTAATATTCATGGAAAACTCATTTCCCCATATGCAAAAGGGTCGAACAGTGGGTCAAAACCTCTAACAGCAGGACCAACATGTGCAAGACCAAATTGTTAAAAACCTAAATATTAGAATGGTTCCTGCAATTGCATAATAATGTGCAATTAGAAAAAGGACCATGCATGTGCAAACCTGGATTATAAACCTCAGTGCTTCCCATTGTTTCCCTGCAACACATATAAGGTAGTTAGTGATCAGGTTAAGTGAGGGTTCACATGCTATCAGTAAAATATGTTGATGAAAAATAAGCACATTGCAGATTCATCAGATTAATTCAAGCCACATGGAAAACCCATTTATCCAAACCAAGCATGATTAAGAACCAGGAAATATAGCAATTGTATATGTTTCTCATGTATTAAGTGCAGCCAAATTTGATTTATTCCTCACATGCACAACAATACAAAATTCTACCCATGACAATTGGACATCGCATTACAGAATTGAACCAAGTAGTTAACTAAACACCACAATAAATGAACCAAACATCCACATTGCACAATATAACATACTCCTAATAGAAGATCGGATAGTTAACAAAACCAAGCACGCTTAACAACTTGGAAATATAGCAATTGTATTTGTTTCTCATGTATTTAGTACAACCAAATTAGATTTATTTCTCACATGGTATACAATAACATAATGCACCCACAACAATTGAACATCACATTGCATAATTGAACCAAACAGTTAGCTAAACACCACAACAAATGAACCAAACATTAACTGAGCACCACATTGCACAATGTATAGCATACTAGAAGATCAGACAGTTAACCAAACCAAGCATGCTTGACAACTTGGAAATATAGCAATTGTAATTGTTTCTCATGTGTTTTGTAAAGATAAATTTGATTTCTCACATGGAAGAAAATACAAAATTGCACCCTAAAGAATTAAACATCAATTTACAGAATTGAACCAAACAGTTAACTGAACATGACAACTAATTAACCAAACAGTTAATAAGTGAGCACCACATTGCACGACATATAGAACATATACACTAGAGCAACAGATTGCATGGTAAAAGTAGATAGGACAATTCACTAGAATTTGTTAAGGAAAGCTAGGAGCAGCACATGCAACGGGTAAACCGAGCATGCCTAACCGGCGTAGCTAGCAAACTGAACATAGGTCCTTATAGTGAGCTAATAAGACAAGCTACTCCTCACCATCGGAGATATCAATGATGATTGGCTCCTTGGACATGGAAGAGGGCGCGGCCTCACATCGTGGGTGCCCTCGTCGTAGTGGTGAGTTGCCTGAGCCGCTCCGGGCACTAACCTGCGCTACTGGAAATAGATAATTTGCCATCAGTGAGGTCTTTGACGTCTGCTAGCGGATGGCAAAGAAAGTCTTTGCCGTCTGCTAGCGGATGGCAAAGAAGGTGTTTGTCGTCTGCTTATAAAAACAGATGACAAAGACCTGGCTGACGGCAAAGATCCTAGTTGCCATCATGATGAGGACATCAATACCATTGTTACACCCACAACCCCTGCTGCTATACATACTGGACCAATTACTAGAGCTCGCGCACGCCAATTGAATTAGTAGGCACTTTTGTTTCTTGGTAATGATTCTAATGTTCATGAGAATATGATGCTACCTAAATTGGATACATTTGTGTTGCTTACAAATGAAGGGCCTGGCATGGATAAGAGGGATGAACACTGGAGCAAGACCAAGCAGGGAGATGATGGCATGTGCAAGGGGATCAAGAACGGAATTACAAGTGATGATTTTAGGACTTTGAAGCCACCATAAGGAGTGCATGAAGCCTTGGACGAAATATACAAGATGCCACTTTGCAAATTTCGTCTAGAGGCTATTCTAGGTGCTGCGTCACCTTATTAATGGTCCAGGCCCATGTATTTTCCAAATACTTAAGGATAGGCTATTTTTAGAGTCCGTATGTGCGGGGAAACAAGAGTTAGGGTTGGTTTCAGACCCCTCCTCCAAGGGCCATGAAATTCCCCCCTCTTCCTCCATATATACAGCCCTTAGGGCGTCGTTTAGACTTTGGGTTTTGTTTAGATTAAAGTTCGCCATAGCCGCAACTTCGCATACTTCATTTGTGTTCAACGACCAGACAAAGGCGTCACAGAACCCCACCTTGATCAATAAAGCTTTCCTCTTATATTCGCAATATCCAGATTGCAATCTTAGTTTCTTGCTTGTTCTTCGTTTGCTTGCAGGAAACAGACCTTCATGGTCAGGTTGATCGTGCTCTGGCATGGTCAATAACCTCTCGGAGTTGGTTTAGCGATTGCTAAGGCACGATGTCCTCGCACGTTCGTAGTCGGATCATCAAAGTCGACTTCCTCCGAAACGATAGCCACAATCTCATCGAAAGACGGGACACCTTTTCCTCTATCAAGTGGTATCAGATTTCCAGCTTGCTCGGTGAGATTTTACAGTTTTTCGTAGTTTAGATCGAGTCTGTTATTCATACCTATAGTCCACGAAAAAAGCCAAAAAAAATTAGGGTCAGTTCATCCTATCCGAATCAATCTGAGCCTTTGCATAATCTTTTCTGTATTTGCTTTGTTGAATTTGCGGTTGCATCATCGTGTCAAGTTGCTGGTCTTAGTGTCTAGTCCTTTAAGAGTTTCGAGTTATGTTCACAGGTTGTCACGTCGCCGCTGCCATATATCACCACCGCATCATCATCATCGCTGCTGCCATATACCACCACCACACCAACTTCATCGTCGCTGCCATATACCACCACCACATATTCACCACCAATCCGAGTCCATATACGCCACCACATATCCGCTACCTTCACGCCAATTCAAGTCCACCTGCAACATATATCTGCCACCAGTCCGAGTTCCACCAGATTCATCTCCACCACCAGTCCGAGTTCCACCAGATTCATCTCCGCCACCAATCCGAGTTCCACCAGATTTATCTCCGCCACCAGTCCGAGTCCAGTATTTGTTGCTTTGTTTTCGAGTTCCAGATCACGCGATACTTCGAGTCGTGACCAAGTCGGACTCCCCAATTTATGTGCTACCCATAGAAGAAAATAGTTCCAAACTAAAAAATCTAAGTCTGGAAAACTCTGGCTAGGCAGTTCTTAGACCATTTGTAGACTTTTTCAGAAAAAATTGTTGCGGAGCAAAAAAAAGTGCAAAAAAAGTGAAAAAAGGAAAAAAATTCAGAGCGTGCTCCTCCCTTATTTACGTGCAGCGCCGTGATTTTGTTAGTGTTCTAGGCTCGCGTCTCTAGCACGGTCTAGCCTAGGACCAACACAGTACCGTGTTGAGCGTTTAATCAACTTTGCATCTCTGAATTGATTATTGCTGCCCCTTTTTGCTACCATATTATAAGCCTTCCCAGCTCCACATACATCTACATCGTGCGTTTGACTCTCCTGGTAATCGCTCTATCCAAGCTTTGAGAGTTTTGACTACATCAGTTGCCAATCACCGCATGCTGTTGGGTAAGAACTGGTAAGAATTTGAGATTTGCTTGACGGATTTGTGACACCCACCACCACCACCACTTGTTAGTAGTCTGTAGGATTCTATTATTGTGTGTTTCTATTGCTGCTAACCATGCCAGGATCACAAGCCGCGAGATTGACTGGGAGAACTTAACAAACAAGGAGCTTCATGATAAGTTTCAGCAAATGATGACTAAACAGGTGCAAGATGTGCTGAACAATTTTGAAGAGGCCATGGAGAAGATCACTGGCCTTGATAAGACGTTCGAAACAAAGCTCGATAATAGATTTAATGAACTGCTTGCGCGTCTTCCACCACCGGCCGCACCTGCCGCACCTCTGCAACAACAACAACTACCTCCACGTCGCGAAACAGCCCTCCACCGAGCGGGTCGTGTCCTTCTTCAGCCTGGCCAAACTGTTGGTGCTGATGTTGCTACTTCTGTGGCTCCTACTGGTGATGTGGAGGATGATTATGCAGGAGATTACAAGGATGAGGTTGATCAAAATCAGAACTACGTGCAACCACCAGCACCACAACCACCAGGTCGCCCACATGCAAATAATCACAATGTTAGGGCTCTCCCTCAGGTACGAGATCATGACCATATTCCTAACTGAAATTGAATATTCCACCATCTGAGGGTAGATATGTTCCTGATATATATATTACTTGGGAGTTAGAAACTGAACAACGATTTACATGTTTACAATATCCTGAGGAGAGACGTGTTCCTGCTGCTGTTTGTGCTTTCACTAGCTTTGCATGTGTTTGGTGGTCTGAACATTGTAGATTATATCCTATTCTAGCTACTTGGGCTGCTTTGAATACTGCTATGCGTACTCGTTGGGTTCCACCATATTATCAACGTGAATTAATTCAAAAATTGCAGCGTTTAAGACAAGGAAAAAAATTATGTAGAAGAATATTATGAGGAATTACAAACTGGCATGATTAGATGTGGTATTGTTGAGGAGAATGAAGCTATTCTTGCGCGTTTTATGGGTGGATTAAATAGAGAGATCCGGACCATTCTAGAGTATAAGGAGTATAATAATATCACTCGTTTATTCCATCTTGCTTGTAAAGCTGAACGTGAACTGCAGGATCGACAAGCATTGGCGCAAACTAACTTTTCTGCAGGTCGATCTTCATCATGGACACCACATGCATCCTCTACTTCCACTACACCAGCACCTCCATCAGCTGCCACCTCCAGCCGTGATACAAGAAAGCAGGCACAACCACCACTATCTGCCAAGAGCACACCTGCCGGGGCTGCGCAGAGCTCTTCTTCTTCCATGGCATCAACAGGGCACACAAGTGATATTATTTGTCGTCGTTGTGAGGGAAGAGGACATTTTGCGACAGAATGCATATCTCCGCATGTGATGATTTCTACTGAGGATGGTGGGTATGAGTCCGCTAGTGACTATGACGAGGAGACTTTGGCTCTTATTACACATGAAGAACACGGTGGAGATGATTCTGATCATGAGACGCAATACATGGCTGCTGAAGATGCTGACAGGTATGAATGTTTAGTTGCTCAACGTGTTTTGAGTGTGCAGGTTACACAAGCTGAGAAAAATCAGAGGCATAATTTGTTTCATACAAAGGGAGTTGTGAAGGAACGTCCTGTTGGCGTCATCATAGATGGAGGGAGCTGCAACAACTTGGCTAGCATGGAGACGGTGGAGAAGCTATCTCTCACTACAAGACCACATCCACATCCTTACTACATCCAATGGTTCAACAACAGCGGCAAGCTTAAGGTAACACGTACTGTTCGTATGCATTTTAGTATCTCTACATATGCTGATTACGTTGATTGTGATGTGGTACCTATGCAAGCATGTTCCTTATTACTTGGTAGACCATGGCAATTTGATAAAAATTATGTACACCATGATAGAAACAATCAGTATACTCTTGTTCATAAGGACAAAAATATTACTTTGCTTCCTATGACTCCTGATTCCATTTTGAAAGATGATATTAATAGAGCTAATAAAGCAAAACATGAGCAAAATAAGAGTGAAAATCAGATTGTGGCAAAAGAATTTGAGCAACAAATGAAGCCTCATAATAAACCATCTAGTGTTGCTTCTGAAATTAAATTGAAAAGTGCACGTTTACTTTCCACCAAATCTGATATTGATGATCTAGATTTTAGCAAATCTGTTTGCTATGCATTTGTGTGCAAAGAGGCATTATTTCATTCGAGGACGTGCCTTCCTCTTTGCCTCCTGCTGTCACTAACATTTTGCAGGAGTTCGCTGACGTCTTTCCACAAGATGTGCCACCGGGATTACCACCTATTCGAGGGATTGAGCATTAAATTGACTTAATTCCCGGTGCATCATTACCCAACCGTGCACCATACCTTACCAATCCAGAGGAGACAAAGGAGATTATGTGTCAAGTACAAGAGCTGCTCGACAAAGGTTATATACGTGAATCCCTTAGTCCTTGTGTTGTTCCTATCATCTTAGTTCCGAAAAAGGATGGTACGTCGCTTATGTGCATTGATTGTAGAGACATTAATAATATTACTATTCGTTATCATCATCCTATTCCTAGGCTAGATGATATGCTTGATGAATTGAGTGGCTCTACAATATTCTCCAAAGTTGATTTGCGTAGTGGATACCATCAAATTGTGAAATTGGGAGATGAATGGAAAACAACATTTTAAACTAAGTTTGGATTATATGAGTGGTTAGTCATGCCTTTTGGGTTAACTAATGCACCTAGTACTTTCATGAGATTAATGAACGAAGTTCTACGTGCTTTCATTGGACGATTTGTGGTAGCTTACTTTGATGACATATTGATTTATAGCAAATCTTTGGAGGAACATTTGGAACATTTACGTGTTGTTTTTATTGCTCTACGTGATGCACGTTTGTTTGGTAACCTTGGGAAGTGCACCTTTTGCACCGACCGAGTATCTTTTCTTGGCTATGTTGTTACTCCACAGGGGATTGAAGTTGATAAAGCCAAGATTGAAGCTATTGAGAGTTGGCCGCATCCCAAAACGGTCACACAAGTGAGGATCTTCCATGGCCTCGCTGGTTTCTATAGGCGTTTTGTGAGAGATTTCAGCACCATTGTTGCACCTCTCAACGAGCTTACAAAGAAGGATGTGCCTTTTGTTTGGGGTACCGCACAGTAAGAAGCCTTCACGGTATTGAAAGATAAGTTGACACATGCTCCTTTACTCCAACTTCCTGATTTTAGTAAGACTTTTGAGCATGAATGTGATGCTAGTGGAATTGGATTAGGAGGTGTGTTATTACAAGATGGCAAACTTGTTGCATACTTTTCTGAAAAATTGAGTGGTCCTAGTCTTAACAATTCTACTTATGATAAAGAATTATATGCTCTTGTTCAGACCATAGAAACATGGCAACATTATTTATGGCCCAAGGAATTTGTTATACATTCTGATCATGAATTTTTGAAACACATTAAAATTCAAGCAAAACGGAACCGTAGACATGCTAAATGGGTTGAATTCATTGAGACTTTCTCCTATGTCATTAAATACAATAAGGGTAAAGAAAATGTTAGCGCTGATGCATTGTCTCGTCGTTATACTATGCTTTCACAACTTGACTTAAAATATTTGGTTTGGAAACCATCAAAGATCAATATGTGCATGATGCTGAATTTAAAGATGTATTGCAGAATTCTAAGGAAGGGAGAACTTGGAACAAGTTCGTTCTTAACGATGGGTTTGTGTTTCGTGCTAACAAGTTATGCATTCCAGCTAGCTCTGTTCGTCTTTTGTTGTTGCAGGAGGTGCATGGAGGAGGATTAATGGGGCACTTTGGCGTCAAGAAGACGGAGTATATACTTGCTACACATTTCTTTTGGCCAAAGATGAGAGGGGATGTTGAGCGTTTTGTTGCTCGCTGTACTACATGTCAAAAAGCTAAGTCACGTCTCAATCCTCATGGTTTATATATGCCTTTGCCTGTACCTAGTGTTCCTTGGGAGGATATATCTATGGACTTTGTTTTAGGTTTACCTCGAACAAAGAAGAGGAGGGATAGCATATTTGTTGTCGTGGATAGATTTTCGAAAATGGCACACTTTATACCATGTCATAAAAGCGATGATGATGTTAATGTTGCTGATTTGTTCTTTCAGGAAATTATTCGCTTGCATGGTGTGCCAAACACTATTGTTTCAGATCGTGATACCAAATTCCTTAGCCACTTGTGGAGATGTTTATGGGCTAAGTTGGGGACTAAACTGCTTTTTAGTACTACTTGTCACCCCCAAACTGATGGAGAAACTGAAGTAGTCAATAGAACATTGTCTACTATGCTTAGGGCTATTTTGAAGAATAATAAGAAAATGTGGGAAGAATGCTTGCCTCATATTGAATTTGCTTATAATCTTTCATTGCATTCTACTACTAAGATGTGCCCTTTTGAAATTGTGTATTGTTTCCTACCTCGTGCACCTATTGACTTGTTGCCTCTTCCATCCTCTGAGAAGGTTAATTTTGATGCTAAAGAACATGCTGAATTGATTTTAAAAATTCATGAGTTAACTAAGGAAAACATTGAGTGTATGAATGCTAAATACAAACTTGCTAGAGATAAGGGTAGAAAACATGTTGTGTTTGCACCTGGAGATCTTGTTTGGTTACATTTGCGTAAGGATAGATTTCCTAATTTGCGAAAATCAAAGCTAATGCCACGTGTTGATGGTACTTTTAAGATGTTAGAGAAAATAAATGATAATGCATATAAACTTGAGCTGCTTGCAGATTTTGGGGTTAGTCCCACTTTTAAGATTGCATATTTGAAGCCTTATTTGGGTGAGCAAGATGAGCTTCCGTCGAGGACGACTTCATTTCAATAAGGGGAGGATGATGAGGACATCAATACCATTGTTACACCCACAGCTCCTGCTGCTATACATACTGGACCAATTACTAGAGCTCGCGCACGCCAATTGAATTACCATGTAGTTTTGTTTCTTGGTAATAATTCTAATGTTCATGAGAATATGATGCTGCCTAAATTGGATACATTTGTTTTGCTTACAAATGAAGGGCCTGGCATGGATAAGAGGGATGAACACTGGAGCAAGACCAAGCAGGGAGATGATGGCATGCGGAAGGGGATCAAGAACAGAGTTACAAGTGGTGATTTCAGGACTTTGAAGCCACCATAAGGAGTGCATGAAGCCTTGGACGAAATATACAAGATGGCACTTCATAAATTTCATCCAGAGGCTATTCTAGGTGCTACGTCACCTTATTATTGGGCCAGGCCCATGTATTTTCGAAATACATAAGTATAGGCTGTTTTTAGAGTCCGTATGTGTGGGGAAACAAGAGTTAGGGTTGGTTTCGGATCCCTCCTCCAAGGGCCACGAAATTCCCCCGTCTTCCTCCATATATACAGCCCTTAGGGTGTCGTTTAGACTTTGGGTTTTGTTTAGATTAAAGTTCGCCATAGCTACAACTTCGCGTACTTCGTTTGTGTTCAACGACCAGACAAAGGCATCACAGAACCCTACCTTGATCAATAAAGCTTTCCTCTTATACTCGCAATATCCAGATTGTAATCTTAGTTTCTTGCTTGTTCTTCGTTTGCCTGCAGGAAACAGACCTTCGTGGTCAGGTTGATCGTGCTCCGGCGTGGTCAATAACCTCTCGGAGTTGGTTTAGCGATTGCTAAGGCACGATGTCCTCGCACATTCATAGTCGGATCGTCAAAGTCGACTTCCTCCAAAACGATAGCCACAATCTCATCGAAAGACGGGACACCTTTTCCTCTATCACATTAGCCAATTCTTTGCCCACACACCTCTTTGCCGTCTGCTAGGTGATGACAAAGAATTTTTGCCGTCCGCTGGCAGACGGCAAAGAATTAACCCTCTAACGGCCGTTGCCCCTGCCTCCTCTCTCTTATCTCTATCCCTAACCCTGACCCCCCCCCCCCCCCCCCGCACCCGACCCCAACCGCCGCCAGCTACCACGCCCCCGCCGCCCTTGCCCTCCTGTTGCCCCGGCCACGTCGCCCCTTGTCGTCCCGCTGCCCTGCCCAGGCCACCCATCCCCTCCCCTGCGGTGGTTGTCCCGCCGCCCCTGCCCCCCCGCCCCGGCCACGTCGCCCCGCCCCTCCCCTGCAATGGCCGCTTGAGCGCCTCCGTGAGGCAGGCCGTGGCGCCGTGATACGTCTCCATCGTATATACTTTTCCAAACTCTTTTGTCCTTGTTTTGGACTCTAATTTGCATGATTTGAATGGAACTAACCCGGACCGACGCTGTTTTCAGCAGAATTGCCATGGTGTTATTTTTTTGCAGAAATAAAAGTTCTTGGAATGACCTGAAACTTCACTGAGAATATTTTTGGAATTAATAGAAAATATTGGCGAAATAATCAACCATGGGGGACCCACCTGCTGTCCACAAGGGTGGGGGCGCACCCTAACTCCTTGTGGGTCCCACGAAGCTCCACCGACCTCAACTCCAACTCCATATATTCATGTTCGGGAGAAAAAACTAGAGAGAAGGATTCATCACGTTTTACGATACGGGGCCGCCACCACCTCCTATTCTTCCTCGGGAGGGCAGATCTGGAGTCCATTTTGGGCTCTGGAGAGGGGAAATCATCGCCATCGTCATCATCAACCATCCTCCATCACCAATTTCATGATGCTCACTGCCGTGCGTGAGTAATTCCATTGTAGGCTTGCTGGACGGTGATGGGTTGGATGAGATCTATCATGTAATCGAGTTATTTTTGTTAGGGTTTGATCCCTAGTACCCACTATGTTCTTAGATTGATGTTGCTATGACTTTGCTATGCTTAATGCTTGTCACTAGGGCCCGAGTGCCATGATTTCAGATCTGAACCTATTATGTTTCCATGAATATATTTATTTTCTTGATCCTATCTTGCAAGTTAGAGTCACCTACTATGCGTTAGGATCCAGCAACCTAGGAGTGACAATAGTCGGGACACTTCCCGGTGATGACCGTAGTTTGAGGAGTTCATGTATTCACTAAGTGCTAATGCTTTGGTCTGGTTCTCCATTAAAAGGAGGCCTTAATATCCCTTAATTTCCATTAGTACCCCGCTGCCACAGGAGGGTAGGAAAAAAGATGTCATGCAAGTTCTTTTCCATAAGCACGTATGACTATATTCGGAATACATGCCTACATTATTGATGAATTGGAGCTAGTTCTATGTCACCTTAGGTTATAACTGTTGCATGATGAATACCATCCGGCATAATTATCCATCATTGATCCATTTCCTATGAGCTCGTTTTATATTGATCTTTGCTTCGTTACTTTTCCGTTGCCACTGTTACAATTGCTACAAAACTGCTACTATTACTTTTGCCACCATCATCGTTACTTCCATACTACTTTGCTACTAAGTACTTTGCTGCAGATATTAAGTCTTTCAGGTGTGGTTGGTGCTAATACTTGATAATATTCTTTGGCTCCCCTTGTGAAGAATCAATAAATTTGGGTCGAATACTCTACCCTTGAAAACTGTTGCGATCCCCTATACTTGTGGGTTATCAAGACCTTTTTATGGCGCCGTTGCCAGGGAGCATAGCTCTATTCTCCGAGTCACTTGGGATTTATATCTGTTGATCATTATGAGGAATTTGAAAGATACTAGAACCAAGATCTATCCCTCTACTACGAGGGGAGGTAAGGAACTATCATCTAGCTCTGGACTTGATTCACCTTCAGTTTTGAGTAAGCTTGCAACACCTACACCTGGTATTGATTCTGATATGTCACATGTTATTGATGATGCCGTTTCTGCTATGCATGCATATATGGGAGAAGAGGCTGGAAACTGATGAGAGGAGTGGCAAGAAATGGTAGCCTGTTTTGAATGAAAACCTAGTAGAGAAGGAAGCGTGAGCTACACGACGCATGTGCATAGTGTTTACCCATGTACTGCATGTGATGTCGAAAGGGCTCAGGGTTGCCGTTCGACCTAGGAGCTTCCAACGGTGCACACGTACGATCTGTGGGGTTTGGGTTTTGGCCAGTCAGAACGCACTACTCAGATCACGCGCGCAGCGGGGGGGGGGGGGAATAACATACGGAAACTAACATTCGGTGTAAACAGGTGAAAACCACGAGAAAAAGATGTTTTGAAGTTTCAAAAAAATTGAAAAAATGCGGGATGTTAAGAGGATGATGTTTTATTGCCACACAAAATTTCAAGTTGAAACACATTACGAGATGTGAGCTATGAAAAAGACAAAATCAGTGTTGAATAGTGCCGAATAGTAATGTCACTATTCAGGGATGAATTTTTCTTTTTCCTAGCTCACATCTCGTAATGTTTTTCAACTTGTAATTTATGTCGCAATAAAACATCACCTTCTTAACATCCCACATTTTTTTAGATTTTTATAAAACTTTAAAATATGGTTTCCACGAAGTATTCATTGAATATCGGCTTTCGTGAGTGAATCGTGTGCTATTTGAGAACATTTCGTGAGAAGAATCTCGGTTTTTAAATCCCCGTAAATTCAAAACTAAGCTGAAAATCATGAAACCTGCCATGGTGTCATGACATGGCACTTATATGTCGAGGAATTGTTTTCGTCCATTGTGGTGCAAGTTTTATTACAAGCCTCTTACAAACCGGATCTTCTCTCAAAGAAGCCTCGTGGTTCCAATAGGGAAACGTGTCCCTCTTGTGGGCGAAACATAATCACTGCATCTTTTCACCGTGTATTTTCTTCTACGGGCAACATGAAACGACAGGATATCCGTGCTAAAATTTAAACTTATTCAGGGTTCGTTTGGCCTTTTTATACACTAATTGAGTTTCCTAGGAATTTAATGTCCATAATTCAAATCTGAACTACAAATAATGCTCCAGTTCACCAAAATGGCTAGAAAAATTATACATGTGTCCTTGGGTGCATGTTTAGGTCCGATGCTAGGAATGGGAACGATTACAACCGTACCGGTGTCATGGCTCGTCCTCAAACATTTGGAATCTCGGTTTTAAGTCCCCATAAATCCTAAGCTCACCAGAAAGTCATCAAAGGTGGCATGGTGTCACGCCATGGCACATATATGTCATGGTAAAAACATTGTCCAATGTGGGCCAAGCTTTATTACAAACCTCTTACAAAAACTGGAGCTTCTCTCAAATAAGCCTCGTGGTTTTGATAGGGAAACGTGTTCCCCTTGTGGGCGAAACTTAATCACTGCCTCTTTTCGCCTTGTATTTTCTTCCACGGGCAACATGGAATGACATGATATCCGTGCTAAAATTTAAACTTATTCTGGTTTCGTTTGGCCTTATTATACACTAATTGAGTTTCCTAGGCATTTAATGTCCATAATTCAAATATGAACTACAAATACATGCTCCAGTTCACCAAAATGGCTAGAGAAATTATACATGTGTCCTTGGGTACATGTTTAGCTCTCTTGCCAGGAATGGGAACGAAATACAACCGTACCGGTGTCCTGGCTCGTCCTCAAACATTTCCAATCTCGGTTTTTATGTCCCCATAAATCCTAAAGTCACCAGAAAGTCATCAAAGGTGGCATGGTGTCACGTCATGGCACATATATGTTGTGGTAAAAACATTGCCAATTTAGGCCAAGCTTTATTACAAACCTCTTACAAACTGAAGCATGTCACAAGAACCCTCGTGGTTTCGATAGGGAAACGTGTCCCCTTGTGGGCCAAACGATAATCACTCCCCCTTCTAGCCTCGTATTTTCTTCTACACACGACACGGAACAACTGGATATTCGCGCTGAACTTTGAAATTATGCAGGGTTCGTTTGACCTTTGTATTCATTAATTGAGTTTTATAGGCATTTAATGTCCATAATTCAAATCCGAACTACAAATACATGCTCCAGTGCTCCAAAATGGCTAGAAAAAACATACATGTTTCCTTGGGGTGCATGTTTAGGTCCCATGGAATGAATGGGAACGGATTCAATCGGCTCACCATCCTGGCTTGGCCACTAACATTATGAATCTCGGTTTTTAAATCTCTGTAAATCCAAAACTCACTAGGAAATCATGAAACTTGGCATGGTGTCACTACATGGTACATATAATTGTCCAATTTGGGCGAAGCTATATTACAAGCCTTTTACAAACCGGAGACTCTCGCAAACCTCGTGGTTCTGGTAGGGAAACATGCCCCTCTTGTGGGTGAAACGATAATCGCTGCCTCTCCTCACCTTGAGCTTTGTTCTCTACAGGCAACATAGAATAACAGGAGTGTCGGGCTGAAATTTGAAACTGTTCAGGGTTCGTTTGGCCATTGTATATATATATATATATATATATTACTAATTACTAAGTTTTTATGCATTTAATGTAGTCCATAATTCAAATTTGAACTACAGCCACATGCTCTAGTGAAGCAAAATGGGTGGGAAATCGTACATGTGTCATTGGGTGCATGTTAAGTCTCGTTTAAGGAATGGGAATGAATTACAAACTTGGCGTCGTCCTGAAACAATGAGAATCTCAGTTTTTAAATCCCAATAAATCAAAAAGTCACCCAAAAACATGAAACTTGGCATGGTTTAACGACATGGCACATATATGCCATGGTAAATAAATCATCTAGTTTGAGAAGAGGCGCACACATTAGTAGCCAATGAAGTCCTTTTTGAAACAAAAAACTGACACGTTAATATCGCAAACGGTTGTATTATATTAACCGTGTCGAAATTTGACCATACTCGATGGCGTGCATGTAGCTGTTTGATTAGACGGGACGAGCGCGAGAAGTCCACCGTGCAGGCTTGACGGGACGCGTGCGAGCAGTCCGCCGCGCAGGCTCGACGAGACGCGTGCATCCTGTCCATCTCGCAGGCTCGACGAGACACGTGCGTGTGGGATCTTGAGAAGATGTGTCTAGAGGGGGGGGGTGATTAGACACTTAGTGCTAAAGTTGCAGTTTTTAAACTTTTTCGGTTTAAGTGGAGTTTAGACTCAATTTCAACATACACATGCAAAGAGTATATGAGCAGCGGAAAGTAAAGCATGCAACTTGCAAGAATGTAAGGGGAAGGGTTTGGAGAATTCAAACGCAATTGGAGACACGGATGTTTTTGGCGTGGTTCGGATAGGTGGTGCTATCCTACATCCACGTTGATGGAGACTTCAACCCACGGAGGGTAACGGTTGCACGAGTCCACGGAGGGCTCCACCCACGAAGGGTCCACGAAGAAGCAACCTTGTCTATCCCATCATGGCCATCGCCCACGAAGGACTTGCCTCACTAGCGGTAGATCTTCACGAAGTAGGCGATCTCCTTGCCCTTACAAACTCCTTGGTTCAACTCCACAATCTTGTCGGAGGCTCCCAAGTGACACCTAGCCAATCTAGGAGACACCACTCTCCAAGAAGTAACAAATGGTGTGTTGATGATGAACTCCTTGCTCTTGTGCTTCAAATGATAGTCTCCCCAACACTCAACTCTCTCTCACAGGATTTGGATTTGGTGGAAAGAAGATTTTTGTGGAAAGCAACTTGGGGAAGGCTAGAGATCAAGATTCATATGGTAGGAATGGAATATCTTGGCCTCAACACAAGGGTAGGTAGTTCTCTCTTAGAACATATGAGTTGGAAGTGTAGATGTGTTCTGATGGCTCTCTCCACGAATGAAGAGGAGGTGGAGGGGTATTTATAGCCTCCACACAAAATCCAACCGTTACACACAATTTACCAATCTCGGTGGGACCGAATCAACAAACTCGGTCGGACCGATTTAGTAAACCTAGTGACCGTTAGAGATTTTCGGTGGGACTGACATGCAACTCGGTAGGACCGATATGGTTAGGGTTAGGGCATAACGTAATCTCGGTGAGACCGATTACACAAACTCGGTGAGACCGATTTGGTAATAAGCCAACCAGAGAGTTGGCCAGGCAAACTCGGTGGGACCGATTACTAAACTCGGTTGGACCGATTTTGGTAATAAGTTAACCAGAGAGTTTGCATTGTAATCTCGGTAGTACCGATTGCCTAAACTCGGTGAGACCGATTTTGGTAATGGACATACACAGAGAGATTACAATCCCATCTCGGTGAGACCGAGATCCCTATTGGTGAAACCGATTTGCTAGGGTTTGGCAGTGGCTATGACAAATGAAACTCGGTGGCACCGGATAGAAAGAATCGGTAGGGCCAAGTTTGAGTTTAGGTTTAGGTCAAATGTGGAAGTGGGAAAGTAGCTGCGGTTTTGGAGCATATCACCAAGCGCATGAAGCAAAAGGCTCATTAAGCAACACCTCATCCTTCTTAGTAGTATTGGCTTTTCCTATAGACTCAATGTGATCTTGGATCACTAAAATGTAAAATGAAGAGTCTTGAGCTTGAAGCTTTAGCCAATCCTTTGTCCTTAGCATATTGAAGGAGTTCCCACATCCTTTAATCCATGCCACTCCATTGTTGAACTTATCTGAAACATACTAGATAAAAGTGTTAGTCCAACAAGAGATATGTTGACATTAATTACCAAAACCACCTAGGGAGCACTTGTGCTTTCAATCTCCCCCTTTTTGGTAATTGATGGCAACATACATCAAAGCTTTAGATTAAGATATAAAGAATAGCAAGTAAAGCTTTGGAAGGACATGTAACAAACATAGGCTCCCCCTACATGAATGCAATCATGTGAATATGAAACATAGAAGCAGGTGAGAGCATAACCATGACATCGTAGGCAATGTGTTACATGTATCTTGGCCATATGCATCAGAGCAAAAGATTATTAAGAAAAATACCTTCATGCTCATGAGTCCTTCTTGCAAACAGTATGTACATAAGCAAGAATTCCTCATTCTCATGATTTTGATGCATATACTTACCTTGTAGTCTTGAGTTTGCTTAGGATGGAATGAACCTGCACAAACAAGGTTAGATAACACAGGTACATCCACTAGCCAGAGCAAACCAAAGGAAACCACAAGAATACCAAGACTGGGATGACATGTAGAGAGTGAGTACAAGGTACCACTTTGGTTTAGACATGTCCCGAAGAGTAAAGATATGCAATGAATTTGAATGATTTCTTTCCCTTAGATGTCTTGCTCCCCCTGAATCTGACATGGGATATTGGGAGAAGATAGGGAACAGAAAAACAGAGCTGAAAGATATGAATGAATAGAGCTTAATGCAAATAAGAACATATGAACATGTCTTTCCCCCAGAAAGACATGTGGCATCTCTCCTCTTGAACATCAAGCATCTGGGATCCTTGAGTATTCTCTCCCCCTGGAGATCTCTTTCTCCCCCTTAATATTCTCTCTTGTAGGTGATAAGCTTTGATGTGATCTCTCTCTCCCCCTTTAACATCAATTTCCAAGAAGGGCTTTCTGGAATCTGTCGAACGGGTTTGGTCCTTGAGACTCAGCACAAAGTAATGGATAAAACTGTGATGCTTGTAGAGGACAAGATTCATTGAGTGGAGCTGGATCAGAAGAAATATATAACAAGTGGCAAACTGTTTTTCCTGTTGTGAATTCGGTGGCACCGAGTGGCATGTTTCGGTGGTACCGAAAGGATTCGGTTGGACCGAAAACTACAAGTTGGTGAAACCAAGTTCATCACTGAGAAAAACACTTGTCACCTCAGCTCACTAGACAAGTAAGATTTCACAAAGATTTGCAATGAATTATCTAAAAGATTTGCAATGAATTGGATGCAGAAAATGCAGAACAAAAAGCAAAAAGAAAAGAATGAAATTTCTAGATGAAGTTTTTTTTTTGAAAAAGGAAAACAAATATGCAAGGGACAAATGCAATAACACATAAAAGAACACAAGAGAACTTCATCTAGAGTTGGGCGGTGACATAGTCACCTATGTTAGAGTATATTGACTTAGGAGTCAATTGAGAACACTTGATCATAGGTCATACTCATTGTTTAAGCTCAAAATGGGGTTACCATTTTTCGTTTAAGCATCTTGATGTATTCTCATCTTGTTGAGTTGCTTTGACTCATGACTTGGACTAAAGCTTCTCTAAGATGGAATAACATACCATGGGTGGTGGTGTGGATCTTGCTCATGTAGTTGAACTTGTGTGGGTGCTCAAGGTTGATGTAGTTCATCAAGAGTTGGGAGCACCACTTGGAGTTTGAGTTCATCTACCTACATGGGTTAGTTCTTGCAAGGAAGAGCACTTATGTATCCAAAAATCATAATCATGAAGCTCAATATAGATTTGTCAAAGGATATGTTTGAATGGTTTTGTGCTTCCTTGTCTTCATCCACCATTGTGTAGAGACTTTGTGATGTAGAGATTGCTCAAGATGTGAGTGAGTTGCAATCTCATAAAATTGGATCCAACCAAGTACCTACATGGGTTAGATAACATGCAAGGTGCAAATATATCCAAGACATATGAATAGCATCATAAGAGAAATATCAAGGATTAGTCATAAGCTCATGTCTTGCATGTCTCCAATGGAATTCCTACTCCAAGTTCGAAGCATCAATAACGTTCAATTCACCTCTCAACCTGCAAAACACTTTCTCATCAAGTGGTTTAGTTAATATATCTGCTAATTGCTTATCGGTGCGAACATGTTTAAGATTAATGTCACCCTTAGCAACATGATCTCGAATGAAATGATGACGAACTTCAATATGCTTAGTTCGAGAATGTTGTACAGGATTATGACCAATTTTGATAGCACTTTCATTGTCACAAAGTAATGGAACATGTTTCACATAGATCCCATAATCTTTAAGAGTCTGGGTCATCCAAAGTAATTGAGCACAACATGAACCAGCGGCAATGTATTCCGCTTCGGCGGTGGATAAGGATACCGAGTTTTGTTTCTTGGAGGACCAAGACACAAGAGATCTACCAAGAAATTGACAAGTACCCGAAGTGGACTTTCTATCAACCTTGTCTCCGGCATAATCCGAGTCGGAATAACCAACAAGATCAAAAGAAGACCACTTAGGATACCAAATGCCAAAATTTGGTGTATGAATTAAGTATCTCACTACCTTTTCACGGCCTTAAGATGACATTCTTTAGGAGCAGCTTGATATCGTGCACACATGCACACACTTAGCATAATATCGGGACGTGAAGCACATAGGTATAACAATGAACCAATCATAGAGCGATAAACCTTTTGATCAACCAGTTCACCATCTTTGGTCAAATCATTATGTCCACTAGTAGGCATGGGTGTAGGCATACCTTTGCATTCTTGCATATTGAACTTCTTGAATAAGTCTTTGGTGTACTTCGTTTGAGAGACAAATGTACCTTCCTTAGTTTGCTTGGTTTGCAAACCGAGAAAGAATTTGAGTTCACTCATCATAGACATCTCAAACTTCTTCGACATTAGCTTTCCAAACTTTTCACTAAAAAGAGGGTTAGTTGAACCAAATATGATATCATCAACATAAATTTGGCATACAAATAGTTCTCCATTAACACTTTTAGTAAAAAGTGTGGAATCAATTTTTCCAATTTCAAAACCACTTGCAATAAGGAACTTGGTCAAGCATTTATACCATGCTCTAGGAGCTTTTTTAAGACCATAAAGGGCTTTGTGAAGTTTTTAAACATGATTTGGTTTCTTAGGATTGACAAAGCCGGGAGGTTGTTTGACATAAACTTCCTCCTCTATTTCACCATTTAGAAAAGCACTTTTAATGTCCAGTTGGTACAAGGTGATATTATGGTGATTAGCATAGGCATGTAAGATGCGAATGGACTCAAGTCTAGCAACGGGAGCATATGTCTCACCATAGTCCATACCTTCGACTTGTGTGTACCCTTGGGCAACGAGACGTGCTTTGTTGCGAACCACTTGTCCATCTTCATCTTGCTTGTTGCGAAACATCCATTTGGTACCAATGATGTTGTGGTTGTTGTCGGGCTTCTCAACCAATGTCCAAACTTGGTTTCTCTCAAAGTTGTGTAGCTCTTCATGCATAGCATTTATCCAGTCAGGATCTTCCAATGCTTCTTCAACCTTCATAGGTTCAATGCTAGAGATGAATGAATAGTTTTCACAAAAGTTAGCTAAACGAGTTTTTGAGTGAGTGATTCTCCCGGTTTGAATATCATTGTAGATTTGCTCGACGGGATGGTCCTTAGCAATTCTTGCTCGAACTCGTGAAAGCTTTTGCTTGGGTCTTCGTTGAACATCTTCTTCATCTTGTTCTTCTTCTTGGCCTTCTTCATTGTTGGCGTTGTCGTTCTCTTGTCGTGGTGGAGAAGGAGGTTGTTGGCGTTCATCTTGATGCATTTCCTCGTCTTCTTCATCTGGGTGTGTCCCACTTGTGGATGCTTCTGTGTCAATTCTTGGTTCACCTTGTCGTGAAGTAGAAGCTTCCACTTGGACGGACGAGGTACTCACCTTCACCTCTATTGGACGAATTTTGCCAATAGACAAGTCTTGGATTGCTTCTGAAGGGTCTTTGTCTCCTACATCAATTGGCAATTGCTCTACTTGCGAGCCATTAGATTCATCAAACTTCACATCTACCGTCTCTTCAACCTTTCGGGTGAAATTGTTGTAGACACGATAAGTGTGAGAGTTTGAGCCATAACCAAGTAGGAAACCTTCATGAGATTTAGGAGCAAACTTTGAACGACGATGCTTATCAAGAATGTAGCACTTTGAGCCGAATACTCGAAAGTATCCAACTTAGGGTTTGTTACCGGTGAGAAGCTCGAATGCCGTCTTGCCGAGTAGCTTGTGAAGATACAATCGATTTGTTGCATGACAAGCTGTCTCAACCGCTTCTGCCCAAAAGTGCTTCGGCGTCTTGTACTCATCAAGCATCGTTCTTGCCATTTCGATGAGCGTCCGGTTCTTCCTCTCAACAACTCCATTTTGTTGAGGTGTGTACGTGAAACGCCCTCGATGCGGCTATATCTCTCACGTGTCGAAGCACGACTTAGAGGCATAACCGCATTGAAAGCAATGTCGCAAGTGAGGTAATCTTCACACAACCCATGTAATACATAAGGGAAAGAGATACATAGTTGGCTTACAATCGCCATTTCACACAAATACATGAGTAAAACATTACATCATACAGTTACAAACAGGGCCCGGCTACGGAGCCAAAATAAAAGAAGAAACCCCAAAAGCGACAAAGGTCCCCGATCGCCCCAACTGGGCTCCACTACTGATCGACTAGAATGAACCAACATAAAGGACAAGATCTTCATCGGGCTCCACCTTGAGCTCGGGTGTGTCACCTGCGCGGTCTCATCGGCACGTGCAAACTGGTTTGGAAGTATCTGTGAGTCACGGGGACTCAGCAATCTCACACCCGCGAGATCAAGACTATTTAAGCTTATAGGTAGGGTAAAAGGTATGAGGTGGAGCTGCAGCAAGCGACTAGCATATATGGTGGCTAACATACGCAAATGAGAGCGAGAAGAGAAGGCAAAAGCACGGTCGAACAACTATGATCAAGAAGTGATCCTGTACTACTTACGCCAAGCATAACTCCAACAACCGTGTTCACTTCCCGGACCCCGCCGAGAAGAGACCATCACGGTTACACACGCGGTTGGTGTATTTTAATTAAGATCAACTTCGGGTTTTCTACAACCAGACATTAACAAATTCCCATCTGCCCCATAACCGCGGGCACGACTTTCGAAAGTTCAAACCCTGCAGGGGTGTCCCAACTTAGCCCATGATAAGCTCTCGCGATCAATGAAGGATATTCCTACTCCCTGGGAAGACCCGATCAGTCTCGGAATCCCGGCTACAAGACATTTCGACAACAATAAAACAAGTCCAGCAAAACCGCCCGATGCGCCGACATCCTGATAGGAGCTGCACATATCTCGTTCTCAGGGCAACACCGGATAAGACAAGCTACGAGTAAAACCAGGCCTCGAGTTTCCACGAGGGGGCCCCGCAGGCTGCTCGGTTCGGACCAACACTTAGACAAGCATTGGCCCGGGGAGGCTAAATAAAGATGACCCTCGGGTTGATCAGACCCAAGGGAAAGGGATAGGTGGTAGGCAAATGGTAAAACCAATGTTGGGCCTGCTGGAAAAGTCTTATTCAAAGCGAACTGTCAAGGGGGTCCCATAAATCACCCGACCGCGTTAGGGACGCAAAATCCGGGAACATAACACCGATATGACGGAAACTAGGGCGGCAAGAGTGGAACAAAACACCAGGCATAAGGCCGAGCCTTCCACCCTTTACCAAGTATATAGATGCATTAATTAAATAAGATATATTGTGATATCCCAACAAGTAAACATGTTCCAACAAGGAACAACAAGTCCATGTTCCAACAAGGAACAAGCTTCATCTTCACCTGCAACTAACAACGCTATAAGAGGGGCTGAGCGAAGCGGTAACATAGCCAAACAACGGTTTGCTAGGACAAGGTGGGTTAGAGGCTTGGTTTAACAATATGGGAGGCATGATAAGCAAGTGGTAGGTATCGTAGCAAAGGCATAGCAAAAGAGCGAGCAACTAGCAAGCAAAGATAGAAGTGATTTCGAGGGTATGGTCATCTTGCCTGAGATCCCGCAAGGAAGAAGAACGAGTCCATGAAGAAGACAAACGGACGTAGACGAACGGATCCTCACAATAGCAATGTTATCGGAAACTGACCCGAAGAAGCAACACCGGAAAGAAGCAAACAACAAAGTAAACAACCACCACATAAACATGGCATGATATGCGAGATGTGATATGCAATGCATATGCATGCGCGGGAAGGGAAAAGATGAACAAGGCATAATCTTGGCAAACCAAGTATGCCACTGGAAATATGAGGTGATTTCGGTTGAAATCGATATAAAGATCACCGGAATCGGATGTACGGTTTGCAAATGACAAGCAAAACAAGAATGACAAGAATCTGCCATTAACAGCATGATGCTACTTAGCAAGCAACAAGAAATTAAGCTACTGCACCCAAACATATCAACCAAGCATATTACAGAAATCTACTCAAGATGCTTGACAAGAGATGAACACTGAGATATGGCTAAGTCACACCACAACAGGTTCAAACAAGCATGGCAAAAGTGCAAAAGATAACAGGTTCACAGACTTGGTGAAAATACTAACATGCCAGAAATTAACATCAGGATGACATGTTTAGAGCAAGGAAGCAACATGCTACAGGAACACAATATAGCAAGGCAAGGCACGGCATGAATCTACACAAGGCACTTAACAAAATTCCCTTACTGACCATAAGCCAAAAAGGAGGAGAAAATATAATAACACCCATGTCAATTAAGCAATTTTCGTTACAGGTTTCTGACTTAGCAGAAAACTGGACATGTCAAAAACAGATAACAAGTAGACATGTTCGTGAGCTCGATGCACTCACTACAGAGCATTGCATGATAAACTAAGCATACATACATCAAGAAGACATGGCATAGAAGCTATACATGGCAAGAACAACATCATAGCATGCAAGGATCAACTACAACAAGCTTGGCAAAATCAAATAACATGTAAACAATCTACCACCAACATTTTATAGCAAAAGTAGAGCTCGATTGACTCAAGCTATGGCACTCCATAATTACAAACAAAGGCATGGATTGATAGAGCAAACCCATATGATCAGAACACTCTTACTGATCATGCTCAAAAGAGGCATAGATCTCTCTGAAACAACATGAACACATGGCATAAAAATAACAGCAGGCAGGGACTTAGTGAAACTACCAAGTCTCTGAAATCAGCAACAATAAGTACCCTAGTTTGCATGCATGTGCTAGTCACCACATAGATCACAAAAATACATGGCATAAATCTCTGGAAAGATGGCATGGCATATTACAAAACACATGTAGAGCTCAACATCATAGGATGCACACATCAATCATGGAAAAAATGACAAAAGTGCATGTACTGAAACAGATCTGAAACTAACAGCACATAGCCCTCTTCTAACAGCATTTCGGGCATGAATATGAGCTCAAATGAAAATGATGCAATGATATGAAATGATGTACTCATCGAGGCGAACAATTTGACATATTATACGCACGAAACGGAGCCGTATGAAGCAAGTTATGACATGGCAAATTGGGCACCAGAAAGTTAGAAACCAGGGACTTAGAAGAAATATACCCTCGAGAAACGGGACGAGGTCGAACCGGGACGGAGGGATCCAGGGCGCGGGACAGCGTTTGGATGGCCGGGCGGGTGGATCTCGTCCCACCCGCCGGATCCGGCGAAGAGGCGGCCGGCGACGGCGGAGCCCGACGAGGCCGGCGAGCGAGGCGCGGGGCAGCGGCGCGGCAAGGCGGCGGCGGGGGCGCGCGCGGTTGTGCGGAAGGCGGCGGCGAGCGGGCGACGGCAGGAGGCGCCGCGGGAGAAGCGTGGCGGCGGGCGCCGGCGCGGTGGAGCGGCGGCGAAGGACGGCGAGGCGCCGGAGGGCGGCGGAGGAGGCCGGCGCGGGGAACGGGCGGGCGTCCGCGGGAGGCGGCGCTCGTCAGGCGCGGGGCGGCGCGCGGGGAGGGCGCGGGCCGCAGGGCTGACGGGCGGCGTCGGCGAGGCTCGAGCGGCGGCAGCGGAGCGCTCCGGTCGCCGGAGTTGGTCGCCGGCGACGGCGCGAAGGCGGCGGCGAAGATCCGGCAAGGCGGTTGCAGGCGGCGAGGTTGCGGGCTCCCTCGGGCCTGGCGCGGCCCAGGGCGGGTCCGATTTGGGCTTCACGGGCCCGGCGGCGAAGTGGGCACGGGTGGACACGTGGCGCGCACGGAGTGGAGGAGGGAGGCGCTCGGGGTGACGTGGCGTCCTCTCATTGGCTCGGGTGAGGTGGCCGGGCAGCGGACATGTCCGGGTAGCGCGGGAAGAAACGTCCGGCTGCGCGCGGAGGAGGAGGTTAGGGTTCATCTGCGCGAAAATCCGAGGGGGAGCACATATTTATAGGTAGAGGGGGCTAGGAAGCTCCAAATGGAGTGCGGTTTTCTCCCACACGATCGTGATCCGACGACCGAGAGGATGGAGAAGACTTAGATGGGTTTTGGGCCACTTAGAAGGGGGTGTTGGGCTGCACCAAAAGAGGCCTTTACGGTTACCCGGTTAACCGTTGGAGTATCAAACGGACTCCGATTGACCCGAAACTTGACAGGCGGTCTATCGGTGCTATACCAAGGCCGGTTGGCAAACCTCGGTCCATTTCAAGAAAGTTTAATACCCGCCCACGGAAAAAGGTAAAAGAGGACGCCGGGGAACATAGGAGCGCCGGATTGCAAAACGGACAACGGGGAAAATGCTCGGATGCATGAGACGAACACATATGCGAATGCGATGCACATGATGACATGATATGAAATGCAGATGATGACATGGCAAAATGCAACACGCAAGCACATGACATGGCAACGACGGCGAATAACTGGCGGACACCTGGCGCATCGAACCCGGGGCGTTACAACACTCCACCACTACGAGAGGATCTCGTCCCGAGATCTAGGATGGAACCGGAGGGGAAAACGGAAGAGAAAGAGAAGAGGTAAAACAAAGTTGCTTCTTTGACAAAAGAGTGAATCCAAAGAACCTTGCGAGGTTGAACAAAAAGAAAGAACGAAAACAACAAAGATGAACAACGTTGAAAACACTCCGTTAGGAAAAGTGGAACAAGGGATACGACGAGAATCAAGAGGTTTAGTGATAAGATAGATATTGAAGCCACTCTGGTTAAACACGATAGAGAAGGAATAAGAATGACATGATTTGGGCAGCACTCCGACTGAAAATGGAAGGGATTTGGACATGATCTTGACAAGATGAGAGGATACTTGATGAAATTAACAACACACTGCTTCCGGAACTATTGAAAGAAAGGCACAATGGGTAAGAAAGATTTCATACGGCACTCCGGTTAAGAAGGGGGGCAAAACTTGCTAAGATGATAGAACTTGAATGAATGACACGACACTCCGGTTAAATGGAAAAGCAAGGAAAAGAACATGATCTCCAAAATGAGATGATGGTTAGAAGAAAACATCACAATGCCTCCGGAAGAAGGAATAGAAAATAGCTCATTGGAATAACAGAATGGAGAAGAAAATGATAACTTCTACCACAAATGAGTTTGGAAAGCACCCTTAAAAAAGAAGGATAGAACGGAGTTGTTGGAAAACCAAGAACGAAACGAATAAGCTTGTAGTGGACTTATGGAAAACATCCCAAAATATGAGGTGACAACCTGCCACTCACGGGAAAAGAATTGGATTGATAAGAACAAGGAGACGAGAAAGCTTATTTCACCGGGAGGACAAATGAAGAACTTGGGTCATTAATGAGCACCATAAATAGCAACAATCCTTAGGGAAAGCCTTAAGTGAAATATAACCCAAGATAACTCCAATGAAGAGATTGATGGATTTAAAATACCTCATTCTTGACAACATGTGAGTCATGAGACATGAACTCCAATTATCAAGAATGACATAATACCACCTCGAATGATACGGTTGAAAGAATTGCACTTTAAAAAGCAAGATAAAGAATACTTGAGCTCCTATGAAAAGAATCTCGATGCACACTTCGAGAAGGAATTAAATCCTTTGTGAACCATCATGTAGCCTTCATAAAGAACTCCGGTAGTAAAAGGATGATAAAAGAAAGAGAAGTTGAAAACACAAACTGAAGCCTTGCGATGATTTAGAAGGATCTTCGTGATGATGAGAGCTTGGAACTCCGGGAAAAGAAAAGATGAACAACTGAAACCGAGAATTTATTCCTCATGAACAAACTCCGAAAAGAGGAATTAATCACTTGGATGAAACAAGAACAAGAATTATGTTATGCGTATCCTTCACCAATTTAGATTGATGACAAGCAACGGATTAGACATACCACTTATTCTCGTAGAAAGGATTAAGAGAGATATAGCACAAACTTGGGAAGGTCTTCAACGAACCACCGGTAGGATTGAAACAACGATTAAATTGATATGATAATAAAGAAAGAGAACTCTTGAACGAACCACCGTAAGAATTTAAAATGAACGAAGAAAAGATAAAGAAACACCGGGAAGAATTAGGAAATGAACGAAGATACTTGAGAGAATTTAGATACAAATGAATGAATAGATCACGAGCTGATTAGAGGATATTTGAACGATGCACCGGTAAGATTTGGAGAACGAGAGCTGAAAGCTGGAATGAATAATTCTGAGATGATGGGCTACGGAGAATCAAACTGAAAAGACTCATGGAATGCTCCGGATGGGTGAAAATAATTCTCGCAATCGAAAACAATTATGAGAGGATGGCAACAAGCTAGAACCATGAATCTTGAAGAGAATGGAGCAAGATTTAAGAGAAACTCTTCATCGGTCTTCAAATGCTGAGAATGACGAGGAGAAACACCACCAAACTGTTGAGAAACTCCGGAAGGATTAAGAGAGGAAAGGTTGAGCCAAAGATGAAAAGAATTTGAAAGCGATCTTGGAGAAGGAATATGACTGATGGAATTCATTCTTACGTCAAACTTTGAAAAGAATTAGAGAATAGCTCCGGGAAAATTAGAAGAGTCAGGTAAGATCCTGGGAAAAGACCTGTGGGTTAGGGCCCACTCAAAAGAAACACCGTTGAACGACTGCTTGAAAAGAGAGATTGCACCGGTTGAATTAAATGGCTAGAATGAGATAACAACCTCGAAATAGGCGGAACTGATCTTGAAAGACAAGACGAGCCTTCTGAGATATCTTCAGCACTCCCGAACAATTGAATAGCGAGAAGTGGATGATTAAGAGGTGCACCGGTATGAGAAAAACATTTGAAACGAGAAAAAGGTATGATCGACACCGAAAGCTTGAATTGAAACCACCGGAGAAGAAAAGAATGACGAATGATGAACTTGAAACTCCTGACCATCTTCATGATAATCACCGGATAAGAACATTGAAGGAAAGAATGAAGAAACTTCTCATGAATAAAATGGATACTTGATTAAGAAATCTGCGTCCTTGAAGAAATAAGGGTGGGAGGGTGGGAAAACAAAGGCAACTTGGAACGGATGAAATAGACACCATTGAGAAGAACTGATAATAGATCTTGCGAATGTTGAAGTGATCGGATTCACTTGAAGAGAAGCACACCGGTTGAAAAAGAATTGGCATGATAATCTTGATGATCAAGAAGGATTAGCACTCCCATAGAAACATGAGAACACCGCTTAGGAAAAGGTATGGAATCAACACTTGACATCGAAGCAACTCGAATACCACAAATAAAACAAAACAAAGGATTTGGCTTGCAGAGTAAGCCGGAAACAAACCTATGATAGATCCCATATCGTATCATGTGTCTGTTGGAAAGATATCCTACGAGATACTTGAATTCCCACTTATAAACTCCCGAAACTTTCTGATTATGCAATCAGGTGTTGGAGATACAGGGGACACAAAATATATCACCCAAACTAACAATACCTAGATCCAGCTGTATCCATCCTTCAACACATAACCAAGAAACCTTCGGAAATCGTCTACCTCAACCTTCGAAAAGCATCCGTTATACGAGTTATGACAATACTCCCGCACTCGCCTCAGTACTGGGCTATCAGGGTTATCTCACCAACAACTGTACAAAAGAGATTTTCGATGTCGGCGTACTAAACTCAGGTATTCCAGAACTTCAACGATAAAATTATGACGACAACACCTCGGAGCTCAACTCCCCGGGACACCTCCACTAAACCCCTGCTGGCAGGAGGCACCAAGACAATGTTGTCATCACAAAACCATCGGAACGATTCTAAGATACCCGCGTGATCCTAAATTTTTTTTAGTGAAATTTGAGAAGAGAAGAGTCAAAACTCTACGTCAGGATGCCTTACCAGAGCGATGAGGAGACTGGGAAGTAAAAAGAATTCCTAAACTCTCCGATATATAATTCCTAAATGACTCAAAACATTTTTTTCTAGACACAACTTGGCCACTAAAAACGATCAATCAGTGGGGGCTCCTAAGGTCGGGGAAGGCTCTGATACCAACTTGAAACGCCCTCGATGCGGCTATATCTCCCACGTGTCGAAGCACGACTTAGAGGCATAACCGCATTGAAAGCAATGTCACAAGTGAGGTAATCTTCACACAACCCATGTAATACATAAGGGAAAGAGATACATAGTTGGCTTACAATCGCCATTTCACACAAATACATGAGTAAAACATTACATCATACAGTTACAAACAGGGCCCGGCTACGGAGCCAAAATAAAAGAAGAAACCCCAAAAGCGACAAAGGTCCCCGATCGCCCCAACTGGGCTCCACTACTGATCGACTAGAACGAACCAACATAAAGGACAAGATCTTCATCGGGCTCCACCTTGAGCTCGGGTGTGTCACCTGCGCGGTCTCATCGGCACCTGCAAACTGGTTTGGAAGTATCTGTGAGTCACGGGGACTCAGCAATCTCACACCCGCGAGATCAAGACTATTTAAGCTTATAGGTAGGGTAAAAGGTATGAGGTGGAGCTGCATCAAGCGACTAGCATATATCGTGGCTAACATACGCAAATGAGAGCGAGAAGAGAAGGCAAAAGCACGGTCGAACAACTATGATCAAGAAGTGATCCTGTACTACTTACGTCAAGCATAACTCCAACAACCGTGTTCACTTCCCGGACCCCGCCGAGAAGAGACCATCACGGTTACACACGCGGTTGGTGTATTTTAATTAAGATCAACTTCGGGTTTCCTACAACCGGACATTAACAAATTCCCATCTGCCACATAACCGCGGACACGACTTTCGAAAGTTCAAATCCTGCAGGGGTGTCCCAACTTAGCCCATGATAAGCTCTCGTGATCAACGAAGGATATTCCTTCTCCCCGGGAAGACCCAATCAGTCTCGGAATCCTGGCTACAAGACATTTCGACAGCAATAAAACAAGTCCAGCAAAACCGCCCGATGCGCCGACATCCTGATAGGAGCTGCACATATCTCGTTCTCAGGGCAACACCGGATAAGACAAGCTACGAGTAAAACCAGGCCTCGAGTTTCCACGAGGGGGCTGATGTAGGGTAGAACCCTAGACGGCCGATCTTTCACGAAAGGAGCGAGATCCCTCGAAGAACACGACGAACACGGGGAAGAACGAGGGGAAAACACGAGAGAAACACTCAACCAACAAGAAATAGATCACACATATGCTAGATCAATGAACACAAAGAGATACACGATGATCCAAGGTCAACAAAGGATGATACAAAGTAACCGGTTCTTCTCCGTGAGGAGGTCTTGATGGGGGTCTTCTCCGTGAGGAGGTCTTGAATCCACGAGGATATTCTCCGTAGAGGGGCCGCGGTCACTCGAAGAGATGATCCGGGATGGATGAGCGAAGCTCTATCTCACATATGAGATAAATCAACGCTAACCTCAGTTCGAATGAGATGGGGGAGTATCTATAGTCTAAATCCACGAAAGGGTAAGTGAAAGTGGGGGTACATGGGCCCTAGGCCCGCTCTCTGCGCGCAGGCAGGACGGTAGTACCGGCCAGAGGGCGGTAGTACCGCGGTCAGCGGTAGTACCGCTTAGGTTGAGCGGTAGTACCGCTCGTGATGTAGTTTTTAGTACCGGGCGCATGCCGGTAGTACTGCTCATCAGCGGAAGTGGCGCGGCAGTGGGGAGTGGTAGTACCGCGGGAGGGAGCGGTAGTACCGCTGTAGGGAGAGGTAGTACCACTGTAGGGAGCGGTAGTACCGCTGTAGGGAGCGGTAGTACCGCTGGTTCTAGAGCGGCCGGATTCTCTTCCATCTCTTGACGTCCATCTTCCTCTCCGGGTTCTCCTTGCTCCACAGCGTCTCCATGGCTTACTCCTCGGTACCTGAGTACGCACAACATCTCCGTTTGAGGTAGTAACCATGTCTCATGTGTATCGAAGTGGAATTGTGAGAGGAGAGATGCCACCTCGGTTTCGAGAGCTCTTGCACGTGCTTGAGTCATGGGTCCTTTAGGCACTTGTTGAGACGATGGTAGGTCCATGGGGATGACCTTGGGATGCTCCGCATCATCTCCCCTCCCTTGGGAAAGATCCGGCCTCGGATCGAAATCCTCATCACCATGGTACGGGGAGAGATCTTTGATGTTGAAGATGTCGCTCACGGAGTACTTGTCGCGTGGGATGTCGATCTTGTAAGCGTTGTTGTTGTAGCGTGCAAGCACCTTGAAAGGTCCGTCCGCTCGAGGTAGTAGCTTGGACTTGCGTTCATTGGGGAAGCGATCCTTGCGAAGGTGTAGCCACACAAGATCTCCAACATGGAACATCATGGGTTGCTTGTTGACGTTGAGCTTGGTCGCGAGTCGTTGTACTTGGCGCTCGATGGTGTTCCTTGTATCTTCATGCATCTTCTTGAGGAAGTTGACTCGGGCACTCGCGTCCATGTTTGTGCGCTCTTGAAGCGGTAGAGGTAGAATGTCCAATGGGGACAATGGGTTGAAGCCATAGACGACCTCGAAGGGGGACTTGCCGGTTGTCGAATGTCTTGCTTGGTTGTAGGCGTACTCGGCGATTGGTAGGCACTCTTCCCACTCCTTGATGTTCTTCTTTATCAACACGCGTAGGACGGTGGAGAGGGTACGGTTGGTCACCTCCGTTTGGCCGTCGGTTTGAGGATGGTATGCCGAGGAGAAGAGAAGCTTGATTCCGAGCTTGGCGCACAAGGTCTTCCAAAAGTAACTCAAGAACTTGACGTCGCGGTCCGAGACAATCGTCTTTGGCACTCCATGAAGGCGCAAGATTTCCCTACAAAACTAATTTGCAACATGTGAAGCATCGTCTATCTTGTTGCAAGGAATGAAATGAGCCATTTTGGAGAATCGGTCCACAACAACAAAAACGGAATCCTTGCCATTTCGAGTTCTAGGCAAACCTAGCACAAAGTCCATGCTAATATCTTCCCATGGTTGATATGGAATTGGAAGTGGCATATAGAGGCCGTGAGATTGGGCTTTGGACTTAGCTTTGCGGCATGTATAACACCGGTTGGTGAAGCGATTGACGTCCCGATGCATCTTGGGCCAAAAGTAGTTCTTAGAGAGCGTAGCAAATGTCTTGTCGCGTCCAAAGTGTCCCATGAGTCCACCACCATGAGATTCTTGCAAAAGCAACAAACGCAAAGAGGACTCGGGAATGCAAAGTTTGTTAGCTCTCATAAGATATCCGTCTTTGATATAGTATCGCTCCCAAGAAGTATGCATCAAACACTTGGCATAAGGTATTGTAAATGTAGGATCATGTTCATATAATTCTTTGATATGCTCAAAACCAATGACATTCAACTCAAGAGTAGTGACAAGCATGCATATACGGGAAAGCGCATCCGCCACAACATTTTCCTTACCCTTAATATACTTGATGACATAAGGAAATGATTCAATAAATTCACTCCATTTAGCATGACGCTTGTTTAACTTAGTTTGACCCTTAAGATATTTAAGTGTTTCATGGTCGGTATGGATGATGAACTCATGAGGCCGAAGGTAATGTTCCCATTCATGCAAAACTCGCACTAAAGCATAAAGCTCTTTGTCATAGATGGGGTAATTGAGTTGCCTCCAGAGAGTTTCTCACTAAAGTATGCAATGGGGCGCTTCTCTTGCGTTAACACACCTCCTATGCCATTACCACTAGCATCGCAATGTATTTCGAAAGGTTTGTCAAAGTTGGGTAATGCAAGCACGGGGGCATGAGTAAGCAAATTCTTAAGCTCATTGAAAGCAATATCTTGAGATGGTCCCCAAACAAATGGTGCATTTTTCTTACTCAAAGCATGCAAAGGTGAAGCAATGGTGCTAAAATCCTTCACAAATCTACGGTAGAAACCGGCTAAACCAAGAAAACTACGCACTTGTTGCAAATTGGTTGGTTGGGGCCAAGTTTTAATAGCATTGATCTTAGTTTCATCAACATGAACACCCTTAGAAGAAACTATGAAACCCAAGAAAACAAGCTTGTCAACACCAAATAGGCATTTTTCCATATTAGCATAAAGTTGCTCTTTTCAAAGAGTTTGTAGCACGGTGCGAAGGTGGGTGACATGCTCTTTGAGAGATGTGCTAAACACAAGTATATCATCAAAGTAGACAACAACAAATTCACCAAGATAAGGACGAAAGACGTAATGCATAAGACGCATGAAAGTACCGGGTGCTTCCGATAAACCCATAGGCATGACTAACCACTCATAGAGACCAAACTTTGTTTTGAAAGCGGTTTTCCATTCATCACCCTCTTGTATGCGGATTTGATAGTAACCACTTTTAAGATCGATTTTGGAAAAGATAGGGGCACCACTAAGTTCATCAAGCATGTCATCAAGGCGTGGAATGGGGTACCTATATCTAACGGTGATAGCATTGATAGGTCTACAATCGGAGCACATGCGAGAGCTACCGTCACGTTTTGGAACAAGAATGACCGGTACGGCACAAGGACTCAAACTTTCACGCACATGTCCATAGTCTATGAGATGCTTTACTTGCCTTTGTATTTCTTTGGTTTCTTCGGGGTTGACGCGGTATGGAGCTTTGTTGGGAAGCGGCGCTCCGGGGATGAGATCAATTCGGTGCTCAATGCCTCGTAGTGGAGGAAGACCCGGAGGTAGCTCGTCGGGAAAAACATCTTGGAATTCCTGCAATAGAGAAGATAACACCAAAGGTAGATCGTGAGAGTTGTTAGTTTTTGTGACCTCGTCCTTGCACAATAGGACATAGTGTAGGACACTCGATGGGTTCTCACACACTTCTCTCATCTCACGTTTGGTGGCAAAGAGAACTAAGTTTTTCTTGTCGCTCATCGTGGAGGCACTCAATTTGGGCTTGTGGCGCTCACTCTCTTTTTGGTGGTTCGCTCTCTCACTATTTTCTCCACGATGGGTGGCTTGCTTGTCGGCGAGTACTTGGCTTGGAGACATAGGACGTAGCACGAACTTTTTCCCTTTCATCTTGAAGCTATAGTGATTTGTACGCCCATTGTGAATGACACCTCGGTCAAATTGCCATGGTCGTCCAAGGAGGAGGTGGCAAACGGTCATTGGGAGGACATCACATTCCAATGTGTCTTCATAGGCGCCGATCTTGAAAGAGACTTGTACTCTATGCTCGACTTGTATGGTGCCGGTGTCGCTTAGCCATTGGACCTTGTAGGGGTGAGGGTGCTTCATCTTGACCAATTGGAGCTTGGAGCAAAGTTCTTCACTTGCTAAGTTGTGGCAACTACCTCCATCGATGATGACCTTGACGGAACATCCATTGATGCCGGCCTTTGTGTGGAAGATGTGGCATCGTTGATCTTCGTCTTGTTGATGTTGAAGAGTCAAGACCTTGGAGACAACAAGAGCGGGACTTGAATCTTCATCGCAAAAGACTTGGTCATCTTCATCCTCATTGTTCACTTGTCGGTGCATGGCCACTTGCTCAAGAGCTTCCATTTCTCCTTCACTCATGGAGTCATAGGTTCCGTCGTCGTTGAGGATCATGGTGCGCTTGTTTGTGCACTCGAAGGACTTGTGGCCTCGGCCGCCGCATGTGAAGCATTTGATAGAACTTGTCTTGACGGTCTCATCGGTTGGAGTAGATGATGATGAAGCTTTCTTGAAGTTGCTTGTAGTAGAAGGACGACTTGAGCTTGTTGAAGCTTTCTTGTAACTTGACTTGTCGCCGTTGCTTGTAGAAGGCTTTGTAGAAGGTGTTGGAGTCGTCGAAGCTTGATTGTTGGCGAGACCATAGGACTTGGATGAGAACTTGGCGTACTTGAAGTCTTCTTGTACTTGCCGTTCCGCTTTGGTAGCTTGGTGCACTAACTCGACGAGGTTCGAGTAAGGTTGGAAATCGGCAATATTCTTGATAGGATGATTGAGTCCATTCAAGAACCGTGCCATAGTTTGCTCATCATCTTCCTTGACGTTGGCTCGTATCATGGCAATCTCCATTTCCTTGTAGTACTCTTCAACGCTCTTGGTTCCTTGCTTGAGTTGTTGAAGCTTCTTGAAGAGGTCACGGTTGTAGTAGTTTGGCACGAACCGTGCTCTCATGACATCCTTCATTTGTCTCCAAGTGGTGATGGGTGGTTCACCTCTTGCCGCTCGGCGCTCAATGACTTGTTCCCACCAAATGAGGACGTAGTCTTGGAATTCGAGGGATGCCATTGCGATCTTCTTCTCTTCTTCATAGTTGTGCAAGCGGAAGATTTTGTCAACCTTCAATGCCCATGAGATGTACTCTTCGGGGTCGTTGCTTCCATTGAACTTGGGCATGGTGAACTTTAGCTTGCCATATCGTTGCTCTTCATTGTGTTGGGGATGATGACGTCCATGTCGTTGAGGATTGACATTGTCATGGCGCTCTTGGCGAAGTTGGTTCACTTCCTCATGTTGCTCTTGGCGATGATTGGGTCCATTGTCTTCTTGCTCTCGATGGACTTGATGTTCTTGTCGCGCTTGAGGATGAGCTTGTCTATCTTGACGAGGAACTTGGCGATGCACGTGGCCTTGGTAAAGTCGTTCTTGAGCTTCATCACGAAGTGCTTCTTGTTGGAGACGAGCTTGTCGGCCTCGATTGGCTACGGCACGACTTGAATCCCGAAGTGCACGTTGCGCCTCAAGTGCTTGAGCTTCACGTAGTCGTTGTTCTTGACGTTCCGCCTCGGCATCTTGTGCATCTTGATGTTGTCGCGCACGCTCCTCTTGTTCTTGTTGTCGTTGACGTTGCCGTTCTTGTGCTTGAGCAAAAGCGGCTTGGTTTTGGCGATGTCGATGCTCTTGAGAGTCGGTGTCGTGTAGAGGATTGCGATTTGCTTGACGATCTTGACGCACGGCACGACGAAGAGTGTTCGATGTCGGTGTACTTGAACCGGAGATGGTGTCGTCGGAGTGTCGACTTGAGCGACTCCTTCTTGACGAAGTTGACGGAGTAGAACGAAGCAACAAAGCTCGAATCTCGTCCATTCTTGCGTCGTTCTCAACCTTGTGCTCGTCGAGCTTGTTGTCGAAGTAGTCCCTTGTACGATTCTCGGATTGGCGTAGGTCGGTGGCGAGATTGTCGATGCGGTCGCCCAAAGCAAGTTGTTCTTGATGCAAAGCCCGGTGTGCACCAAATAGTTGATTCTTGGTGACGAAGGAAGACATGTCGTCGTCTTGCTCCATTAAGAGTGGATTGGTAGAAGTACTTGGCCTATGTCACATCCCTAGCTAGGCCATGCATTAGAGTGTGCATCATGTTTAAATTCTATTAATTCTGAAATGGGAAATGCCAGAACCCCCAACACACACTTCCCCCCTGGAAATAACTAGGGTTTACTAAAATTATTTTCAATGAACCTGAAATGCCCTTCTGAAATGTTCACCCCCTTTGTTTTGGGTTTAAACCTTTGACAAAAGTGGTGCACAATTTTCTAGGTCATCCTAAGGTTTCTGACTTAATTCATAAGTATTTGAATTTGGGCATTTAAAATTTATAAAAATATTTTAAATGTTCAAATATTCCCAAACCAAAATGTTTCATGTTGGTAATATTCCAACTAGGGGCCAGGTGCAGTTTGGTGATTTTTGGAGTGGTCTAGGTAATTTAAATAACTCCACAAAGTTGCAGAAGAAATAGAAAAGGAAAAACAAAAACAAAAAAATACAAACTACCTTACCTGGCAGCCCACCTGGCCGGCCCAGCCCACCAGCCGCGCCAGCGAGCTGCTTCGCCTCGCCAGCCAGGCAGGCAGGTGCTCGACGCCGGAGCAGGAGCTCGCCACGCAGCGCCCTGCCTCCCTGCTTCACCTCCCTCGCCGCCCGGCCACCTGGGTGAGCTCCACGTCGTGCCCCGACCCCCCTGGACACGCCTTTCGCCCCTCTGCCTCTCTCCCTCGCACTTCCACGCCATGGCCGCCGCCACCGCAGCTGCACCGTCGCCGTAGTCGCGCTCTCCGTCGTCCTTGCGCCGCTCCGACCTGTCCAGAAGCTCCGCCGCCCTCCTCTTCTTCGAGCTAGCCGAGCCCCGAGCGCTCGCTCGCTCTACAACGCTTCCCCAAGCTCTTCTTCAACCTTCGGCCGCCGGAGATCCCCTTCGACCTCACCGCCGCACCAGCTCGTCTCCGACCGCGACGTTCGCTTCCCCGAGACTGCTGTGAGCTCAGCTACCTCCCCATCCCCTCCGTTCTGCGTCTCGTGCACCACAGCGACTGCACGATGCTCACCCGCACGCACCGCCGCGGAGCTCGTCGCCAACGTGTCTCCGGCTAACCAATAACCACCCCACCGTGTCCAATGGCCTCACCGCAACCCCAGGAGGCCAACGCACTACCGCACGCACCTCGCCGTGCCCCGTATCGTCGAATCGTTCGACGCCCGACTCCGGCGACCGCCAAACCCATCGCCGGCGACGTTTCCGGCCACCCCGAGGCAAACCACTGCCACCAAACGCCGCGGATTGCCCTCAGCTAGCTGTAGATGTCCTCCGCCGCTCGTTTGGTCGCCGGAACGCCATTTGGCACTCTCGCCGCCGCGTCTGGCTCGCCGGTGGCTGAACGCCGTTGGGGTTTGACCCCTTTGACCTTGACTGGGTGGGCCCAGGTTGACTCCCTGAGTCAATGACAAGTGGGCCCCCCTCTGCTAACTAACTAGATTAGTTTTAATTAAAATTATTTAGTCTAATTAGCTACTAACATGCGGGACCCACTGGTCAGTTTGACCTGGACGACCCCGTTGACCTGCTGAGGTCAGCATGACCTCATGCTGACGCAATAACTAATTACTGGATTTATTTTTATACAGGAAAATCCAGAAAATAGTTCAAACTTCAAAAATTCATAGAAAATTATCTGTAACTCCAAATGCAAAGTTCTATACATGAAAATCTATCAGAAAAATCCAATCTATCCAATGGAACTGGTTTCATGCATGTTAAAACAAGTTAAACCCACTGTTTAGGCATTATAAGATATTGCACTAATATGATCTTATAAATGCACTACCATTTGAATCTTTGGTTCAAATGGGGCCATTTCCTTCTGGTTTAACTTGCACAAGACCAGGACACATTCATATTGCCATGTCATTGCATGCATCATATTGTTGCATATCGTCATGTATTGATTGTGTTGCAATGTGTCATTCGTGGTAGGTTCTGCCTCCGAGGATATCTCCGAGTATCCAGTTGAAGGGCAGTATCCCACCACCACTCCATCAGGCAAGCAACTCGTTGATCATTCAGATACAAACCCATGTTCTCGCTTCTGCTCTCGTTTACTGCATTAAGACAACGCGTTTCAAACTGCTGTGTGTCGCGGTAGTTGAACCCACTTCCTTTGCATGACCTGTCATTGCCACAGTAACTAGATGAAACCCACTAGCATGGGTAGGAGTTGATTGAGCCAATACATGTGTATGTGTGTTCCTACCATGCTATGCTTGCTATGCTTAGAGTTGTGTCAGGTCTGGCTCATCGGGATGATGATCCGGAGTGAAAGGTTGTATCGTTGTCAATAGTGTGGAAGTGTTGAACACGATTTGGTAAAGGAATCGATGAAACGCCATGTAGGAGTACATGGTGGGTTGTTTCATTGAGGCCGTTCTTAAGAACTGAGATCTGTGTGTGTGATTTAAGACTCAGATACTACCACGCATTGGGCCCGAAACCAATGGACCCTCTCGGCTTCTTGATCACGCTTGTCCCCTGTCCAGGAGTTGCAAAGTAGTTTCTGGTGTTTGTAGCATGCTGGGGGCCGCACGCGGCGCTGACCATCGGGGTGGGCTGTGTTGCGGTAGGCACGTGGCACGGTGTACCGACTCGCCCGTTTGGTGTCTCGGGAACCCTGTTCACATCGTTCGGGGCCGTTAGTGGAAACCTCGGCCGGACTCCCTGCGGATGGAACCCGAATAGGCGATAAACCTGGACTAGAGACTTGAGTGTTTAGGTAGGCCGTGGCCGACACCCTCGCTGGGCTTCCGCTTGAAGGTTGCCGAGTACATGTCGTGTAAACGGCGATAAGTGGTGAGAGCGTGTGTGAAGAAGTACACCCCTGCAGGGTATAAATCTATTCGAATAGCCGCGTCCGCGGTAAAGGACTACTTGGTCACCTATACAGTTCATAGATAAGTTAAATGGATACTACTAAAAATCTCAAGATAAGTGTGAGTACCGCGGATGGCCCTCTCGTAGGATGGCGAGAGAGGATCCACGGTGGAGTATTGTGATGGTGATAGTGGACTCGTGTGCGACAAATGATTTACAAGTGGTGTGTATCGTAGGATAGCTTAGCCAAGAGTCAAAGCTGGCTTGCTGCAATAACCCCACTACCTTCTTGAGAATGTGCATGTATGATAGGTTCCTGTTGTAAGACTTGCTGAGTACTTCTGTACTCATGTTGCTTTAATCATGTTTTTCAGACGACTGCACCAACCCCTCTGATGGGTTCTATGTAGACCTCGACGTTGACGAGTGACTTATCACCCAGGTGGTGATCCAAGACTTGTGAAGGGTCGTTGTAGATAGACAGGCTTCGTCAAGCCTTCTTTCTTTCTAGTGTCTGTACTCAGACTACTTTGCTTCCGCATGTGCTTGTATGTTTGTATGACTTGAGTGTTGGGTCATGTGACCCCTATCTGTATGGATGATATGTATGGCTCCTCGGAGCCTTCTAAATAAAGTACTTGAGTCGTAGAGTACTGTTGTGATGCCATGTTGTATTTACTCATATCGGCATATTGTGTGTATGATTGAAATGCTTGGTATGAGTGGGATCCGACTATCAAGTTGTTTATCCTTGGCAGCCTTTCATATGGGGAAATGTAAGTCTTGTGCTTCTGAGCGATAGTAGTCCGCTACAGCCCGGTTCACCGGAGTCCTGCTAGCCCAGCACTACTGCTTGGACACTTGACTGGCCGGCATGTGTTTCACGTCGTTCCTATGTCTGTCCCTTCGGGGAAATGTCACGCGCTGATATTCGGAGTCCTGCCTAGCCTGCTACAGCCCGGGTTACCGGAGTCCTGTTAGCCCAGTGCTACAGCCCGAATAGATACGTTGATGACCGACATGTTCGATGTGATTCATGTATGCCTGTCCTCATAGGCTAGCGCCGCTTTGGGTTCACGACTAGCCATGTCGGCCCGGGTTCTCTGTCATATGGATGCTAGCGACACTATCATATACGTGAGCCAAAAGGCGCAAATGGTCCCGGGCCAGGTAAGGTGGCACCCGTGGGAGTACCGTGCGTGAGGCCGCAAAGTGATATGATGTGTTACCCGCTGGATCGATGTGGCTTAGGATCGGGGTCCCGACAGCGTTGGCATCAGAGCCGGACTGCTTGTAGGTTCGCTAAGGCAAACTAGTCGATGTCGAGTCTAGAAATGCTTTAGTTATATGTAGGGGAATTGATTGTGGGAGGGAACGTAAGGCTCTTTTACTCCTTTACCTTATGCCCTCTATTCTGAGTCATTCTCTTCTCATTCTACGTGGGTTAAGGACTAGGCTCTCTTCTCTCTATCAGGTTCACGTGTTACTAAATCCGTAGTAACTTATAGGATTGTTGGATACAACCCAGTTCAGTTCTACTAAAGTTTAGTATGTTGCCAATTGAACCAGAACCTTGATATGTTGTTGTTGAGTGGTTTCGCAAACTGTTGTGGATGTCTCAATTCCTTTTCTGAGCATTTACAGCTGTTATGCTGTCCAATTTCATCCAGAAATTCTAATGCCTTTGCACTAATTTGTGCTTTCAGATGGCTACCCGTCCCCAAAACCAAGTGGTTCGTCTGACCCGTTGCATTGGTGTATGTGGTCATACCGCCATGTTGGTTCGAGTGATGGTGGAGGCAGGATACCGATGGTACCCTGAATACACCGTCGAAGAGCAGTTTAGAGATTTCAACCAGAGCCAATATCTGTGCACGGTTAGGATATATCCATCTTATCCCGGAGCCACGGAACCACTCCACCGTTCTTATGGACTCGGGATCACTATTGGGATGTCCGTTCAAGATGCAGCCTACTCGATGATGACCATTATGCGAGCTAGAACTGCCTTGTTGAGCAACACTGAATTTCGCTACATGCCAGCATCCCTCCCTGGGGCGCATGGTTACCTTCAGGGCATGTACAGTGATGCATCCCATGAGGACTCACTCCTTTGCACCACTACTGAGATGTTGGAAGATAAGGACCGTGAAAACCGGGCCTTGCGTATGGAGCTCTTTAATGCTCGTGCTGATCATTGGGCCACCTTGACGAGGTTTGCACCTGCTGTGCAAGCCGGATACATGGACACGAGAGACTTGTACCCTGTGCGGGCTAGTCTGCCAGACTTCATGGAATGGCGTGAGGTGGGAGGCATCACCCCTCCTCGTGGGCCTCTTCTACCGCCATCTGTTGGACCGAGGCCGCACCCAAGTCCCTATGGTCCACAAGCACCGCAGGACCGTCTGTTCCCAGATGACCATGTTCCGCTTCCAGGTCTGGGTGGTGACTTCTATGAGGACTTCTACGGAGCCGTCTGAGCTAGTAGCAGTCTTGCTGGTATTGTAATAGTTGTATGTCCACCGTCCTGCGTGATTGTGGAATATAACTTAGTGTGTATCAATTCCGGAGGTGTAGAAAAATAATGTATAGGAGCTTGGAATGCCTCCGATGAGATGTAACGTCTTTCGTCTTAGTTGTACCTCAGCTTGAGCTTGTACTAAACTATGTATGATGTGTATGACCGTTGGTATATATATGGCAGTTTCTATATTACCATGTCATACGGATGATCATCTCTGCATTCCTTGTTACCCATTACGTTCCGCACTTCCTTGGCCAGATTTTGCCATCCTGGTTTAAATCGTTGTTTTGTTTTTCCAGGATGGTCAACACCCGCAGCAACCCTGCTGCTTCGGAGCAGGGAGAAGCTAGTGCACCTAGAGAGGAAAGTCTGCCTCAACACCCTTCTCTGGCCGAAGTGATGCTGGAGGCAGAGCGCAACAGGCGCGACACCAATCGCTTGTTAGAGCGGATTGAGCAGAACACTGCACGCCAGCAGAGGATCAATTCGGTGTCCATCAATGACTTTGTCAAGCTGTACCCGCCAAAGTTCAATCATTCCATCGAACCTCTCGATGCGGATGACTGGCTCCGCAGCATCGCCCATAAGCTACGTTCTGCCAACGTGGCTGAAGATGATAAAGTCACCTTTGCTGCCTATCACCTCGAAGGCCCTGCCAGCCTTTGGTGGGAGAATTATGAAGCTATGCGCCCAGTCGGCCAACTCACTACTTGGGCTGATTTCAGTGCCGCTTTTCGTGAGCATCATATCCCGGAAGGCCTCGTGGATCGCAAGAGGGAGGAGTTTTGTAACTTCACCCAGGGGAAGCTGACTGTGGATGCATACAGTCGCGAGTTTGGAAAGCTTGCACGCTATGCTCCCGAAGAGGTGTCCACCGATGCCAAGAAGCAGGCAAGGTTCCGCAAAGGACTTAGCCCTGAGCTCCGTCGTGACCTTCGTCTGCATGATTGCACTTCTTTTCCGAAGCTAGTCAATAAGGCCATCAGTGCCGAGACAGGGCAGAATGATTTTGAAGCTTCACGCAAACACTCCCGTGACTATGGTTCATCATCCGGCTCTGGACCTCAGAAGCGCCGGGTCTGGATTCCAAATTCTGCTATGCCACCCAGGTATACCCCGAGGCCATCCTTTGAGGCGCCTTGTCCCAATCAATAGTATGTGCCGCCCAAGACTTTTGGTGGCCGCATTGCCAATACTGCTCCACGCCCCAATATGATAACTTGCTTCAAGTGTGGTGAGCCGGGCCACTACATCCGTGAGTGTCCCCAGAACAACCCCAACCAGTTCGGAAAGTCTATTGGACGTGGTAAGTCAACAGCGAAGGTGCTTGTCGCCAAGCCAGCCACCACTGCTCGTGGCCATGTCAACTACGTTTCAGCTGAAGAAACTCAAGAGGACCCCAACGTTGTTCTCGGTACGCTCCTTGTTAATTGCCATCCGACAACTGTTCTCTTTGATACTGGAGCATCTCATTCATTTATTTCTGAGAGCTATGCTCGTTTGCACAACACCACTTTTTGTGACATGCCTACCTTCATGGTAATTCAAACCCCTGGTTCTAAGTGGCAAACCTCTAGAATCAGCCATGGAAATGAAATTCTTGTTGACAGATTGGTCTTCCTTGCGTCACTAATAGCTCTCAAGTCTTCAGACATAAACATCATCTTGGGTATGGACTGGATGTCAGCCCATTACGCCAAGATTGACTGCTCAACTAGAACTGTTCAACTTACCCATCCATCGGGCAAGACAGTCAACGTTTTGACCCGAGTATCGGAGCGTCAGCTCTACTCCCTAAATGCCAACCCCCTTCCAGACCTCGAAGATATTCCGGTAGTCCGTGACTTCCCAGATGTCTTTCCAGAGGAACTGCCAGGTGTTCCACCTGACAGAGATGTCGAGTTCGTAATAGACCTTGTTCCAGGAACCGTCCCAATCTCTAGGAGACCTTATAAGATGGCACCCCTAGAACTAGCTGAGCTTAAGAAACAACTCGATGAGTCCTTGCAAAAAGGTTTCATCCGTCCTAGTTCATCTCCATGGGCTTGCCCCGTCCTCTTCGTCAAGAAGAAGGATGGAACGGATCGGATGGTTGTGGATTATCGACCTGTCAATTTGGTCACTATCAAGAACAAGTATCCGCTCCCCAGGATCAACGATCTGTATGACCAGCTCGCTGGATCCTCAGTCTTTTCCAAGATGGATTTGAGGTTGGGCTACCATCAAATCAAAATCAAGAACGGAGACATTCCCAAAACGGCCTTTGTCACTCGCTACGGCCAATACGAGTACACCGTCATGTCCTTCGGTTTAACCAATGCTCCAGCCACCTTCTCTCGGTTAATGAACTCGATCTTCATGGAGTACTTGGATAAATTCGTCGTGGTTTACCTCGATGATGTACTCATCTACTCCAAGAATGAGGAAGAACATGCCGAACATTTAAGGCTAGTATTGATGAAACTTCGAGAGCATCGCCTTTATGCCAAATTCTCCAAGTGCGAATTCTGGTTGCCAGAAGTGACCTATCTGGGCCATGTAATCTCTGGCAAGGGCATTGCTGTCAATCCCGAGCGAGTTCAAGCTGTCCTTGACTGGACTCCACCTGAAACGGTCAAGCAAGTTCGGAGTTTTCTTGGTTTAGCGAGCTATTGCCGCCGCTTCGTCGAGAATTTCTCCAAAGTTGCTAAGCCTCTAACTGAACTCCTCAAGAAAGATAAAAAGTTCGAGTGGACCCCACAGTGTGAGTTCAGCTTTCAGGAACTGAAAAGACGCCTGACATCTGCTCCCGTACTGGTACCACCAGATTTCTCTAAAGATTTTGTTATCTATTGCGACGCCTCGCGACAAGGACTAGGTTGCATACTCATGCAAGATCGTCATGTGATTGCCTACGCATCTCGACAGTTGCGTCCACATGAGGATAATTATCCTACTCATGATCTAGAGCTTGCAGCAGTAGTCCATGCACTCAAAACCTGGCGACATTACCTTTTGGGTAATCGTTGCGAAATCTACACTGATCACCAAAGTCTGAAATATATCTTCACCCAACCGGATTTGAATCTCAGGCAAAGACGTTGGGTCGAGTTGATCTCGGATTACGACTTAGGAATAACTTACACCCCAGGCAAAGCCAATGTCATGGCTGATGCACTAAGTCGTAAATCTTATTGTAACAACTTGATGTTACAACAAGGTCAACCACTTCTCCACGAGGAATTTCATAAGCTTAACCTTCACATTGTTCCTCGAGGATTCCTTTCCACCCTGGTGGTGACACCTAACCTTACGGATCAGATCATCAAGGCACAAAAGGTGGATCCGGGAATTTCCCGTATCAAGAGAAACATCAAGAAGGGAGTTGCAGATTGTTTCTCCATTGATGATCAAGGTGTTGTGTTCTTCGGAAACCGTCTAGTGGTTCCCAAGGTACGCAACTTGAGGCGATTGATCCTTAAGGAAGCTCATGAATCCCCTCTCACCATTCATCCCGGTAATACTAAGATGTATCAAGACCTACGCCAGAGGTTTTGGTGGACTAGGATGAAGAGGGAAATCGCTCAATACATTGCAACTTGCGACGTCTGTCGTCGTGTTAAAGCAGAGCATCAACGGCCTGCTGGCACCCTTCAACCATTGGAGATTCCTGAATGGAAATGGGATAAAATCGGTATGGATTTCATTACCGGGTTTCCTAGAACCAAAAGAGGGAATAATGCTATCTTCGTTGTTGTCGATCGTCTTTCCAAAGTAGCCCACTTCTTACCTGTTCGCGAGAGTATAACCGCTAGCCAGCTAGCGGATTTGTACATCTCTCGAATAGTATCTCTCCATGGTGTTCCATTGGAAATTAATTCAGACCGTGGAAGTCTTTTCACCTCTCGATTTTGGGAAAGTTTCCAAAATGCTATGGGGACTCGTCTCTCCTTTAGCACCGCTTTCCATCCTCAGTCAAGCGGTCAAGTAGAACGAGTCAATCAAATTCTGGAGGATATGCTCCGAGCTTCTGTCATCTCTTTCGGTATGAATTGGGAGAAGTGTCTACCATTCGCCGAGTTCGCTTATAACAATAGTTATCAAGCTAGCTTGGGCAAAGCCCCTTTCGAAGTTCTCTATGGACGAAAATGTCGAACGCCTCTTAACTGGTCAGAAACCGGCGAGAGACAACTCTTTGGCCCGGACATGATCCAGGACGCAGAAGAGAAGGTTCGTATTATTCGTGAGAAGTTGAAAACCGCCCAGTCCCGACAAAAGAGTCAGTATGACCGCAAGCATAAGCCCATGGCTTATGAAGTCGGCGAGATGGCTTATCTTCGGGTTACACCTTTAAAGGGAACCCATCGATTCGGTATCAAAGGCAAATTGGCTCCTCGCTACATTGGACCCTTTCGCATTCTTGCCAAACGAGGGGAAGTTGCCTACCAACAGGAACTACCTCCGCATCTCTCCAGAGTTCATGATGTCTTCCATGTTTCTCAACTCAGGCGTTGCTTCGCGGATCCTATCCGTGGAGTGGACCACGAAACGCTTGATCTCTAAGATAACCTCACCTATCGGGAATACCCCGTTCGTATCCTTGATCAAGCCGAGCGTACCACTCGACGCCACAATATCAAGTTTCTCAAGGTTCAATGGTCACACCATTCCGAGCAAGAGGCTACATGGGAAAGGGAGGATCGTCTTCGACTTGAGTATCCCGCCTTCTTTCCGGAGGAACCTAAATCTCGGGACGAGATTCTTTTGAGTGGGGGTGAGTTGTCACATCCCTAGCTAGGCCATGCATTAGAGTGTGCATCATGTTTAAATTCTATTAATTCTGAAATGGGAAATGCCAGAACCCCCAACACACACTCCCCCCCCCCCCTGGAAATAACTAGGGTTTACTAAAATTATTTTCAATGAACCTGAAATGCCCTTCTGAAATGTTCACCCCCTTTGTTTTGGGTTTAAACCTTTGACAAAAGTGGTGCACAATTTTCTAGGTCATCCTAAGGTTTCTGACTTAATTCATAAGTATTTGAATTTGGGCATTTAAAATTTATAAAAATATTTTAAATGTTCAAATATTCCCAAACCAAAATGTTTCATGTTGGAAATATTCCAACTAGGGGCCAGGTGCAGTTTGGTGATTTTTGGAGTGGTCTAGGTAATTTAAATAACTCCACAAAGTTGCAGAAGAAATAGAAAAGGAAAAACAAAAACAAAAAAATACAAACTACCTTACCTGGCGGCCCACCTGGCCGGCCCAGCCCACCAGCCGCGCCAGCGAGCTGCTTCGCCTCGCCAGCCAGGCAGGCAGGTGCTCGACGCCGGAGCAGGAGCTCGACACGCAGCGCCCTGCCTCCCTGCTTCACCTCCCTCGCCGCCCGGCCACCTGGGTGAGCTCCACGTCGTGCCCCGACCCCCCTGGACACGCCTTTCGCCCCTCTGCCTCTCTCCCTCGCACTTCCACGCCATGGCCGCCGCCACCGCAGCTGCACCGTCGCCGTAGTCGCGCTCTCCGTCGTCCTTGCGCCGCTCCGACCTGTCCAGAAGCTCCGCCGCCCTCCTCTTCTTCGAGCTAGCCGAGCCCCGAGCGCTCGCTCGCTCTACAACGCTTCCCCGAGCTCTTCTTCAACCTTCGGCCGCCGGAGATCCCCTTCGACCTCACCGCCGCACCAGCTCGTCTCCGACCGCGACGTTCGCTTCCCCGAGACTGCTGTGAGCTCAGCTACCTCCCCATCCCCTCCGTTCTGCATCTCGTGCACCACAGCGACTGCACGATGCTCACCCGCACGCACCGCCGCGGAGCTCGTCGCCGACGTGTCTCCGACTAACCAATAACCACCCCACCGTGTCCAATGGCCTCACCGCAACCCCAGGAGGCCAACGCACTACCGCACGCACCTTGCCGTGCCCCGTATCGTTGAATCGTTCGACGCCCGACTCCGGCGACCGCCAAACCCGTCGCCGGCGACGTTTCCGGCCACCCCGAGGCAAACCACTGCCACCGAACGCCGCGGATTGCCCTCAGCTAGCTGTAGATGTCCTCCGCCGCTCGTTTGGTCGCCGGAACGCCATTTGGCACTCTCGCCGCCGCGTCTGGCTCGCCGGCGGCTGAACGCCGTTGGGGTTTGACCCCTTTGACCTTGACTGGGTGGGCCCAGGTTGACTCCCTGAGTCAATGACAAGTGGGCCCCCCTCTGCTAACTAACTAGATTAGTTTTAATTAAAATTATTTAGTCTAATTAGCTACTAACATGCGGGACCCACTGGTCAGTTTGACCTGGACGACCCCGTTGACCTGCTGAGGTCAGCATGACCTCATGCTGACGCAATAACTAATTACTGGATTTATTTTTATACAGGAAAATCCAGAAAATAGTTCAAACTTCAAAAATTCATAGAAAATTATCTGTAACTCCAAATGCAAAGTTCTATACATGAAAATCTATCAGAAAAATCCAATCTATCCAATGGAACTGGTTTCATGCATGTTAAAACAAGTTAAACCCACTGTTTAGGCATTATAAGATATTGCACTAATATGATCTTATAAATGCACTACCATTTGAATCTTTGGTTCAAATGGGGCCATTTCCTTCTGGTTTAACTTGCACAAGACCAGGACACATTCATATTGCCATGTCATTGCATGCATCATATTGTTGCATATCGTCATGTATTGATTGTGTTGCAATGTGTCATTCGTGGTAGGTTCTGCCTCCGAGGATATCTCCGAGTATCCAGTTGAAGGGCAGTATCCCACCACCACTCCATCAGGCAAGCAACTCGTTGATCATTCAGATACAAACCCATGTTCTCGCTTCTGCTCTCGTTTACTGCATTAAGACAACGCGTTTCAAACTGCTGTGTGTCGCGGTAGTTGAACCCACTTCCTTTGCATGACCTGTCATTGCCACAGTAACTAGATGAAACCCACTAGCATGTGTAGGAGTTGATTGAGCCAATACATGTGTATGTGTGTTCCTACCATGCTATGCTTGCTATGCTTAGAGTTGTGTCAGGTCTGGCTCATCGGGATGATGATCCGGAGTGAAAGGTTGTATCGTTGTCAATAGTGTGGAAGTGTTGAACACGATTTGGTAAAGGAATCGATGAAACGCCATGTAGGAGTACATGGTGGGTTGTTTCATTGAGGCCGTTCTTAAGAACTGAGATCTGTGTGTGTGATTTAAGACTCAGATACTACCACGCATTGGGCCCGAAACCAATGGACCCTCTCGGCTTCTTGATCACGCTTGTCCCCTGTCCAGGAGTTGCAAAGTAGTTTCTGGTGTTTGTAGCATGCTGGGGGCCGCACGTGGCGCTGACCATCGGGGTGGGCTGTGTTGCGGTAGGCACGTGGCATGGTGTACCGACTCGCCCGTTTGGTGTCTCGGGAACCCTGTTCACATCGTTCGGGGCCGTTAGTGGAAACCTCGGCCGGACTCCCTGCGGATGGAACCCGAATAGGCGATAAACCTGGACTAGAGACTTGAGTGTTTAGGTAGGCCGTGGCCGACACCCTCGCTGGGCTTCCGCTTGAAGGTTGCCGAGTACATGTCGTGTAAACGGCGATAAGTGGTGAGAGCGTGTGTGAAGAAGTACACCCCTGCAGGGTATAAATCTATTCGAATAGCCGCGTCCGCGGTAAAGGACTACTTGGTCACCTATACAGTTCATAGATAAGTTAAATGGATACTACTAAAAATCTCAAGATAAGTGTGAGTACCGCGGATGGCCCTCTCGTAGGATGGCGAGAGAGGATCCACGGTGGAGTATTGTGATGGTGATAGTGGACTCGTGTGCGACAAATGATTTACAAGTGGTGTGTATCGTAGGATAGCTTAGCCAAGAGTCAAAGCTGGCTTGCTGCAATAACCCCACTACCTTCTTGAGAATGTGCATGTATGATAGGTTCCTGTTGTAAGACTTGCTGAGTACTTCTGTACTCATGTTGCTTTAATCATGTTTTTCAGACGACTGCACCAACCCCTCTGATGGGTTCTATGTAGACCTCGACGTTGACGAGTGACTTATCACCCAGGTGGTGATCCAAGACTTGTGAAGGGTCGTTGTAGATAGACAGGCTTCGTCAAGCCTTCTTTCTTTCTAGTGTCTGTACTCAGACTACTTTGCTTCCGCATGTGCTTGTATGTTTGTATGACTTGAGTGTTGGGTCATGTGACCCCTATCTGTATGGATGATATGTATGGCTCCTCGGAGCCTTCTAAATAAAGTACTTGAGTCGTAGAGTACTGTTGTGATGCCATGTTGTATTTACTCATATCGGCATATTGTGTGTATGATTGAAATGCTTGGTATGAGTGGGATCCGACTATCTAGTTGTTTATCCTTGGCAGCCTTTCATATGGGGAAATGTAAGTCTTGTGCTTCTGAGCGATAGTAGTCCGCTACAGCCCGGTTCACCGGAGTCCTGCTAGCCCAGCACTACTGCTTGGACACTTGACTGGCCGGCATGTGTTTCACGTCGTTCCTATGTCTGTCCCTTCGGGGAAATGTCACACGCTGATATTCGGAGTCCTGCCTAGCCTGCTACAGCCCGGGTTACCGGAGTCCTGTTAGCCCAGTGCTACAGCCCGAATAGATACGTTGATGACCGACATGTTCGATGTGATTCATGTATGCCTGTCCTCATAGGCTAGCGCCGCTTTGGGTTCACGACTAGCCATGTCGGCCTGGGTTCTCTGTCATATGGATGCTAGCGACACTATCATATACGTGAGCCAAAAGGCGCAAACGGTCCCGGGCCAGGTAAGGTGGCACCCGTGGGAGTACCGTGCGTGAGGCCGCAAAGTGATATGATGTGTTACCCGCTGGATCGATGTGGCTTAGGATCGGGGTCCCGACAGCCTATCCATCATTCCAAACAAAGATATGTGAGAGGGAGAAAGGAAAGAACCAATATCCAATGTACCTTGACCAATGTTGACAATGGATCAAAGATGACTCCAATGTGTAGCAAGGAAATAGCACAATTGGTACCAATTCTTGTCGGTTCTCACACCTACACAAGTAAAAGCTTATGGTGGAGCTCGGTTAGGATGGTGGCACAAAAATTTGATGCAATTGTAAGTGAGACTCAATAATGTTGGAAAAGATTCACAAGTTTGCAAATGCAACAAGTAGACCAATAGCAAGATATGGTACACGGAAACACACACGCAAATAGATAAGATGGGGTTATGCAACCAAGGATGAGCCCAAACGTGGAATTCACCAAGATGCTCTTGTTGCACAACACTAGAGAGACGCTAGCACGATTGCACAATAGGCGGATACGAACTTGTGCACAACCTACTAAGCAAAGATGCAACGACTTCTATCCCAAGTATGCCATATGTATGATGTTCCCATGCTTTGATCCAAGATGATCGAGTATGACAATCTTAATGTTGGATTTTGCTATCGTTCTTGCTTATGAGCTCTTTGCTTATCTTTCCTCTTTTGCTCAAAAGCTTGTTTGGCTCTTTGATGTTTGAGCTCTTTTCTCATGCAATGCTTCACGAACCAAGATAGCAATTGTGTATGCGACAACAACTTTGTGACACAAGTGATGATGCCGAGATATGCAACAAGATGATAATGGGAAGTAATGAACACTAATGTGCACAAGTCACGTTGCCGACAATACTCAATGGCTAGTCTCGATGGGTAATTGACGCAAAAGTAAGGCCATGGGGTTATCAATGCAATTTCAAGAGAGTATGCCGATATCATGATACCAAGATGATATCCAAGGTGAAAGTGATACCAAAGTGAAGTAGCCGTTCGTAGTAGTCCTTGGCGAAGATGAGTGGTGGTGATGTTGATGTCGAACCGTACCTAGATAGCCGAAACACAAAAGAATACGGAAACCACAACTCAAATTCTCAAACCAAAGGTCAAATGGTGGTAACGGAAAGCGTTGGTGGTTGCGGAAGTCGGTGGTGGTTATGCGGAGGATGTGGTGGTAACCCTAGGCAAAGATGCCAAAGTTCGAAAAATTTGGTGGAGTCAAATGTTGGTGAAACCTATCTAGGTGGATAGAGGATGTCAATAGCTACTCAACGAGCTAAAGAACGCGAAAATCGGACTCCGGATGTGGAAGTTATGGACAAAACGGTGAAACTCGAAGGGCTGAAACTGTCAGGGGCGGTAGTACCGCGTGGCAATTTTTTTTGTTCCGCGCCAGGCACGGTAGTACCGCTCCGATGGGACGGTAGTACCGCTCCGGACTTTTTTTTGTACCACTCGCGGGGCGGTAGTACCGCGCCAGACTTTTTTTTGTACCGCGCAAGTTACGGTAGTACCGCTCTGACGTGCGGTAGTACCGCTCGGATCGGGAATTTTCATAGATCGAAACGGGAGGCGATTTTGGGGCGGAAATGGATGATTTCGAGGTCAAAATTGGAGAGATTTCGTGGATGGAAAGTGGGGAAACTTGGGGAGATGCTAGATCCACTCGAAACCAAGCAAATCCATGGATCAAAATCAACAAAACATCATCAAACCAACAAATCACAAAAAAAAATTGGGGCTATTTTTGGTGGGGAATTTTCGAATTTAGGACGAAATCAACAAAACTAGGCTAGAAAACACAACGGGGAGGCTCCAAATTCATGATAAACCTAAGCTCTGATACCAAGATGATGTAGGGTAGAACCCTAGACGGCCGATCTTTCATGAAAGGAGCGAGATCCCTCGAAGAACACGATGAACACGGGGAAGAACGAGGGGAAAACACGAGAGAAACACTCAACCAACAAGAAATAGATCACACATATGCTAGATCGATGAACACAAAGAGATACACGATGATCCAAGGTCAACAAAGGATGATACAAAGTAACCGGTTCTTCTCCGTGAGGAGGTCTTGATGGGGGTCTTCTCCGTGAGGAGGTCTTGAATCCACGAGGATCTTCTCCGTAGAGGGGCCGCGGTCACTCGAAGAGATGATCCGGGATGGATGAGCGAAGCTCTATCTCACATATGAGCTAAATCAACGCTAACCTCAGTTCGAATGAGATGGGGGAGTATCTATAGTCTAAATCCACGAAAGGGTAAGTGAAAGTGGGGGTACATGGGCCCTAGGCCCGCTCTCTGCGCGCAGGCAGGACGGTAGTACCGGCCAGAGGGCGGTAGTACCGCGGTCAGCGGTAGTACCGCTTAGGTTGAGCGGTAGTACCGCTCGTGATGTAGTTTTTTAGTACCGGGTGCATGGCGGTAGTACTGCTCGTCAGCGGAAGTGGCGCGGCAGTGGGGAGCGGTAGTACCGCGGGAGGGAGCGGTAGTACCGTTGTAGGGAGCGGTAGTACCGCTGTAGGGAGCGGTAGTACCGCTGGTTCTGGAGCGGCCGGATTCTCTTCCATCTCTTGACGTCCATCTTCCTCTCCGGGTTCTCCTTGCTCCACAGCGTCTCCATGGCTTACTCCTCGGTACCTGAGTACGCACAACGTCTCCGTTTGAGGTAGTAACCATGTCTCATGTGTATCGAAGTGGAATTGTGAGAGGAGAGATGCCACCTCGGTTTCGAGAGCTCTTGCACGTGCTCGAGTCATGGGTCCTTTAGGCACTTGTTGAGACGATGGTAGGTCCATGGGGATGACCTTGGGATGCTCCGCATCAGGGGCCCTGCAGGCTGCTCGGTTCGGACCAACACTTAGACAAGCATTGGCCCGGGGAGGCTAAATAAAGATGACCCTCTGGTTGATCAAACCCAAGGGAAAGGGATAGGTGGTAGGCAAATGGTAAAACCAATGTTGGGCCTGCTGGAAAAGTCTTATTCAAAGCGAACTGTCAAGGGGGTCCCATAAATCACCCGACCGCGTTAGGGACGCAAAATCCGGGAACATAACACCGATATGACGGAAACTAGGGCGGCAAGAGTGGAACAAAACACCAAGCATAAGGCCGAGCCTTCCACCCTTTACCAAGTATATAGATGCATCAATTAAATAAGATATATTGTGATATCCCAACAAGTAAACATGTTCCAACAAGGAACAACAAGTCCATGTTCCAACAAGGAACAAGCTTCATCTTCACCTGCAACTAACAACGCTATAAGAGGGGCTGAGCGAAGCGGTAACATAGCCAAACAACGGTTTGCTAGGACAAGGTGGGTTAGAGGCTTGATTTAACAATATGGGAGGCATGATAAGCAAGTGGTAGGTATCGCAGCAAAGGCATAGCAAAAGAGCGAGTAACTAGCAAGCAAAGATAGAAGTGATTTCGAGGGTATGGTCATCTTGCCTGAGATCCCGCAAGGAAGAAGAACGAGTCCATGAAGAAGACAAACGGACGTAGACGAACGGATCCTCACAATAGCAACGTTATCGGAAACTAACCCGAAGAAGCAATACCGGAAAGAAGCAAACAACAAAGTAAACAACCACCACATAAACATGGCATGATATGCGAGATGTGATATGCAATGCATATGCATGCGCGGGAAGGGAAAATATGAACAAGGCATAATCTTGGCAAACCAAGTATGCCACTAGAAAGGTGAGGTGATTTCGGTTGAAATCGATATAAAGATCACAGGAATCGGATGTACGGTTTGCAAATGACAAGCAAAACAAGAATGACAAGAATCTGCCATTAACAACATGATGCTACTTAGCAAGCAACAAGAAATTAAGCTACTGCACCCAAACATATAAACCAAGCATATTACCGCAATCTAATAAATATGCTTGACAAGAGATGAACACTGAGCTACGGCTAAGTCACACCACAACAGGTTCAAACAAGCATGGCAAAAGTGCAAAAGATAACAGGTTCACAGACTTGGTGAAAATACTAACATGCCAGAAATTAACATCAGGATGACATGTTTAGATCAAGGAAACAACATGCTACAGGAAAACAATATAGAAAGGCAAGGCATGGCATGAATCTAATCAAGGCACTTAACAAAAGTCCCTTACTGACCATAAGCCAAAAAGGAGTAGAAAATATAATAACACCCATGTCAATTAAGCAAGTTTCGTTACAGGTTTCTGACTTAGCAGAGAACTGGACATGTCAAAAACAGATAACAAGTAGACATGTTCGTGAGCTCGATGCACTCACTAAAGAGCATTGCATGATAAACTAAGCACACATACATTAATAAGACATGGCATAGAAGCTATTAATGGCAAGAAAAACATCATAGCATGCAAGGATCAACTACAACAAGCTTGGCAAAATCGAATAACATGTAAACAATCTGCCAGCAACATTTTATAGCAAAAGTAGAGCTCGATTGACTCAAGCTATGGCACTCCATAATTACAAACAAAGGCATGGATGGATAGAGCAAACCCATATGATCATAACACACTTACTGATCATGCTCAAAAGAGGCATAGATCTCTCTGAAACAACATGAACACATTGCATAAAAATAACAGCAGGCAGGGACTTAGTGAAAGTACTAAGTCTCTGAAATCAGCAACAATAAGTACCCTAGTTTGCATGCTTGTGCTAGTCACCACATAGATCACAAAAATACATGGCATAAATCTCTGAAAAGATGGCATGGCATATTACAAAACACATGTAGAGCTCAACATCATAGGATGCACACATCAATCATGGCAAAAATGACAAAAGTGCATGTACTGAAACAGATCTGGAACTAACAGCACATAGCCCTCTTCTAACAGCATTTCGGGCATCAATATGAGCTCAAATGAAAATTATGCAATGATATGAAATGATTTACTCATCGAGCGAACAATTTGACATATTACACGCACGAAATGGAGCCGTATGCAGCAAGTTATGACATGGCAAAGTGGGCACCAGAAAGTTAGAAACCAGGGACTTAGAAGAAATATACCCTCGAGAAACGGGACGAGGTCGAACCGGGACGGAGGGATCCAGGGCGCGGGACGGCGTTTGGATGGACGGGAGGGCACGGGCCGCGGGGCTGACGGGCGGCGCCGGCGAGGCTCGAGCGGCGGCGGCGGAGCGCTCCGGTCGCCGGAATTGGTCGCCGGCGACGGCGCGAAGGCGGCGGCGAAGATCTGGCAAGGCGGGTGCGGGCGGCGAGGTTGCGGGCTCCCTCGGGCCCGGTGCGGCCCGGGGCGGGTCCGATCTGGGCTTCACGGGCCCGGCGGCGAAGTGGGCACGGGTGGACACTTGGCGCGCACGGAGTGGAGGAGCGAGGTGCTCGGGGTGACGTGGCGTCCTCTCATTGGCCCGGGTGAGGTGGCCGGGCAGCGGACATGTCTGGGTAGCGCGGGAAGAAACGTCCGGCTGCACGCGGAGGAGGAGGTTAGGGTTCATCTGCGCGAAAATCCGAGGGGGAGCACATATTTATAGGTAGAGGGGGCTAGGAAGCTCCAAATGGAGTGCGGTTTTCGCCCACACGATCGTGATCCGACGACCGAGAGGATGGAGAAGACTTAGATGGGTTTTGGGCCACTTAGAAGGGGGTGTTGGGCTGCACCAAAAGAGGCCTTTACGGTTACCCGGTTAACCGTTGGAGTATCAAACGGACTCCGATTGACCTGAAACTTGACAGGCGGTCTATCGGTGCTATACCAAGGCCGCTTGGCAAACCTCGGTCCATTCCGAGAAAATTTAATACCCGCTCACGGAAAAAGGTAAAAGAGGACGTCGGGGAACATCGGAGCGCCGGATTGCAAAACGGACAACAGGGAAAATGCTCGGATGCATGAGACGAACACGTATGCGAATGCGATGCACATGATGACATGATATGAAATGCAGATGATGACATGGCAAAATGCAACACGCAAGCACATGACTTGGCAACAACGGCGAATAACTGGCGGACACCTGGCGTATCGAACCCGGGGCGTTACAGTATGTAGCCGAGAACTCGTGTGAAATCCTTTCTTCGTCAAGAAAGGTGTCCACATTTGTGTTCTTGAACTCCGTTCCGTTGTCACTCCGAACCTTCTTGATCTTCACTTCAAATTGATTTTGGGCCTTCCTAGCGATTTTTTGAAGATCTTTTGGACCTGCGATTTGTCATCAAGAAAGAACACCCACGTAAATCTTGAAAAATCATCAACTATAACTAGACCAAAAGAATTTCCACTGAGACTCTTGTAAGCGTTGGGACCAAAAAGATCCATATGAAGTAGCTCGAGTGGCGTCCTTGTGGTCATGATGTTCTTCACGGGATGCCTTCCTCCAACCTCTTTACCTGCTTGACAAGCACTGCAAAGTCTATCCTTATCAAATATATCATCGTTAACTCCAAGGATATGATTTCCTTTAATAAGCTTGTCAAGGTTTCTCATGCCAACGCGACCTAGTCGTCTATGCCACAACCAACCTTTTGAGGATTTAGCGATAAAGCAAGTTTTAGGTTGTGCCTTTTTAGAGAAATCGACAATGTAAAGATCACCTCTACGTATACCGGTAAAGACCATTTTATGGTTGTCTCGACGAAACACTTCAATCTACCTCAGTAAATAGGACATTCAAACCGAAATCAGTAAGTCTAGATACTGAAAGTAAGTTGTATCCAAGAGATTCAATGAGCATGACATTTTGTATGGAGCTATCATGTGATATGGCCACCTTACCAAGGCCAACCACCTTACCCTTTGAATTATCACCAAAGGTGACATATTTTCGAGGGCCGTCATTTTCAGCAAGCTCACGGAACATCTCTTCATATCCGGTCATATGATCAGTACATCCACTGTCAAGAACCCATTCCTTTCCTCCTGACACATATCCCCGAAGATTTGCCATAAGACCAAAATGTCTCATTGCATCATCAAGATTGAAGTCACTATCATCATCTTCATCATAGTATCCATGTTCAACATCATCTTGTGATTGATCATATCCTAGAGAGGGTAATTCATTAGGTACATGATCATCAAAGTGATTACCTTTATGAATTCTAATAGCTTCGGATATGATATCACTAATGATTCCAACATTTCCTTTAGCACGCATGAGATTGGTAAGCTCAAATAGACAATTACCAAAACTAGGATCACTAGAGTTCATCTTACTCAAGGCAATATATTTATGGAGAATTTCATCTAAATTTTTCATGGAATAATCGGGAAATCGTTCCTCAAGAAATTTCCATATAGTATAAGCACACTCAAGAGTAGGCAAACATCTAATCAAGTTTCTAGGAAATCCTCTAATGATGAGCTCAACAGTTCTAAGATTGCGAATCATGTCAATATCTTCATCTAGGGTAGGATGCATAGGATCAACATGAGGTGCACAAGGGCTAGCAATGTACTTGTTCAAATGATATTGATTGTTAATTACAAGCATCTCATTTTTCCACTCATGAAAATACTCTCCATCAAGAATAGGCACTCTATGTCTAAGACTCCCCAAAGTAGACTCATCCATCTTCCTCCAATGGTGATTAAACCAAGGCAATGGAGACCAAAGCTCTGATACAACTTGTGGGATCTTGAGAAGATGTGTCTAGAGGGGGGGGGGTGATTAGACACTTAGTGCTAAAGTTGCAGTTTTTAAACTTTTTCGGTTTAAGTGGAGTTTAGACTCAATTTCAACATACACAATACATATCAAGCAAGCATGCAAAGAGTATATGAGCAGCGGAAAGTAAAGCATGCAACTTGCAAGAATGTAAGGGGAAGGGTTTGGATAATTCAAATGCAATTGGATACACGGATGTTTTTGGCGTGGTTCGGATAGGTGGTGCTATCCTACATCCACGTTGATGGAGACTTCAACCCACGGAGGGTAACGGTTGCGCGAGTCCATGGAGGGCTCCACCCACGAAGGGTCCACGAAGAAGCAACCTTGTCTATCCCATCATGGCCATCGCCCACGAAGGACTTGCCTCACTAGCGGTAGATCTTCACGAAGTAGGCAATCTCCTTGCCCTTACAAACTCCTTGGTTCAACTCCACAATCTTGTAGGAGGCTCCCAAGTGACACCTAGCCAATCTAGGAGACACCACTCTCCAAGAAGTAACAAATGGTGTGTTGATGATGAACTCCTTGCTCTTGTGCTTCAAATGATAGTCTCCCCAACACTCAACTCTCTCTCACAGGATTTGGATTTGGTGGAAAGAAGATTTGAGTGGAAAGAAACTTGGGGAAGGCTAGAGATCAAGATTCATATGGTAGGAATGGAATATCTTGGCCTCAACACAAGGGTAGGTAGTTCTCTCTCAGAACATATGAGTTGGAAGTGTAGATGTGTTCTGATGGCTCTCTCCACGAATGAAGAGGAGGTGGAGGGGTATTTATAGCCTCCACACAAAATCCAACCGTTACACACAATTTACCAATCTCGGTGGGACCGAATCAACAAACTCGGTCGGACCGATTTAGTAAACCTAGTGACCGTTAGAGATTTTCGGTGGGACTGGCATGCAACTCGGTAGGACCAATATGGTTAGGGTTAGGGCATAACGTAATCTCGGTGAGACCGATTACACAAACTCGGTGAGACCGATTTGGTAATAAGCCAACCAGAGAGTTGGTCAGGCAAACTCGGTGGGACCGATTACTAAACTCAGTTGGACCGATTTTGGTAATAAGTTAACCAGAGAGTTTGCATTGTAATCTCGGTAGTACCGATTGCCTAAACTCGGTGAGACTGATTTTGGTAATGGACATACACAGAGAGATTACAATCCCATCTCGGTGAGACCGAGATCCCTATCGGTGAAACCGATTTGCTAGGGTTTGGCAGTGGCTATGACAAATGAAACTCGGTGGCGCCGGATAGAAAGAATCGGTAGGGCCGAGTTTGACTTTAGGTTTAGGTCAAATGTGGAAGTGGGAAAGTAGCTGAGGGTTTTGGAGCATATCACCAAGCACATGAAGCAAAAGGCTCATTAAGCAACACCTCATCCCTTCTTAGTAGTATCTGCTTTTCCTATAAACTCAATGTGATCTTGGATCACTAAAATGTAAAATGAAGAGTCTTGAGCTTGAAGCTTTAGCCAATCCTTTGTCCTTAGCATCTTGAAGGAGTTCCCACATCCTTTAATCCATGCCACTCCATTGTTGAACTTATCTGAAACATACTAGATAAAAGTGTTAGTCCAACAAGAGATATGTTGACATTAATTACCAAAACCACCTAGGGATCACTTGTGCTTTCAGTGCAAGCAGCATGGCCGCCCATGCTCACCAGGAAGCGAGCTCTTTGACCTCCATGCACCAGTCGCGCCCGCCTCGCTCACATCTTCACCATTAATGGGTAAATTAAAGCACCTGGACGGAGGGTGTTTGCTTGTGATCCCATGGCAGCATTTTCTTTGTTCGTGTTTTCAACTCGTATTCCGCCCTAATTTAAATTGCCACATAGGGCAAAGGATAATACGACCACAAATAAAATGGCAACGGATTATACGACCAAAAATTTACCATCACATAGATAATAATTGTCTTACATAATTCGGATAATTTAAAATGCCACATGCGGCAAATCCCGGAAGACACGGGGGAAAGAGAAGAAGGAAATTGCAGACAATGATCTGGGTCGCTACTGTCTCTACTCGTCGATGGATCACCGGGCGGTGAAATCCTCAAGCTCCTTCTTCAATTCCTCACGACTTTTCTTGAAAGCATACACGGATTCCTCCACCTCCTGCTCAGGTTCGATCCGGAGCTTCCTCAAGCCTCCCATCAGTTCCTCGATGACCGCTTTCAACGCCATCTCCGAGGCACTGCTCTTCTCATGCAGCATCTTTCGTCCGGCGGCCTTCTCCTCCTTCTTGGCGACCAACTTCAGGAGCTTCGCATTGTCACCCATGAGTTGCTCGATGAGGCAGGTCGCCTTGTCAACTGAGGCATCACTGATCTTGAGCAGCTTCATCAAGCCGTCGACCAGCTCCTGCTGCATAGTGACGCCAGCGAGAATGTCGTCGTTGCTGGCGAAGGACTTCAGGAACGCCGGCTCATCGTGATGGCCGATGCCGCGAATGCGCTTGTGAGAGCCCTCACGTGCCCTGAGAGCTCGTTCCAGCACTACAAAAAAACACTTCCGTGATGATACATGTTTGTCACAGTAGGTCGCGTTTTTTGTCATGCATGTACATCCATGACAAATTTATGACAGAATCAAGATAGTCGTACCTGTGATGTCGTAGAAGTGTTCCATGACATTACCAAAATTATCATCACGGAAGTGTCCACTTCCATGACGATAAATCGCGCGTCACAGAAGTGCTTTTGTCAAGGGTGGCCGACACGTGGCATCCACCGTAACGGAACGCCGTTAAGCTATCGGGTCGGGTTTTGGATCTGATAACCCATTAACAGCCCCGACCAATGGGGATTTTCCATGTGTAAAATCATCATTGGCTAGAGGAAACACGTGTCGGCTCACCGTTGGGACAGATGTCATCCACTCATTAGACAGGAGGCGCCTATGATAGGTCGACACGTGGCACGGCCCAACAGTGGCCCATTCCGGTGAAAAAGGCCGGCCCAGTAAAAATTAGCAGGCCGACCCATATAAGGCCTACTTTTGTCAGGTTCATTTAAGCACACGGCCCATACGAGATATGCCAATTCGGCCTGTTAAAGATTGGACACCATTGCAGCCCATCGTCAGTTCGAGCCCGTTAACAGCCCGCTATATATTTGGGCTCAATATCGGCCCAATGAGATTTCGACATGTTAACGGCCCATTTAATGGATGGGCCAATTTTTAGGATGTACATCTTTTGGCCTTGTAGCAACCCATTTAAATGTTGGGCTAATTTCCGGCCCGGTGTGTCTTTCAGCCTGTTGACGGCACATAAATCTGATGGGCCATTTATAGTCGGACTTGAGTTTCGGCCTTTTAGCGGCCCATTTAAGTGTTGCACCAATTTCTGGCCCGGTGTCACTTTCAGCCTGTTGACGGCCCATAAATCAGTTGTGCCATTTGTAGTCGAACCTGAGTTTTGGCCTTTTAGCGACCCGTTTAAGTGTTGGGCCAATTCCCGGCCTTGTGTGCCTGTCGGCCTGTTAACGGACCATAAATGAGTTGGGCCATTTGTAGTCGGACCTTAGTTTTGGCCTCTTAATGACCCATGCCCTTCATGGTCCAATACCAGCCCGGTTTCTCTTTCGGCCTGCTAAAGGCCCACAACACAGTTGGGCCGTTTACAATACGACCTGACTTTCGGCCTCTTAGCGGCCCATGCTCTCCATGGTCCGGTACAAGCCCGCTGTCTCTTTTGGCCTGTTAAAGGCCTACAATATAGTTTGGCCATATGTAGCCCAAACTTAGTAACGACCTTGTTAACGGCCCATGAAATAAATTGGGGCCACCTGTTGCCCGCTTCGATGTCGGCCTGTTAACGACCCGGGAGGTAAGAGGGCCGACCATTAACTTTCGGCCTAGTAACGGCCCATTAACTTAATGGGTCTACTAGAGTTCGTTCATGTCTTTAGGCCAAATTAGATAATTTGAGACCATTACGACGAGCAAAGGTACGTCATACAGGGAATAACGTTGCACATCCAGAATATATTACAGGAAATTACATCCACTGGGCAATCAAAGATTCATGCTAGTGCAAATAAATGAGCAGAACCTAACCATCTACAACGTCACAATCTGCATCCTCAGCATAGATGACGCCCATAAGCATGTGGGCAAGTTCTTGCTGCTTTGCCACACTGTCTCTAAAAACATTGATCAGTTGTTGTGTCGCACGACTCCGCACCTGTCATTCATCCACCATTTCCATCATTGCTTCAGCCATTAATTGGTTCACAAACATAAATTTATTCCATTGCATTCGAGACAGAGGATACTGAACAGATTTAGATGGCGATTTTGGCAGGCTTGTAGTATTGATAGTGGAGAGTGTCTCGACCACTGCATCATAACATAAATTAGGACGGGAACAAAACAGATTAATCATGAGTTATTGCCATATTACCTGGCCTAGATTTACTGGAAAGAAACAATGGGGTTGCCTTGCTGTTTTTAGAGTTTGTCTTCTTATCTTCAGCAGCCTGCACAAAATTAACACACTAGCATTGCTATCATTGGCCAAGTCAGATAATAGGAAAGCAACATTGACACAACGAACGTTTGGGCAACTAGCCTACACCAAATTAACACAATATGGCACATCTATCATCAGCCAGGTAAGGTAATACGAAAGCAACATTGACACAATGAATGAATGGGCACCCAGAGAAGCACTACAATTCAGTAATGTGCGTGATATGAGATAGTACATTCATGCAGCTCAGTACGCAAAACTACCAGGCAGTTTTCCTTACAAAAATCAACATTGGCACCTTTAACATTTTTCTACAACTAATTTTAGATCAGATAAAGGTTAGATTCACGCCGATTAACAAAATACATGCTAATGTAAAAATATAGTGATATACAACAGGTACTTACATCAGCACTGGAGCACAGAGAATTCCTGCAAGATATTTTCCTCGAATACGATCCCAATGGAGGAAGTCTTGTATCGTCTAACCTTATTTTCTAAAAGAGAGATGGGTAAGAAACATGTAGAAAATATGATCAGAATGCTATAAAATTTCATGATGCGAGGATACGCACACGCTTCTTAAAATGGAGTTGACATTCTTTTGCTGGACTGGAGCGGACTAGTTCTTTGGCCACTGGAATCTGCTTGTTATCAGTGGGAGTTGGGTTTCTCTATGCTGGAGTAGTATCTATGAAAAATGGAGTTGGTTTATTATCTCCTGGCGTTTGGATCTTTTGCAAAGACCTGGTTTGTAACCCTTCAGATTATACCATAGCCGTATTCCCCTTGCATGCCTTATATAGAAGAATGGTGATTCAGTTATAAAACATGCTACAGCAGAGATGGAATAGGTATTGAAGAATAGAAAGGCATGACATATTGACATGTATTCACTCCATCCGGAAATAAATGGATGGGTCTAGGCGTATTTCAGTTCTAGATACATCTAGTTTTATCCATTTCTGCGACATTTAATCCAGACGGAGGGAGTATGATATAAGAGCTAGGGATACGACAGGACAACACAGTAAAAAAACACTGAAAAACCCACTGCAGAAACAAAGTATTCAAACCCACTGATATGAGATAGTACACTCATGCAGCTCACGATGCAAAACTACCAGGCAATTTTCCTTGCAAAAATCAACATTGTGGCCTTTAGTCATATATTTTGCTACAACTAAATTTAGACCAGATAAAGGTTTGATTCACGCCTATTAACAAAATACATGCTGATGTAAAAATATAGTGATATACAACAGAAACTTACATCTACATTGGAGCACAGAGAATTCCTGCAAGAATCTTTCCTCATAAACGATACCATTGCAGAAAATCTTCTATCTGTTAAGCTTATTTTCTAAAAGAGAGATGGGTAAGAAACATGTAGAAAATATGATCAGCATGCAATAAAATTTCATGAAGAAAGGATACACACACACTTCTTAGGATTGAGTTGACATATTTTTGCTGGACTGGAGCGGACTAGTTATTTGGCCACTGGAATCTGCTTATTATCAGTAGGATTTGGGTTTCTCTGTGCTGGAGCAGTATCTATAAAAACTGGAGTTGGTTTATTATCTCCTGGCATTTGGATCTTTTGCAAAGGCCTTGTTTGTAACCCTTCAGATTCTAACATAGTAGTCTTCCCCTTGCATGCCTTGTATAGAAGAATGGTTCGTTAATTATAGAACATGCGGTAGCAGAGAGATGGAATAGGTACTGAAGAATGGAAAGGCATGACATATTGACATGTATTCCCTCCATCCAGAAAAAATGGATGGGTCTAGGCGTATTTCAGTTCTAGATACATCCTTTTTTATCCAATTCGGCAACATGTAATCCGGGCGGAGGGAGTATGGTGTAAGAGCTAGGGATACGACAGGACAACACATAAAAAAACACTAGTTGAATGTAAAACTGTATGCTAGCGGAATACGTACAGAAATAACTAAGGCATCATACACGTGTATGATTGGGAAAATAAGATGGCATTGCAACAGAGCACTAGAAGAACACTTCAATGTAAAAAAACATGGTATGGTAGACAGATGAAGTACATACTGATGAATAACAATGCATAAGATATTCAGAAGCATGATGTGCAAATTAAGCAGATGGCATTGCGATAGAGTAGAATGACAGTACTTGAATTTGAAAACATGTTATCATGAACGGAATAGGTACTGAAAAAACAAGAAGGCATGACATATTTACATGCATGATCAGCATGCTAAGCACATGGCATTGCAACAGAGTACATACACTCCAGGACATTATATGCATGTTGTACCCATATCACAGGCCAAGTTAGAGCAAGGACCTTGTGGGGTGAAGAGGATTCATCATCTTTCTGCAAGTCTTCTGAAGAACTGCCTTTACATGTTCCATCATATTGGGTATCATTGACATCAAGTTTATTGGCCTTTACATTGCTCCGTGAGGTTCTTGTGGATATATCAGTGTGTGCAATTATATCTGACATGCATGGAAGACAACTAGTAGTTAGATTTATGTAATGAGTGCCTGTAGGAGACGACATAAATAGTAGGACTGGGGTTAACTAGCAGCAACATGTCTCATAAACTAAAGGGAGAACACAGATGAAAGCTACAGAATATGTATCGTTTGTACTCGAGATTAACTAGATGGCACACAAAAGTATTAAAGAACAACATAGGTAATACTAGAAGTGGTATAATACTATAATCACCAGCCTGTGGGATAGCATTGGCTGATGGATGATAACTATGGAACAGTGTTACCTAAAGAACAAGTATCTTAGCTGAACTATGGAACATCGTTAACTCCTGAACAAGACCCATAAGAGATCAGCATAAATATACAGTGAAATGTGATGATCTATTTTCCATGCTTAGATGAATAACAAAGCCATAAATGTTGCACACAAGTAAGATGAGGGTACAACCTATCTGGCTGCCATCCATAGGAGTGAGCATCATGTGCTAACTTGTCGATGGCCCTGCAGTTGTTGTGGCTGTGCATGTCGGGCACACGCATTCGATGCAGGGAACTGTTGAGTGGGGACTATAGCTCCCTTCTGGTGTATACTTCCCTTGTTGGAGCAGCTGCGGTGAGTCGGAAGACATTGTGTCTGAAGATGCAGATGACGCATAATGTTAAGAACGACATATCTCTTTGATCTGAAGAAATACACTAAGAGATCAACAGCAAGGTATGAGAGTGGTCACACGTCTGTTGACTGAAGACTAAATTGGGGTCACACGATTTTATTTTATTTTGGTACTGTCCGATCTACGCCAGATGGTTGGCCGTCTTGTGCCTCCCGGCTGACACTGTTTGGAATCTTCCCCGAAGAGCCAGTGACCGACGGCAGAGCAGCCTGCCTCCGCCGTCCGTGGCCCCGACCAAAACGCCGCTCCCCGCTCCACTGAAATGTCGTGGTTGCGCTGCCCTCGGGCCAATCCACAAAACTCCCCGTCATCCAGATCCGGCGGCGGCAGTTCCTTCAACCCACGCAACTCTAAAAGATAGCCATCTAAGCGCTGCTTCCGCGGCGAACTTGCGGCCCCGCACCCTTACATTAGACACCAGCCAACCGGCAGCCTAGGAGCTCCGCCGCCTCAAGGGGTGCTGCTACCCATTGCGAATCGGTTGGCCCAGAATAAAAATTCAGACAACTAACGCCTAAATAAAGTGATTTGAGATGAGGGTGCGACCTATCTGGCGGCATGGTGAAGTAGGCAGGTCCAGCTGCCGAGTCGATGAGGCCAGCGCGGTTGCGGTGGCGACCGGCGGCAGGGAAAGAGTGATGTCGCGACGGTCGACGGCTATGCCGAAGCAGCGCCAGGACTCTGGACGGATCCGAAGTTTGAGCCGCTCCGGTGCCGTGAACAACGACGAGGGTGAATCGGCTCAGGTACGGTTCACGCGGCAGTCGTCGAGGCAGCACCAGCAGCACGGAGTAAGAGGCACACGGCCGAGTGCACGACGGCAAATGGACAGCGTCTCCGGCATTAGGGAGGAGGGCGGCTGTGAAATTGGTCCGGTGGGGGGCGCCATGGAGGTGGGGCTGAGGTTTGGCGGCTCGGGAGAAGGGAGCTTCTCGGGGAGAAGGTGATTTGGCGCCCACGAGGTATGAATGGGGGCGGGCGGGGGGGGGGAATTGGGAGGGGAGCTGAACCATGTCTTACGGACGCATTTGTCTGAAATGTGAGGGGGAGTTACAGTTCTACCCTTGCCTATAGGCTTCTCGGCTTGGGTCTGTGTACTGAGGGTCGGGGATAGTAGAGTAACTTTGCTTCTCCCCAAATAGTGGGCGGGAGCGATTTCAGGCGAGGAGGGCGTCTTTTGAACTATAGTGGGCGCGAGCGATTTCGGGCGAGGAGAGCGTGTTTTGAAATAGTGGGCGCGAGCTATTTCGGGCGACGAGAGCGTGTTTTGTTGACCATTGTTTGTGAATTATTTGGCACATGTCATTTCGGCCGAGGAGAAGGCGCGCTTGGATGAAGTTACGAACCTACCCTCTATGTACAACGGGCTAATTGATGCGTGTCCCACATGGGACGGTAATTTCACGTCTCCCATTTATTTGCTCGGCCGAATTCCACCGAGCAGAGAGGATGTTTAACTGTTCATTCAAATTTTGGGAGAACGAGCATCCACGTCTACGTAACCAAGTCGATTTGGATCAAATTTTGAAATATTAGCTTGCCACTTCTTTTTTAGATGGAGAGATGATGCTCGGGAGTAATGTGTTTTTACATGCTCGTTGCTAGCGATTTACTATATGACAAATAGTTGACCCACTCAAAAACGTGAATCAAACGCAAAATGAAATATCTCGATTCAATGAAATAGCTCGTTCAGTAGGTCAAAATTGTGAACTAAATCCAAAATTGAACACCTCAATCATGTAGCATGTTGTACAGTATTATAGTACTCCATGAACATGTCGAAAGTCAAATTAATGAACTTGTTTGATATACGCATATATCCGTTCATGTGTGGATTGCAGACAACATGTTCTCCAATTTAAATATTTGTATGCAAGTTTATATCGAAACATGGTTTATATCAGTCTTTGATGCATAAAACATGACCTCCCCCTCTCCCAGACTCATGTTCTCTCTCTCTCTCTCTCTCTCTCTCTCTCTCTCTCTCTCTCTCTCTCTCTCTCTCTCTCTCTCTCTCTCTCTCTCTCTCTCGCCGACAATCTTTAATTCTGTCGCAAGCATCCGACACAAAAACCTTGTTGGTCCCCCTCCCTTTCTCTCCATCTCTCTCTCTCTCTTTGTGTGTGTGGGGGGGGGGTCTTTCTAGTTCGCATGCATATATACACCATCTACATGTCTCTCTCGCACACTATGTATGATACTCTAGCTAGTCCAAGCTAGATATCTTGGGTGCACTCATCGTACGCACACAGGTTCCTTGGCTCTTTGCCCGTAACTCTCTCACACACCACTATGTCGTCTCGGAGATCTTCCCCCCTCTCTCAAACTCTCCATCTACCTGGGTCACACATACACATGCATATCTCACTCGCACTCGATAGGCCCATCTAAAACTCTATCTCTCCCCCTTGTTCTCTCTCCATCTCACACGCGCACACACACAATCTCATGCCCAGCTAGCCAAGTATGATGGTCTCTCACTCAATTGTAGGCACACGCAGTCCCCCCTATATGTATATGACTAGCTAATCTTAGTCTCCATCACAAACATGTGCATGGTCTATCTCGATTTCTCCCGGGGCATCTTTCTATCACGCACGCACTCCCTCGATCTCCCACCCATATAGTCCCCTCACGATCTCGACAGTATCTCTCAATCACAAACACACCCTCCCTCCCTCCCCATGCGTCCATGCCATCCATGTGTCCCTCTCGACCTTTGTTCCTTGTTGGCCAGTGTCGGTGTCAAAACCGGCGGATCTCGGGTAGGGGGTCCCGAACTGTGCGTCAAGGACGGATGGTAACAGGAGACAAGGGACACGATGTTTTTACCCAGGTTCGAGCCCTCTCGATGGAGGTAATACCCTACTCCTGCTTGATTAATATTGATGATATGGGTAGTACAAGAGTAGATCTACCACGAGATCAAGGAGGGTAAACCCTAGAAGCTAGCCTATGGTGTCATTGTGTATGAAGATGATTGTCCTACGGACTACAACCCTCCGGTTTATATAGACACCGGATAGGGTTAGGTTACACAGAGTCGGTTACATAGGTAGGAGATCTTGAATATCCGCATCGCCAAGCTTGCCTTCCACGCCAAGGAAAGTCCCATCCAGACACGGGACAAAGTCTTCAATCTTGTATCTTCATAGTCCAGGAGTCCGGCGAAGGTATAGTCCGGCTACCCGAACACCCCCTAATCCAGGACTCCCTCAGTAGCCCCTGAACCAGGCTTCAATGACGACGAGTCCGGCGCGCAGATTGTCTTCGGCATTGCAAGGCGGGTTCCTCCTCCAAGTCCTTCATAGAAGATTGTAAACACCAAAAATAGTGTCCGGCTCTGCAAAATAAGTTTCCACATAGTGCCATAGAGAGAATAATGTTAACACAAATCAAATCTGCTGACGTATCCTGCAGTGCACCATCGCACTACGGCCAAGTTCTTTACATGAATCGTTTTTACTTTTCCACCTCAGCACGTTTAGTGAGGCGGTTTCCTTGGCACGTCTTGTCAAAGCAGAGATCGTGTGCCCTTTTTACAGGATTCTCATCAATACGGACGTGGGTAACCCAGCCGCGCCATTTACCACGGCGCTTGGGAGGCAAGCGAGTTTTATCAGGCAAGTGGGGATGCATAACTGCATCCGCCCATATAAGGGGATAAGGATCCACCTTTTTACCTATGCCTTCTTCCTCCTTTGCCAATCCATCTCTTGCGCACTCGAGCTCCAGCGCCCAAGCCCGCTCTTTTCACCTCAAGCTTCTCCAACAATGTCCGGAGCAGGAGGCAAGTGGATGGTCTCCTCCGTTATGGAGGTTCAAGTAAAAAAGCTGAGGAAGGCCGGATACCTGTCCAAGGACATCCCGCACCAGCTTCCCGAAAAGGGGCAGCTTCTCCCCACCCCAAGGCCCCATAAGAGGGTAGTTTTCCTTCCCCACTTCCTCCGCGGACTGGGTTTTCCACTTCACCCATTCATCCGGGGACTCATGTTCTACTACGGCCTGGATTTCCACGATCTGGCCCCGAACTTCATCCTCAACATCTTGACGTTTATTGTCGTGTGCGAGGCCTTCCTCCGCGTCCGCCCCCATTTCGGCCTCTGGCTCAAGACTTTCAACGTCAAGCCCAAGGTGGTGCGCGGTAGCCAAGCGGAGTGCGGAGGCACCATGGCGGGCAAGATGGCCAACGTCCTATGGTTCGAGGGCTCCTTTGTGGAGACCCTAAAGGTGTGGCAAGCAGGGTGGTTTTACATCACCGAGCCCCGCGATCCGAAATGGGTCGCAGCCCCCGAGTTCCGATCCGGACCCCCACGCGGCTAATGTCTTGGAAAGAGACGGGCCTGTCGTGGGGCAACGAAGAAGAGGTGACCGGATTGCAAACTTGCATCCAGTCCCTGGTGAACAAGCCAATTCGGCTTGTTAATATAGTCCAGGTTATGCTCGTCCGCCGGATCCTCCCGTGCCAACAACGGGGCTTCAATTTGTGGGAGTTCGACCCGGCGCAGCACCAAACCCTCAATAGGCTCTTCGACACGACGTACGAAGATGTTTGGAAGGTGCTTTTCAAGGGCGCCGAGGCTCCCGCATCCGCCTCCGAGGATCGCGGATACAGCTCGTAGCGTCACGCTAGCGAGGTAAGCTATCTTCACCTTTTACAGGATATTAAGCTCTGTTTTCCTTTCACAGTTTGACTCTATGCGGGATCTAAACTCCCTTACCTTTGACAGGCTTGGCAGGCGATATCCGGACCAATTAACTGTCCGGCTCCCCTGCCCGAGGACCCAGCCCCTGCGCTCCTAGTGAAGCTGCTGATTCCGGCACCTTATGTGGTGCCGGAGAAGAAGGTCAAGAAGAAGAAGACCACGGGGACTGGAAAGAGTGCCCGTAACGTGGTGATGTCGGACTCGTCGTCTGACGAGTCCGAGGCGCCCTCCTCCCGTGAAAACGAGGAGGAGGAAGAAGAAAGCTCTCCCCCCCCAGCGGAGGGAGGAGAGAAGAAGAAGGCCGCCCCAGCCGGGGAGGCCGAGGGGTCTAGGAAAAGGAAGACCCCTCCGCCGAACTACCCCCATGACGCCGAAGAGAGCGAAGAGGAGTGGCCGAACAGGGCCAAGCGTCTGGCGAAATCGTAAGTTCGGACATCAGAGTAACTCATGATGTTCCTTTGTTGCACAACTTTCCTTAATGTCGAATGTAATTATGCAGCCCGCCCCAGGCCGAATACAACGAATCGTCGGGCGGCTCCCTGGACTCATCGGACGTGAACTCTGTTCCGCCCGCTGTCTCCCCCCGCACTGCGGACGACGCCGAAGTGGCGTCGTGACAAGCTTCGGGGCAGGAGGAGGTGGTCCTGGAGGAGTCGCAAGGCAACCTCCTGGACTCCAGGAGTGAAGGGGACAAGACCCCCCAGGGCTCCAAGTCCGGCTTTGAGCCGGACGCCGTGCCCGAATCTTCAACTGTTCCGAGCCACGGTAGGCGAACTACTTCCAAAAGGAGCAAGCCTTCTAAGCCAGCGACTTCCGTCCAACCGGAGTCGCTGGACCATCTGCTGGAGGTGCTTGACGGCGCCTCCATCGACAAGGAGCATCGTACTATTATGAGTACGGTGATCCAGAGGGTTCAGTCCGCCAAGAGCGGACTGACTGAAGCTTGCGCTAGCCTTCTGACAGGCTTCGAGGTAAGCAAAAATATATCAAATATTACCACATAGACAGTAGCCCCTGATGCTCTGTTTGGCGTTCGGAAGGAAAATCCGAATAGAGGATCTAATAAATTTCGTAGGAGTCTAACAATAAAGAGTCAATATGCGTATGCAGGCTTTGCTGCTATCCACCGCCGCACTGACTGCGGAGGTGGACGTCCTAAAAAAGGACCTCGGGCGATCCGAGCAAGAGCTCGGCCTTGCCAAGCGGCAGCTCAAGGAGAAAGAAGGTAAGAAATACCCTACAGAAAAAGGTGCCTATAGAGAGGCGTGATTGCAAAAAATAACAGGATCATACTGCTTATCATAGGGGCCACAACTAAGGTGGCAACCCTCAAGCAGGCGCTATCTGAGGCCGAAAAGAAAACGGTCGAGGAGCGCACCGAGCGAGAAAGACTTGGGGCTCAGGTCGGCGAGGTGCAGCAAGAGCTGCAGGCTCTCGTGAAAAAACATGAGAGCTTGGAGCTTGAGTCAAAGGCGCAAGCATCCGAGCTCGCGTAGGCCCTTGAGACCGCCAAGGGTGCCAAGGCCAAAGCCCAGAAGGCCCTCCAAGAGTTGGAGGAGATGAAAAAGATAGCAGCGGGTAAGGCATTCTTAATGCAAAGTAGAAATATAAAAGTAAACTACTTGTCACTTACCCAAATCCGGAGTTCTCCAGGGGCGTTCGCAGATCTTCCCCGCAGCATATCCGACGCCGCCGCATTCTACCGAGCTGAAGAGGGCAGCTCGACGGAGAGTGTGTTCTAGTCTCAGTATTCTGAGGCCGGACACCCTGTACCCCTGAGCGACCAGCTGAAACAGCTGGTCGAGCTCCACAAGGCGGCCAAACAGGCCATGAAGGGCTTCATAGTTCGGCTGTGGCCCGGAGAGGCCCTGCCTGGGAGCTATTTCGGGCTGGTGCGGCGGCTGGTGGAGGCCTGTCCAAGGCTTGAGGTCATCAAGCGTTCCGTCTGCATCAAAGGTGCCCGTCGGGCGCTTTCCCGTGCGAAGGTGCACTGGGGTAAGCTGGACGGAGAGAAGCTCGTGAAGGACGGGCCGCCGGTGGGGAAGGAGCATCGCAAGCCCGAGAACTACTACAAGGATGTTCTTGCAGGTGCCCGTCTTGTGGCGGATGAATGCACCAAAGATGTAATTTTTGAATGAACTCGCTCATGTTTATCCTGTGCGCTGAAAACTTGTTCATATGCGCTAAGCAATGCTTATTGAATTTAAATATTATTTTCTGTGCGGCCGTTTATCAAAAATTGAGAGATGGCCAGTCGTCGGCTTCTGCCCCCGTGCCACTAGTGCTGGGGTGTTCGGGATAAACCTGAGCGCTCTTTTTCCCATGGTTGGGTCCTTCAAGGGAGGCGCTCAGCACAACGAACCAGGCAATCGGACTATAATGCTTGAACACTCTCACTTAGCCATAGAACTTTATAATTTTAAATTTCGGCGAAGCCCCTAGTTCGGAAGACCGAATTTGGGGCGCTATCCACGCCTTTGGCCGGACAAAGCCAGCTCCCCGCTCGAAGCGGCATAAGTCTTTAGGGACTCGAAAAACCTCTCGAACAGCGACCGGTCTCTCGCCTCATCATGACAGTCAGTTTTAGCTTTCTCCACTGAGGTGCTTAACCCAGCTGAACCGGGGCACAATCGCAGTGGTTCTCCTAGTGCTACCTTAGCCGATATAGCGGAACGTAAGGCACCAAAACATAGGAGCCGGGCAAACCCAACTGTTGACCCAAATCATGATTCGGAGCCGATGCATATGGTGCTATAAGTTCGGGGTGCCGCACTTGTGAAAGTGGACGGACTTCTCACACCATAATAAGGGGTATTGAAGCCCCTGGCGTATTTGCCGTACCATGATGTACGGGTGCGATCATGTCATTTAATAAACATATGTATGAAAAGAGGATAATACAACAAATAGACAAAAGGCTATGCATTGTTTATAGAGAGGCTATTTATCAAATCCGAACGATACAAGTAGTGCAATAAGCAAAAATATACTGGACTATTTAACATGTCCTGACCAGGGGCAGGCCGCGGAGTTGTATTTGAAACAGGTATACCGCTCGTAACGGAGACCACCTGGGAGTTCCATAATGTGGCATGGCTTTGTCTGCTTCCTTGGATCTTGCATCGTTTGTTCGGCGGTCGAATTGCCGAACAGGTCATCCGAAATGTGGAGTCCTGAAAGTAAGAAAAAAGAATCCGGCAGCCCCTAGTACGTTTTAAGCCGTATTTTGGGCGCGCCGTTATTGTGTCCCTTCCCCTGTGCCCATGGTATTTCAAGGGCGTAGTTATGTACGCGAGGCACTGGTTTCGCTATATCGCGAGGTCCGGGGTTGGGGCCGCATTGCTACGCCTGCTCGGAACATGTTAGGCGGTCTTGTTGTAGGTTACTCTGGGCGCGTTTGGCAGTGTCCGATTTTTTAACGGCCGGACTGGGGAATTGCCTAAGAAGGTTGTTTTGTACTTCCGCTATGAGAGCCGCCGTGTGCTCCTCCGTACGGAGGGAGCATTCGGTGTTTCCGTTGACCGTGATTACTCCTCGAGGGCCTGGCATCTTGAGCTTGAGATATGCGTAGTGCGGCACCGCATTGAGCTTTGCAAACGTGGTTCGTCCGAGCAGGGCGTGATAGCCACTGCAGAACGGGACTATATCGAAGGTTAACTCTTCGCTTCGGAAATTATCCGGAGATCCGAAGACCACGTCAAGTGTTACCGAGCCTGTACAATTGGCCTCTACACCTGGTATAACGCCTTTAAAGGTCGTCTTTGTGGGCTTAATCCTTGAGGGATCTATGCCCATTTTCCGCACTGTATCCTGGTAAAGCAGGTTCAGGCTACTGCCGTCGTCCATGAGGACTCTTGTGAGATGAAATCCGTCTATGATTGGGTCGAGAACCAATGCGCCAAAGCCGCCATGACGGATGCTAGTGGGGTGGTCCCTTCGATCAAAAGTGATCGGGCAGGAGGACCATGGGTTGAACTTTGGGGCGACTGGCTCCATCGCGTATACGTCCCGTAGCGCACGCTTCCGCTCCCTCTTGGGAATGTGGGTTGCGTATATCATGTTCACCGTCCGCACTTGTCGGGGAAACCCCTTCTGTCCATTGTTGTTCGGCGGCCTGGGCTCCTCCTCGTCGTCGCTATGTGGCCCCTTGTCTTTGTTTTCGGCTCTTAACTTGCCTGCCTGCTTGAACACCCAACAATCCCTGTTGGTGTGATTAGCTGGTCTTTCAGGGGTGCCATGGATCTGGCACAAGCGGTCGAGTATTCAGTCCAAACTGGACGGGCCCTGAGTATTCTTTTTGAATGGCTTTTTCCGCTGACCGGATTTATAGCCTCTGAATCCGGCATTAACTGTCGTATCTTCATTGCTGTCGCTGCTAACGCGGCGCTTTTGCTTGTTTCGACGTGTCCTGCCACTTTTGCCCTTGGTATCCGAATTACCAGGGTTCTTTGATAAGTTGTTGCGAGCTAGCCAGCTATCTTCTCCCGCGCAAAAGCGGGTCATGAGTGTCGTGAGGGCTGCCATAGATTTCGGCTTTTCCTGTCCCAAGTGCCGGGCAAGCCACTCGTCGCGGTTGTTATGCTTGAAGGCTGCTAGGGCCTCTGCGTCCGGACAGTCGACTATCTGGTTTTTCTTTGTTAGGAACCGTGTCCAGAATTGCCTGGCCGATTCTTCTGGCTGCTGAATTATGTGGCTTAAGTCGTCGGCATCTGGTGGTCGCACGTAGGTGCCCTGGAAGTTGTCGAGGAATGCGGCTTCCAGGTCCTCCCAAGAACCGATTGAGTCCGTTGGCAAGCTGTTAAGCCAATGCCGTGCCGGTCCTTTAAGTTTGAGCGGGAGGTATTTGATGGCGTGTAGATCATCGCCACGTGCCATGTGGATGTGAAGGAGATAATCCTTGATCCATACTGCCGGGTCTGTGGTGCCATCGTATGATTCGATGTTCACGGGGTTGAAACCCTCTGGGATTTTATGATCCATTACTTCGTCTGTGAAGCATAGTGGGTGTGCGGCGCCCCTGTATTGGGCTATGTCACGACGCAGCTTGGAAGAGCTATGTCTGTTGTGTTCGGCCCGGCCGGATTTGTTGTATCCGGAGTAAGGATCATCGTCACGTGTCGTGGGGTGCCTACGCGATCCGTAGATCGATCGTTTTTGTCTTGCTTTATCCTCTAGTACGTCTCGCAGGTCTGGCGCATTTTCCCGTGCCATGTTTGAGCGGCGTCGGGGCATGGCTTGGGTTGAGGGGTTACAGGCCTCTCTGTCGCGGCCGCGAGGTGGCCGGTCTGCCATGTCGTGCGCTGGTGATATAGGCGCTTCCTCCTCTGATAGGGGTAGCGCCCTGCGCTTTGGGTAACTCTTGGAGGGGCGCTCGAGTTCATACTCTTCGGCCGCAAGGACTTCAGTCCATCTATCAACTAGCAAATCTTGATCAGCTCTAAGCTGTTGCTGCTTTTTCTTTAGGCTGTTTGCCATGGCTAGAAGCCTGCGTTTGAAACGCTCTTGTTCGGCGGGGTCTAATGGTATGACGAATTCGTCGTCATCGAGGCTTGCCTCGTCTTCGGAGGGAGGCATATAGTTATCATCCTCAACCTCTCGTTCTGCCGCTCTCTCATGAGGGATGGCTTCTCCATCTTCCTGCGCCGAATCTTGCTGGGTTGGGTGTTCTTCGGCGCTATCCGGGGTAGTGTTATCTCCCATGCCGGAATCACCGTTTTTGCTTTGGCGGGATTTAGAGCGGCGTCGCTGACGCCGGCGCTTTGGCTGTTTCTTGGAGGTGTCATCCCCCGTTGTTCCATCGCCATCTCCATCTTTTGGAGTATCCACCATATATATGTCATATGACGAGGTGGCCTTCCAGCGCCCTACAGGTGCTGGTTCCTGTTCGTCTCCTACTTCGTCGTCCATACCGTCGAAGTCTTCGGAGCCGAAGTCAAGCATGTCGGTTAAATCATCGACAGTGGCTACAAAGTGGGTGGTGGGTGGGCTTTGAATTTCTTCATCGTCCGAATCCCATCCTCGCTGACCGTAATCCGGCTAGGGCTCTCCTGATAAAGAGAGAGACTTGAGAGAATTCAGGATGTCGCCAAAAGGTGAGTGCTGAAAGATGTCCGCGGTGATGAACTCCATTATGGGTGCCCAATCGGATTCGATTGGTAGGGGCACGGGGGGTTCGGAGTCTGGAGAAGAGTCCAGACCCTCAGAGTCACGGGTCACGCGGAGTGCGGGGATGGCGTTCGGCTCGATCGCCTTTGAGATCGCAGCCCCCGAGGTGACGTCCAACCGCTCATCCTCGATTGACGCAATAGGCTCCGAATTAAGGGTCGGAACCGGTGCGTGTGCGGCCTCCAGGACACTGTTCGGAGGCAGAGCTAGATCGTGCCCCTCGAGATAGTGCGGTGCGCTTGGCTGTGGCTCGAACCCGTCGAAGATCAAGTCTCCGCGGATGTCAGCCGTGTAGTTTAAGCTTCCAAACCTGACTTGATGGCCAGGGGCGTAGCTTTTGATCTGCTCCAGGTGACCAAGCGAGTTGGCCCGCAGAGCGAAGCCGCCGAAGACGAAGATCTGCCCGAGGAGAAAAGTCTCACCCTTGACCTCATCGTTGTTGATGATCGAAGGAGCCATCGGGCCTAAAGGCGACGACACAGAGGAACTCTCAATGAAAGCACCAATGTCGGTGTCAAAACCAGTGGATCTCGGGTAGGGGGTCCCGAACTGTGCGTCAAGGCCGGATGGTAACAGGAGGCAAGGGACACGATGTTTTTACCCAGGTTCGGGCCCTCTCGATGGATGTAATACCCTACTCCTGCTTGATTAATATTGATGATATGGGTAGTACAAGAGTAGATCTACCACGAGATCAAGGAGGCTAAACCCTAGAAGCTAGCCTATGGTATGATTGTTTATGAAGATGATTGTCCTACGGACTACAACCCTCCGGTTTATATAGACACCGGATAGGGTTAGGGTTACACAGAGTCGGTTACATAGGTAGGAGATCTTGAATATCCGCATCGCCAAGCTTGCCTTCCACACCAAGGAAAGTCCCATCCAGACAAGGGACGAAGTCTTAAATCTTGTATCTTCATAGTCCAGGAGTCCGGCGAAGGTATAGTCCAGCTACCCGAACACCCCCTAATCCAGGACTCCCTCAGCCAGACCTCTATTGGACATGTGCTACAAGGGTGTCTCTCTCCATTGCAAACAATCACACACTAGCTATCTTCGTGTATCTCCTCGCCTCGCTTTTCCATCTCGGAGATGCATGCGTGATATGTTCGCATAAGAAACGAAAAAACACACTCTCTCTCTAATTTATCGTTTGTTGTCACTTTATCTTTCACACACATACTGTTTTTGCACAATTACTCATTCTCCTTCACACGCACTTGATCTGTCTCGACTGAGGCACTCTCCTCGGTCCATAGCATATAGATTTATTGAAAAGTCAAACATCACAAAGTTTGACCATGTGCGTGGAGAAAAAGAATTACATCTAGTACGGCAAACATATACCATTAGATTCACCGTGAGATGTAGTTCTGTATGATGTATCTTTGGTATTGTAGATATAAATAACATTTGCGTAAACCTGATCAAAGTTTCCAAAGTTTGACTTATAAAAAATTTACATGCACTGCATTATCGAGCGGATGGAATATCTCTTTCCCCCTCTCAGCTATCTGACGCACCACTCAGCCTTATCGGGGCTCCTCAATCTCTCTCAAACTTTATTGGTCAATTTGGTTCGTGACCTGACCCTCATGCCTTGATGGCCGGTACTGCCTGGTGTGGACGTGAGATGTAAAATATTTCTGCCTGGCCAGGCTTGTGTGGTGCTGAAGCGTTTGGTTCATGCCTGGGCCAGGCAAAGCATCAATGTCCTATCAATCAAACCATGCATCAATTATTTAATGCTAATATCCATCCATGTTGCTGTTAGCCTCGTGGCCACACGACCAGGCATGGCCAGGCGTTCGAAATCAGTCGCCTGGGCCAGGCTACTTGCAGTGTCTGGAGTTCAGCCATGCTAATTAAAGTGCAAGGAAACCCAGGCCAGGCGGGCTTTCTTTTTCACAGGGTAGCAACCAAACAAGCGTGCATGAAATCCAGCCGCAACCCCAGGCCAGGCAAAAGATGCTCAGGACGCAAGCCAAACTGGCCTTATATCTCCCTGGTTCACACATACACATGTCTCGCTCGCGCTATACATATAGACCCATCCAACACTCTCTGCCCTTGTTCTCTCTCCATGTGACACACACCCCCCTAAGTACCATAATCCCTCAATCCATCATAGGCGCAAGCACTCCCCCCTCCTAAGTATGATTATCTATTACTAGCCATCAGGAACACACGTATTGTCTCCTTCCATCGATACATCTATCTCGATATCTCTCGGGGCATCTTCTGTCGCGCACACACCTTGTCACTCGATCTCCCACCCATGTAGTCCCATCACGATCTCCAGGGGATCTCTCTATGACAAACATACACTCTCTCCTCCCCATGTCTGCATTTTCTCCATACGTCTCTCTCGACCTCTCTCCCTTGTTTGTCAGACCCCTCTTGGCCACGTGCTAGGGGTCTTGCTCTCTCGGTTCCAAACAACCACACACTATATCCTCACCTTGCCTCCGTTGTCGAAGATGCATGTGTGATATGTTTGCATAAGACACGCATGCTTTTTCTCTACTTTTGTCATGCGTTGTTCATGTCTCTTTCACACACGCACACACTTTTTTCACTCTCTCTCTATCTATCTCTCTCTCTCTCTCTCTCTCTCTCTCTCTCTCTCTCTCTTGTTAGGGACTCTGTCACATCCATAAGCATATGGATGTTTTGAAAAGTCAAACCTCAGAAAAGTTTGACCAGGTATATGTGGAGAAAACCATTTACATCTGGAACGATCATTAGATTCATCACAACATGTACTTACTTCATACTATCATTTATCTTTGGTATTGTAGATATAAGTAATTTCTTTATAAACTTGGTCAAAGTTTCAAAAGTTTGACTTCAAAAAATGTTGGAACTACATTATCGAACGGAGGGAGTAGCTCTTTCTCTCTCTCTCTGCTATCTCTCACGGGCCTCCCCTCTCACTCGAACTCTCTATACCGACGGATTATACGCTCATTGTGTCAGCGTATTGCTCCGTATACTGTTTAGTTGACCGGTCAACCAATCCACATGCTGCCTTGTCAGCTCGTGTTCTGTATCTTCGTGTGCTGGCCCATGTGCCAGTGGGTGAAAATAAGTAAACTAGAGGCCCATCTGACACGCGGTGAAGTAAACAAAGTTGAAACCACTCGGGGTAGCACCCCGCATGCTAGTAAATTGAGGGCGCATTGAGGACAAACTTCTTGCGCGAGAAGGACGCACTCGCGCACAATTCACCACTGCGCGGCGGCATGCACAGAAGGACGCACTCGCACACCCAGCACACAACACACACCAGCACACGTGTACACCAGCGTCGCCGCCGGTTGAGATGGACGGCGAGGTAGCCAACAAGCGGAGGCGGCTCGAGCCAAAACCGCATTCGGCGAGCCTGGACTTCATCAGCAGCCTCCCCGACGACATGCTGCTCGTCATCATCAGCCTCCTCCCCACCAAATCTGTCGTGTAGACCGCCCTGCTCTCCCGGTGGTGGCACCCCCTCTGGCGCTGCGTCCCCCTCAACCTCACCGTCGACAGCTGCCTCTGCGACGGGGATTCCAAACGCATGGCCGCAGTATCCAAGATCCTTTCATCGCACCCTAGGCCAGCCAAACGCCTTGACATCCACATGTTCAGTACCAACTGCAAGGTCCAACCCAAGTTCGACGAGTGGCTCTTACCCCCCTCCCTAGATCAGCTCAAGGAGCTCAGCTTTGAAGCTGGACGATGTCGCTCTCTGCCGCCGTCCACGCTCCACCTCATGCCAACGCTGCGTCGCGCCAGCTTCAGCTCCTGCTATCTTCCCCAGATTAATGCCGCGCCCGCTCTTCTCCCTCAACTCAAGCAGCTCGACCTCTTCGACATTGTCATCTCGAAGAAGGCTATGGAGCACCTGCTCCGTAGCTGTACTGTGCTCGAGTACCTTCGTCTTGAGCAGATCCACGGGTTCATTAGCCTCCACATCGCCTCGACAAATCTCCGATGGATTTATGTGTCTTGCTGGCCCCGCAATAAGACATCAATTGGGAAGAGATCACTCCAGCTGTTCCACGTTATGGTCATTGAGAATGTGCCTTTCCTTGAGAGATTGCTTGTATCGGATCTAGAAGATCCAACAAAAATCAGGGTCATTGACGCGCCGAAATAGACAGCGTTGGTGTACTCGTCTGCCAAATTCTCCAAACTCTTTATTGGATCCGTAATCGTTCAGGTACAACACTCATCTTATTCTCCGTCTTCTTGAAATTCACATTTTTAAATTTCTTCTTGATGTATTTACGACCGTCTTCCAGAAAATGATTCCCACAAGCTTGACCCAGTCCATGCGCACAGTGAGGATCTTAGCACTAAAATCTATCGGCCCCAATCTGGATCAAGTTGTTGGATTCCTTACATGCTTTCCGTGCACGGAGAAGCTACTCATCGAGGTGAAACTTATTTCCTATAAGTAAACGGTAATCACAACGTAGTTCAATTTTTTTCATAATTTTCCCAAATTATGATGAAAAGTGTAGTGTTCAAAACTGCATCTACGCACTGCACCGAAAGAAATGTTTTTAGTATTTTTTTCTCACGTGATCATCTGCATCGTTTTTATGTTGTACTACTATAGTAGCCTAGGCTAGTCATAGTGGAAAGTAACTTAGACTACTCCAGTAACTCTATGGTTACCCTAAGAGCAAGTACTACCTCCGTCCTGGTTTACTCTTCCAATTTTGTAGTATCAAAATTTGACCGTAGTTTAACTGACAAAATGTTAATGCATGTCACTAAGAACTATATCGTTGGATTCGTATTTGAACATAATTTCAAATGGTGTAATTTTTAGTGACATGCATTGGCATTTTCTCAGGTAAATCTATGGTCAAAATTTTATACTAAATACGAGGTAGTATTCCCTCCGTCCCAAAATTCTTGTCTTACATTTGTTTAGATACGGATGTATCTAACACTAAAATGTAACTAGATACTTCCGTATTTAGACAAATTTAAGACAAGAATTTTCGGACGGAGGGAGTACAAAAGTGGGCTATGTAGGCCAAAACATGTGCCAAATTCACTTGTGATGCATTTGGCATCGATGCCCCTCCATTGCTCACCTGGTGCCCCAATCTGGATTACCTACTTTGCTCCCGTGCCAAATTAACACACGCAATGAAAAAACACTGCGTGGGAGAGAGAGAGGCTGGTGTAGTTGGTTTGATTGATTTCTTTATACATGTGGGTCTGTGTGCACAGCGGTGCCAACTCTCTCACATCGCGAGAGCGGTGCCAAAATCTTTTGATCTAACATCGATGCGTATTATGTGGCATACTTTTGCGAAATATGGCATCGGCCACATAGTGGAAGGCAACAAATGCCCAAGCTCTTCACGTGCTCCTAGTTAACTGAGAGGAAACAGAAAGAGAGAGAGAGAGAGAGAGAGAGAGAGAGAGAGAGAGATAGAGAGAGTGAAAAAATATCACTAGCTAGCCAACCCTATCGTATGAGCGAATGATATTGGTACCTCTTGATGACACGGCAATCTTATGCAGCCAGCTGCTATAATATGTTCTCTTCTTTTGCAGATAAAAAAAGACTCGAAAGTGAAAAATGTGCTCCCTATAACAATCTCATCGAATGCCTTGATCTCCGTCTTACAGAAATTGATTTGATCGACTACCGAGGCAGCACATCTGAGATTAAATTGGCCAGGTTCTTTGTTCTGGAGGCAAGTGTGCTCAAGGTAATGAGGTTTGGCGTTCTCTGGCAGAACAATGAATGGCGTGCTGATCACCGCAAGCGTCTAAGCCTAAATGACAAAGTCTCCGCAGAAGCTGAATTTGTTTTAGAAACATCAGGTGGCCAGAGACTCAAAAACTTATTTTCCTATTAGTGACTTGTCAGGGCGGTGGATTTTAGTTTGTATGATAATGCTGCATCCACCTAAAGTAACGAAAGTTCTTACGTAAACTTCCTAGTAATTCCCTCTTCGTAGGTGCAGCATTACTCCTAACATTTGTAATATCAGTTTGAAACTTGTAATATTGCCGTGTCCTATTCCTGCATTTTCAAAATCCTGCAAATCAAACAGGTCCTGAGTTGGTGATGATGTTGTGCCTCCCATCTTTCACCAATAGCCGTCGGATCTAGATCTAACGCATACAAACCAAGCTTCTTCATTTTTGCAAAAAGATGCCCGCACTTGTTCCCTATTTACAAACAACTCCTTGTCTCTCACAATCAGCCTCATCTCCTCCCCACCACATCTACGAGTAGAAGGCCGTGGAAAAATCTGGCGTGATGGCCGCTGCCGGAGCCGTCCACCCCCAATCTTGGTGTTTCGTGCAATGCACGGGCATCTACGCACGGGAAATTATGTCGAACAGGGCTAGTTGTAAGCAGGCTAGCTCTACAGCCATGATGATAGTGACTGCAGACGGTGAGGCTGACTATGGTATGCCGAACACGACACCTATACTCAGGTGTCATCTCCGGCGCAGGGTCTTGTCACTTCACTGTGAGGAGCAGCACGTAATAATTTGACCAACAGGTAGTACAGTGTTAGTACTCCTACTACTACATTGGTAGTACTACTACTAGTACTAGTAGCACCACCGTCTGGATTTAGGAGTACTACCACGTCCATCTGGATTTTAGTATTTGACTAGCAATATCTAGTAATGCATGTCACAAAAATTGTACTACTCCCTCTGTAAATAAATACATGGTGTTTTATTCCTATCGGCGAGAGAGCTTAATGTTTTTTGCTAACTAGAGTACTAATAATAGGATTACATGCAATGAACTAAACACTGCATGTCATGTTTGGTAGTCTCAGGTCATTGAAAGCATGCACGGCCCACATCTCTCATTGGTTGATATGTCACGAAATAAGAAACAAGGAGGGAGTTAATGCACCGTGCCTAAGTATTTTGGGATTATTTGGTTTTCGTAAGGTGACTTACACAACATTTTTGTTTACATGCATTAACATTTTATTAGTTAAATCAAAGGTCAAAACTTGGCGCAAAATGCAAAGGGGACCAATAAACCAGTAAACATCAAACTTCTCTCGTTTGGACCCAACAAGAGGTCCGGTGAGATGACTATACTGCACCGGCACGGAGGGGGACACAGCTTCATTGACTTACGGCAACTGCCTTTGGGTGAATGACACGTGGGCCCAGGGGTGGCTGGCCCACCTATCATACAGCCAAAGGCAGGTGCAGTAGAGGGCCGAGGAGTAGTACGAAATCCTACGCACCTACGCACGATGATCACTCAAATCGCAAGATTAGTTGACTAGAAGCTACGCTAGACCCTTGGAGGCGATGAGCGCGAGCATTAGCCGGATGTGCCAGATGGTCCATGACGCCGGCCTGCGACCCGGCACTGAGGAACGTCTCCAGGTAGTATTGCTTGAGGCCGCCAGGGCGAGGGGCCGCTTGGACGACAGCTTCGTCTCCTTGTTCGACGAGGTCCCCGTCGGTTTCCTCGACAAGTTCACCGTCGTCAAGAAGCTTGCGGACGACTTTGACGTAAGCCTCCAGCCGACGCGCCTAGGCTCTGCGATGCCTGCCACCCTCAACGGCCACTATGGTGACAACCTCTTCGACGCACTGGTGGCCCTGCGACTACCCGCCGTGGCGCCGGAGAATGTCCACCTCGAGGTCGCGCTCGCCGCGCAGCGCCTGGAGCAGCAAGACACCATCGATATAATCACCCACGTCTACGCGCAAATCGTCCATAAGGACTACTACATGCAATAGGAGGATGATAGGACGCTGGCCTTCTTGGAGCGCAGGGCAACCTTGGACGTCACTGTTCAAAAGCACGTTGAGCTCACCGCCAACGCCGCGGCTCCTCAACGGTGACCCGGCGCACTAGGGCGTGAGGATGTCGTTGAACGTTGATGGATCCATATGTATTTTTATCTTTCCGTCAAACCCATGTAGCAGTGTATGATACTACAGTAATTATCTTACCTTTCGCATCAACTTCATAATTTTCGTACGTACTCCATGCATGGATGGCACCAGAACCAAACTTCTCATTACTCTAGGAAAAATCATTATTTTTTATCTATCGGTCGCGCCATGGAGCAGAACCAAATTTTACAAGTTACGAGTTCAAAAGGAAAAGCCTGCCGTGTTCGCGTCACACCCCCACACGGTTGGTCCGGCACGCCGCTCAAGCGGGAATGCGTGCGGTGTTGCATTTTCACTTACAAGTGGGACCGCAGTTGAGCAAACCGACTATCGGCAAACCCCCACCCCGCCCACCGCGCGATGGCTGAGAAAACAGGAGGGAGAAGAGATGGTTGTAGCACAGACTCCAAGAAAATTGGTGGCGTGTGCCGTACTGCTAGACGTGAATGCTAGTTATGGCCCATGCCACCCCACTATATCGAGCCTATATCGAGGTACGTAGAACAAATTTCCTGCAGTCCGTGCTCAGCCCTCCTCTATCTCTCTTCTCAGCCAGCCAGCGGACGCGCGGAGCCCATCGTCTGTTTGCTCACATGCGGCCCTACATGTCAGTGAAAACGCAAGAGGACCCACTGAACCTGCAGATCTTTCACCTCGACGTGCTGGTGATGAAAAACATATCCAATAAAGACCTTCGGTGGCCGCTTTTGGAGTTACTCAAGAGTAGTAAGATTCTATTTACAGTTTAACCCAAGATGCACATCTCGTGGCTTCAACTACCACTCTATTTTCTTTCATGACACGACCTGGATGTCCCACGTGTCGGCAAAAAGAGGAAGAACCCAACCAAATCTTCGGTTCTGCTCTCGCATTAGACTAGTTGTGCTAACTTAAAAAATTTATTGTGTACTCCCTCCGTTCCAAAATACTTGACTTCCATTTGTCCAAAAAATGGATGTACCTATATACTAAGACATGTCTAGCTACATATATATTTTGACAAATAGAAGGCATGTATTGTGCAACGGAGGGAGTAGAATGGATGCAAGTTTTTGTATTGGGAAGAAGAGTACATCCATATATTGATAGAGTGCAATTTAGTAGATGTTGTATCACTTTTAGCTAGTAGCACATAGGCTAGAGATGAGATTAGTGCACTTGTTGATACTCCTACTAGAATAGAGGCTATACATGAAACTAATGCGAGTAAGCAACGTCTACTTCTTTACACTCGAAGAAGAAAGAAGCAGAAGATCCCCCACCTCGCCCGCCGCGCGATGGCTGAAGTTAGAGAAACGACGAGGTTGAAGAGATTGCTCTAGCACGGACTCCAAGAAATAATATGGTGTCAGATGGATGTCGTGGTGGTGGCGTGTGTCGTACTCCTGGACGTGAATGCTTGTTCTAGCCCATGCCACCCTACTACTCCTACTACTTACTCCTACTATATAGTAATAGTATCGAGGATTCGAGGTGCTGGTTACGTACAACGAACACATTGACTTATGGCTACAGTAAAAACACCCGCCCAACGCGCGAAGCATGTGAAGCTAGTACAAATAGTGTACTACTATTGTTGATTGGCCTCATCCGATAACCTGTTGCAATGCACGTATAATTATGTATTCGGAAAATATATTTTTGCCTCATCGCACCACTCACTCGGAGAAGCGACTCGAAAGCCATTCATAAATTTAGTAAGTTTATCATAGGCATATCATTTTATTACATACAACAGGTCATCAACCCACGTCGACAATGAGGATACATTATAAATACTAAAGTTTTCACCACACAACAAATAACAAGCCATGAAATGAACTTCAACTCAACCATTCCGCGGCATTGGAAATGCTTGCTTTGAACCACAAGTGATTCTCTGGGACGGGCCATCTATTGTCGATCTGGAGACGAACGCAGGACCAATCATCCAGGCTGAAGCGGCCTACTATATCAGTACCAGGGTAGGGAACCACCCAAATGTCCGAGGTATAGACACAATTGCTTCTCATAAATGTGTCAACAACAGTTGGATCACCTTTCACCATCATCGGATAGTTTTGTCCAAGGAAGAGTGAGTTTTCTCCAAGACTATCAATTTTGTGCCAGGGAGAAGGAGTTGGAGCTAGCACACTAGTATCCATCCCGAATACCATGCAACGGGTGTTGGAATAGGTCCGAAGAGTGCGACCATGGGAGACACGTGCTTCCTTAGCAGTACCATCATCAGTGGGTTGTATACACACAAGAAGAAGTGATCCATCGGAATTAGTTGCCAGGCGCCACAGAGTATATCGGCGCTGCTCGTGATCATCACCATCGACATCTCCCCCTTGGTTATAAAAATTTTCAAGTATAGGTGATGGGATGTTCACAGGACCTTGGAAACACAAGAAGAAGGTTAATTAGTAAAGGGAAACTTGCTAACCCGCATGCATGTAGATGAAACAATTATAATTACGGTGGAATACAAACGTACCAAAACTACTAGGATGCCATGCAAAAACAGTGCCATGAGTGGTGGCAGCAAACACAAGGCCCTCGTATTGAATTGCATCACAGTACTCATCCGTGTAAAGAAACTGATTTTTGAGCAATATCCATCGAGTGAAACCATCAAGGACGGCAACAAGCTTGTCGAAGATAGCAACAACATAATAATTGTTGTAATTCCAAGAGTGGTTGGGAACTCGACAAATTTCTATCTTCCGTAGAAGACAGTCACCATGATCGTATTTGAACATGCGTACACTACCGGTGTGCTCAACCTCTGGGCAGTGTGCTGAGATTTTTGGAAGTGGAACCCAGTGAAGAGTGTACACATTCACTAGTTCCCACTTGCAGTTGGACCCAATGTAAACAACCCCATCTCCATTTGCGCCCGCCCAAGCCTTGCCCTCAAGTGATGGCATCTTAACATCATACGTATCATTATCAAGCGGCATCAACTTGCACAGGGCGAGGCCTCTGTCATGCCGACGCCAGTCATCAGGGTCACGGCGAAGAAGATAGGGGAGATCAAACCGCTCCTTGACTCTTGGGTTCCTTGCAATGATGTTATTAGTTGGGTCGAGAATGGGCTTGAACGAACCTGCCATGCTAGCCGAGGTGATGACGTCGCACCGATCAACGAATTCCTCCACCACGTCATCTTTCAGATCGGGGCAAGAATAACGGGGTCGTTTCCGGCATGTTCCCTCCATGGAGAAGACGATCGAACAATGGCAGAAGAAAGGGTGAAGGGCTGAAGGAAAATGGAGGAGGGAGAGGAAGAGCGTGCGACAGCAGTTCCAAATCGAGAGGGAAAGGCGAAGAGTCGGTGGACGGTTGCGAGTTTGCCACGGTTCACGAAGAGGCGCCCCGGCCTACACGTCCGTTCGGAAATACTCCTACTACTCGCCGTCGTCTCACTGATATGTTGGAACGGGACCACATGTCAACGAAACATGGTGTGTAATTTCTCATTCAAAATGCGATCTGGCCGCGTTGGGCCTAGGTGCCGCATTAGTTATCGACCTTTATTTTTTAATGGCGTGCCGATCAGCTTTGAAGCACGACTAATTGGTACTGTACGCAGAGAAAATATAAACTACTGTACCACTACTCCACCTCCAGTTCTAGTAGTATAAAAAAGATATATAGGTTGGAGCTTCAGCGCTTTCTTGCTAAGGGCTGCCCACTTGCTTATCACACTACCACCCTCTCTCCAGATCTAAAAAAGATGGGCCCTCTCTCCCTCCTCACCGGTGGTCACCGATCCGCCGGGGAAGAAATGGACGTGCAGCATTGACGCACTCGTCGTCGGCGAGCGAGGTCACGCACTAACGACAAGGCCGTCCTCTCAGAACTAGCGCCCGCGCGGGATGGCCTCCGTCCCCAAGCTCGCTGCCGTAGTGTGTGCAGAGGACGACGACCACGAGCGAAGCCACTTCCCGCCGACCCTCAGGTATGCTACCTCTTTTCGAACCATAACTTTGTTCTATTGCCCCATCTGCCACGTCGTTGCATGTGGATCTTTTTCCACTCCACCATCTTCCCAATTTGCTATCCTCTGCTCTGCCGGCCACGCAGACGAAAACCATAATTTGCACTATTAAAGGAAAACCTACTTTATGCAGACTAATCCATGTCTGGGTTGAATAAGGAAAGGAAGGGAGACTGTACTGTCCAAGAGAGTAGGCATCAAACCCGCATCTAGGTTGAAAAGGGAAAAATCAGTAGCTAAGGAACGAGTCTCGTGTCTCTTGGTTGAAGAAGGGTAGAAAGGCATGACAATGCAATAGAGAATGACCAGGTCGATCGGTTTGTTGTCCTCGCATAGGAAAAAGGTGGCTAAAGAGAACAAAAATTGGGACGTAATCCACATATGCTGCCTGGATATTTATTACTCTGGGCAACCATACCTCCCTCACCACTCTGCGTCCGTGGAGGTACATCGTACTGGTCCGCCCACTGTCCGAATGGGCCTCCCATGCTCTTATTGCCACTTTTTTTGCTGTTAGTATAACGCCAGCAGTCAAGTCAAGCAATGCTATTTAACTAATGTCGCTCTCAGTCTAATGCCACCCATAAATTTAAGCAATGCCATTTAATGTCACTGGATTATTTCAGGGATGGCCGTTGATTGTGGATGTATTGAAGATTATTCAGCTAAGGCACTCTAATGCTATTGCACAACCAGTATACCAACGATGAAACTTGTTACTACCTTCAGATTTTTGCACTGTTAATGCTTATAGATTACATACCTCACTTTCATGAGATAAGTTAATTTTTTGTACAGTGTCACCAAAATGCCAAGGCGCTGATGTCATTTTATTTTGGTTAAACTGCACAGACAATTATGAAGACAAGAGGAAAGGTCAAGAGTGGGCACCTCCACCTCCGGCTGTTCTCTTGAGGAGGTTTGTATGTTTGTCTCTAATGCCTGTCGACTACATACCTGACATCATGATGTAATGTTAAGTCATTTCCTTTTGTACAGTGTCACTGAATTGTCAAGGCGGTGATGGCATTTTATTTTAGTAGAACTGCACAAAATTTGCTTAAAAGAAGAGGAAAGGTCAGGAATGGCTCACTTTCCAGAAAAAACTATGTATGCCTTCCTGACATCAGCCACTATTGCTTTATTTATTCCTTCAAACAGGTGGTTCGAAACAGTCTTGCTACCTTTTTCCCATTAAGAAATTGGAATGCTTATATTTGTGAGTCTATGCTTCAACTAGTGCCACTTTTAGTGTAATCACACTTTCAATATCTATGAAAACAGGGATGCTCGATTTTAGTGGAACTGCACAAAAAGTCCAACTGGTTCAACATTAGGAGCATGTTTTCTTCCAAACCTTTATATCCAATTGGTGGCACTTTGAGCTGTTCATTACGAAGGTACATGGTTTGCTACTATCTTGCTACTCTTTTTGTACTGTCATTAGATAGTAATACTAGTGGTTTGCATGTGAATTTATTGGCAGGGTGGACCTGCATTGGAGGTGCAGGACAGGATTCAATGATTGCATGCTCAATTTCGGTTGTATTGATTTCACCTCTTCCATCACTGCGAACATGGATATCCTTGGTCTGATGAAGAATAGGTGCTATATTTATGCTCTGAACCAGCAAATCAATTCAGTATGAAATTGTCCAGGGGAAAACATAACTGTATCAGATTGTCCAGTGCAGAACATGACAGATGCTAAGCGGAAGAGACATGTTTAAACCGAAAATACAAGGTGTGGTATATGTTTACTAGTTGCTTGATATTTGTGCAGACAGAGATGTCTGCCCGCTGCTATTTGGCAAACAAACAAAGTGCCCGCAATTTTGGTTGAACTGCACAAGAGAATAGCATAGTCACTGCATGCAGTGCCATTTGAAAATAGACACAGAAAGATTTAATAGTCACTTCATGGACTGCAGAAAAGTAGTATTGTACTATTTATTGGCCAACACTAGGTGCTTTATTGCTTTGGTCTGATTGTACAATGGGCATCATTTTGCCTATGTTAAAGTTTGTATTCCGAAAATAGTCTCGCGGTGTGATCAAGAGAAGACCAAATCATATTGCAGTGGATGTTCCTCCATCATGTGTGGTTCATTCTCATGGTTCCAGCTATTGGTGAAACCACTTACGTTTGCAAGAGGAATTATAGACTTCACAAACAAATTTGTCTTTCAGTCTGCACTGAATGTTGGCCAAGAGAAGCAACCATGTTAGTAGGAAGAACAAATGTTTTTTCTAGATCTTTGCTTTTGGAGCTACATATTTGTATATGATCTGTGAATCATTGAGATGCATTGACATGTTGATCTTATGTATGGGAATCGTACTAGTTAGTTTTAGTTGCGACACAAGATCCGAAGTGGATGATCTTTGCTTTTGGAGCTACATATTTGTATATGATCTGTGAATCATTGAGATGCATTAACAGTTACTTATTTTTGTTCGCTCAGTGTTTACAGGTTACTGATCGATCACTAGCTAGCCTACAAATGCGCTCCTGGCAGTATTATTTGCGACGCAAGATGCAAAGTGGCAGTTTATTGGATAAAAATGCCTACCTCTGAAGAAACTGACAAGCTACACTATCGATCCTACACGGATAAAAATGCCTACCTCTGAAGAAACTGACAAGCTACACTATCGATCCTACACGGATAAATAGTGGATCACGCACGTACTACCTCCTTTCTGGTTTGCAGGGCTCAATTCAAGAAAGGACCTACTCGATCCTACACGAATAAAGAGCGGATCACACATGTACTAGTACCTCCTTTCCAGTTTGCAGGGCTTAATTCAAACCTCTCATCAACCAAGGTACTCCCTCCGTCCGGGTTTATTAGTCCCGTGAGCAAAGCAGCAAGACCAAGGCATGGCAATAATTAACGGCATGCAGAAGTTTAAGCCTAATTAATTCCAGCGATTTAAGTGGCTGCATGCGTGCCCTCGGCTCCAACTCGTTGCATGCTGCTTTGCGTACTGCCTACGAGCGATTCTGAGTGCCTGCATGCAGCCGACCATAATTAAGGCAGCTAAATGATGCGAAAAAGATACGCTTTAAATCCGTGGAATCATTATTGACAAGGAGGGAGATGATTCGAGTGCACTCGTTTGACCGCCATGCCGGCGTGCGACCTAGACGGGACGGGACGACACAGTCATAATTTCAGTTTCTCTAGTTTTCCACGGCAAGCTGGCGCACTAAGTCATTATGCATTGAATTCCGATGACCATCGCGCTACCTACCGCCTATAAGTACTGTTTCCCGGCCTTCTCCGGTGCCACCGTGACCCAACTCGCCATATCCTCATAAGCCCCCACCGACCCGACGTCGCTCCCACGTCCGCCATGCCCCCGCCCGTCCGCGGTAGGCGACGCCGGAAGCGGTCACCGCCGGAACTAGTGTTCGGGTTTTCATCGGAAGGCAGACGGAGGGAGGAGGCATTCTATCTATCTTTAGATGGCAATGCGGAGATCGAGGAGTTGTTGGAGCGCGACCACACGGCGGAGGAGCAGGAGTTGTTGGAGCGCGACCGCCTGGCGGAGGAGCAGCGTATCGCCGATTGGCGCCGCCAGCGGGACATGGAGTAGCAGCGCACCGACGCTCTGAGTCGCGAGCAGAGCGCCCGCAACTGGGCCGACTACGTGGAGGCCGGCGCCCGGCAAATAGCCCTGGAGGCTGTCGGGCACACACGCGTTCGCGACGCTGATTTTTACTACCAGCTCGTCAAGTGGGTTTCCCGCTTGGAAGCCGAAGCTTCGGTGGACCACGCCGGCATGGAAAGGGCCAATGCGCGCGAGCAACGCGCCCTATCGCACCTAAGTCCGAGGCGAGGTGGAGGACGCCGGTGCCGGTGTTTAGCATGGACAGCAGATGGCGGCCGGCATCGTCTAGTTAGCTAAGAGTAAGTTAGTACTTGTACGCTACTAGAGTGTTAGTGGGAGTAGATAGTTAACTTGGCTATGATGGTTGTCAACGTGGAAGTTCAATATTCTATATGTGGATCAGACCTGTTACTTTGCTCTGAATGTTGAACTTTCCGTTTGAACGTATGGAATGGGCTGTTATTTTTTTAATGGGTTGTATTTGTCCTCCACGGTTTAGAGGCTGACTTGTCGGCCTAGCAAGTTGATGCGTACACAATCAGGAGATGATTGTACGTGGAGAGGATGACAGCAGGGACCCGCCAAGGTCATGGAAGTACACAAGCAAGTTCCTCCTTATTTCAAGCCAATAAAAAAATGGCTCCTCCTAGTGGATTTCTGACATCTGGGTCCCATGCCATTCTCAACGTAGTCAATAAACGAGAGAATTGCACAACGAGCGGCTGACACCAGGGACCCAGCAGCTCGCCCAGTTATTTTTGTCTTGGGTTAATTTGATAAATGCCACTCCAAATCTGGTGTATCAAAGAAATGCCACTGCAATTTCTGAACTTTGAAAAGTGCCATTTCATGCCATTTCTAGTGGCATTTTTCGAAGTCTGGAATGGTGTTCTTCAAAGTTTGCAAACTGCAGTGGCGTTTTTCAAAGTTTGCAAAAATTGCAGTGGCATTTTTCAAAGTTTGGAAATTGCAGTGGCATTTTTATGAATCGCCATAATTGGCGTGGCATTTATCTAATTTGTTTTTGAGACGGAAGCAGGGTGTCAACTGGGCTGTGCGGGACACTCTGGCCTGTCTAGATAGCCTTTTCTTTTATGTTTAACACAGACCAGCCCAGTAGTTTTTTTTTCTGAAAATGGCTAGCCCGTTTTTTTGTGATTTGTCAAGTAAGTCGTTTTATCAGGCCTGTTGGGCTGCAAATCTTTCAAGACGAGAAGAGCTTCATTCGGCTGGCCGAGAAAATGGCCTATCAGTAATGAGAAATGGGTTGTGCATTTTTAAAACACATCAAACCGACAATTATTTTCGAATATCTTTTTTCATTCCGAGATTTTAAATTGCATTGATTTTTATGCGTGGATAATTTATTGGATTTTATATTGATATACATTTTTTAAAATCAGTCTGAATGTGACTCAAAATTTCAGGATTAAAAACAGTTCAGACTGCACCGACATATGAAAAATTTCGTATAATTTTTTAACCGTGGCCACAATATGGGCTGTAATGCTAACATAAAGAATATGGGCTCAAAAAAACCCGTAAGAATTAGCAAATGGGTTGTAAATTATTTGAAATAATAGCAGATGGGCTGTATGCTGTTTTCCACAGATTTGAAGCTTTCCACAGATGGCCTGTATACTGTTGGATGTCCATCCAACGGCCGTGTGCTTCTTCAATCTCTGCTCTTCCTGCTCCAGCCGCTCAACACAAGCGCCAGCGGGAATGCCTGCTCCCTGCTCCCCGTGGACGGCTGTGCTGCCGCGCAGGCCTCACCGCCCCACTGTACTCCCATTGCTGGCCTAGCCATCCCTCTACTCACCCACACCTGCAGTTATTCTCCGGCGACGGCAAACGAACCAGTAAACCCTCGTACAGTCGTACTCCTGTCCGCGTGGGAAACAAAAACAACTGCCGAGTCTTCCCTGCCTCCGTGTCATTCCCTTCCTAGGCCTCGCCATCGTCCACCGCCCTGGTGATCTTGACGTGGCGTGGTCAGCGTGGTCAACGACCGACATGCATCTGAAGTGGACTGTACGGAGAGGCTGACAGCTGGGTCCACGGCCGCACGCAATGAAATACCTCCTTATTACGCGCAAAATAATGATTCCTCCACCTGACATTTGGGACCCACCGAAAGGGCCTCTGTATTTCATGAAAAAAAAAGTTACCACCGCTGACAGCTCGGACCCACCAGCTATATCTTCGCACGCAAGGAAGTGCCTCCTTATTATGCACAAAAAAATGAATACTCCCCCTGCTAGCTGGGACCCAGTATAGTGGGCCTACTAAGTTGACGCGGACGAAGGGCTTTGTCAACTTTGTCAATATGCACGATTCTAGCTCGACTGACCGTACGATGTCCATCCAACGGCCGTAGTGCTTCTTCAACCTCTGGTCTTCTTGCTCCAGCCGCCCAAAGCAGCGTCGGTCGTGCCGCCTGCTCCTGCCTCCCGTGGCCGGCTGTGCTGCCGCGGAGGCCTCACCGCCCCCATACTACTCCCACCGTTGGCCAGGCCATCCCTCCACCCCACTCACCCACACCCCCTGTTATTCTGCGGCGACGGCAGTGCAGCCGAACCAGTGAACCCTCGTACTCCTCTCCACGTGGGCATCCACTGCCACGTCTTCCCTAGCTCCGCGTCGTCCCCTTCCTAGGCCTCGCCATCGTCCACTGCTGAGGTGCTGTCGGCGCGGCGTGGTCAATGTGGTCAACGACCAAATTCCATCGGAAGAATACTATACGTGGAGAGGCTGATAACTGGGTCCACGGCAGCCGCAAGGAAGTGCCTCCTTATTACGCGGAAAATAATTATTCCTCCACCTGACAGCAGGGACCCACCGGATGCCCACCAGTATATCACGAAAAAAAACGTTTGCCCCTGACTGCTGGAACCCACCCGACGGGCCACCGTATTTCGCGAAAAAACGTTCTCCCTGCTGTCAGCTCGGACCCATCGGAAGTGCCTCCTTATTACGCACAAAAAAATGAATACCCCCTGCTAGCTGGGACCCACCTTGGTGGGAGGCTGACTTGTGGGCCTACTAAGTTGACGGGGACGGAGGGCTTCGTCAACTTAGTCAATATGCATGATTCTAGCTCCAGTGACCGTATGATGTCCATCCAACGGTCGTAGTGCTTCTTCAACATCTGGTCTTCTTGCTCTAGCCGCCCAAAGCAGTGTCGGTCGTGCCGCATGCTCCTGGCTCCCGTGGCCGGCTGTGCTGCCACGGAGGCCTCACCGCCCCCTACTAATCCCACCACTGGCCAGGCCCTGCGGCGACGTCAGCCTCACACCGCAGCCGAACCAGTGAACCCTCATACTCCTCTCCGCGCGGGCTTCCACTGCCGCGTCTTCTCGGGATCCGTGTCGTCCCCTTTGTAGGCCACGCCATCGTCCACCGCCGTGGTACTCTCCGTGCGGTGTGATCAACGTGGCCAAGGAACGACTTCCATCGGCAGAGTACTATACGTGGAGAGGCTGACAGCTGGGTCCACGGCCACATCCCAGTTTTTTTGTGATTTGCCAAGTAAGTCGCTTTGTCAGGCCTGTTGGGCTGCAAATCTTTCAAGACGAGGAGAGCTTTCATTCGGCTGGCCAAGAAAATGGCCCATCAGTTATGAGAAATGGGCTGTACATTTTTAAAACACATTAAACCGGTAATTAGTTTCAAATATCTTTTTTTCATTTCAAGATTTTAAATTACATTAATTCTTATGTGTGGAGAATTTTGTCGGCGTTCTGGGAACGGGGGTCCCCAGACTTGCCTGCCTGCGGCCTGCGGCGTGGCTCGAAAGAGGGCCCAGCACGACCCATCTTCATCAACACAAGACCCAAGACCCTTGCGAGGGGCCAAGGCTCGCGGGGCGGACAACACGGCGCTTCCTCAGGCGCGGCCTCATCAGGCTGGCTCGCGAGGAGGCGGAGAGATCAAGGCGGGGTACCTCATGAGGTGCCCATGACGCAAGCCATGACGACCAAGGGTGCCAGGCGGGCTCCAGCCCGCGTAGTGTCTCCCTTTCCTCTTTGGTGCAAAGGGGGCAAGCACAGGCGAGAGGATCAAGCAAAGGCATCCATTTCGGTGCAACGAGACCAAGACCAGTCCAACGGTAGGAAGGAGGTCATCGTGGAGCCCAGAACAGCGTCACCACAGGGCCTTTGGGAGGCGAGGACCAACTTTAGTCAGGATAAGTGTACCAGATGTTCCCCTTCAAATTGGCCAATTGTTGGCGCCCTTCCCGCTCAATATTTGGGAAGAGGCCCAGGGCCTTTGCCTATAAATAGGACTAGTCACCCCCAGGGTAAGAGGACAGATCGAGAAGCCAGATAGAAAGACTCAGGCAACAGAGAGAGAGAGAGAGAGAGAGAGAGAGAGAGAGAGAGAAGGGCAGCTGAACTCCCCCTAGCAGTTCACCGTCTCAGCTAAGAGCAGACCCTCGCGAGGTTGTTCTTCCTTGTATTGTTCATCATCATCAGCCCAAGAGGCAATCCACCCACCACAAACTAGAGTAGGGTATTACACTACAATGGTGGCCCGAACTAGTATAAACCATGTGTCTCTTGTGTTGTTCTTTCAGTAGTTAGATCTTGGCGAGACGGGGAGGTAGAGGACATAATCTCCGCGCGCACCCCAGAGTTCGAACCTTAAGGGTCTGCCGGAACCCGAAATCCGACATTTGGCGCGCCAGGTAGGGGTGCGCCGGAATCCACCTCTCTACCACTCCGCGTCCAGTCGCATCATCATCACCATGTCCGGCGACCAGGCGGGCAACCAAGATCCATGGGCGGCATGGACCTCCCGAGCGGAGCCACCCGCCTCGGGCGACCCCGCGCCCCAGGCAGCTCATGGTCCACAGGGCGCTACGGGCCGCGGACGACGCGGACAGGCTTCAACAACCCTCACGCCGCGGCAAGCGCGGTCGGCGGCAAGCGCGGTCGGCGGCAAGGGCCTCCAATCACGTCGCGACCACGACACCACACACCCATTGGGAGCAGGCGAACTCAAGGGCCGCGCTCACGGTGGCCGGAGAGCTGCTGCAGTGCAGACTGCTGGAAGGCGGCCGCGACGTGCTGCTAGAGCGGGTTGTCGAACTCCTGGGCTTTGCCGCTTCGGGGGCACACCCCTTCTGCATCCAGCTCCCGTCTCAAGCCCAGGGCGGCACGCCCAGGGGCCCCGCACGCTCCTGCAGGCCCTAAGGCTACCCCAACACCAGCGAATCCGTCGGCGCCGGACTGACGGGGGCGCCACCCCCGCCCCCGGCGCGTGAGGGAGAGGGACTCGGCGCGGCCCACGGCGCCAGCGGGCAGCCGCGCTACCACCCCGCGGTGGGCACGTCAAGCAACGCTGCATGGCATATGGAGCACTACAGCACAGCCTTCGGGATGACGTCGCCAGAAGAATACGTGCCCCACATGATGGACCAAGGGCACGCTCACGAGGGCGAACAAGGCTCGCTTCTCAGCCCAAGCTGGGGAGACAAGGAACCAGAAGCTGAGCTCTTCCAGGAGCCCCGGGACGGCTCCATCGGCCACACTGGAGGCGACAACTATCGGGTACCACTAATTCCCCAGGAGCAGGCGTACGCTAATCATGGATCGCAGGAGGTGCAGGTCGCTGCAGCAAGCAGCTGCCCCGCTCCCACAGTCTCCTACCCCTCGGAAGGAGGGCGCAGGGGGCTGCAGGAGAGGGGCAGAGATCCGACATTACCACCGCGGCATTCGGAGCAAGGCGTTCTTAGGAGGTAGGCCCTCCGCTGGGGAGGCGCCTAAGGGCCTGCCCCTGGCGAAGGACCCGTGGTCGTCGGGGGAACCGCTGGCGACCGCTCTACCCCACCAGCGGCGTCCTGGTTTCCGGTCGTCGTTGGTGGCACTAGAGTGTGGCGCAAGGCGGGGCCCTTGCGTGGCGATATGAAGCAAGGCCGGTACCTATGAAGAAGGCCCAGTGCCTGTGAAGCTCGCCGACCTGTGACACTCTCACGTAATAATGAATGGGGTTGTACACGCCCCGGAGTCACAGGGGTGCCGGCCTCAGGCCCTGGGGCTCCCTCCCACGCCTAGTGGACAGCACTTAGCTCCGCGCTGTTTAGAAGACGTCCAAGACTAGATTAGGTGCCGAACTCGGCCTTTTGTCTGTTTTCATTGACTTCTTCTTTGGTTGTAACTTTTCCCTTGCTGGATTTAAGTTAGATTCTAATTTGAGATTTGTGTGTGTTCGGGGAAGGGGTGCTTAGTCTCGTTCGAGCCATTTCTCGCGTTCTGGTTACCGCTTCGCCACAGCTGCCTCCCCTCGCGAGCCCCTCGCGAGTCGGGCCGGGCCTGGCTCGTGCGCAGCCCAGACTGCCGCTAAAGCCTGCTGGGGGACTGGGGCGATGGCGGCGTTAAAGTCGAAGTGGGGATCCATGTTTCGGAGATGGCTGAAGACACGAGAAAAGGCGCGCCCGAGCAGGGCACGACTCCTCTCCTCCACCAACCTGTCGGCCCTGACCGACCGCGCCTCCAGCTGCGTCACCACGGCGGTGAAGAACTGCAGGTTGCCGGCATAGTTGATCGTGTGCGGCTCGCCCACAGCCGCCTCACAGATGTTGCCCAAGGCTGTGTTAGCCCTCTCCCTGAGCGTAGCAAGCATGGGGCCTTGCACGTGCTCCAGGACCTGCCGCTGGCGTATCTCATCAGCATTCTGGCGCTTGACGGCCTCAGCCTCCTCCACCCGCTGACGAAGACGGAGCACCTCAGCCTGGGAGGCAGCCAACTCCTTTTGCGCTGCCTCAAGGGCGGCCCGGGAAGCGTCGGCCCGCCGCGTCGCCTCATCCCGTTGGGCCCTCAGGGCTGCAGTTCTTCCCTCAGCCTCGACCCGGATCAACTCCAGCCTCCCCTCGAACTCACGCTCGAGGCCTTGGCACGCCGTCACCACCCGACGACCAACCTCCTCCAGGACACGTTCTTCCCGTGCGGCGACATCATCTTCCGCCTGCGTCACCAGGCACTCCCTCGTCTCCAGCCGCTCGTACTCGCGGGTGCGTTCGGCGGCTTCCAGCGTCAACGCTTCCTCACGCTTCCGAAGCTCAGCTGGGTCGCCGGAGTCCACCTTCGTCGATGCAAGGGCCGCCTAGCGCAGTTCCACTTGCTCCTCCAATGAGTGGCACCGGGCCAGGAGCTCCCGAGCCTGTTCCTCCGCTGTTTCTCGCCGTCGGTCGGCTCCCCGGGCCTCCTCAGCGGCCTGGGATCGAGCCGCCCGAGAGCCCTCCAGAGAAGCCTTCACCTCTTCATCATCAAGGTCGCGCTGATGGCGCGCGAGGGCGATGGCGGCCTCCAGCTCGCGCCTCCCTGCAGCCAGGCGCAGGCCCTCGGCCTCCAGGCGCGCGACTTCACAAGTGAGCTCCTCCCCAAGCAGGTCCACCGCGTCGGTCGCCCTTCGAAGGAACTCTTGGCGACGAGCACGACGCTCCCGAGCGCGCTCGAGCACGTCTTCCACACCATCATCTGCCCCAAGCAAGCGCCGGGGCCACAAATCATCGCTCCCCCTCCGGGCAGGGGGCTGGGGGCTGGCGCCCTCACGACGGCCGGGCGCGCCGTACCAGAAGCCCGGTCTGGGGCCAGCCCGTCTCCAGAAGAAGGGCGCAGGGGGCGCCTCAGCCAGTCGCAGCCCGCGGCCAGGCTGGCTATGCCAAGAGAGGGCCCGTGGAGGAAGATCGCAGGAAGAGAAGGGCTGCTGTGCGCCTCGGGACGGTCCACCCCTTCATTCGCCCTCACCACAAGAGCAGTGCTGCTCGGAGCACTTGGGGACGACGGGGGAGACGAAGCCAAAGGAGGCGGCGCCTCAGCGACTCCCACGAGCTCGGCCGGAAGAGGCCTGCGGAGTAAGGATCAGTAGACGCAACAAGGGGATCAGGAGCCAGAAAAGGAGAAGGCTTACTCGTCAGTAGCGAAGTATTTCCGGTGCTTCAGCAAGCGACAAGAGAAGTCATCACCCAGGGCCTCCCTTTTCCTTCGGAGGGCCTCAAAGTCCACTCGGAAGCGGCCCAAGAGAAGAGCGCAAGGATCAACCTGCGACGAAGACGGAGCATCAAAGCGATCCGTGTCAGGGGCGCCTGCCTGACGCGCGCTGTCAATCGCCTCGCCAGAAGACGCGGCCGGGGCCTCAGCCCCAGGCGCTGGGAGCGGCTGCTTGCCGCCCTCAGCCTCGGCAGCACGGGTCTCAGGAGCTGCCCGCTCGAGGGCATCACCAGGCGCAGTCACCTCATCGGGAGCCCTCTCGGCCTCAGCCATCTCATGCCTCCCTGCTCCACCGCTCGAGGGGGATTCGCCTTGACCGACCGGAAGGGCGGTAACCACCACTGGGTTCTCGCGATGCCCTTGGAAGCCAGCAGGGCGCAGCCCCCATTCATCAAAGGAGGGCATCTGCTTCACGAAGTCGTCCCTGTTCTGGCAGAGGTACAGCAAGGCCCCTCCCCGCTGGATGCTGTCCGGGTTGGGGTCACCAGTCAGGACCAAGAGCACTGTCCTTAGTGCCCCAGGCGTCAAGTCTTCTTCCTGGAGCCTCATGCGATCATCATGCCCACTGAAGGCCCACATTCGGCGGGAGTGGCGTTGGAGAGGGGCAATGCGGCGCAACAGGAACTCCTTCACCACCTTGGGCGCTGTCATGCCGAGCGATTTCAAGAACGCGAAGCGGTGCCAGACGAAGGCGAGCCAGGGGCTCTCGAGCGTCTCCTGGCCCCAGCCCGAATTGGGTACAGCAGGCGAAGTTGGCTTCGCCAACAGGGGCTGGGCACCCCGACATCAACGTACAACCACCGCTCGCGGAACCCAGCTGAAGGCGAAGGAAGCTTCAAGTCGATCCCTGAGGCCGCAGTCTCAGGCGCAGCGGCGAAGTTCACACACGCCGAGCATTGAGTGGGTTCGGCAAGGCGCAAAGAGAAGAAGTGGCGCAGCAAGGCAGCGGAACGAGGGATGCCCATCATCGCCTGGCAAACAAAAGCGAAGACCGAAAGAAGGGTGATGGATTCAGGACCCAGATGCATCATATGGATCTGGTAATGGGAGAGGACGGCCTTGAAGAAATCGGAAAAGGGGGGAACCAGACCCGCCCACAAGGCGTCGGCAAAATAATGGCCGACCGGCCGACGGCGGGGGCCACCAACGGCGGCGGGCGAGACGGAGGCATGGGTTTCTTCCCTTTCTCTTTCTTCGTCGGAGCCATGGCAATGGGAAGGAAGGGGAAGATGTGAGATGGGATTGGAGGCAAGAGCCGGAGTTCGAAGGGAGGAAGAATAGGGGACGGTCGAGCAACAGGAAGGGGAGCGGATGTGTACAACTGCAAGTCCACCTAGCAGGGCGCAAAATAAGGGAGCATGGGGGAACAGTGCCGCCCACGTCCAATCAACCGCCACACAGCGCCCAAGGCCGCAGGCTGTTAGGGCCCGCAGCGCTTCGCCCTTACCCTTTCGCCTCTCAGCACGGCCAAGTCCAGGCGCGCCTTGGGCCCGGGGGCTACTGTCGGCGTTCTGGGAACGGGGGTCCCCAGACTTGCCTGCCTGCGGCGTGGCTCGAAAGAGGGCCCAGCACGGCCCATCTTCATCTACACAAGACCCAAGACCCTCGCGAGGGGCCAAGCCTCGCGAGGCGGACGACACGACGTTTCCTCAGGCGCGGCCTCATCAGGCTGGCTTGCGAGGAGGCGGAGAGATCAAGGCGGGGTACCTCATGAGGTGCCCATGACGCAAGCCATGACGACCAAGGGTGCCAGGCGGGCGCCAGCCCGCGCAGTGTCTCCCTTTCCTCTTTGGTGCAAAGGGGGCAAGCGCAGGCGAGAGGATCAAGCAAAGGCATCCATTTCGGTGCAACGAGACCAAGACCAGTCCAACGGTGGGAAGGAGGTCATCATGGAGCCCAGAACGGCATCACCACAGGGCCTTTGGCAGGCGAGGACCAACTTTAGTCAGGATAAGTGTACCAGATGTTCCCCTTCAAATTGGCCAATTGTTGGCGTCCTTCCCGCTCAATATTTGGGAAGAGGCCCAGGGCCTTTGCCTATAAATAGGACTAGTCACCCCCAGGGTAAGAGGACAGATCGAGAAGCCAGCTAGAAAGACTCGGGCAATAGAGAGAGAGAGAGAGAGAGAGAGAGAGAGAGAGAGAGAGAGAGAGAGAGAGAGAGAGAGAGAGAGAGAGAGAGAAGGGCGGCTGAACTCCCCCTAGCAGATCACCGTCCCAGCTAAGAGCAGATCCTCGCAAGGTTGTTCTTCCTTGTATTGTTCATCATCATCAGCCCAAGAGGCAATCCACCCACCACAAACTAGAGTAGGGTATTACACCACAATGGTGGCCCGAACTAGTATAAACCCTGTGTCTCTTGTGTTGTTCTTTCAGTAGTTAGATCTTTGCGAGACGGGGAGGTAGAGGGTATAATCTCCGCACGCACCCCAGAGTTCGAACCTTAAGGGTCTGCCGGAACCCGAAATCCGACAAATTTGTTGGATTTTATATTGATATACATTTATTTTTAAAATCTGTTTGAATGTGAATCGAAATTTCGGGATTAAAAACAGTTCGGAACGCATAGAAATATGCAAAATTTCATACTATAATTTTTTAACCGTGGCCGCAATATGGGCTGTAATAATAACAAAAAGAATATGGGCTCCAAAAAAACCATAAGAATTAGCAATCATGCTGTAAATTATTAGAAATAACGGCAGATGGGCTGTATGCTGTTTTCCACAGATTTGAGGCTTTCCTAAAAAAAGGTTGACTCACAAGCAGTGACTGTTGGATGTCCATCGAACGGCCGTCGTGCTTCTTCAATCTCTGCTCTTCCTGCTCCAGCCGCTCAAACAAGCGCCGGCGGGACTGCCTGCTCCCTCCTCCTCGCGGCCGGCTATGCTGTCGCGCAGGCCTCACCGCCCCACCATACTCCCATCGCTGGCCCAGCCATCCCTCTACTCACCCACACCTGTGTTATTCTCCGGCGACGGCAGACGAACCAGTAAACCCGCGTACAGTCGTACTCCCCTCCACGTGGGAAACAACTGCCGAGTCTTCCCTACCTCCGTGTTGTTCCCATCCTAGGCCTCGCCATCGTCCACCGCCCTGGTGCTCTCGGCGCGACCTGGTCAATGTGGTCAACGACCGACATGCATCTGAAGTAGACTGTGCGTGGGGAGGCCAACAGCTGGGTCCACGGTCGCAAGCAAGGAAATGCCTCCTTATTACGCGCAAAATAATGATTCCTCCACCTGACATCAGGGACCCACCGAAAGGGCCTCTGTTTTTCGCGAAAAAATGTTACCGCCACTGATAGCTCGGACCCACCAGCTATATCTTCGCACGCAAGGAAGTGCCTCCTTATTACACACAAAAAAATGAATACTCCCCCTGTTAGTTGGGACCCAGTATAGTGGCAGGCTGACTTGTGGGCCTACTAAGTGGATGGGGACGGAGGGCTTTGTCAACTTAGTCAATATGCACGATTCTAGCTCCAGTGACCATACGATGTCCATCCAACGGCCGTAGTGCTTCTTCAACCTTTGGTCTTCTTGCTCCAGCCGCTCAAACCAGCGCCGGTCGTGCCTCGTGCTCCTGCCTTCCATGGCCGACTGCAATGCGGCGGAGGCCTCACCGCCCCCTACTACTCCCATCGCTGGCCAAGCCATCCCTTTACTCACCCACACCCCCTATTATTCTGCGGCGACGGCAGCCTCACACCACAGCTGTCACATCCCTAGTTCTGGTATGCACTAGGCTAGCCCTTCATGTGTGCATCATGTTTAAATTTTTATTTAAGTTGAAATGGGGATTGATCAAACCCTGGCATCAGAAAGAATTCAAATAGGATCAAATAAAATCTTTTTCAAATAACCCAAAATGCCCAATGAAAATGTTCATGATTTTTGATAAAGGTGAAAATCTCTGCCAAAACTGGTGAGCATAATTGTTGGCCATTTATGGATTTTTGAATTAACCCATATTGTATTTGAATTGGAGCATTTGAATTCTTTAAATATTTTAAATGCTCCAAAAGTTCTGGTTTCAATTGTGGGCTTTTGGAATAATCCAAATAATGCCCCAAATTTATCTCAGGAGTTTAAAAAAAATGAATTAGTATTTTTACTAATTCAAAACAAAATAACAGAAATAGAAAAGAAAACAAGAAGCAGAGAGAGAGAAGGAATCTCACCTGGGCTTACCTGGCGGCTCAAGTGGCCGGCCCAGCCCACCACCGCAGCCTCCCTGTCGTCTTCCCCCTGGACAGAAGGACGAGCGCGTGCTCGCCCGCGCGCTGGCCACGCGCCTTGCCAGCTCCTGCTTGCCGCCGAGGGTCTGGACGCCTGCCCGAGTGCCACGCACTCCCCCTCGACCCCTGCACCTCTCCCCTCTCTCCCTGGACCTCTTTCCCTTTCTCTGCTCTCTCTCTCACGGCAACCCGAACGGATCCGTTGCCACCGTCGCCGCTCGCCGCGTCCAATGATCTCCCCACGCCCAGCCAGCTAGCCACGAGCACCGCCTCGCTGCGGCGCACCTCTACGCCCAGTCCCACGAGCCCGGATGCCTTGAAGAGACGCCTTCGAGCTCGTCTCCTACCTCGGACCCGCCGGTCGCCGTCGCCCGATTCGCTGAACTCCGGTTGCCTCCGAGCTCGCTGACCACCTCTTCCTCTCCACTGTGAGCTCCTACGCCTCCCCTCTCTCTCCCCGTGCTCGATGTCGCCGCGTAGCCGTCGCCTCTGTCGATCCTGAGAACCCGTCACCGCCGGCCGTGTCGCCGCCGTGGCTAGAGCTCACGCACGTCGCGTCTGAGCATACTACCGTGCTCAGCGCGATGCCAAAAGCCCAAAACCCCCACCCACTGCTCCTGCCGTTCGCTGTAGCGTCGTTTCCACCAACGCCCGAACTCCGGCCGCCGCCTGGCTCGACGCCGGCGCAATTCCCGGCCACCCCAGCAACTCCCACCATCACCAATGGATGCGCGCTGCCCCCATCTAGCCCTAGGTCAAAACGGCGCTCGATTCTGTGGACTACAGCGCGAACCCGACGCTCTCCGCCGCGTTTGGCCTCGCCGGCGGCTAAACGCCGGCGAGTTGACCCCGCTGACTCCGTTTGACCCAGCCCTGCTGACTAATTAGGATTAGTGTTAATTAATATTTTAGTTAAACTAATTACACTGACACGCGGGACCCACTGTCAGGGTTGACCTGGACCGCGCCCATTGACCGCTGACATCACAGTGACGTCATGCTGACGCAATAAGTATTTTTTGGATTTATTTTTATATAGGAAATTCCAGAAAATGCTGCAAACTTCAAAAATTCATAGTAATTCAACCGTAACTCCAAATCAAACAAATTATATATGAAAAATTATCAGAAAAATGCAATCTATCCATCTGTACCATTTTCATGCATGACAAACTAAGTTATACCTACTGTATAACTGAAAACATGTTAATGGCATTTAAATAACCACATGTGGAGCTTGAATTTGAGCCTTGGGTTCAAACCAACTTCATTTAACCTGGTTTCTAGTTGCATTAGCTCAAACACAAGCATATTGCCATGTCATGATCATGCATCATATTGTGCATTGCATTGATCGTGTGTTCTTTCTCTGTTGCCGGTGATTGTCCCCTCTCGATAGACGAATTCAGACGACGAGTTCGATGAAACCGATGAAGAACTATATTATCTTCAGAAGTGCCAGGCAAGCAAAACCCCCTTGTTCATTCCGATACAATCCCACTCTCTCGCTCCTGCTCTCTTTTACTGCATTAGGACAACAACGTTTCATCTGTTACTTGTTGCGGTAGCTGAACCCCTTTATCCTTTGCATGACCTGTCATTGCCATAGTAAGTAGATGAAACCCACTAGCATGAGTAGGAGTTGTTTGAGCCCTGATGTGCCTACTCATTCATGCTTGTTTGTCATGCCTGCTACTGCTTAGAGTTGAGTCGGGTCTGATTCATCGGGAATGAATTGGAATGTGGTGAACATGTCCTACTGTTGAGAGCCAAGTGTGTGAACACGATTTGGTAAAGGTAGCGGTGAGAGGCCATGTAGGAGTACATGGTGGGTTGTCTCATTGCAGCCGTCCTCAGGAACTGAGTTCTGTGTTTGTGATCCATGAACAGTTACTACCACACATTGGGCTCCGAGTACTCCAAGCTCTCTCGACTTATTAATCCACTTGATCTCTGTCCAGGAGTTGCAACTAGTTTCTGGTGTTTGTAGGTAGTGTTAGTAGTCTACCAAGTGGTACCTGGTACAGGTGGGCTTGGGACAGACTAGACACCGTGGCCGGGTAGACCAAGCGCCGCCCGTTTGGTGGGCTTGGAACCCTGTACACATCGTTTGGGGCCGTGAGCGACACCCCGGCCGGATCTCCTTGCGGATGGAACCCGAATAGGCGATAAACCTGGACTAGAGACTTGTGTGGTTAGTCAGGTCGTGGCCGACTCCCTCGCCCGGCTTCCGCTTGAAGGTTGCCGAGGTACATGACGTGTAAATGGCGGTAAGTGGCGAGAGCGTGTGTGAAGAAGTACACCCCTGCAGGGTTATCATTATCTATTCGAATAGCCGGATTCCTCGGATATGCAAACTTGGACCCCTTGCATAGTTCATAGACAAGTGAAAGTGGATACTCTAAAATGCGCAAGATAAGCGTGAGTGCTATGGATGGCCTTCCCGTAGGGAGACGGGAGCGGATCCATAGTGGTGTATTGATATGGTGAATATGTGGACTCGTGTGCGCCACCTCAAAAGAGTTACTTGCAGTCGTAGTACAGGATAGCCACCGAGTCAAAGCTGGCTTGCTGCAGTTAAACTCCACCACCCTTTTATTGATACCGATGCATACGTAGATAGTTCTGATGTAAGTCTTGCTGGGTACATTTGTACTCACGTTTGCCTATTCTATGATTTTGCAGAGAGACGTCAGTCTCGCTAGTAGTTCCGTGTGGACTTCGACGTTTAGCTTGATACCTCAGCTACGATCTTGTGCCCTCGGCAGGATGTGGTAGATAGTCAGGCTTCTCAGCCTTTTCATTTGTAGATGTCTATACTCGGACATGTTAAGCTTCCGCATGTGCTTTGACTTGTATGCTCTGAATGTTGGGTCATGAGACCCATGTTCGTAATATCTCGCTCTTCGGAGCCTAATGAATAAAGACTTGGGTCGTAGAGTCTTGTTGTGATGCCATATTGTATTTACACATATCAAGCATATTGTGTGTATGATTGAAATGCTTGCTATGTGTGGGATCCGACTATCTAGTTGTTTATCCTTGGCAGCCTCTCATATGGGGAAATGTAGTCTAGTGTTTCTGAGCGATAGTAGTCTGCTACAGCCCGGTTCACCGGAGTCCTGCTAGCCTAGTACTACTGCTCGGAACACTTGACTGGCCGACATGTGTTTCACTTCGTTCCTGTGGCTGTCCCTTCGGGGAAATGTCACGCGGTGTTATCCGGAGTCCTGCCTAGCCTGCTACAGCCCGGGTTACCGCAGTCCTGTTAGCCCAGTGCTACAGCCCGGATTTATACGTTGTTGACCGACATGCTCGAAGTTGATTCATGTATGCCTGTCCCCATGGGTTAGTGCCGCTTTGGGTTCACGACTAGCCATGTCGGCCCGGGTTCTTTGTCATATGGATGCTAGCGACACTATCATATACGTGAGCCAAAAGGCGCAAACGGTCCCGGGCCAGGTAAGGTGGCACCCTTGGGAATACCGTGCGTGAGGCCGCAAAGTGATATGATGTGTTACATGCTAGATTGGTGTGACTTAGGATCGGGGTCCTGACAGCTTTGGTATCAGAGCCTGACTGCCTATAGGATTACCAAGCCAAACTGGTCGAAGTTGTGTCTCGAAATGCTTTAGTTATGTAAGGGAATTGATTGTGGGAAGGGAACGTAAGGCTCTTTTTACTCCTTTACCTTATGGCCTTCTGATCTGAGTCATCCTCTTCTTTTCTATGGGGATTAAGAACTAGGTCTTCTCATCTATCTATCAGGATGACGTGTTACTAATCCATAGATTTATAGGATTGATGTATTCAAGCCTCTGTTCAGTTTCTACTACTTCTATGTGTTCTTAGTTGATCTCAGAACATGGATATTGTGATGTTGAGTGGTTATGACACCATTTTGCAGGATGTCTCAAATCATTTTGAGCATTTACAACCGTTATGCTGTCCGAGTCATCCCAGGTCTCTAAATAGTCTGATGCATTTGTAAACCCCTTCTTCCCATTCTCGTTGTTCCTTTGGGCCAGATTAAGCACACTAATCGGTCTGTTGAGGTACTCTATTGCCTCGACATATATGTTGGAGCTATTATTATGACCCTAGGTGTTTTATGGAGTCACCTAGTAATCTAGCAATGCTATGTGTTCCCGGTGTGATGATTTTGGCCACCATTCTCGAAAGCATCTCGTGATGCCATTTAGTAGTAGGTATTCTACTCCTGGGTTTTCGAACCCGAGATTCACCCTACTTCATGTTGTTAGTATTTGCTAGTTCCCTTAAGATATTAGTAACCTTGCGACAGTCCTCGAGGTCCGTGGTATTTCCTTCTTCCAAATACCATGAACCATTAAGGCAAATGTTCTTTGAACCAAAAGCTCACAATCAGAGTACTCTTGAGGAGTTCTCCATCCATAATTGTCAACCTGCCAGTCCTTCTTCTTCTGCATGGGTTATCCGGAAGAAATATGTTGAGCTTTGCTCGACATACTAATCTATGCCTCCACAACTCAGAAAATTATATGTTCCTTGAGTTGTTCCTCTTCAGTTGTATCCCGACCATCCTCTATCAGTTGATAGCCAAGGGTATGTGTGCATTTGTGTTCATCGATGCCTTTTACTCTTGTGGTCCGTCAAGCCATTCTATTCCGGAATGGCTAGGAGAAACAAACTCCAGTACCCCATCCATATCTAGGGTTGGGTCAAAATAGTTGTATTCCGCAGATCAAAATGCCAATCCAGTTTTTGTTCTGTTCTACCTTGGAGTATTACCATCTTTATGTCAAGAATATCATAGGAATTGCACCATCTCTTATTAATTCTTGACGTAGTGATACTTCTCGCCATCATTACTCATTCCTCGGCCCCGTGTTGTTGTAACCGGAATACCGACAAGTGAGTCGTGATGTGTGAAATCAATACCCATAGCAACTCCGTTGCTTGGTAGTTAATGGACAATATTCTCATTCTTAGCGTGTTGTTTATTAAATCATCATCCTAAGATTGATCGTGCTACCTAGTCCTTATTTCCGGTGCACTTTTCGATCAATGAGTTAGGATAGTGTCAATCCTTCCTTATTTGATCATATCATCTTGCTCTGAAAAGCAAGATTGTTCCCAAGCTTAGTAACATATCGGTGGTTCGTGATGTTCCGAATATCTTCTCGAAAGTATTACCAGGTTTTTACCTGACCGCTATGTTGAGTTTTTGATCAAGTTGGTTTCCTATGAACCACCCTTTCTCCAAGAATCTGTGTTGGATATCCCTGAGCTAGTTGGTTAATCTAGACAACAACTTGGAGAGTTGGAAGGTAAAAGCTTTGCTTAACTTAGTTCATCTCTAAGGGATATCTTCTGTGTGTGTGTTGAAGAAAGATGATATCTTCATCAACTGGTCCTCGTGATCAGTCGTTGGACCTATTGTCTTACCCAATCTTTGATTTGAGTATGGGCTATCGTCAAATCAAATCAGAACCAACGATGTTCATAATGTTGTCTTACTCGTGGTTGATCCCTCGGGTATACACCATTATATCTTTTGGTCCGACCAATGCTATCACCGTGTTCACAAGATGGTGGAAGTCCAGTGATATGGAAATTCCGATGAGTTGTTGTTGAGCCCGTCAGCAGCATGTTGGCTCCCCCATGGTTCATGTTGAACATCTAAGTTAGTGTTGGAAACTTTGTAAGCAATGCTTTTGTGTTTCGTTCATGAAGCTTATGCTTGTATGGAAGAAGTGACTTCCTCGAATTCACGTGCATTAGGTGTAAGTTGCCGCCATGAATTTGAGAAAGGTTTGTTTTATTTCCCATGGAATCATCCCAAATCAGTCATGCATACGTGCGAAGTATTCTATGGTTTGGTAGATTAATTACCTCCACTCCATATGTGTCCCTAGCACACCAAGCCACTGATTGATTTGTTCAAAGAAAAGAAGTTCCTGCGCTAATCTTGAAGGGCCCGGACGGATATGCACAAGACTTGTTATCTCAATGATGGTTCCCAATCAGAACTCGGTAGTGTTTTATTGCAAGACTACCATGTGATCATGCTTGTCTGGGACATCGTGTTCACATGTGTGTAGCAGAACCCGCTCATGTTTTGGAGCATCCTATCGTAGTTCATCTCCCGAGAATCTCGCAACGTTATCTCGTCGATTTGTGTTGCAACTCTTCTTTTCAGACATGTGAGTCTGAAGTATCCTGTTTCTAACCAGATCTGAATCTCAGGCAGATAGGATGGTTGGAACTTCTCCAAGGTCTATGATGTACGTCCCGACAAGGTTGACGATCTGGCCGACACACCTAGCCGGAAGATCTATCATTGTAGTATCTTAATTGAGCTATTTGACCCTCTTCTCCATGAGGATTTCGTGCGACTTATTATAGAAGTTGTTCCTTAGAGATCCTTGTGCTCTCAGTTTCTTCGATGATTCTATAACCATTGAAACGTTGGAATACTCTCGACTGTTGAGTTTTCCCCAGTCACCAGAATCATTCCCAGCATTTGCATTTTGTTCCCAGCTTGCACCTCAGTAGTTGTTGTCCAGGATCATCTTCAAAAGTGGACTTACCATGGGTCCCATCCATCTCCGATGACAAGCAAATCATCCATTATGTTGTCCTCAACAAGGTAGTCCACATCATCCATTGTGGTATGAGTATGCCATTCTTTCGAATTCGTTCACATGATCGTTTGTGATTGCCTTAGGCTAGTATAAAGGATTTCAATGATCTCCAAATCAAAAGTAATTCTTTTTGCCACTTAAGGGAATATTTCTACTAGTCCCCTCCTTTAAGATGTCTCGTTATGGAATCATGACAATTTCTCCCTCGCTGCTTTGCAACCCTTGTCAGATTGTTTCTTCCGTCATTTCCAAGGTGTATTTTGCCTCTCAGCTCCAGAGATGTTTCTACGTCTCATTCCGTGAGTTGATCCTGAGTTGTTCGATCTTCAAGAAGATCGATCCTTCTAGAGTTTTCCCTTTCCTCTTGTTGCCATGTTGGATGAAGTTCTCGAAGGAAAGGATGTCATAATCAATATGATGTAGCGGATCAACGTTCTTATGAAGTGAAAGTTGGATCGAGAAGATCATGATAGTTTGTGACCTCCTTTCTTCTTACCTCACGACTTGAATCTCGGGACGAGATTCTTGTTTAGTAGGGGTGAGTTGTCACATCCCTAGTTCTGGTATGCACTAGGCTAGCCCTTCATGTGTGCATCATGTTTAAATTTTTATTTAAGTTGAAATGGGGATTGATCAAACCCTGGCATCAGAAAGAATTCAAATAGGATCAAATAAAATCTTTTTCAAATAACCCAAAATGCCCTATGAAAATGTTCATGATTTTTGATAAAGGTGAAAACCTCTGCCAAAACTGATGAGCACAATTGTTGGCCATTTATGGATTTTTGAATTAACCCATATTGTATTTGAATTGGAGCATTTGAATTCTTTAAATATTTTAAATGCTCCAAAAGTTCTGGTTTCAATTGTGGGCTTTTGGAATAATCCAAATAATGCCCCCAATTTATCTCAGGAGTTTAAAAAAAATGAATTAGTATTTTTACTAATTCAAAACAAAATAACAGAAATAGAAAAGAAAACAGGAAGCAGAGAGAGAGAAGGAATCTCACCTGGGCTTACCTGGCAGCTCAAGTGGCCGGCCCAGCCCACCACCGCAGCCTCCCTGTCGTCTTCCCCCCTGGACAGAAGGACGAGCGCGTGCTCGCCCGCGCGCTGGCCACGCGCCTCGCCAGCTCCTGCTTGCCGCCGAGGGTCTGGACGCCTGCCCGAGTGCCACGCACTCCCCCTCGACCCCTGCACCTCTCCCCTCTCTCCCTGGACCTCTTTCCCTTTCTCTGCTCTCTCTCTCTCTCACGGCAACCCGAACGGATCCGTTGCCACCGTCGCCGCTCGCCGCGTCCAATGATCTCCCCACGCCCAGCCAGCTAGCCACGAGCACCGCCTCGCTGCGGTGCACCTCTACGCCCAGTCCCACGAGCCCGGATGCCTTGAAGAGACGCCTTCGAGCTCGTCTCCTACCTCGGACCCGTCGGTCGCCGTCGCCCGATTCGCTGAACTCCAGTCGCCTCCGAGCTCGCTGACCACCTCTTCCTCTCCGCTGTGAGCTCCTACGCCTCCCCTCTCTCTCCCCGTGCTCGATGTCGCCGCGTAGCCGTCGCCTCTGTCGATCCCGAGAACCCGTCACCGCCGGCCGTGTCGCCGCCGTGGCTACAGCTCACGCACGTCGCGTCTGAGCATACCATCGTGCTCAGCGCGATGCCAAAAGCCCAAAACCCCCACCCACTGCTCCTGCCGTTCGCTGTAGCGTCGTTTCCACCGACGCCCGAACTCCGGCCGCCGCCTGGCTCGACGCCGGCACAATTCCCGGCCACCCCAGCAACTCCCACCATCACCAATGGATGCGCGCTGCCCCCAGCTAGCCCTACGTCCAAACGGCGCTCAATTCTGTGGACTACAGCGCGAACCCGACGCTCTCCGCCGCGTTTGGCCTCGCCGGCGGCTAAACGCCGGCGAGTTGACCCCGCTGACTCCGTTTGACCACGGGTGGGCCCAGTTTGACCCTGGGTCAATGACAGGTAGGGCCCAGCCCTGCTGACTAATTAGGATTAGTGTTAATTAATATTTTAGTTAAACTAATTACACTGACACGCGGGACCCACTGTCAGGGTTGACCTGGACCGCGCCCATTGACCGCTGACATCACAGTGACGTCATGCTGACGCAATAAGTATTTTTTGGATTTATTTTTATATAGGAAATTCCAGAAAATGCTGCAAACTTCAAAAATTCATAGTAATTCAACCGTAACTCCAAATCAAACAAATTATATATGAAAAATTATCAGAAAAATGCAATCTATCCATCTGTACCACTTTTATGCATGAAAAACTAAGTTATACCTACTGTATAACTGAAAACATGTTAATGGCATTTAAATAACCACATGTGGAGCTTGAATTTGAGCCTTGGGTTCAAACCAACTTCATTTAACCTGGTTTCTAGTTGCATTAGCTCAAACACAAGCATATTGCCATGTCATTATCATGCATCATATTGTGCATTGCATTGATCGTGTGTTATTTCTCTGTTGCCGGTGATTGTCCCCTCTCGATAGACGAATTCCGACGACGAGTTCGATGACACCGATGAAGAACTATATTATCTTCAGAAGTGCCAGGCAAGCAAAACCCCCTTGTTCATTCCGATACAATCCCACTCTCTCGCTCCTGCTCTCTTTTACTGCATTAGGACAACAACGTTTCATCTGTTACTTGCTGCGGTAGCTGAACCCCTTTATCCTTTGCATGACCTGTCATTGCCACAGTAAATAGATGAAACCCACTAGCATGAGTAGGAGTTGTTTGAGCCCTGATGTGCCTACTCATTCATGCTTGTTTGTCATGCCTGCTGCTGCTTAGAGTTGAGTCGGGTCTGATTCATCGGGAATGAATTAGAATGTGGTGAACATGTCCTACTGTTGAGAGCTAAGTGTGTGAACACGGTTTGGTAAAGGTAGCGGTGAGAGGCCATGTAGGAGTACATGGTGGGTTGTCTCATTGCAGCCGTCCAGAGGAACTGAGTTCTGTGTTTGTTATCCATGAACAGTTACTACCACACATTGGGCTCCGGGTACTCCAAGCTCTCTCGACTTATTAATCCACTTGATCTCTGTCCAGGAGTTGCAACTAGTTTCTGGTGTTTGTAGGTAGTGTTAGTAGTCTACCAAGTGGTACCCGGTACAGGTGGGCTTGGGACAGACTAGACACCGTGGCCGGGTAGACCAAGCGCCGCCCGTTTGGTGGGCTTGGAACCCTGTACACATCGTTTGGGGCCGTGAGCGACACCCCGGCCGGATCTCCTTGCGGATGGAACCCGAATAGGCGATAAACCTGGACTAGAGACTGGTGTGGTTAGTCAGGTCGTGGCCGACTCCCTCGCCCGGCTTCCGCTTGAAGGTTGCCGAGGTACATGACGTGTATATGGCGGTAAGTGGCGAGAGCGTGTGTGAAGAAGTACACCCCTGCAGGGTTATCATTATCTATTCGAATAGCCGGATTCCTCGGATATGGAAACTTGGACCCCTTGCATAGTTCATAGACAAGTGAAAGTGGATACTCTAAAATGCACAAGATAAGCGTGAGTGCTATGGATGGCCTTCCCGTAGGGAGACGGGAGCGGATCCATAGTGGTGTATTGATATGGTGAATATGTGGACTCGTGTGCGCCACCTCAAAAGAGTTACTTGCAGTCGTAGTACAGGATAGCCACCGAGTCAAAGCTGGCTTGCTGCAGTTAAACTCCACCACCCTTTTATTGATACCGATGCATATGTAGATAGTTCTGATGTAAGTCTTGCTGGGTACATTTGTACTCACGTTTGCCTATTCTATGATTTTGCAGAGAGACGTCAGTCTCGCTGGTAGTTCCGTGTGGACTTCGACGTTTAGCTTGATACCTCAGCTACGATCTTGTGCCCTCGGCAGGATCTGGTAGATAGTCAGGCTTCTCAGCCTTTTCATTTGTAGATGTCTGTACTCAGACATGTTAAGCTTCCGCATGTGCTTTGACTTGTATGCTCTGAATGTTGGGTCATGAGACCCATGTTTGTAATATCTGGCTCTTCGGAGCCTAATGAATAAAGACTTGGGTCGTAGAGTCTTGTTGTGATGCCATATTGTATTTACACATATCGAGCATATTGTGTGTATGATTGAAATGCTTGCTATGTGTGGGATCCGACTATCTAGTTGTTTATCCTTGGCAGCCTCTCATATGGGGAAATGTAGTCTAGTGTTTCTGAGCGATAGTAGTCCACTACAGCCCGGTTCATCGGAGTCCTGCTATCCCAGCACTACTGCTCGGAACACTTGACTGGCCGACATGTGTTTCACTTCGTTCCTGTGTCTGTCCCTTCGGGGAAATGTCACGCGGTGTTATCCGGAGTCCTGCCTAGCCTGCTACAGCCCGGGTTACCGGAGTCCTGTTAGCCCAGTGCCACAGCCCGGATTTATACGTTGTTGACCGACATGCTCGAAGTTGATTCATGTATGCCTGTCCCCATGGGTTAGTGCCGCTTTGGGTTCACGACTAGCCATGTCGGCCCGGGTTCTTTGTCATATGGATGCTAGCGACACTATCATATACGTGAGCCAAAAGGCGCAAACGGTCCCGGTCCAGGTAAGGTGGCACCCGTGGGAATACCGTGCGTGAGGCCGCAAAGTGATATGATGTGTTACATGCTAGATCGGTGTGACTTAGGATCGGGGTCCTGACAGCAGCGAACCAGTGAACCCTCGTACTCCTCTACGCGTGGGCATCCACTGCCGCATCTTCCCCGGCTCCGCGTCATCCTCTTCCTAGGCCTCGCCGTCGTCCACCGCCCTGGTTCTCTCGGCGTGGCATGGTCAACGTGTTCAAGGAACGGCTTCCATCGGACGTGGACTGTACGTGGAGAGGCTGATAGCTGGGTCCATGGCCGCAGCAAGGAAGTGCCTCCTTATTACGTGCAAAATAATTATTCCTGCACCTGACAGCGGGGACCCACCAGACAGGCCACCGTATTTCGTGAAAAAAACGTTTGCCCCTGACTGCAGGGACCCACCATCTACATCTTCGCACGCAAGGAAGTGCCTGACAGTCGGGACCCACCTGGTCAAAGCGTACGTAGCGTTGTCATTCTGGTCGCGAACGTGTACGTACATACTGGTCGATGTAGAGGCACGCACGTGTCGTAGTAGAGGCGCGCACGTGTCGTAGTAGAGGCGCGCACATAGCATGTACACGTACGTACAACGGCCAGGGTGCAAGAAAGAAAATACGGCCATGTATGTGTACATACGGGCGGGGTCTCTAACGCCTACTCGCGCATACGTACGGCCAGGGCTCGTGTACATGGTTGGGTCGGAACGGGGAAACAGCGTCGTCATGTTCATGGGGAGGCAACGGAATGCGTCGTGTTCATCGAGAGGCAACGGAATGCGTCGTGTTCATCGGGAGGGCTTGGACGGAACAGGCGATGGAAACGAGGCCTGGCGTACCGCAGAACGGAGGAAACAGCCTTATGTTCGACCGGCCACGTTCGAAACGGGATCCTGTTCATCGGGAGGGGTCTGGCGTACCGCAAAACGGAGGAAACGGACCTCCTATGGTCGAAACGGGGGTCCTGTTGATCGGGAGGGGTGTGGCGTACCGTAAAACGGAGAAAACAGACTTGTGTTGGAGCGCTACGGTCGAAACGGGGGTCCTGTTCATCGGGAGGGGTGTGGCGTACCACAAAACGGGACTCCACGGGATACTGTTCATCTCCACCATCAACCTCCTCCAGCCTCCATGGGCTCCTGTTCATCTAGCCTCCACGGGCTCCTGTTCATCCAGCCTCCACCGCGCGCTACTCCACCGGCTACTGTTCAACCACCCCTCCACCGTCTACTGTGCATCCAGCCCTCCACACCACGGGGTCCTATTCAACCACCCCTCCACGGGCACCCCTCCACCGTATACTGTTCATCCAACCCTCCACACCACGGGGTCCTGTTCAACCACCCCTCCACGGGCACCCCTCCACCGTCTACTGTTCATCCAGCCCTCCACACCACGGGGTCTTGTTCAACCACCCCTCCACGGGCACCCCTCCACCATCTACTGTTCATCCAGCCCTCCACACCACGGGGTCCTGTTCATCCACCCCTCCACCATCTACTGTTCATCCAGTCCTCCACCACACCACGGGGTCCTGTTCATCTAGAGGCAACGCCACCGCTCACTGTTCATCCAACCCCCCTGCAACGCTCACTGTTCATCCCAACGATCGGCTTCAGTTAGCAGCAGTAGCGAAGGAATCGCTCGATCGGGTTCAGTTAACAGCCATCGATCGATCGCTCGGGTTCAGTAACGCGTAGCCTGCAGTGCAATCGCTCGGGTTCAGTTAGAGCCCAACGCCTCGCTCGGGTTCAGTTAGAGCCAACGCCTCGCACACACGCGCGTACGTGTACGAGAGAAACGCGCATCGCTCGGCCCCCGACCTCCCACCGTAAACGGGAACTCCCCAAAATTTTCCTCCCCCTCGCTTCTACCACGGTTTTTTCCGTCATGGACGGCCCAAAGAATGTCATGCAGCTGTGTCTCCGGCCCGCCCAGGACGAAAAACCCATTTTCTGTCATGATTTTTTGTCATAAAAGTAGGAGCCCACCACATCTATGATGATACCGGGTTTTGTCACAATTATCATCATAGAAGTGTCATATGTATGACAGAAAAAAAATTCGTTCGGCCCAAAATGTCAGGGATGTGTATTTTTTTTGTAGTGGAGGGCTCTGCGGCGCGCCGGGACATCTCTGCCACGGCTGCAGCTTCGCGGCGGGACCTTTCTAGTGCTTCCGCGGCCTTGGTCTTTGCTACCTGGTTATATGTCCACCCTAAACTCCTTCTACCTGTCATGGCGGAATGACTTGACAGAAAAAACCAGTTTTGTGTGTGATGAGGAGAGGAACTGTGAAGTAATTTTCGAGTAGGTAGTTTTTATAGCCCGGTGCTAAGTGTGAACACATATTAGTTTGATAGGTGTGAATAGATTTGCAATTACTTATTGCGTTGTAATCAGCAATGTGACGAGAAACAAGGTCAAAATTTATTGATGGCAGAAGGTTGACCACGTGATTGCTCATCTTTGAGGTGGCCGCGGCGCGCTCCGCTCTGGCGTCCCTGTGCACGCTCTCCTCGCTATTGAGGCAAAGTTACAATGGCAATGGTTAATAATTCTTAATGATTGTCTTACATATTTAGGATAATTTAAAATGCTAAATGCAGCAAGGCCCAGAACACTCACGACCTACATATGCATACAATTATAATAAAATATCAGCTAAAAGGCTGAGCTGGCGGCCTTCTGACGATGGTCTTCTCGGACTCCATGATCAGCATAGCACCCTTGCGGCCGTTCACTCCGAGTGTCCCGACCCGCCTCCGCCTACGGAGCTGCTGGCGCTGGGAGGCTCTTGGGGCTCCTGGGCCTCTTCCAGAAGAGCTTGACAGGGTGCAATTGCGCGCATGACCACTCCATGGAACCGTTCCATTTCCATGTCTCTGGCCTGGTAGCAAATTCCGTCGATCACCTGCATCCTCAAGATATCATGTTGGCGATGTTCTACTTCATTGGGGAAGTCAACTCCGCCAAGGATGAACTCGAGCCAGGCCACCACATCATCAGGATCGAGGTTGACACGGCCGCCGCGGGCAATGATGAAACCGTAGGCTGCCTTTGTCTTGACTGAATTGGAGAGGTCCTCTGCCCATTCCTTGCGGGGCATCAGGCTCTCGATCATCACTGGTGACGATGGTTCTTTGGGTGGGTCGTCAATCATGCCGCCGAGAAGCTCTGGATCTTTTGCGCGGTGGATGGCAAACTGCTCATCACACCTCCTCTGCAATATGTCGATTGTGCTCCCAAGGACTGTGACGCCAATATCGCTACCGATGGGCCATGGTGCCTGCACCGACCGATGAAGCTCTTGCTCCCCGACCTGCTCCCGCTCGTTCTCCTCGCTGAAGATGTCATAGGTAGGCGTCAACGTCGAAGCTTTGGTCGTTTCCTGGCATGCTTGGAATAACTAATGGTAGATGGGTGAGGACTAGATCCCGCAGAGTGTCGCGGCGGTGCGTTGCCGCCTGGGTTATATGCAGCAAGCCGTTAGCTCGTGGCGAGAAACCGGTGAGGAAATAGGCGAGGATTTTACAATTCACCCATGTGGAGCACGGGAAGACTAAGTGGAGCACACACATGACCCAAATACCGTATCCGGTGCCACGTGTTATTTATCACACAAGTGTTAACATAAGGAAATGCATGTGTAATTTACTAATCGTCGCACACGAGTACTCGTAGACGCATCGTGTGCGATACTCCTAGCCACCACAAGCAACTAGTTTGCATTTTTTCAAAGTTTTTTGTACACACAGAATGGCACACGAACTAACTGTATTAACCATCTGTGTTGTAAATTCGCATCGCAAACAGTTCATCCTAGTCGTCTGTTTGCCACGTATCACACACATCTTGTGAAGTTGAACCATTTCTGTTGCGTTCGCTAATCAAAAATAGTTCGTCTGAGTGAACCGTATGCCATATATCACACACACCTTGATCTGGCTAACCGTTTATATTGCACTCCCTAATAGCAAACCGTTCATCGGAGCGAACTATATGCCGTATATCGCACACACATTGATATGGCTGCCCGTTTCTATTGTTCTGCCTCATCGCAAACAGTTCGAACGGGTTAACCGTGTGCCTTGCATCGCACACGCAACTAAAATCTGAACCGTGTTTGATGCATACTCCATCGCAAACGTTTTGCACCTTTTTGACGTTTTTTTACATCCCCGTTTGTGATTAATGCATCACACACAGTTTCGTGAAAGGGTCTCTGAACGTAGTGTCGCGTTAGCAGCATCCTGCAGTAGTGGTATCAGCATCCCCAAGCTTAATTCATGCTCATCCGCGAGTAGGTAAATGATAAAAACAGAATTTTTGATGTGGAATGTTGCCTAACATGCTCAGCTCATTTTCTTTTCTTTGTAGCATGGAAATTTGGACTTTTATATGGTTCGAAGTAATAGTCTAGTTTTGACATGAGGACTTTAGTACTCAAGCATATCAACAAGCAATCTTGTCTTTCAAAATATCAACGCTAAAATAAGTTATCCCTAGCCCATTATGCTCGATCATTGATCCATTCATGAAACACACTTGCATATTAGCTACACCCAATGCTCAAGTACGATCATAGTGCCCCTTAGTTGGTGCTTTATAAGAGAAGATGGAGACTCAAAATAGAAAACAAAAATTGCATAAAGTAAAATAAAGGCCCTTCGCAGAGGAAAGTAGGGATTTGTAGAGGTGCCAGAGCTCAAAGCGAAAAACGTAGAGATAAAAACATTTTGGGAGGCATGATTTTCCTGTCAACGAGAACGATCGAGAAGTTCCCAATACTCTCCATGCTAGATATATATCATAGGCGGTTCCCAAACAGAAATTAAATTTTATTCCTTTTCAACCATACTTTCACTTTCCATGGCTAGTCGTATCCACGGGTGCCTCCCATAGCAACACTTTCCAAGGAATTTATTATTTGACAACATAAAGTAAATTCATTTTTCATTTCGGGACTGGGCATCCCTAATACCTTTGCCTTACTCTCGTGCAATGACAAGTGAATAAACACTCATCATGAGAATAACATATCTAGCATGGAAATATATTAGCCACCCCCTACCGCTTTATGAGCGGTACGAGCACACAAAAAAGAAGTTTATTTTGAAAATTAGAGATGGTATATACAAATTTGCTTAGAATGGCAAAAGAATAGCGCATATAGGTAGGTATGGTGGACTCATGTGGCAAAACTAGTTTAAAGGATTTTGGATGCACAAGTAGTGATCATACTTAGTGCAAAATGAAGGCTAGCAAAAGATTGAGAAGAGACCAACCAAGAAACGAATAACCTCATAAGCGAGCATTGAGCATAATTAACACCAAATAATGCACCACAAGTAGGATATAATTTCATTGCATAACTATTGACTTTCGTGCTTGCATAGGGAATCACAAACCTTAACACCAATATTATTACTAATGCACAATTACTCATCAACATGACTCACGTATCACATCATCATATCTCAAAACTATTACAAGGAATCAAGTTTATTTTGTCCAATGATCTTCATGAAAGTTTTTATTATATCTTCCTTGGATATCTTATCACTTTGGAACTAATTTTCATGTGTTGCTTTTGATAAGCTCAAACAAATATATGTGAATATCATGAACATAATATTTGTTTGTCTCAAATTCATTTAAGAGAAGCAAGAGAGAATTTCTTCAAAAATACTAAAGCACACCATGCTCAAAAAGATATAAGTGAAGCACTAGAGCAATTCCATAGCTCCTAAAGATTTAAGTGAAGCATGGAGAGCAATTCTAACAAGTCATGACATAATTTTGGCTCTCTCAAAAAGGTGTGTCCAGCAAGGATTCATGACTCAAAATAAAAAGCAAAACAAGCAAAGACTCATATTATACAAGACGCTCCAAGCAAAACTCATAGTATGTGACGAATAAAAATATAGCTTCGAGTAAAATACCGATGGTCGTTAGAAGAAAGAGGGGATGCCACTCGGGCATCCCCAAGCTTAGTTGCTTGCTTTTCTTTGGATAATAGCTTGGGATGCCATGGGCATCCCCAAGCTTGGGATCTTCTTACTCCTTATTCCTCCATCCATCGTAACATCACCCAAAAACTTGAAAACTTCAATCACACAAAACTCAACAAAACCTTCGTGAGATCCGTTAGTATAAGAAAGCAAATCACTACTATAAGTATTGTTGCAGCCCGTTCATATTTTATTCTTGCATTATATCTATTGTATTCCAACTTTTCTATGGCAAAAACTGTTCAAACAAAATCATAGAATCATCAAAACAAGCACACAACGCAAAGAAAATAGGATCTGTCAAAAAGAGAACAGTCTGTAGCAATCTAGATATTTCGAATACCTCTGTAACTACATAAATTCTGAAAATTTAGGACAACCTGAGCAATTTGCATATCAATCTACTGTAAAAAAATTCAGAATTTTTAGTCACTTCTGTGATTTTTTAAAATAGTAACTTTGGACGCAAAAGTTTCTATTTTTCAGCAAGATCAAAACAACTATCACCCAAGAAGATCCTAAAGGCTTTGCTTGGCACAAACACTAATTACAACACAAAAAACAAAATCATAATAGTAGCATAATTTTGCAAACACTCAAGAACATAAAGCAAAAGACAAAAATAATTTTTATTCATTGGGTTGACTCCCAACAATCGCTATCGTTTTATGTCCCTAGCTAGGCATAAAGCAAGGATCTAAGTATTGTCATCTTTGTTTCTAGATACATAAGATGCCCTCGTGATTGATTCATATGGTGGCCTAATTCTTGTTCTAGGAAAGTGTTCCATACCCTTGCTCAAAGGAAATTGGAACTTAATATTGCCTTCTTTAATATCAATCACGGCACCGATAGTGCGTAAAAACGGTCCACCAAGAATAATTGGAAAAGACAGACTGCAATCAATATCAAGAACAATAAAATCTATGTCACATAATTCCTATTTGCAAGAATAAGAACATCATTAATTCTTCCCATATGATTTCTAATAGTAGAACCCGCCAAGTGCAAATTTAAAGAGCATACTTCAATATCGGTAAGACCAAGCACATCACATAGAGATTTAGGAATTGTAGAAACACTAGAACACAAGTCACATAAAGCAAAACACTCATAATTTTTAATCTTGACTCTGATAGTAGGTTCTCATTCATCATATCATCAAAAATATGTTTAGTAAAAGCTTTATTTTGTTCATAAGCATGGGGTGAATTTGTCATGGATTGCAACAAAGAAATAAAATCAATCAAAGAGCAACTATCATAATTAAAGTCTTTGTAATCCAAAAGAGTGGGCACATCACTAGTTAAAGTTTTGACCTCTTCAAACCCACTTTTATCAATTTTCTCAACAAGATTTTCACCCTACGAATTATCGGGACGCCTTCTAGCTAAATTTGAATCTTCTCTAGTCCCTTTTTCATCAATCTTAATTTTCCTAAACAAGGAATCAATAGAAGAAACACCAATCATTTTAAGATCTTCATCACTTTTATGAAAGCAATCACTAGAAAACGCTTTTTCTAAAAATTCTCTCCTAGCTCTAAGCATAGCGGTTCTTTTCTTACTTTAATCCATAGAAACAAAAAGATATTTAGTTGATTCCTCAACCTTAGGCATAAAAATTTTCATCTTGAGATTTTCTACATCATGAGAAATTCTATCAACACTTCTAGACAAATCATCAATCTTATTCAACTTTTCTTCCATTGTAGCGTTGAAATTTTTTTGAGTGTTGATAAATTATTTAATATTGTTATCAAGATCAGAGGTGTTCCTATTATTATTATAAGAAGGATTTCCGTAGGAATTACCGTAATTATTAGAGGAATTACTAGGAAAAGGCCTAGGATTAAAATTACCTCTAGAAGCATTGTAATTGAAACTGTTTCGCGAGATATAATTCACATCTATGGCATCACTATTTTGCTCAATCGAAGAAGACAAAGGCATATCATTGAAATCAATAGGAGCACTTTTATTAGCAACCAATTTCATAAGAGCATCAACTTTTTCACTCAAATAAGAAATTTCTTCAACCGAATTAACTTTTTTACTAGTAGGAGCTCTTTCGGTATGCCATTGTGAATAATTTGCCATGATATTTTCAAGAAATTTGGTGGCTTCACCCAAAGTAATTTCCATAAAATTACCACCCACGGAGGAATCGAAAAGATTATGAGAAACAAAATTCAAACCCGCATAAAAATTTGTATGATCATCCAAAGATATAACCCATGAGTTGGGCAATTCCTTAGCATCATTTTCATCCTTCCCCAAGATTGGGCAACATGCTCATGTTCAGGTTGCTTGAAATTCATGATCTGGTTTCTAAGGAAATAATTTTTTTGGGCGGAAAATACTTAGTAATAAAAGCATCTTTGCACTTATTCTAAGAATCGATACTATTGCGAGGCAACGAAGAAAACCAAATTTTTGCATGATCTCGCAAAAAAAACAGAAATAATTTCATCTTCACAACATCATTGTCCACATCTTTTTTGTTTTGCATATCGCATAATTCCACGAATGTGTTAAGATGGGACGCGGCATCCTCATTAGGAGTACCGGAAAATTGATCTTTCATAACAAGATTCAGCAAAGTAGTATTAATATCACAAGATTCCTTACTAGTGGCGGGAGCAATCGGAGTGCCAATAAAATCATTGTTGTTGTATTTGAGAAATCACACAACTTGTTGTTCTCTTGAGTCATTGTGACTATGCAACAAGATTGCACTCAAAATTAGATCCGGCAAGAAAATCGCAAACGAAAAAGAGGGCGAATAAAACAACATTTTTTTGTGAAGTGGGGGAGAGGAAAATGAGAGGCAAATGGAAAATAATGTAAATTACGTGGAGATGAGATTTGTGATTAGGAACCTGGTAGATGTTGACGATGTCTCCCCAACAATGGTGCCAGAAATTCCTTTTGATATCTGCTAAAACTACGTCGATATTTCCCCAAAGAGGAAGGGATGACGCGGCACAGCGACGGTAGGTATTTCCCTCAGTGATGAGACCAAGGTTACCAGTAGGAGAACCAAGCAGCACTATGTAAACAACACCTGCAGACAAATAACAAATACTCGCAACCCGACGTGTTAAAGGGGTTGTCAATCCCTTTCGGGTAACGCTGCCAGAAATTGGCAAAAGGACGAGATAAAATTGTAATAGATTGGTAGATCGAACGCCAAATAAAATAAAGTGGAGTAAGGTATTTTTGTATTTTTGGTTTAATAGATCTGAAAATAAAAGCAAATAAAAATAGATCGCAAAGGAAAATATAATAAGGAGGAGACCCGGATCCATACATTTCACTAGTGGCTTCTATGGAGAAAAATAACAAACGATGGGTAAACGAATTACTGTTGGGCAATTGATAAAACTTCAAATAATCAAGATGATATCCGGGCACAACAGCGGTAGGTATTTCCCTTAGTTATGAGACCAAGGTTATCAGACCAGTAGGAGAACCAAGCAACAAAATGTAAACAACACCTGCACACAAATAACAACTACTCGCAACCCGACGTGTAAAAGGGGTTGTCAATCCCTTTCGGGTAGCGGAGCCACAGGATAGGCAAACGGACGTGAGATAATTGTAGTAGATTGATAGATTGAACACCAAATAAAATAAATAAGAATAAATGCAGCAAGGTATTTTTGTATTTTTGGTTTCATAGATCTGAAAATAAAAGCAAAGAAAAAGTAGATCGCAAAGGCAAATAATATGAGAAAGAGACCCGGGGGCCGTAGGTTTCACTAGTGGATTCTCTCAAGATAAGTAGCAAATAGTGGGTAAACAAATTACTGTTGGGCAATTGATATAACTTTAAATAATCATGATGATATCCAGGCAATGGTCATTACATAGGCATCACATCCAAGATTAGTAGACCGACTCCTGCCTGCATATACTACTATTACTCCACACATCGACCGCTATCCAGCATGCATCTAGTGTATTAAGTTCATGGAGAAACAGAGTAATGCAATAAGAACGATGACATGATGTAGACAAGATCTATTTATGTAGAAATAGACCCCATCTTGTTATCCTTAATAGCAGCCGTACATACGTGTTGGTTCCCCTTCTGTCACTGGGATCAAGCACCGTAAGATCGAACCCAGTACAAAGCACCTCTTCCCATTGCAAGATAAATAGATAAAGTTGGCCAAACAAAACCCAAATATCAGAGAAGAAATACGAGGCTATAAGCAATCATGCATATAACAGATCAAAGAAGACTCAAATAACTTCCATGGATAAAAACATAGATCTGATCATAAACTCAAAGTTCATCGGATCCCAACAAGCACACCGCAAAAAGAGTTACATCATATGGATCTCCAAGAGACCATTGTATTCCTAGAAAAAAAAGACCATTGTGTTGAGAATCAAAAGAGAGAGAGAGGAAGCCATCTAGCTACTAACTACGGGGCCGTAGGTCTACAAAGAACTACTCACGCATCATCGGAGAGGCACCAATGGGCATGATGAACTCCTCCATGATGGTGTCTAGATTGGATCTGGTGGTTCTGGAAGTTGGGGTAGCTGGAATTGATTTTCGTCGACTCCCCTAGGGTTTCTGGAATATTGGGGTATTTATAGAGTAAAGAGGCGGTTCGGGAGGCAACCGAGGTGGCCACAACTCACTATGGCGCGCCCTGGTGGGTTGTGCTCCCCTCGGAATGCTCATGTGGTTGCATGCTTAGGTCCCATGCAAGAAATGGGAATGAATCTCAAACACATTGCCACTATCGCTCAGCCGCAAACATTGAGATACCTGGTTTTCGAATTCTAGTAAATCCAAAACTCGTCTGAAATTCATGAAACTTGGCATGCTACCATGGAACGGCATCAACATGCCATGGTAAATAATTTGTCCCATTTGGGTCAGGTTGGGGTATAAGATTCTCACAACCAGAGCTTCTCACAACAAGCCTCATGGTAACGGTAGGGAACGTTTCACCTTTCTAGACAGAACGATATCCATTGCCTCTTCTAGATTTCAATTTTTTTTCTAGTGTCAACATAGAACAACAAGAGTGTTCTGTTAAATTTTGGATTTTTTCGGGGTTCGTTTGGACATTTTATACATTAACTTAGTTTTCTATGCATTTATGTGCATAATTCAAAATTGAGCTACACGCACATGCTCCAGTGCAGATAAATTGGTTGAGAAATCAAATTTGTGTCCTTGGTTGCATGCTTAGGTCCCAGGCAAGAAATGGGAATGAATGTCAAACACCGTGCCACCGTCGCTCAGCCGCAAACATTGAGATACATGGTTTTCAAATTCTAGTAAATCCAAAACTCGTTTGAAATTCATGAAGCTTGGAATGCTATCATGGAACAACATCAACATGCCGTGGTAAAAACTTTGTCCCAATGTCAGGTTGGGGTATAAGCTTCTCATAACCTGACATTCTCACAACAAGTCACATGGTTACGGTAGGGACCGTTTCACCTTTCTGGACGAAATGATATCCGTTGCCTCTTCTTTATTTCAATTTTTTTCTAGTGTCAACATAGAACAACAAGAGTGTACTGTTAAATTTTGGAATTTTTCAGGGTTCGTTTGGACATTTTTATACATTAACTAAGCTTTCTATGCATTTATGTGCATAATTAAAATTTGAGCTACATGCACGTGCTCCAGTGCATATAAATTGGTTGAAAAATCAAATTTGTTTCCTTGGTTGCATGCTTTGGTCGCATGCAAGAAATGGGAATGAATGTCAAACAGCTTGCAACCGTCGCTCGTCCGCAAACATTGAGATCCATGGTTTTCAAATTCTAGTAAATCCAAAACTCGTCTGAAATTCATGAAACTTGGCATGCTATCATGGAACGGCATCAACATGCTATGGTAAAATTTTTATCCCATTTGGGGCAGGTTTGGGTATAAGCTTCTCACATACTAGAGCTTCTGACAACAAGCCTCATGGTTCAGGTAGGGATTGTGCCTCCTTGCTGCATGAAATGATATCCGTCGCCTCTTCCCGTTTTCAGTTTTTTCCTAGTGGCAACATAGTGCAACAGAAGTGTCGTGTTAAAATTTGCAATTTCGGGGTTCGTTTGGACATTTTTATACTGTCGGATCACGGATTCCGGCAGACCCTTGAGGTTCGAACTCTGGGGTGCGCGCGGAGATTATGCCCTCTACCTCTCCGTCTCGCAAAGATCTAAAACTACAGAAAGAACAGCACAAGAGACACAGAGTTTATACTAGTTCGGACCACCGTTGTGGTGTAATACCCTACTCTAGTTTGTGGTGGGTGGATTGCCTCTTGGGCTGATGATGCTGAACAGTACAAGGGTGAACAGCCTCGCGAGGGTCTGTTCTTGGCTAGGGGGATGAACTGCTAGGGGGAGTTATATCGCCCTTCTCTCTCTCTACTTGCCCTATGCTTGCTCGATCGTCGATCCGGTGTGCCTGATTGCTAGACACCGAATGTGCATGCCCCTACTCTGGGAGTGGCTAGTCCTACTTATAGGCAAAGGCCCTGGGCCTCTCCCCAAATAGTGAGCGGGAAGGGCGCCAACAATTGGCCAATTCAAAGGGGAACATCCAGTACACTTATCCTGACTAAAGTTGGTCCTCGCCTGCCAAAAGCCCTGTGGTGACGCCGTTCCGGCCTCCACGATGACCTCCTTCCCACCCTTGGACTGGTCTTGGTCTTATTGCACCGAAATGGGTGCCTTTGCTTGATCCTCTCGCCTGCGCTTGCCCCCTTTGCACCAAAGAGGAAAGGGAGGACACTGCGCGGGCTGGCGCCCGCCTGGCGCCCTTGGTCGTCAGGGCTTGCGTCATGGGCACCTCGCGAGGTACCCTGCCTTGATCTCTCCGCCTCCTCGTGAGCCAGCCTGACGAGGCCGCGCCTGAGGAAGTGCCGTGCCGTCTGCCCCGCGAGGCTTGGCCCCTCGCGAGGGTCTTGGGTCTTGTGTTGATGAAGATGGGCCGCGCCGGGCCCCCTTTGAGCCACGCCGCAGGCCGCAGGCAAGCAAGTCTGGGGACCCCCGTTACCAGAACGCCAACAGTAGCCCCCGGGCCCAAGGCGCGCCCGGACTTGGTCGTGCCGAGAGGCAAAAGGGCAAGGGCGAAGCGTCGCGGGCCCTAATAGCCTGCGGCCTTGGGCGCCGCGTGGCGGTTTGACATGACGTGGGCGTCTCCGTTTCCCCACGATGCCTTGGCAACTGCGTGACTTGACTAGTCCCTGCATGCGTAGATACGGGTCATTATTACCTACGATCGTGGTGCTCGACGGTTGGCCTTTTCCGGCTATAAGTACGGGGCCTAGTAAGCTCCGCCAGTCCGCCCCTTCCGGCTTCTCTTCTTCTTCCTCTCCTTGGCCGCCCGCCGCTCGCATGGCTCCAAAGAGGTTCTCAGCCGCGGAGAAGGGGAAGGCCAGTCGGGCGGGGCCCGGCTCCCACCCGGCCAAGCGCGGCCGGGGTCGTCCCCGCAAGTATCCCGCGGTCCCCGTTGCGGCTCCCCGTGGCCACAGGGATGGTTCCCCGCGTGGTGGTGAGCGCCCGGCTGCCAAGGGGAGGCAGGCTGTGACTGCGCAGCCCCCTAGGCCGCGCTTTCGCTCGGCGGAGGTGCTGCCGGAGTTTGTCGTGCGGTCAGCGGACCCGACCAACACCTGGCTCCAGCTCCCTCGCTTCTTCATCGGCGAGCTGCCAGCCAGCCCTCGGTGCGGCTTCTGGCTCCAGGCTTACGGTTGCTGCAGCAGGGCCTCCTGGGTTTCGCTTGAGGTATCCCCTTCTGGGAACGGGGCCCTGACCCGCGGCTGGCAAACGTTTGCCCGCGCGCGCGGCCTGGGCCAGCGGTGCACCCTGCACTTCAAGTTCGACGGCGATGGCACCATCTATGTGAGGGTGTTTGGGGAAGATGGTCGTCGCGCAGGATGCTGCCCCGAGGGCGACGACCGTGGCCAGGGGCCTCGCTCCGACGACGATGGCGGAGACAGCGCCCGCTCGGATGGCGGCGCCCGATGCTCCCCAAGCTCCACCAACTCTTCTTCAGGCGGCTCCTCCAGCGGTGGCTGCAGCCAGCCCCCTCGCCGTCGCGCTTGCTTGGGGGGTGGCTGTTCATCCGCCCGTCGCCGCGCCCCGGTGAAGCGCGAGAGGGAGTCCGCCTGAGCCTCGGAGGCATCCCGTGTCGCCTCTGCAGGCTGATGTGAGGTGGGCCGCGCTGGGCTCGCCTTTTCCCTTTCCTTTTGTTTCCTGTGTAAGACAAAACAGTTGCATGGAGCCCCGCGGGGGCATGTTGAGAATCATTGCCATTGTAGCGCTTCCCAACTATTTGCCCTCGCGTAGGTAGTTTTCGGCCCCAGCCAGGGGGGCGACCGACCCAGGCCCTGTGCGCGTGTCGCGGTGCCCGAGGGGCACGGACTAGAGGGGTGCTCCTATAGAGAGCCCGGGCCGTGAAACCTTTAAGCGGCTAGGGCAGAAACGCTCACGAGGGCGTTCGAGTTCCATCCCTTGCGAGGCCATTCATGAGAGAAATCAAAACGAGGAGCGAAAATCAACGAACCACAAATCAACGACGGCGATAGTTTCGGTAAGACTTCAGATGCAAATAAACACGTCAACTGCGGAAAGCAAATAAAAAAGCCGTGTCCGGCACCTAGTCTAGTCTTCGACGTCTTCTCACCAGCCCGGAGCTAAGTGCTGCCACTGGGCATGGGAGGGAGCCCCAGGGCCTGAGGCCGGCGCTCCTGAGACTCCGGGGCGTGTACAGCCCTACTCATTATTACGTGAGAGTGTCACGGGGCGGCGAGCTTCACAGGCATTGGCCTTCTTCACAGGCTCCGGGCCTTTCTCCCTAGAGGTGATCAGCTTCACAGGCACTTGCCTTCTTCACAGGCTCTGGGCCTTTTCCAAGAAGGGAATGTCTTCACAGGCGTTCGCCTTCTTCATAGGCTCAAGGCCTTTTCCAAAAAGGGAAGGTCTTCACAGGCGTTCTCCTTCTTCACAGGCTCAGGGCCTTTTCCAAAAAGGGAAGGTCTTCACAGGCGTTCGCCTTCTTCACAGGCTCTGGGCCTTTTCCAAAAAGGGAAGGTCTTCACAGGCGTTCGCCTTCTTCACAGGCTCTGGGCCTTTTCCAAAAAGGGAAGGTCTTCACAGGCGTTCGCCTTCTTCACAGGCTCAGGGCCTTTTCCAAAAAGGGAAGGTCTTCACAGGCGTTCGCCTTCTTCACAGGCTCAGGGCCTTTTCTAAAAAGGGAAGGTCTTCACAGGCGTTCGCCTTCTTCACAGGCTCAGGGCCCTTTAGGGGTAGAACCTCCGGAGGTGCTGGATGTTCCACGCGTTCTGGATCGGCTCCCCCTCTTGAGTCTCCAAGCGCACGGAGCCTGGCCTAGAAACATGAACAACCTTGAACGGGCCCTCCCACATGGGAGAGAGCTTGTGCAGCCCCTCCCTGGAGAGAACCCGTCTGAGCACGAGGTCTCCTACCTCGAGGGTCCTGGGGCGGATGTTGCGGCAGTGATATCGTCGCAGCGCCTGTTGGTACCTTGCCGCTCGCAACGCGGCTTCCCGGTGGCATTCCTCCCCCAGTACGAGGTCCATCCCCCGCATGGCGTCCTACTGCGCTTCGTCGAACTCTAGGACCCGCGCGGAGTGACGCCTGACCTCGTGAGGGAGTACTGCTTCAGCTCCATAGACCAGGAAGAACGGGGTCTCCCCAGTTGGTTTGGTCGCGGTCGTGCAGATGGACCGCAACACGGACCGTAGCTCGTCGTACCAACCTCTACCGCATGCCTCCAGCTTCTTCTTGAACGTCCTGGTCTTGAGGCCCCTTAGGACCTCCGCGTTGGCTCATTCGGCCTGCCCATTGCTTCGCGGGTGTGCCAGCGAAGCGTAGCATATCTGCGTCCCAAGGTTAGCACAGTATGTTTTGAAAAGATTACTGGTGAACTACGAACCATTGTTTGTGATGATGCGGTTTGGCACCCCGAATCGGCTCACGATACCCCTGATGAACTTAACCACAAAACCAGTAGGGATGGTACGCACGGCCTCCACTTCTGCCCACTTGGTGAACTTGTCAATGGCGACGTAGAGGTAGCGGTAGCCCCCTGGCGCCCGAGGGAATGGGCCCAGAATATCCAACCCCCAAACTGCGAATGGCCACGAGAGGGGTATAGTCTGCAGGCCCCCCGCCGGTTGATGGATCCGCTTAGAATGAAACTAGCAGGCTTCACAAGCCTTTACTAATTCGACTGCGTCGTTGAGCGCGGTGGGCCAATAGAACCCGCTACAGAATGCCTTGCCGACGAGGGTTCGTGATGCAGTTCCTTTCCTTGCTCCTGGGAGATGCAGCGCAGAGATACATCATTTGGTCGCTTTCGATAAAGCTCTCCATCTCTGATGCAGTATGTCGTGGCCTGCCGCGCCACACGCTCCGCTTCCTCTTCCTTTTCTGGTAGGGCCCCTTGCGTTAAATAGCTCCGGAGTTTTGTGATCCAGCACTCCTCCCGAGGTTCCATCATCAGGAGTAGGCGTGCTCCTGAGGTCGGTCCACAGATCGGGGCTCCCGAGGCTGGCGGCCGAGGGAGCTCCTCTTGAGGCTAAGCGATGTTTGACAACATCGGCTGTGCTGAAGGTTTGAAGAGCCGCTCTTCGAAGACGCCTGGTTCCTGAGGCAGCCGCCTGGATGCCCGTCCGGCTATGTCATCAGCTTCCTGATTGGTGCCACGGGCACGTGCTTCAGCTCCAACCCCCAGAACTGCTTTTCCATCCTGCGGACTTCCGCTAGATAGGCCTCCATATGCTCGTCCTTCGGCTCATACACCTTGTTGGAGAAGTTGACAAGGAGCTGCGAGTCGCCCTTGACGGTGAGGCGCTTCACTCCCAGAGCTGTTGCGGCCTTTAATCCGGCTATCAGACCCTCATAGTCTTCTATGTTGTTGGAGACCTTTTCACCTTGCTGGAAACAGAGTTGTACGGCGTAATAGAGCTTATCCTGAGTGGGTGATATCAGCACCGCACCAGCCCCCGCGCTGTGCCTGGAGAACGCCCCATCGAAATACATGACCCAGCCTTCCGGCGCCTCGCTCCCTGGAGAGAGGGACCGATCCTCGTTGTCCTTGAGGCCTGGTGCCTCCGCCCATTCAGCCACGAAATCCGCTAACGCTGCTCCTTTGATGACCCTAGTTGTGCTGAACTTGAGCTGAAACGCCTGCAGCTCTATGTTCCACTCGGCGACCCTTCCAGCTGTGTTAGGGCTCCTGAGCACTCTCTCTAGGGGGTACGATGAGACGACCTTAATGGGATGGGCCTGGAAGTAGTGACGCAGCTTGCACGAGGCCACCAGTAGCGCAAGGAGGAGCTTCTAAGGCATTGGGCACCGTGCCCTCGCGTCCCGTAGCACCGTGCTAACAAAGTAGACTGGATGCTCAACAAGGCTGAGAGCATCTGGGGTTGCGGCGCCCTCGGGAGGTTAGGGCGCCTCACGAGATGACGTGGCCTCGGGAGGTGGACCATCCGGGCGTGTGGCTTCTCCTGCCTCTGGTGCACTCTTCGGCAGCTGACCCTCCTCAACTGCGGTTGTGGCTTCTGCAGGCTTTCCTTGCTCCTGTTTTGCCTTGCCTCCGGCTGCCGCTGCGATCTTGACTTGGCGCTCCTCCCTAACCACCACCAGGGCTGCGCTAGCGGAGTAGGGAGTGGCGGCGAGGTAGAGCAGCAGGGGCTCTTGAGGGCGCGGAGCCACCATGACTGGGGGACTGGTCAGGTACCTCTTGAGATCTTGAAACGCCTTATCTGCCTCTTCAGTCCATTCAAAGGGCCCCTTTTTCTTCATCAGCTGAAAGAAAGGCAGCGCTCGCTCCCCTAGTTTGGAGATAAAGCGCCCTAGCGCGGTCACGCGCCCAGTGAGCTTCTGCATTTCTCTGAGGGTCTTTGGCGGACTCATGTCCTCGACCGCCTTGACCTTCTCCGGGTTGAGTCGGAGGTTTACTGCGTCGAGGCTCGCGAAGGTCTCCTCCAGGTCTTGAATCAGGGTCTTGGCCTCCCGAGATTTCACCACAATGTCATCAACGTAGGCTTCGACATTCTTTCCGAGTTGCGGGCCCAAGGTGATGTGCATCAGCCCCTGAAAGGTCGCCCCTGCATTACGCAGTCCAAACGGCATGCACGTATAGCAGTATACCCCGCATGGGGTCAGGAAGGCGGTCTTCTCAATGTCTTCTACCACCATCTTGATCTGGTGATATCCGGAGAAGGCGTCCAGGAAGCATAGCAGGTCGCACTCCGCGGTGGAATCGACGATCTGGTCGATGCGGGGGAGCGGAAACGGATCTTGCGGGCATGCCTTGTTGAGGTTGGTGAAATCGACACACATGCGTTCCTTCCCCCCCTTTTTGGGCACAACGACGGGGTTGGCCAACCAATCCGGGTATCGGACCTCGTGAATGACCCCATCGGCCTCTAGCTTGCGGGTCTCTTGGACAATGAAGGCCTGCTTCTCTGTGGACTGCCGCCTGGCCTTCTGCTTGACGGGGCACACATTTGGGCATACGTTGAGGTGATGCTCGATGACACTCCTGGGGATCCCTACCAACTGATCGGGCTCCCAAGCGAACACCTTCTTATTCGCGCGCAGGAACCTGACCAAGGCCTCCTCCTGCTCAGGCTCAAGGTTGGCACCTATGGTGAAAGTGGCACTGGAGGACTCGTCCTTGTCCACGGGTATCTGCTTGGTTTCTGCCTTGTCCTGAGTGAACAACTGCTTTTTCTTGGCGGGCGCAGCCCCCTTGGGCTCAGGGGTCTCCGTGTCGGCGGGCTGTGCCGATGCCGCCGTCTTGAAGGCGAGCTTGAGTACTCGCAGGGCGTCCCCGGTGTCTCCGTGCACGGTGAGGGTACCGCTGTTTCCGGGCATCTTCATGAGGCTATACGCCGGGTGCGTGGCGGCCATGAACTGGGCCAGTGCCGGGTAACCGAGGATGGCGTTGTAAGGGAGGCCGATGGGGGCGATGTCTAAGTCGACCATCTCCGTGCGGAAGTTGTCGTAGGTGCCGAAGGTTACCGGGAGCCGGATCTGTCCCAAGGAGTCAGATGATCCGCCCCCGACGCCCGAGAAAGATCGACTGGGCCGCAGCCGCTCCCGAGGTATGCAGAGGAGGTTGAAGTTCTCGATCGAGAGCAGACTGAGGCCCGCGCCGCCGTCGACGAGGGTTCTGGTGACGGCCACCTGGCAGATGGTGGGGGTGCACAGCAAGGGGAGCACACCCGAGCCGGCCAAGTTGGAGGGGTGGTCCTCCGAGTTGAATGTCAGATCGTCCTCGCGCGCCGATCGGTCCGAGGAAGCCCCCTGCCGCGCGGAAATGGTGCTGACTCGGCGGGCAAACGGCTTGACATGGCGACTTGTGGGCGGCGCTTGCGAGCCTCCCAGGAGGGCCGCAACGACCGGAGGTGTCGATGTTGGGGCGTAGTCACCCTGTCGCATAGGCGGATGCTCGGGTGGTGCTCGCTGCTCGTTTCCCGCCGGGCGGGTGGCGGTGTTGACGGTGGGCGATGGAGGACGACGAGAACGCCCACCGGCGAGGGCTACTGGGGCGACGCGAGCCCGACTGGCACCGTACATGGGTGCGGTGGCCGGAGAAGGACGGAGCGGTGGAAGACAGATCCCGGCGCACCCCTACCTGGCGCGCCAAATGTCGGATCACAGGTTCCGGCAGACCCTTGAGGTTCGAACTCTGGGGTGCGCGCGGAGATTATGCCCTCTACCTCTCCGTCTCGCAAAGATCTAAAACTACAGAAAGAACAGCACAAGAGACACAGAGTTTATACTAGTTCGGTCCACCGTTGTGGTGTAATACCCTACTCTAGTTTGTGGTGGGTGGATTGCCTCTTGGGCTGATGATGCTGAACAGTACAAGGGTGAACAGCCTCGCAAGGGTGTGTTCTTGGCTAGGGGGATGAACTGCTAGGGGGAGTTCAATTGCCCTTCTCTCTCTCTCTCTCTACTTGCTCTATGCTTGCTCGATCGTCGATCCGGTGTGCCTGATTGCTAGACACCGAATGTGCATGCCCCTACTCTGGTAGCGGCTAGTCTTACTTATAGGCAAAGGCCCTGGGCCTCTCCCCAAATATTGAGCGGGAAGGGCGCCAACAATTGGCCAATTCGAAGGGGAACATCCAGTACACTTATCCTGACTAAAGTTGGTCCTCGCCTGCCGAAAGCCCTGTGGTGACGCCGTTCCGGGCTCCACGATGACCTCCTTCCCATCGTTGGACTGGTCTTGGTCTCGTTGCACCAAAATGGGTGCCTTTGCTTGATCCTCTCGCCTGCGCTTGCCCCCTTTGCACCAAAGAGGAAAGGGAGGACACTGCGCGGGCTGGCGCCCGCCTGGCGCCCTTGGTCGTCAGGGCTTGCGTCATGGGCACCTCGCGAGGTACCCTGCCTTGATCTCTTCGCCTCCTCGTGAGCCAGCCTGACAAGGCCGCGCCTGAGGAAGTGCCGTGCCGTCCGCCCCATGAGGCTTGGCCCCTCGCGAGGGTCTTGGGTCTTGTGTTGATGAAGATGGGCCGCGCCGGGCCCCCTTTGAGCCACGCCGCAGGCCGCAGGCAGGCAAGTCTGGGGACCCCCGTTCCCAGAACGCCGACATATACATTAACTAAGTTTTCTAGGCATTTTATGTGCATAATTCAAATTTTAACTACATGCACATGCTCCAGTGCAGAAAAACGGGTTGACATATCAAATGTGTGTCCTTGGGTGCAGGCTTAGGTCCCATGCAAGAAATGGGAATGAATTTGAAACACCATGGCACTATTGATTGTCGGCAAAACATTGAGATACTCTGTTTCTAAATTCTAGTAAATCCAAAAACTCATCTAAAATTCATGAAACTTGGCATGCTATCATGGAATGGCACCCAATATGTTGTGGTATTTTTGGTGTTCATTTTGAGAGAAGGCGCACTCGAATAACAGCCAACAAAGGCATTTTGAAACAAATAGTTGTGACTTCAACATCTCAAACGTTTTGTATAATTTAAACCATGTGCGTACTGTTAGCCATTCACGTGACGCCACACGACACTCTTTTAATGGCTAGGAGGTGTCGTGCGGACAGATGCTTGACTGAATGGGAGGCGTGCGAGTGCAGGCTGACCGAGACGCGTGTAAGCTATCCTCCAATGCCTAGGCTCACCGGGAAGAGTGCGAGCTGTACGCTGCGCAGGCTCAGTTTGAAGCGAGCCCTTTGACTTCCATGGTCACCCGCCTTGCTCGCATCCTCTCCATTAATGGCGCCCAAGCCGCAGTTTAATACAAGCGTCCTTAATGTTCGCCTCCCATTCCACTCCCGAAGACCTCCACCAACGCCATGGCGCAGAAGGATCATCTGCCACTAGTCTTCCAATTTGGTGAAGTCGACTCCGAGCCGGAGGAGATAGAAAATAAGGAGGAATGGGTCCTCATGGACATGGCCCTGAACGAGCTGGCCGCGGCAGTTGCTGCCCCCGCGCCCGCGCCCGTGACCATCCCCGTAGCATTGACGGGGTGGTCATCGAGCACTATCGCAGAGCTGGAAGCTGCGGGCGTCGACGAGGTCTATGCGAACCCTCGCGAGCTCGTGTACATGCCAGCACCCGTGCCCGTGCGTGCCCCTGCACCCACCGTAGTGCCGGTCCCCGTGCGTTTTCCTGCACCCGCCGTGCCCGCGCCCGTGCGCACGGCCCCCTCAGCGGCATGAGACGCCGCCGTCGACCGCTACATCGCAGGGCCGCGAGTTGCCGTCCTGCCACGCCCAGCCCGTCTATCGCGCGACAATATGATGTTTGATTTCAGAGTAAAGAGTATTCTGTGATGCCTTGAAAACTTCGTCAACGGCGTCCTGGAGGATGACAACGACAATGTCGGCGCGGCACGCCTCCTCCAGCGCCGCCGGAATTAGTTTTTTTGGGTTTAATATTGTACCTCGATCATATGAATATAAATTCATAGTGTGGCTGAATGAAAGATATGGTTTGAACAAACTTGCGTTTTTTCTCTGAATGTACAAACTTATCAAACGATTATCTTAAAATAAGGTCAATGGTTTTTAAATATAAAACACTCATCGCAAATGTTTTAGTTAGAACACTTGTATGCAAACCGACAGCCTCCCTAGGAAGCCAAGGGAAAATGTGCTGAGCAGGATTTGTGCAGCTCTTCATCGCAAACACTTTAGATAGAACACCCGTATGTGCAAATGTGAGAGTTATGGTCTTCCCCAGTAAGCCAAGGTAAAATTCGTCACACATGATTTGTGCATCTCTTCAACGCAAATGGTTTAGATTGAATATGGTATGCAAAGTGAGACTTCAGCGCTAAGCCAAGACAAAATCTGGCACACAGGATTTGTACATCACTTCAACGCAAACGATTTTCAGATGACCCATGTGCAAACATGTAGACACAATTTGGTAAGATTTGCATCTGTCATATTTGGTATATTGCCATTTGTCAAACTGGAAAGATTGACATTTGTTGAGCTAGTAACATTGCCCTTTGTCAACCTTGTAACACTGCCATTTGTCGAAATATGCAGCTAAAAATCACTAGCACTATATAATTTTTGCAACTAAAATTTAGTAATTAAGCATAGATTCCATTCGTAGATTAAGTAGCCATACAAACAGTTCAACTCGATAGTTGAACCGACCAAAATTTTCCCCAATTGTTGCCAACCACGTACTGAAATAGCTAGTTCAACTACATATACTAGCTAATTTTAAGTATCTTGTACAGTTCCACCACATCTATAGTCAGATGAACAGAACAAAATAGCCCCTAAACACTACTACTATGGAGGGGCTTTGTACTACATCCCGCAACCTCTCCTCTATCGAGCACGCTCAGTAATAGGCAGAGGACGAGGAGCCTACCGACGAGCTGGACAATTGCAATACGGTGCCTGCTGCTGCTGCACCTTCAGCGATGCTCACCTCGAACGCCCTCTGCCGCTCCAGACAGCCCATCTCGAAGCGGTGGGCCTACTCGTAGATCTCTTGATTCCTCCCCTCTGCGTTGACGTGTGTTGCGACCATGACGGCAGGTAAGGCTCTTTGCATGCTCGACGTGGCGCTCCTCCTCCTCCCGCAGGAACTCGATGTAGAGAGCAACGTCGCTAACACACGTGCGGGTCTCCACCTCCTCCTCCCACCTTCGGGCAGTGGTGGCGGAGCGGGTCATGACCTCTACGGTCGTGGGTGGGCTGGCGGCCACGGGGGCCGACGGTGGGGTGGTGGCCATTACCACCACCTCCCGCCTTCGAGCCGCGGTGGCGAAGTGGGTGTATGATGGCCACGGTCGCCAACAGTGAGGTGGCGGCCACGACGGCCACCTCCTGCCTTCGGGCCGCAGCAGCGGAGTGGGCGATGGCCCTGGCTTTCGAAGGTGGTGTGGCGGCCACGACATCAGACGGTTGGGTGGCGGCAACAGCTACCGATGGGCAGCGGCAGCGGAGCGTGTGGTGGGTGTTCCGCGCACACCCAACAGGGACGCCGCCCGCACTACACTATGTCCGGGACTGAGCCACCGTCGTGGTGTAGCATCCTAGCTGGAGCTGTCTTCTGATGATGGCGGAGTGCCTAGGTGACGACGACGGACCGGTGCCATTGCCGATTATGGGAGAAGCAGACGAGATAAGCTACAGGGAGGGCGGGGAAAATGCGATGCTGGACTCGCCGGCCGTGAGGGTTTATATAGCGGGGTGGTAAGCATTGGGATTTTGGGGGATTTCACCGAGTCGGGCAGGAAGCTTGCGCGGGAACCTATGCGGGAGCGAGCTCACCACCGTTTGGCGAAAAGAATGCCCCTGCATGCTGCTCAAGCTTGCGCTCGAAGCTGTCTGCAGCAGCAGGGTGACAAGACGTGCGAGAGGAGGAAGAAAGGACACATGCACATACGGTTAATAAAAAAACATTTGCGATTTAATTACCTACTACCGCTGTCCTGGTTTATAAGTCGTTTATGTATTTTTGTGCCAAATTTGGAATAGAGATTTAAGTAATAAAATAGGAATGCATGTCGCGAAAGACTATATCATTGGATTCGTATTTGAACATAGTTTTCAATTATATAATTTTTATAACATGCATTAAAATTTTCTTGGTTAAATCTAAAGTCAAAATATGGCACAGAATATAAAGGGGACTAATAGACCAATACGGAGGTAGTAGCACACGGCCGCTCTCTATGTAATGATGCAACTGCCGGCCGGTTTGTAGACGATCATTACCTACGTGTTCAACTTCTCTATGCGTGTGGTTGCTCATGGTTGACGCAGCCGCGACGTGCTCTGCTCGCGTCCCATCGCGCGCGCTCTGCTCTCGTGTCCCTCCGGGCGTTCTGCCCTCGCCCCCCCATGCGCGATGCAATATTTGGGGCCGGTGCACGATCACATGTTCGTGCTGCCATTATGCATGCGGTTGCGCCGAGCACGGCGCCACGATGCAGTTCCCACTGCAAAAACTGCCATGCGGACGCGCTGAAAATCCAGGCCGCCCGGCCCCCATTTATTCCTGTGGCCATTTACCTTCATCCCTCGTGCCACACGACACAATAAGCACACCCACAACGACACATACAGAGAGGACATCCAGTGGTTCCAATGGCGCTCCTCGTGGCTCCAATGGCGCTCCCAGCGGCCGACGATGACAACAGGGGGTAGTTCACCACGCATCACGTAGTGAACACCCACGTGAGGGGGAAGGCCCTCTCGGTGGTGTACACGAACGAGCCAGTCTCGGTGGAGAGCTCCATCCAAACTATGGAGCAGTTGCTTGCTGAGGACAAGTACCAAGTTGTCAGCTTCGGCCTGAAGTTCACCAGCGGCCGTGTCGGGCATGATCAGAAGGTTGCCGTCGCCCAGTTGTGCATGCGACATGACATCCTCGTCTACCACTACCATTTGGACACAAGGCCTTGCGAGCATTTCTCCAGGTCTATCAACAGCTCCAACTACAGTTTCGCTACGGTGGATGTTGGCGTTCTGGGAACGGGGGTCCCCAGACTTGCCTGCCTGCGGCCCATGGCGTGGCTAAGTAGCGGGCCGTACGGCCCATCTTCAACAACGAGGCATCCAAGACCTTCGTGAGGGTCCAAGCCTTGCGAGGCGGACGGCACAAGACTTCCTCTGGAGTGGCCTAGCCAGGCAGGCTCACGAGGAGCGGAGATATCAAGGTGGGGAAAACCTCACTAGGGACTCGTGACGTGAGCCATGACGAATGGTGCCAGGCGAGCGCCTGTGCGCGCAGAGTCCTTGTTTCCTCTTTGGTGCTAAGGTGGCAAGTGCAGACGAAGAGTACCGAGGCATCAGGCAAAGGTTGCCATATTGGTGCAACAAGACCAAGACCAGGAGGACGGCAAGGCGAAGGTCACCGTGGAGCCCAAGACGGTGTCACCCCAGGGCTTTTCGCAGGCGAAGACCACTTTTGTCATGATAGATTGTACTAGCTATCCCCCTTCAAATTTGCTCTCCGTTGTTGGCTCCCTTCCCGCTCGATACTTGGGAAGAGGACCAGGGCCTTTATAAATAGGACTAGCCATCACAGCAGTGGAAGGAGGGCAGTTCATCAACTCCTCACACCACAAGTTCATACGCACAAGAACACCTCAACCTCAGGAGGCTGTTCCTCCCTTGTACTGTTCATCATCAGCCCAAGAGGCAATCCACCACCACCACACTGGAGTAGGGTATTACACCACAACGGTGGCCCGAACCAGTATAAACCTCATGTCTCTTTCTGTGTTGTGAGTTCGTCGAGTTCGTCCACAAGATCCTAGCGAGCTTGAGCGTAGATCGGTAGGAGGGAAAGACTTCGCGTGCACCCCAGTATTCAAACCTTAAGGGTTAGTCGGAGCCCCACATCCAACATTTGGCGCTCCAGGTAGGGGTGCGCCGTGTTTTCCCTTCCATCGGTTCATTGCTCCATCGCTCCGTCGTTTCCATGGCGGACGCTCGCCGTGCTCGAGCTGAGTGTCGGGCTGCCCTCTCCGCCCGCGTCGCTCAGACGATCCCCGTAGGCGGGCCACCTCGTCGTTCTCCATCTCCCATTGCCAACGCTGCCACCGGCCCGGCGGGGAACGAGCAGCAGGCATCCTCGCTGCATCCCTCGGTGTGGCATGACGGTCGAACCGCTACTCCGTCGCTCACCCCTGCTGGTTCTTCATCCCGCGCGCACCGCGCTCCCATGGAGGCACGAGCCGCGCTCATAGCAGCGAATGAGCTCCCGCACTACCGCCCTGTCGACGACGTCTACGAGGAGTGGCTCGACTGCATCGCCGAGCTCGTCCGCGCTGTAGGAGGCTCCCCAGCGCCGTCCAACTCTCTGCCTCCTCCTCAACCAGCCGCGGATGACGGGGCTCATGGCGTGCCTCCACCACCTCGCCCCCAAGACGGGGCCTTGGCACCAAGGCGCGTACCTCTACGGCGTGATCCACCGCGCCCGGCGCACGCGCGCGAAGAAAGAAGCTGCCAAGCAATCTCGCGGCCGCAAGAAGCTGCATCGGCGCTCCCCGCACCACCTCGTCAAGACCGCGCACTGCCTGCTGTGGCGCAGCGCGAACCCCGTCAAGACCAAGCTCCACCCCCGAAGCGGGCCCCGGCAACCACAGCCAACTGCTGCGCCTTCACCCCCGAGCTGCGCAGCGTCGCCTGGCCAGGCAAGTTCAAGCCAGATCTACCTCCCCATTACGACGGCACCGCAGACCCTGCGGAGTTCCTGCAGCTCTACGAGCTGAGCATCGAAGCAGCCAACGGCGACGAGAAAGTCATGGCGAAGTGGTTTCCCATGGCTCTCAAGGACGGGGCCCGCTCTTGGCTCCTGAACCTGCGGCACGGCTCGATCTCCTCCTGGGACGAGATGCGCGACTGCTTCGTCGCGAACTTCTAGGGCACGCGCGACCGTCCTCCGGTCGCGGGTGACCTGCGCCGCATCAAGCAACAGCCAGGAGAGACTCTCCAGAAGTACATCCAGCGCTTCAACAACACCCGCTTCAAGATCCCCAAGGTCACGGACGAGGCCATCATCTCCGCGTTTTCCGACGGCGTCCGTGACGTCAAGATGAAGGAAGAGCTGGCTATCAACGAGGAGCTCTGCACTTCTCAAGAGCTGTTCAACATGGCGACCAAGTGCGCAAGAGTTGAGGAGGGGCATCTCTCCCTCCTCGAGCTGCCAGCTGCAGTAGCGGAGGAGAAGAAGGCCAAGGCCAAGGACGAGAAGCGCAAAGAGGCAGTGGTGCTCGCAGCGGAGCCCGACACCAAGAGAGGCAGAGATCAGCCTGAGTCGTCCAAGAACAATAGACCGTTTTGCGCCTTCCACAACCTGAACACCCACAACACCAGCAACTGCCAGGAGATCAGAGCCATACGAGAAGGACGCTACGGTCGACGCCCCGAGCGCAACGACAGGGGCTACGGCCGTGGAGGAGGACGCGGAGGTGGACGCTGGGAAGATCATGGCCCGCGCCAGGAGTGGCGTGACCGGCCTCGTGAGGATCGCTGGCAGGACCAGCCTCGCAAGGGCGCTTGGAGATACCCGCCTCGTGAGGATCGCCCCCAGGGCAATGTCGGTCTGCCCCCGCTGCCACCACCAAGGAGGAACGATGACCACCAGAGGACAAGGGGGCTGGGGGATTCTAGGAGCCGCGTGCGATCGCTTGCATCTTGGGCGGCGTGCAGGCCCCAGCCTCTTAGCGCATCTTCAAACAGTTCACTCGCGAGGTGAACGCGGCACTCCCCAAGCTCGAGGCCACGCGCCCCCTTAGGTGGTCCCAATGCGCCATCACCTTCAGCTCAACAGACCAGGTCAAATGTGCGGCCACCGCCGGCGCACTCCCTATGCTGTGCTCCCCAGTCATCAGCAATGTGCAAGTTACCAGGACCCTCATCAATGGCGGCGCAGGGCTCAATGTCCTGTCCGTCGACACATTCAACAACCTTCAAGTGCCCTATGAGCAGCTCCAGCCAACCAAGCCTTTCTCAGGAGTGACTGATGGTTCCACCACACCGATAGGGCAAGTCCGCTTGCCCGTCACCTTCGGCAGGCGCGACAACTACCGCACCGAGCTCATCGACTTCTACGTTGTGCACATCCGCCTGCCATACAACGCCATCCTCGCGTATCCAGCCCTGGCTAAGTTCATGGCGGTCATTCATAATGGCTACAACGTTCTCAAGATGCCAGGAAGTGGAGGAATCATCACGGTTCCATGTGAAAAGAGGGATGCGGTGTGCTCTCTCGAGCGCGCCTTTCAAGCCGCAGTAATCGACGACCCTGACAGTAGAGGTGAAGGCTCAACGGAGACCGTCCCCAAGAAGAAGTTGCCATGCCGCGCAGGACCCCAAGGAGACGGTGCCACGCCAGGAGCCTCGTTAGTATCAGCGCCCGTTCCAGGGGCGCCCCTTCCATCGCATAGGAAGGCGCGCCCGGCGCCCTCCTCGGGCAGGGCTCGGGGGCTCTCTTCGCGAGGGCCTCAGACCTTGCCAACCTCACGAGGGAGGCGTTTGGGCACCACTTGGAGGCGTGTTTCGCGACACGTCCCCCTCAGGAGAACACAGTGCAAGGAGCGCCCACCACCCAGGAATTCATCACCGAGATCACCCAGGAACTGCAAGAAGCAAGAGCCATGCGCGGCCACAGCCGCTCACAAGGCGCAGCTCCCCATCCAGGCGAGGATGCGGGGCTGCATCTCTGCATCGACGTCCCAGGGCTCAACCGGGCCGCATCTCAGGAGCGCTTCTGGCCGTCACATGTGGGCCGCTGCGAGGGCCCGCCACACAGCTACGTCCGCATGCCCTTCGGCTTGCCGAGCGTGGAGTCAGCCCATCAGCGCAACTTGCGGCAGGTCCTGGTGTCTCAGGAAGCCAGGATCCGCGCCGTTCAGGAGGAGATGGAGACGCTCTTCAGGGAACCACCTGAGCCCCCAGAGCCTCCCGAGGCTTAGGGTCCCGGTGGCTCATGAGGAGTCACATCTTCAATGCGTGGCTTTAGCTACATCAACTCTACTTCGTCTACAGAACCAGGTGACATCTTCCAAGTTCGTTTAAGCTGGGTGTGCCCCTCGGGCTGCATTATTCCCAGGTCATGTGGGTCCGTCCCTGTGGCATGTATCCCCTTTGCTTAAGTCTTTAGCTTACCTTGCTGGGGGCGCCCCTCGGGTTGCATCATCCCCAAGCCGCTCGGGCCAGACCCAGTGGCATGTATCTTCCTGCATTTATCGAAGTCAATCCTCCCTTGGTGCCTAACCTGCCAACGGCTATCGCCTGCTCGATTGCCGCCCGCCGCCCGCCTGTTCACCCTATGCAATCCACTTGCACGTTAAAAGGGGGGCTCCTGAGCATCGCGACTCGGGAGCTCTTACTGGCTCTCCAGCCCTCACCCCCTGGCCTTGACCATGGCATCGCGACCTGGCATACCATCGGTGGCTGAGCTCGCTCGAGGGCCGGGACCTGAGGATGTAGAGTGCTTGCATCTAACCGCCTTGCAGGAACATACAGTCGCCAAGACTCAAGACCAGGCGCAACCCGCCTTGAGGTAGGGCCTCGTGAGTCCCGCGCTGGCTCACGGGTGCTTAGATACACCTCGCAGCCCTGTCCTGCAAGCCATGTGTTAGTGCGGGGCTGTACACGCCCCGGGGGCTCCTCCCAGAGGGGGCCCCATCCCACGACCAAGTGGAAGCACCATGCTCCGCACTGGCTGACGACACTGCCGAGGAGCGGCTATGCCCATGCACAAGCGGAAGCACTATGCTTCGCGCTGGTGATAAACAACTGAGGGCGATCCCATGGTCATGCCAACCTTAGGGAGCCCAGAGCTCAGCGCCCAGCCTTACCGCAACGCCTCCCCTCGGGAAAGCCACGCATGGGGGCTGCGCATGGGTCACGCCCAAGCGCACGCCACCCAACCAGGTCCCCCGGACCTAGGCATCGCGCGCCCCTCCCGAGGCCCCGGCGAGGGCAGTTACGGGATTGTTTGCACGTCAAGGGGGACTCCTGAGCATCGCGACTCAGGAGCCTAACTTGTCACGTAGCCCCTCACTCCTTGGTCCGTACTGGTCTCCGGTCGGCCCAACGACGGTTGAGGTATGCGTGGGGCCGGGCTCTGCCGACGTAGAACAATAATCTATCCCCGCGAACTCTCTCTCTATATGTTGTTTGCGTGTCAAGGGGGACTGAGGGAGTCCTAGATTAGGGGGTATCCAGACAGCCGGACTATAACCTTTGGCCGGACTGTTGGACTATGAAGATACAAGATTGAAGACTTCGTCCCGTGTTCGGATGGGACTCTCCTTGGCGTGGAAGGCAAGCTTGGCAATACGGATATGTAGATCTCCTTCCTTGTAACCGACTCTGTGTAACCCTAGCCCCCTCCGGTGTCTATATAAACCGGAGGGTTTAGTCCGTAGGACATCATAACAACAATAATCATACCATAGGCTAGCTTCTAGGGTTTAGCGTCTCTGATCTCATGGTAGATCAACTCTTGTACTACCCATATCATCAATATCAATCAAGCAGGAGTAGGGTTTTACCTCCATCGAGAGGGTCCGAACATGGGTAAAAACGTCGTGTCCCTTGTCTCCTGTTACCATCCGCCTAGACGCACAGTTCGGGACCCCCTACCCGAGATCCGCCGGTTTTGACACCGACATTGGTGCTTTCATTGAGAGCTCCACTGTGCCGTCACCACAGGGAGGAATGTCTCGTCTCGTCCTTAAAGACGACATTACCGCCGGAGGGGCCTTGGCTGTCGGTCAAACTCTCCGGCTTGGCGGTTTTATCATGACCGCCTGTTCAGCCGCTGCACCAACGATGACTTCTCGGGTCATCGAAAACAGCCTCCACGTCAACTTGGAACTGGCCGAGCAGATGGATCCAATGGAGCTCTCTTCCCTGAACGAGCTCTTGGATCGCATCGCCGCCTTGGGAGTCGCTACAGACTATGATCAGATTGGGCTTAAACCCGATCAAAGGGAGATTAACTCTCCACCTGTCACCCATCATATCGCGGTAGTGGAGGAACAATGTGGCGACTCTTCCTCTATCTTGAGGACTAATTATGTCCGGATTCCTGAGCTCTCCGAGCCGAACACCCGTTTACGGGAGGACATCACCCAAACCCTGAACTTAGAGTCAGGAAGCGGGCCAGACTTATCGGGCAACATCCCGGAACCCGAACTTCCAAGATTGGAAGCTCCTCGGCCCCTAGGTCTCAGATCGGGTGAGGGTTCGGATTCAATTCCACCCACCCACCCAAACATAAGCGATCTTTCCCACATCAGGCAAGAGCCCCAGGAAATAGTACATCATTATTGGGCCAGATTCCTCCTTGTGATGAACAAGGTTATGGACTGTCGCGAGGAAGACGCAGTCTCATTCTTCTCCAATAATAGCACGAACAAGGGAATCCTTAACGCCATAAGTCGCCGTGAAATAACACGCTTTGCCAACTTGGCGTCCATAGTACGAAAGTACTGTGCAATGGAAAGTGCCTGGAAAACCGAAACAAAATTTTGGGACAATCCGGTCCCAAATACACACCCAGTCCGAAATAAAAGGGTGCATTATCAGAAGACACCCGGGTTAACTACAAAAAAGCAAAAACCCTCTACAGTGCATGGAACCGTATTGGAGGGATGGCTCAACGGACCCTGCAAAATTCATTGTACAGAAGGCGCCATACCAACACATAGCCTTAGAGCATGTTGGATACTCCAGCAATTGGCCAAAAGTGGCGAGGATCGTCTCATCCCAGAAGCCACAGAGCACCATCCCAGGGATAACAATACGGTATTAACAGTCTTTGAGACCTTTGCATCAAATAATCGGCGCAAGCGAACACTCCGCAGCCTTGCCGAAATCTGCCACGTAGCAGCAATAAATCCATGGAGTGACACGACTATTACCGTCAATGCCAGTGACGAACCTAAATTCCGAACAGCCTGGGCACTAGCTGCACTGGTCCTCAGTCCAATTGTGGACAGCTTTCGACTCACCAAAGTACTCATGGACGGCGGCAGTGGATTAAACCTCATCTATGAGCAAACTCTCTAGAAAATGGAAATAGACTGGAACCGCATTGAGCAAAGCAGCACAACCTTCAGGGGAATCATCCCCAGTAGGGAAGCACGCTGTGCTAGGAAAATCACACTAGATGTGGTATTTGGAACGCCGGAGAACTATAGGTCCGAAGAAATTACATTCCAAGTGGCCCCGTTCAGTAGCGGATACTACGCCCTTTCAGGGCGGGAGGCATTCACAATCTTCCAAGCCATACCCCATTATGGGTACATGAAGCTTAAAATGCCTGGGCCCAACGGAATCATCACTCTCGCTAGTGATCCGGACACAGCCCTTCGAGCCGAAAACAAAACAGTCGCATTTGCCCTCGAGGCATTATCGGAAGCCCTCGTGGTCGAGGAATTAACCGCACTACGCTCCATAGTGGACAGGGACGATGTGATACTCGACAAAAGATCCAAGTCCACCTCTTTTAGACCAGCGGATGAGATAGTCAAATTCCAAGTCCACCCAACGGACGCTGTCGGATTCTGGGTTCCGGCAGACCCTTAAGGTTCGAACTCTGTGGTGCGCGCGGAGATCGTGCCCTATACCTCTCCGTCTCGTTGGATCTAGCTACTACAAGAACAACATAGAAGACTCAAGGTTTATACTGGTTCAGGCCACCATTGTGGTGTAATACCCTACTCCAGTGTGGTGTGGTGGATTGCCTCTTGGGCCGATGAGGAAGAACAGTTACAGGGAAGAACGACCTCGCGAGGGTCAGTTCCTGGCTAGGGGATGAACTGCTAGGGGGAGTTCAATCGCCCTTCTCTCTCTCTCTGGATGCTGGGTTCGATGTGAATTGGTCCCTGCGGATCTTCTCTCCCCTTCCTCTGTGGGTGGCTAGTCCTATTTATAGGCAAAGGCCCTGGGCCTCTCCCCAAATATTGAGCGGGAAGGGCGCCAACAATTGGCCAATTTGAAGGGGAACATCTGGTACACTTATCCTGACTAAAGTTGGTCTTCGCCTGCCAAAGGCCCTGTGGTGACGCCGTCCTGGGATCCATGGTGACCTCCTTCCCACTGTTGGACTGGTCTTGGTCTCGTTGCACCGAAATGGGTGCCTTTGCTTGATCCCCTCGCCTGCGCTTGCTCCCTTTGCACGAAAGAGGAAAGGGGGACGCTGCGCGGGCTGGCGCCCGCCTGGCGCCCTGGGTCGTCATGGCTTGCGTCATGGGCACCTCGTGAGGTACCCGCCTTAATCTCTCCGCCTCCTCGCGAGCCAGCCTAAGGAGGCCGTGCTTGAGGAAGCGCCGTGTCGTCCGCCTCGCGAGGCTTGGCCCCTCGCGAGGGTCTTGAGCCTTGTGTTGATGAGGATGGGCCACGTTGGGCCCCCATTTGAGCCACGCCGCAGGCCGCAGGCAGGCAAGTCTGGGGACCCCCGTTCCCAGAACGCCGACAGTAGCCCCCAGGCCCAAGGCGCGCACGGACTTGGCCGTGCAGAGAGGCGAAAGGGCAAGGGCGAAGCGCCGCGGGCCCTAACATCCCGCGGCCTTGGGTGCCGCGTGGCGGTTGATTGGACGTGGGCGCTTTTGCAACTGCGCAGGATACTAAAGGCGTGGCATCTGCTCGGGTTTTTTTTCTTCTCCTTCTTCATTTGCTGCCCAGATCCCCTTTCTTGCGCTCTTCCTTCCTTCCTCCAAGCTTCCAGATCTGCTCCGCTCGCTCGACCCAGGTAGCCATGGCACCTCGTCGGGCCCCGGCCGAAGCTTGGTTCTCGCCTGCTTTGGATTCGCCCAACATGTCGAAGGCGAGCCTCGCCTTACTGCACCGGATGGCTACGGCGCAGGGTGTTGACGGGGCGCAGATGTTCAAGGTCGGCTCCGATGCCCCTGAAGGCCAAGGGAGCACCTTCTATCCTTTCTTCGTGAGCTCCATTGCAGCGGGCCTAGTGCCTCCTTTCTCCGAGTTCTTTCTCGCCGTCCTCCGCCATTACAACTTGCATGCTTTGCATCTCCACCCCAACTCCGTCCTTCTCCTGGCGATCTTCTGCGTGCGCGGGCTTCGTCGCATGCGGCAGCTCCATGGCCATCTCGAATCCAGGGAAGAGGATTGAGGGCTTCCGGAGCAAGTGGGTATTGGTTGATGCCGGGCGCGTCGACCCTCGGTTGCCCTTCCCACGGAGCCGGCCGTGAGCTTGGAAGACTGGTGCCGGGCAGAGCTCACGGATCCCCGCGCGAAGTCGATGCTGGCGAAGATGGACGCCGATCTGAAGCCAGCCAACATGGCGACGACGAAGCTGACCGGGGCGTCGTTGCTGAGGGAGTTCCTGGAGCACCAGCTGGCTCCGCTTCGGCAGTACTCTCCCCCGATGTGGAGGCCTCACCCGAGCCCCGCAACCGTGGGCGAAGAGGACGTTACTGGGTCCTCCAGTCCCTGGTCGGGGGCCAGGCAGCAAGGCTGGAGGGCGCGCCTTCGCCCCTGTTCCTCCGCGACGATTGGGAGCAAGTGGTGGAGTCCATGCCCGTCTTCAACGGGGACGGGCTCGTGCCCACGGTGGCTCCCGAGGACCTAGTGAATGTGTCTTTCGGCGACTCCAGCGGAAACGGGGGCGAGGAGGAGCAGGAGGCAGGCCCCGACTCCAAGGCGTCCGATGGAGAGTCCAGGGCTCCCCCGCTCCAGCGCAAGCCCCGCGCTCTCCGCCTTTCGCTGAGTGATGATGATGATGACGACGACGTGCCGGGCAGCGGGAGCTCGCCCCTGGTCCCGAAGAAGGGCAGGACCGGGTTGATCCCCCGCGGGTCCGCCCTGACTCCGGGGCAAACCGCTGACGCGCCTTCTGCTTCCGAGGTCGACCCCTCCAGCCGGCTCTCCGGCTTCAAGTTTGGCAGGAGACCGCTGGAGCTTTCTTGCGACGACCTGTAAGTGCTTGATCTTTGGTTTCTTGTTCCGCTGACGAGGCTTGACGATTACTTCTCCTGAGCAGGCTGGTGCCCGCGGCGAAGAAGCTGAAGGGGGCTCCTGAGGCCCCAGCTGCGGCGATGCCTCCACCTACAGGGGAGGGCGACCGCGACGCACAGGCTCCTCCTGCCCACTCGCCCTTGCGAGGCTTGGCTGATCTGGCTGGGGCCGCGGCCCCCATGGCTCGGTCGACCCCAGAGGTGCCCTTGCCTGGTGCTGCTGCTACGGCTGGGGAGGCGCAGCGGACTCTGTCTCGGGATACTGCAGCCTCGCCGCCGCTACCTTCCCCTCCCGTTCCGCCGGCTACTGGTTCCACGGCTCCTCCTGCCGCCTTGAAGCGCCCTGATGCTTCTCCGCCTTCTTCTTCCATCCTGGAGCGAGCTGTTGCTGGGCTGGATCGGCTGCGGCAGGATCTTCTAGGCGCCAACCCTCGCCTGGTGGCCGGGCGCCTGGAGCTGGCCTCGGGGTGGATTCGCTCCGACACCTCAATCCGGGCAGCGCTGGTTCAGGCCTCGACGGCCTGTGACGAGGAGAGGGAGGCTACCCTCGAGGCGAAGGCTGCCCGTGACGCGGCCCTAGGAGAGGCGGTTGGCATCCGCGGACGCTGCAAGGAGCTAGAGGACGAGTTGCAAGGCCTTCGTGATCAGCTTGCAGAGGAGACCCGCCTTCGCCAAGAGCAGGAGAAGGGGGTGAAAGCTCGTGAGGCGGCGCTCGAGGACCAGGAGGCGAAGCTGAAGAAGCGCCACAGCCACCTAGGTGTGTTGAAGAAGGAGCTGGAGACGACAAAGGCCGAGCTGGACGCCAAGGCCAGGGTCCTCGCCGAGGATCGCGTGGCCTTCGCGGACATGGAGAAGGATGCCCGCGCTTCACTGAAGACGCTTTACAAGAGCGGCCTGGATTGCCCGCTGGCTCGCGACGGGGACGACCCCGCCAAACTGCTTCCCTTCTTGGTGAAGGCTCTTCGAGATGTCGCCCTCGGACTCGTCCCCACGGTCGAAGCCGATGCGCATGTCCTATCTTCCGCCGCGCTGACGCAGGTCTTCGCCCATGTCTACCTCCGCGACTCCAGCGCCGACCTTGACAGCCTGCTGGAACCGGTGAGCGGCGAGGGCGCCGCTGCTGCTGTCGAGCCGTGAAGGGGCGCGCAGAGGTGCTGCTAGGGAAGTTCCGGGCCTTCAGCACCAAGCCGAAGCGAGGCGCTGCCGGCTCTACTACCCCACAAGGTGAAGCCACTCCACGCGACTCCGCTGCCGACAAGTGACTCCGCTATCGTTCCTGTCCTTCTTTCGACTCCTGCACATGCGCGACGCCTCGAGGAGGCATTTAAATTTGCGTTTGGTACCAAGGCGACAGTATGGGTTGTAACATTCACTTTTAAGTTCCTTGAATTTTTATGTTCCTCTTCCCTACTTGCTTATGTTCTACACCGGCAGAGTCCGGCCACGCGCATGCCTTACCCAGCATCAGCCCCGACCGGAAACCAGGACGGGACCAAAGGAATGAGGGGCCACGTGACAAGTTAGGCTCCTGAGTCGCGATGCTCAGGAGTCCCCCTTAGCGCACGAACAACAAGTAGGGAAGCGCGATGTAGGTGCGTTTCCGTTCTACGTCTGCAGAGCCCGACCCCGCGCGTACCTCACCCAGCATAGCCTTTCGGAACTAAGGAGCGAGGGGCTACGGAGCCAGTTAGGCTCCTGAGTCAATATGCTCAGGAGTCCCCCTTGACGCGCGAACAACAGGTGACGAGATGAAAGGCATGCGGGGCTACCGTTCTACGTCTGTAGAGCCCGACCCCGCGTGTACCTCACCCAGCAAAGCCTTTCGGAACTAAGGAGTGAGGGGCTATGGAGCCAGTTAGGCTCCTGAGTCGCGATGCTCAGGAGTCCCCCTTGACGCGCAAACGGCCTTCGTACCTTGGCTCCGCTCAGGGAGAGACGCGCGACGAACCAGGCCTGAGGGGCCTGGCTGGGCGTACGGCTGGGCGTGACCCAGGCGTAGCCCCCGTGCCCAGCCCCCTCGCGTGGCTCTCCCGAGGGGAGGCGTTGCGATGAGGCCGGTCACTGAGCTCGGGGCTCCCTGAGGTTAATGCGGCCCGGAGGCCACCCTCAGTTGTTTATCACCAGCGCGGAGCATAGTGCTTCCGTATGTGTACGGGCATAGCCGCTCCTCGGCAGTGTCGTCAGCCAGCGCGGAGCATGGTGCTTCCACTGGTACGTGGGAGGGGGCTCCCCTCCGGGAGGAGCCCCCGGGGCATGTACAGCCCCGCCCTGACATGTGGCTGGCACGGTAGAGCTAGGTGAGGTGTATCTGGGCACCCGTGAGCCAGCGCAGGACTCACGAGGCCCTACCTCTAGGCGGGTTGCGCCTGGCACTGGGCCGTATCTTGAGATGTGTTCCTGCAAAATCTGGTTAGATGCCGGCACTCTACGTCCTCGGGTCCCGGCCCTCGAGCTTGTCTCAGCCGTCGCTGGTATGCCAGGTCGCGATGCCGTGGACAAGGCCAGAGGGTGAGCGTTGGAGAGCCAGTAAGAGCCATGAGTCGCGATGCTCAGGCACCCCCCCTTTAACGTGCAAGCGGTCGACACGAAGAAGAAGAGGTGCCGCGACGGCATCGAGTAATCAAGCGTGATGCATAATTGGAAATAAACGCGGAAGAGATAGATGCCGCTGGGCCTAGCCCGAGTGGCCTGGGGATGATGCAGCCCGAGGAGCGCCCCCAGCAAAGCAAGCTAGCAACTGAAAAGATAAAAAGGGATACATGCCACAGGGACGGACCCACACGGCCTGGGAATGACGCAACCCTGGGAGGGTGCTCCCAGCTGGGAATGAAACTTGGAAGATGTCACCTGAAGATGTCGTCGGGGCGGTGGCGTTGGTGCAGCAGACTCGGTGGGCTGCGGAAGCCTATCCTCACGAGCCCCCAGGCCCAGGGGCCTCGGGAGGCTCCGGAGGCGCTGGTGGTCCTTCGTGAGCAGCCTCCATCTCCGCCAGGGCCGTGGAACGCCTGTCTTCTTGCGCCTCCAAGATGGTCCTCATGATGCGCTAGTACGCCGCAGCCACGCTCGGCAAGCCATAAGGCATGCGAACATAGCTGTGGGGTGGTCCTCCGCAGCGCCCCACTCGTGAGGGCCAGAGGCGCTCCGTCGTGGCGATCTGATTGAGCCCTGGTACGTCGACGCAGACGCGCAGCCCACCATCCTCACCTGGATGGGGAGCCACAGCTGGTGGGCGACGGCCACCTCTAATGATCCTTGACTCCTGTAGTTCTTGAATCGCCTTGCTAACAAACTCCTGCTGGTTCGACCTTCCTTCCCTAGCTTCCTTTCAAGGGAAACGTGCTTCGAAACACACCTCCACGTGGTGCCCAAGCGCCTCCCTCGTGACCTTGGCGAGGTCGGTGGCCCTCCAGGTGAGAGCCCCCGAGCCCTGCCTGAGGAGGGCGCCGGGCGCGCTTTCCTATGCGATTGAAGGAGGGTCTCCCTGGGCAGACATGGGCCTCGAAGGGCCTGCCTCCTAAGGGGCTGAGCCTTACGTTGTCTTCTTCTTCTTGGGGGTGGTCTCAGGAAGCCTCCTGCTTCCGCGATCTGGGTCTTCCAGTGACGCGGCCTTAAAGGCTCGCTCAAGGGCACACACTGCATCCTTCTCCTGGCATGGCACCGTGATGACGCCGCCGCTTCCTGGCATCTTGAGGACGTTGTAGCCATGGTGAGTTACGGCCATGAACTTAGCCAGCGCCGGGTACCCTAGGATGGCGTTGTACGGCAGGCGGATGTGGGCGACGTCAAAGTCGATGAGCTCGGTGCGGTAGTTGTCGTAGGTGCCGAAGGTGACTCGGAGGCGGACCTGCCCGATCGGGACTGTGGAACCGTCGGTGACTCCGGAGAAAGGCTTGGTTGGCTGAAGCTGGTCATAGGGCACTTGGAGGCTGTTGAATGTTTCCACGGACAAGACATTGAGCCCTGCCCCTCCGTCGATGAGGGTCCTGGTGACCAGAACGTTGCTCTTGACTGGGGAACAAAGCATTGGGAGGACTCCGGCTGTGGCTGCGCACTTGAGCTGGTCCGCTGAGCTGAACGTGATGGTGCAGGCCGACCACCTGAGGGGACGCGTTGCTTCGAGCTTGGGGAGAACTGCATTCACTTCGTGAGCAAACTTCTTGAAGATACGTTGAGAGGCTGGGGCCTGAGCTACGCCCAGGATGCAGGCGATGGCGCGAGGCTCCTGGAAGCCCCCAGCTCCCTCGTCTTGGTGGTGGTCTTCATTCCTCCTTGGCTGAGGCGGCAACGGCGGCAGGCCTGGGTTGCAATGAGGGCGATCCTCACGAGGCTGATCCCTCCAGTCCCCCTCGCGAGGCTGGTCACACCAGCGGTCCTCACGAGGTTTGTCACGCCAGCCTTGACGCGGGCCGCGATCTTCCCAGCGTCCCGGGTTCCTTCCTCCTCCTCGGCCGTAGCCCCGGTCAGCACGGTCAGGGCGTCGGCCGACTCTTCCTTCTCGCACGGCGCGGAGTTCTTCGCATTCATTGGTGGTGTGGGTGTGGAGGTCGTGGTACACGCAGTACCGGCTGCCCCTGGAGGATTCAGGCAGATCCTTGCCCCGCTTGGTGTCCGGCTCTGCCGCGAGCACGGCAGCCCCCTTGCGCTTCACGTCCTTGACCTTGGGCTTCTTCTCTTCTGGGTCTGCGGCGGGTAGCTCGAGGAGAGAGAGGCATCCCTCCTCAGCTCTGGCGCACTTGGTCGCCAGGTTGAACAGCTCCAGGGAGGTGCAGAGGTCTTCGTGCATCGCCAACTCCTCCTTCATCTTGACGTCGCGCACGCCGTCGGAAAAGGCCGAAATGATGGCCTCTTCAGACACACTGGGGATCTTGAGGCGTGCACTGTTGAAGCGCTGGATGTACCTTTGCAGGGTCTCTCCAGGTTGCTGCTTGATGCGCCGCATGTCGCTCACGGCGGGAGGCCGGTCGCGGGTACCTTGGAAGTTGGCGATGAAGTGAGTACGCATCTGGTCCCAGGAGGAGATCGTGCCTGGGACCAGGTTCAGGAGCCAGGTGCGAGCACCTTCCTTCAGCGCCATGGGGAACCAGTTCGCCATGACCTTTTCGTCCCTGCTGGCAGCTTCGATTCCTAGCTCGTAGAGCTGGAGGAACTCCGTGGGATCAGTTGTGCCGTCGTAGCGAGGAGGCAGGTCCGACTTGAACTTGCCGGGCCACGCGACGCTACGCAGCTCGGGGGTGTAGGAGCGGCAACCAGCGGTGACCGTGGGAGGTTTTGGTTGAGGGAGAGCTTGGTCTTGTGGGCCCCCTTGCGTTGCAGCTGGGAGCAGCGTGGGGTCTTGACGTGCCGGAGCCGGAGCGGGGTCTCGGCGAGCCGGGGCTAGGAGCGCCCGGGCGGCCTCTTGCGGTCGCGGGACTTCTTGGCAACTTCATTCCTGCTGAGCCGGCGCATGACGGAGCGGGTTCCGCCCAGGAGCTGCGTGCCTTGGGGCCATGGAATCTTCTTGGAAAGGAGGCGGCTGGAATGCCCCCGTGGCTTCATTGCCCATGCGGGGCGGGGTGCGGCGCAGCGGAGCGGAAGGCGTGGGAGAGCCCCCTGCGGTGCGGACGAGCTCGGCAACGCGGTCGAGCCACTCCTCGTAGACGTCGTCGACAGGGCGGTAGCACAGGAGCTCGAAGCGCGTGCGACGAAGAACCGGCCGGGGTGAGCGACGGAGTGGCGGTGCGGCCATCCCGCCGCGCGGACGGGTGCTGAGAGGACGCTTGCTGCTCGTTCCCTACCGGGCCGGTGGCGGCGTTGACGGCGGGCGACGGGGAACGACGAGGACGCCCACCGACGGGGGCCGTCTGGACGGCGCGGGAAGCGATGGCGGCCCGGCGCTCGGCACGGGCCCGACGAGCGTCAGACATGGATGCGGCGGTCGGAGGAGAGTGGAGCGGCGGAAGACTGATTCCGACGCACCCCTACCTGGCGCGCCAAATGTCGGATTCTGGGTTCCGGCAGACCCTTAAGGTTCGAACTCTGGGGTGCGCGCGGAGATCGTGCCCTCTACCTCTCCGTCTCGTTGGATCTAGCTACTACAAGAACAACACAGAAGACTCAAGGTTTATACTGGTTCAGGCCACCATTGTGGTGTAATACCCTACTCCAGTGTGGTGTGGTGGATTGCCTCTTGGGACGATGAGGAAGAACAGTTACAGGGAAGAACGACCTCGCGAGGGTCAGTTCTTGGCTAGGGCATGAACTGTTAGGGGGAGTTCGATCGCCCTTCTCTCTCTCTCTCTCTCTCTCTCTCTCTCTCTCTCTCTGGATGCTGGGTTCGATGTGAATCGGTCCCTGGGGATCTTCTCTCCCCTTCCTCTGTGGGTGGCTAGTCCTATTTATAGGCAAAGGCCCTGGGCCTCTCCCCAAATATTGAGCGGGAAGGGCGCCAACAATTGGCCAATTTGAAGGGGAACATCTGGTACACTTATCCTGACTAAAGTTGGTCTTCACCTGCCAAAGGACCTATGGTGACGCCGTCCTGGGCTCCATGGTGACCTCCTTCCCACCGTTGGACTGGTCTTGGTCTCGTTGCACCGAAATGGGTGCCTTTGCTTGATCCCCTCGCCTGCGCTTGCTCCCTTTGCACCAAAGAGGAAAGGGGGACGCTGCCCGGGCTGGCGCCCGCCTGGCGCCCTTGGTCGTCATGGCTTGCGTCATGGGCACCTCGTGAGGTACCCGCCTTGATCTCTCCGCCTCCTCGCGAGCTAGCCTAAGGAGGCCGTGCTTGAGGAAGCGCCGTGTCGTCCGCCTCGCGAGGCTTGGCCCCTTGCGAGGGTCTTGAGCCTTGTGCTGATGAGGATGGGCCACGCTGGGCCCCCATTTGAGCCACACCGCAGGCCACAGGCAGGCAAGTCTGGGGACCCCCGTTCCCAGAACGCCGAAAGACGCTACGAAAACAACCTCCATCGGGACACAGTTAAACCCCGCTGTGGATGCCGCACTACGAGAGTTCCTGCGCGAGAATTGGTACATATTCGCCTGGCATCCTTCAGATATGCCAGGAATCCCGCGCAGGCTGGCCGAACACAGCCTTAATATCCTAAAATGATTCAAGCCGGTCAAGCAAACTCTTTGGCGTTTCTCCGAACCCAAGAGACAAGCTATGGGAGAGGAACTAGCCAAGTTATTGGAGGTCGGATTCATCAGAGAAATAAAACATCCGGACTGGCTAGCAAACCTGGTGATGGTACCAAAGAAGGACAAATCCTGGCGCCTATGCGTCGATTTCAAGGACCTCAACAAGGCTTGCCCAAAGGATCCCTTCCCACTCCCCAGCATCGATCAAATTATCGACGCTACCGCAGGACACGATTCATTGTGTTTCCTCGACGCATACTCCGGCTACCACCAAATTAAGATGGCGGAGTCCGACCAAGCCGCAACGGCATTCATCACACCATACGGCCCTTTCTGTTTCAACAAAATGCCTTTTGGGCTCAAAAATGCTGGCGCAACATATCAACGCATGATTCAGACATGCCTGGAGATACAAATCGGCAAAACAGTCGAGGCATACGTAGATGATGTGGTCGTCAAAACCAAACACGTCGACTCTCTAATAGACGACTTGAGGCTCACATTTGACAATCTCCGAGCATACGACATCAAGTTAAATCCAGAAAAATGTGTTTTCGGCGTACCGGCCTGAAAGCTCCTGGGCTTCATTGTCTCCAGTAGAGGAATTGAAGCAAATCCAGCCAAGATCCAAGCTCTGTCACAGTTGGCCATCCCAACGGACCTCAAACAAATCCAGAAATTAACTGGATGCGTGGCGGCTCTAAGCCGCTTTATCTCCCGCTTAGGAGAAAAGGCATTACCCCTTTATCGCCTCCTTCGGTGCACCAAACAGTTCGAGTGGACGGATGCTGCCACAGCCGGATTGTGTCGGTGTTCTGGGAACGGAGGTCCCCAGACTTGCCTGCCTGCGACCTGCGGCGTGGCTAGAAAGGGGGCCCAGCATGGCCCATCTTCATCAACGCAAGACCCAAGACCCTCGCGAGGGGCCAAGCCTCACGGGGCGGATGACATGGCGCTTCCTCAGGCACGGCCTCATCAGGCTGGCTCATGAGGAGGCGGAGAGATCAAGGCGGGGTACCTCACGAGGTGCCCTTGACGCAAGCCATGACGACCAAGGGCGCCAGGCAGGCGCCAGCCCGCGCAGTGTCCTTGTCGGATCACGGGTTCCGGCAGACCCTTAAGGTTCGAACTCTGGGGTGCGTGCGGAGATCGTGCCCTCTACCTCTCCGTCTCGTAAGGATCTAACTATAGGAAGAACAACACAAGAGACACAGGGTTTATACTAGTTGGGGCCACCATTGTGGTGTAATACCCTACTCTAGTTTGTGGTGGGTGGATTGCCTCTTGGGCTGATGAGGAAGAATAGTACAAGGGAGAACGACCTCGTGAGGGTCTGTTCTTGGCTAGGGGATGAACTGCTAGGGGGAGTTCGATCGCCCTTCTCTCTCTCTCTCTCTACTTGCTCTACTGGTTTCTTGGTACTCGATCCGATCTCTCTACCCTGGGGGTGGCTAGTCCTATTTCTAGGCAAAGGCCCTGGGCCTCTTCCCAAATATTGAGCGGGAAGGGCGCCAACAATTAGCCAATTTGAAGGGGAACATCTGGTACACTTATCCTGACTAAAGTTGGTCTTCGCCTGCCAAAGGCCCTGTGGTGACGCCGTCCTGGGCTCCATGGTGACCTCCTTCCCGCCGTTGGACTGGTCTTGGTCTCGTTGCACCGAAATGGGTGCCTTTACTTGATCCTCTCGCCTGCGCTTGCCCCCTTTGCACCAAAGAGGAAAGGGAGACGCTGCGTGGGCTGGCGCCCGCCTGGCACCCTTGGTCGTCATGGCTTGCGTCATGGGCACCTCGTGAGGTACCCGCCTTGATCTCTCCGCCTCCTCGCGAGCCAGCCTAAGGAGGTCGTGCTTGAGGAAGCGCCATGTCGTCCGCCTCGCGAGGCTTGGCCCCTCGCGAGGGCCTTGAGCCTTGTGTTGATGAAGATGGGCCACGCTGGGCCCCCATTTGAGCCACGCCGCAGGCCGCAGGTAGGCAAGTCTGGGACCCCCGTTCCCAGAACGCCGACAGTAGCCCCCGGGCCCAAGGCGCGCACGGACGTGACCGTGCCGAGAGGCGAAAGGGCAAGGGCGAAGCGCCGCGGGCCCTAACAGCCTGCGGCCTTGGGCGCCGCGTGGCGGTTGATTGGGCGTGGGTGCTTTTGCGACTACGCAGGATACTAAAGGCGTGGCATCTGCTCGGGCTCCGCTCTTCTCTTTCTTCATCCGGCGCTCAGATCCCCTTTCTTGCGCTTCTCCTCCCTCCCTCCAAGCTTCCAGATCTGCTCCACCTGCTCGACCCAGGTAGCCATGGCGCCTCGCCGGGCCCGGCCGAAGCTTGGTTCTCTCCTGCTTTGGACTCGCCCAACGTGTCGGAGGCGAGCCTCGCCCTGCTGCACCGGATGGCGGCGGCGCAGGGCATTGACGGGGCGCAGATGTTCAAGGTCGGCTCCGATGCCCCTGAACGCCAAGGGAGCACCTTCTATCCTTTCTTCGTGAGCTCCATTACAGCGGGCCTGGTGCCCCCTTTCTCTGAGTTCTTCCTTTCCGTCCTCCACCATTACAACTTGCAAGCTTTGCACCTCTACCCCAACTCCGTCCTTATCCTGGCGATCTTCGCCTACTACTGCGAGGCTCACGTGGGGGTGCAGCCTTCGGTGGCCTTGCTGCGCCATTACTTCTACCTCCGGACCTCCAAAGGTTCTCCTTCTGCGTGCACAGGCTTCGTCGCGTGCGGCAGCTCCATGGCCATTTCGAATCCGGGGAAGAGGATCGAGGGCTTCCGGAGCAAGTGGGTATTGGTTGATGCCGGGCGCGTCCACCCTCGGTTGGCCCTTCCTACGGAGCCGCCCGTGAGCTCGAGCGACTTGTGCCGAGCGGAGCTCACGGATCCCCGCGCGAAGTCGATGTTGGCGAAGATGGACGCTGACTAGAAGTCGGCCAACATGGCAGCGGCGAAGCTGACCGGGGCGTCGCTGTTGAGGGAGTTCCTGGAGCACCAACTGGCTCCGCTTCGGCAGTACTCTCCCCCAATGTGGAGGCCTCACCCGAGCCCCGCTGCCGTGGGCAAAGAGGACGTGGCTGCGGTTCTCCAATCCCTGGCCGGGGGCGAGGTAGCAAGGCTGGAGGGCGCGCCTTCGCCCCTGTTCCTCCGCGACTATTGGGAACAAGTGGTGAAGTCCATGCCTGTCTTCAACGGGGACGGGCTCGTGCCCGTGGTGGCTCCCGAGGAGCTGGTGGATGTGTCTTCCGGCGACTCCAGCGGAGGAGCGGGCGAGGAGGAGCGGGAGGGAGGTCCCGACTCCGAGGCGACTGACTGAGAGTCTAGGGCTCACCCGCTCCAGCGCAAGCCCCGCGCTCTCCACCTTTCGCTGAGCGATGATGACGATGATGACGACGTGCTGGGCAGCGGGAGCTCACCCCCGGTCCCGAAGAAGGGCAGGACCGGGTTGATTCCCTGCGGGTCCGCCCTAACTCCCGCGCGAACCGCTGACGCGCCTTCCACTTCCGAGGTCGACCCCTCCAGCCGGCTCTCAGGCTTTAAGTTTGGCAGGAGGCCGCTGGAGCTTTCTGGCGACGACCTGTAAGTGCTTGATCCTTGATCCCTGGTTTCTTGTTCCGCCGACAAGGCTTGACGATTACTTCTCCTGAGCAGGCTAACGCCCGCGGCGAAGAAGCTGAAGGGAGCTCCTGAGGCCCTAGTTGCGGCGACACCTCCGCCTGCAGGGGAGGGCGACCACGATGCACGGGCTTCTCCTGCCCACTCATCCTTGCGGGGCTTGGCCGAGCTGGCTGGGGCGTCAGCCCCCATGGCTCAAGTGACCTCCAAGGTGCCCTTGTCTGGTGCTGCTGCTACGGCAGGGGAGGCGCAGCGGACTCCACCTCCGGACGTTGTGTCCTCGCCGCCGCTATCTTCTCCTCCCGTTCCACTTGCCGCTGCTTCCACGACCCCTCCTGCTGCCTCGGGGCGTACTGATGCTTCTCCGCCTTCTTCTTCCATCTTGGAGCGGGCTGTTGCTGGACAGGACCGGCTGCGGCAGGATCTTCTAGGCGCCGACCCTCGCCTGGTGGCCGGGCGCCTGGAGCTGGCCTCGGGGTGGATTCGCTCCGACGCCTCGATTCGGGCAGCGCTGGTTCAGGCCTCAACGGCCTATGACGGGGAGAGGGAGGCCACCCTCGAGGCAAAGGTTGCCCGTGACGCGGCCCTGGGAGAGGTGGTTGGCATCCGCGACCGCTGCAAGGAGCTGTAGGACGAGTTGCAAGGCCTGCGGGATCAGCTTGCAGAGGAGACCCGCCTTCGCCAAGAGCAGGAGAAGGGGGTGAAGGCTCGCGAGGCGGCGCTCGAGGACCGGGAGGCGAAGCTCAAGAAGCACCGCAGCCACCTAGGCGCGTTGAAGAAGGAGCTGGAGACGACGAAGGCCGAGCTGGACGCCAAGGCCCAGGTCCTTGCCGAGGATCGCTTGGCCTTCGCGGACATGGAGAAGGATGCTTGCGCTTCACTGAAGACGCTTTACGAGAGTAACCTGGATAGCCCGCTGGTTGGTGACGAGGACGGCCCCGCCAAACTGCTTCCCTTCTTGGTGAAGGCTCTTGGAGATGACGCCCTTGGACTCACCCCCACGGATGAGGCCGAGGCGCGAGTCATGTCTTCTGCCGCGCTGATGCGGGTCTTCGCCCATGCCTACCTTCGCGATCCCAGCGCCGACCTCTACAGCCTGCTAGAGCCGGTGAGCGGCGAGGGCACCGCTGCCACTGTCGAGGTCGTGAAGGGGCGCGCAGAGGCGCTGCTAGGGAAGTTTCGGGCCTTCAGCACCAAGCCGAAGCGAGTCGCTGCCGGCCCCACTACTCCACAAGGCGAAGCCACTCCACGCGACTCCGCTGCCGACAAGTGACTCCGCTATCGTTCCTGTTCTTCTTTCGATTCCTGCACATGCACGACCCCTCGGGGAGGCATTTAAATTTGCGTTTGGTACCAAGGCGACAGTAAGGGTTGTAATATTTACTTTTAAGTTCCTTGAATTTTTATGTTCCTCTTCCCTACTTGCTTATGTTCTATGCCGGCAGAGCCCGGCCCCGCGCATGCCTCACCCAGCATCAGCCCCGACCGGAAACCAGGACGGGACCAAAGGAATGAGGGGCCACGTGACAAATTAGGCTCTTGAGTCGCGATGCTCAGGAGTCCCCCTTGGCGCACGAACAACAAGTAGGGAAGCGCAATGTAGGTGTGTTTTCCGTTCTACGTCTGCAGGGCCCGACCCCGCGCGTACCTCACCCAGCATAGCCTTTCGGAACTAAGGAGTGAGGGGCTACGGAGCCAGTTAGGCTCCTGAGTCGCGATGCTCAGGAGTCCCCCTTGACGCGCAAACAGCATGAGATGGAATGTAGGCGGGGCTACCGTTCTACGTTTGCAGAGCCCGAGCCCGCGCGTACCTCACCCAGCATAGCCTTTCGGAACTAAGGAGTGAGGGGCTACGGAGCCAGTTAGGCTCCTGAGTCGCGATGCTCAGGAGTCCCCCTTGACGCGCAAACAGCATGAGATGGAATGTAGGTGGGGCTACTGTTCTACGTTTGCAGAGCCCGAGCCCGCGCGTACCTCACCCAGCATAGCCTTTCGGAACTAAGGAGTGAGGGGCTACGGAGCCAGTTAGGCTCCTGAGTCGCGATGCTCAGGAGTCCCCCTTGACGCGCAAACGGCCTTCGTACCTTGGCTCCGCTCGGGGAGAGACGCGCGATGAAACCAGGCCCGAGGGGCCTGGCTGGGGCGTACAGCTGAGCGTGACCCAGTCGTAGCCCCCGTGCCTAGCCCCCTCGCGCGGCGCTCCCGGGGGGAGGCGTTGCGATAAGGCCGGCCACTGAGCTTGGGGCTCCCTGAGGTTAACGCGGCCCGGAGGCCACCCTCAGTTGTTTATCACCAGCGCGGAGCATAGCGCTTCCGTATGTGTACGGGCATAGCCGCTCCTCGGCAGTGTCGTCAGCCAGCGCGGAGCATGGTGCTTCCACTGGTACGTGGGAGGGGGCTCCCCTTCGGGAGGAGCCCCCGGGGCATGTACAGCCCCGCCCTGACACGTGGCTGGCACGGTAGAGCTAGGTGAGGTGTATCTGGGCACCTGTGAGCCAGCGCGGGACTCATGAGGCCCTACCTCTAGGCGGGTTGTGCCTGGCACTGGGCCATATCTTGAGATGTGTTCCTGCAAAATCTGGTTAGATGCCGGCACTCTACGTCCTCGGGTCCCGGCCCTCGAGCTTGTCTCAGCCGTCGCTGGTATGCCAGGTCGCGATGCCGTGGACAAGGCCAGAGGGTGAGGGCTGGAGAGCCAGTAAGAGCCCTGAGTCGCGATGCTCAGGCACCCCCCCTTTAACGTGCAAGTGGTCAACACGAAGAAGAAAAGGTGCCGCGAACGGCATCAAGTAATCAAGCATGATGGGCGAACGCATAATTGGAAATAAACGCGGAAGGGATACTTGCCGCTGGGCCTAGCCCGAGTGGCCTGGGGATGATGCAGCCCGAGGGGCGCCCCCAGCAAAGCAAGCTAGCGACTGAAAAGATAAAAAGGGATACATGCCACAGGGACGGACCCACGCGGCCTGGGAATGACGCAACCCTAGGAGGGCGCTCCCAGCTGGGAATGAAACTTGAAAGGTGTCACCTGAAGATGTCGTCGGTGCAGTGGCGTTGGTGCAGCAGACTCGGTGGGCTGCAGAAGGCGATCCTCACGAGCCCCCAGGCCCAGGGGCCTCTGGAGGCTCCGGAGGTGCTGGTGGCTCCTCGCGAGCAGCCTCCATCTCCGCCAGGGCTGCGGAACGCCTGTCTTCTTGCGCCTTCAAGACGCTCCTCATGAGCCGCTGGTACACCGCAGCCACGCTCGGCAGGCCATAAGGCATGCGAACATAGCTGTGGGGTGGTCCTCCGCAGCGCCCCACTTGTGAGGGCCAGAGGCGCTCTGCCGTGGCGATCTGATTGAGCCCTGGTACGTCGACGCAGACGCGCAGCCCACCATCCTCGCCTGGATGGGGACCCACAGCTGGTGGGCGACGGCAACCTCTTATGATCCTTGACTCCTGTAGTTCTTGAATGGCCGTGCTAACAAACTCCTGCTGGTCTGACCTTCTTTCTCTAGCTTCCTTTTGAGGGAAACGTGCTTCAAAACACGCCTCCACGTGGTGCCCAAGCGCCTCCCTCGTGACCTTAGCGAGATCGGTGGCCCTCCAGGTGAGAGCCCCCGAGCCCTGCCTGAGGAGGGCGCCGGGCGCGCTTTCCTATGCGATTGAAGGAGGATCCCCCTGGGCAGACGCGGGCCCTGAAGGGCCTGCCTCCTGATGGGCTGAGCCTGACGTCGTCTTCTTCTTCTTGGGGGCGGTCTCAGGAAGCCTCCTGCTTCCGCGATCTGGGTCTTCTAGTGACGCGGACTGAAAGGCCCGCTCCAGGGAACACACTGCATCCTTCTCTTCACAGGGCACCGTCATGATGCCGCCGCTTCCTGGCATCTTGAGGACGTTGTAGCCGTGGTGAGTCACGGCCATGAACTTGGCCAGCGCCGGGTACCCGAGGATGGCGTTGTACGGCAGGCAGATGTGGGCGACGTCAAAGTCGATGAGCTCGGTGTGGTAGTTGTTGCGGGCCCCGAAGGTGACTGGGAGGCGAACCTGCTCGATCGGGACCGTGGAACCGTCCGTGACCCCGGAGAAGGGCTTGGCTGGCTGAAGCCGGTCATAGGGCACTTGGAGGCTGTTGAACGTTTCCACGGACAAGATATTGAGCCCTGCCCCTCCGTCGATGAGGGTGCTGGTGACCAGAACGTTGCTGATGACTGGGGAACAAAGCATTGGGAGGACTCCGGCTGTGGCCGCGCACTTGAGCTGGTCTGCTGAGCTGAACGTGATGGTGCAGGCCGACCACATGAGGGGACGGGTCGCTTCGAGCTTGGGGAGAACTGCATTCACTTCGCGAGCAAACTGCTTGAAGATACGCTGAGAGGCTGGGGCTTGAGCTCCGCCCAGGATGCAGGCGATGGCGCGAGGCTCCTGGAAGCCCCCAGCCCCCTCGTCTTGGTGGCGGTCTTCATTCCTTCTTGGTTGTGGTGGCAACGGCGGCAGGCCTGGGTTGCCATGAGGGCGATCCTCACGAGGCTGATCGCTCCAGTCCCCCTCGCGAGGCGGGTCACGCCAGCGGTCCTCACGAGGTTAGTCGCGCCAGCCTTGACGTGGGCCACGATCTTCCCAGCGTCCCGGGTTCCTTCCTCCTCCTCGGCCGTAGCCCCGGTCAGCACGGTCAGGGCGTCGGCCGACTCTTCCTTCTCGCACGGTGCGGAGTTCTTGGCATTCATTGGTGTTGTGGGTGTGGAGGTCGTGGTACACACAGTACCGGCTGCCCCTAGAGGATTCGGGCAGATCCTTGCCCCGCTTTGTGTCCGGCTCTGCCGCGAGCACGGCAGCCCCCTTGCGCATCACGTCCTTGGCCTTGGGCTTCTTCCCTTCTGGGTCTGTGGCAAGCAGCTCGAGAAGGGAGAGGCGTCCCTCCTCAGCCCTGGCGCACTTGGTCGCCAGGTTGAACAGCTCCAGGGAGGTGCAGAGGTCTTCATGCATCGCCAGCTCCTCCTTCATCTTGACATCGCGCACGCCATCGGAGAAGGGCGAAATGATGGCTTCCTCGGACACCCTGGGGATCTTGAGGCGCGCACTGTTGAAGCGCTGGATGTAGTTTTGCAGGGTCTCCCCAGGTTGCTGCTTGATGCGGCGCATGTTGCTCACGGCGGGAGGCCGGTCGCGGGTACCTTGGAAGTTGGCGATGAAGCGAGTACGCATCTGGTCCCAGGAGGAGATCGTGCCTGGAGCCAGGTTCAGGAGCCAAGTGCGAGCACCTTCCTTCAGCGCCATGGGGAACCAGTTCACCATGACCTTTTTGTCCCCGCTGGCAGCTTCGATTCCCAGCTCATAAAGCTGGAGGAACTCTGTGGGATCAGTCGTGCCGTCGTAGCTAGGGGGCAGGTCCGGCTTGAACTTGCCGGGCCATGCGACTCCGCGCAACTCGGCGGTGTAGGCGCGGCAGCCAGCGGTGGCCGTGGGAGGTTTTGGTTGACGGGGAGCTTGGCCTTGCGGGTCCCCTTGCGCTGCAGCTGGGAGCAGCGCGGGGTCTTGACGTGCCGGAGCTAGAGCGGGGTCTCGGCGAGCCGGGGCTGGGAGCGCCCGGGCGGCCTCTTGCGGTCGCGGGACTTCTTGGCAGCTCCGTTCCTGCTGGGCCGGCGTATGACGGAGCGGGTTCCGCCCAGGAGCTGCGCGCCTTGGGGCCGTGGCATCTTCTTGGAAAGGAGGCGGCTGGAATGCCCCCGGGGCTTCATTGCCCACGTGGGGCGGAGTGCGGCGCAGCGGTGCGGAAGGCGCGGGAAAGCCCCCTGCGGCGCGGACGAGCTCGGCGACGCGGTCGAGCCACTCCTCATAGACGTCGTCGACGGGGCGGTAGCGCAGGAGCTCGTTCGCCGCGATGAGCGCAGCTCGAGCCTCCAAGGGCGCGCGAAGCGCGTGCGACGAAGAACCGGCCGGGGTGAGCGACGGAGTGGCGGTACGGCCATCTCGCCGCACGGACAGGTACTGAGAGGATGCTTGCTGCTCGTTCCCCGCCGGGCCGGTGGCGGCGTTGACGGCGGGCGACGGGGAACGACGAGGACGCCCACCGACCGGGGCCGTCTGGACGATGCGGGAAGCGATGGCGGCCCGGCGCTCGGCGCGGGCCCGACGAGCGTCAGACATGGATGCGACGGTCGTAGGAGAGCGGAGCGGTGGAAGACAGATTCCGGCGCACCCCTACCTGGTGCGCCAAATGTCGGATCACGGGTTCCGGCAGACCCTTAAGGTTCGAACTCTGGGGTGCGCGCGGAGATCGTGCCCTCTACCTCTCCCTCTCGTAAGGATCTAACTACAGGAAGAACAACACAAGAGACACAGGATTTATACTAGTTCGGGCCACCATTGTGGTGTAATACCCTACTCTAGTTTGTGGTTGGTGGATTGCCTCTTGGGCTGATGAGGAAGAACAGTACAAGGGAGAACGACCTCGTGAGGGTCTGTTCTTGGCTAGGGGATGAACTGCTAGGGGAGTTCGATCGCCCTTCTCTCTCTCTCTCTCTCTCTACTTGCTCTACTGGTTTCTTGGTACTCGATCCGATCTCTCTACCCTGGGGGTGGCTAGTCCTATTTATAGGCAAAGGCCCTGGGCCTCTTCCCAAATATTGAGCGGGAAGGGCGCCAACAATTGGCCAATTTGAAGGGGAACATCTGGTACACTTATCCTGACTAAAGTTGGTCTTCACCTGCCAAAGGTCCTGTGGTGACGCCGTCCTGGGCTCCATGGTGACCTCCTTCCCACCGTTGGACTGGTCTTGGTCTCGTTGCACCGAAATGGGTGCCTTTACTTGATCCTCTCGCCTGCGCTTGCCCCCTTTGCACCAAAGAGGAAACGGATACGATGCGTGGGCTGGCACCCGCCTGGCACCCTTGGTCGTCATGGCTTGCGTCACGGGCACCTCGTGAGGTACCCGCCTTGATCTCTCCTCCTCCTCGCGAGCCAGCCTAAGGAGGCCGTTCTTGAGGAAGCGCCATGTCGTCCACCTCGCAAGGCTTGGCCCCTCGCGAGGGTCTTGAGCCTTGCGTTGATGAAGATGGGCCACGCTGGGCCCCCATTCGAGCCACGCCGCAGGCTGGCAAGTTTGGGGAACCCCGTTCCCAGAACGCCGACAGTCCTCCCTTTCCTCTTTGGTGCAAAGGGGGCAAGCGCAGGCAAGAGGATCAAGCAAAGGCATCCATTTCGGTGCAACGAGACCAAGACCAGTCCAACGGTGGGAAGGAGGTCATCGTGGAGCCCAGAACGGCGTCACCACAGGGCCTTTGGCAGGCGAGGACCAACTTTAGTCAGGATAAGTGTACCAGATGTTCCCCTTTGAATTGGCCAATTGTTGGCGCCCTTCCCGATCAATATTTGGGAAGAGGCCCAGGGCCTTTGCCTATAAATAGGACTAGCCACCCCCAGGGTAGAGGCATCGAGAGATCATCGAGCAGTCTAGCAATTGGATCAGAGAGAGAGAGAGAAGGGCGGGTGGACTCCCCTAGCAGTTCATCGTCCCAGCTAGAATAGGCCCTCACGAGGCCATTCTTCCTTGTACTGTTCATCATCATCAGCCCAAGAGGCAATCCACCCACCACACTTGAGTAGGGTATTACACCACATCGGTGGCCCGAACCAGTATAAACCCTGTGTCTTTTGTGTTGTTCTTTCGGTAGTTAGATCTTTGCGAGACGGAGAGGTAGAGGGCATAATATCCGCGCGCACCCCAGAGTTCGAACCTTAAGGGTCTGCCGGAACCCGAAATCCGACATTTGGCGCGCCAAGTAGGGGTGCGCCGGAATTTGTCTTCCACGGCTCCGCTCTCCTCTGACCGCCGCGTCCATGTCTGACGCTCGTCAGGCCCGCGCCGAGCGCCGGGCCGCCATCGCTTCCCGCGTCGCGCAAACGGTTCCCGTCGATGGGCGTCCTCATCATTCCCCGTCGCCCGCCGTCAACGCCGCCACCGGCCCGGCGGGGAACGAACAGCAAGCGTCGTCTCAGCACCCGTCCGTGCGGCAAGACGGCCGCACCACTACTCCATCGCTCACGCCAGCTGGCTCTTCGTCCCGCGCGCTCCGCGCACCCTTGGAGGCTCGAGTTGCGCTCATCGCAGCAAATGAGCTCTTGTGCTACCGCCCCGTCGACGACGTCTACGAAGAGTGGCTCGACCGCGTCACCAAGCTCGTCCGCGCCGCGGGGGGCTCTCCTACGCCGTCCGCTCCGCTGTGCCGCACCCCGCCCCGTGCGGGCCATGAAGCTCCGGGGGCGTACCAACCGCCTCCTCTCCAAGAAGACGCCATGGCTCCAAGGCGCGTGGCCCCTGGGCGGAACCCGCTCCGTCAGGCGCCAGCCCAGCAAGAACGGAGCTGCCAAGAAGTCCCTCGACCGCAAGAGGCTGCCCGGGCGCTTCCTGCTCCGGCTCGTCGTGACCCTGCTCCAGCTTCGGCACGTCAAGACCCCGCGCTGCTCCCAGCTGCAGCACATGGGGACCCGCAAGGCCAAGCTCTCCCTCAACCGAAGCCTCCCGTGGCCACTGCAGGCTGCCGCGCCTACACCACCGAGCTGCGCAGCGTCGCGTGGCCTGGCAAGTTCAAGCCAGACCTGCCTCCTCGCTACGACAGCACGACCGACCCTGCAGAATTCCTCCAGCTCTATGAGCTGGGCATTGAAGCTGCCAGTGGAGACAAAAAGTTCATGGCGAACTGGTTCCCCATGGCGCTCAAGGAAGGAGCTCGCACCTGGCTCCTGAACCTGGCCCCAGGCACGATCTCTTCCTGGGACCAGATGCGCACCCGCTTCATCGCCAACTTCCAAGGTACTCGCGACTGGCCGCCTGCCGTGAGCGACATGCACCGCATCAAGCAACAACCCTGAGAGACCCTGCAAAAGTACATCTAGCGCTTCAATAGCGTGCGCCTCAAGATCCGAGGAAGCCATCATCTCGGCCTTCTCCGATGGTGTGCGCAACGTCAAGATGAAGGAGGAACTGGCGATGCATGAAGACATGTGCACCTCCCTGGAGCTGTTCAACTTGGCGACCAAGTGCGCCAGGGCTGAGGAGGGGCGTCTCTCCCTCCTCGAGCTACCTGCCGCAGACCCAGAAGAGAAGAAACCCAAGGCCAAGGACGTGAAGCGCAAGGGGGCTGCCGTGCTCGCGGCAGAGCCTGATACCAAGCGGGGCAAGGATCTGCCCGAATCCTCCAGGGGCAGCCGGTACTGTGTGTACCACGACCTCCACACCCACAACACCAACGAATGCCAAGAGCTCCGCGCCGTGCGAGAAGGAAGGATCGGCCGTCGTCCCGACCGCGCTGACCGGGGCTACGGCCGAGGAGGAGGAAGAAACCCAGGACGCTGGGAAGACCGCGGCCCACGCCAAGGGTGGCGTGATCAACCTCGCGAGGACCGCTGGCGAGACTTGCCTCGCGAGGGGGATTGGCGGGATCAGCCTCGTGAGGATCGCTTGCAGGGCAACGCAGGCCTCCCTCCACTGCCGCCTCAGCCAAGGAGGAACGAGGATCGCCATCAAGACGAGGGGCTGGGGGCTTCCAGGAGCCGCGCGCAATCGCCTTCATCCTGGGCGGAGCTCAGGCCCCAGCCTCCCAACGCATCTTCAAGCAGTTTGCCCGCAAAGTGAATGCAGTCCTCCCCAGGCTCGAAGCAACGCGCCCTCTCAGGTGGTCAGCGTGCACCATCACGTTTAACTCGGCGGATCAGCTCAAGTGCGCGGCCACAGCCGGGGTCCTCCCGATGCTTTGCTCCCCAGTCATCAGCAACGTACTGGTCACCAGGACCCTCATCGATGGTGGAGCAGGGCTCAACGTCCTATCCGTGGAAACATTCAACAATCTCCAGGTGCCCTATGATCAGCTTCAACCAACCAAGCCTTTCTCCGGAGTCACCGACGGTTCCACGATCCCGATCGGGCAGGTCCGCCTCCCTGTCACCTTTGGAGCCCGCAGCAACTACCGCACCGAGCTCATCGACTTCGACGTCGCCCACATCTGCCTGCCGTACAACGCAATCCTCGGGTACCCAGCACTGGCCAAGTTCATGGTCGTAACTCATCATGGCTACAATGTCCTCAAGATGCCAGGAAGTGGTGGAGTCATCACGGTGCCGATTGAAGAGAAGGATGCAGTGTGTTCCTTGGAGCGAGCCTTTCAGGCCGCGTCGCTAGAAGACCCAGATCGTGGAAGCAGGAGGCTTCCCGAAACCACCCCCAAGAAGAAGAAGGTGTCATCCGGACCGGCCCCTCAGGAGGCAGGCCCCTCAGGGCCTGCATATGCCCAAGGGGCCCCTCCATCCATCGCATAGGAAAGCGCGCTCGGCGCCCTCCTTAGGCAGGGCTCGAGGGCTCTCACCTGGAGGGCCACCGACCTGGCCAGGGTCACGAGGGAGGCGCTTGGGCACCACGTGGAGGCGTGCCTCGAAGCACGTTTCCCTCAAGAAGGAGCGAGGCAAGGAAGGTCAGACCAGCAGGAGTTCGTTAACAAGGCCATTCAAGAACTACAGGAGTCAAGAATCATGAGAGGTTGCCGCCGTCTACCGGCTGTGAATCCCCATCCAGGCGAGGATGGTGGGCTGCGCGTCTGCATCGACGTACCAGGGCTCAACCGGGTCACCACGATGGAGCGCCTCTGGCCCTCGCAGGTGGGGCGTTGTGGAGGTCCACCCCACAGCTATGTTCGCATGCCTTACGGCTTGCCGAGCAAGGCTGCTGTGTACCAGCGCCTCATGAGGGGCATCATGGAGACACAGGAAGACAGGCGTTCCGCAGTCCTGGCGGAGATGGAGATGATCCGCGAGGAGCCACCAGCGCCTCCGGAGCCTCCTGAGGCCCCTGGGCCTGGGGGCTCGTGAGGATCGGCTTCCGCAGCCCACCGAGTCTGTTGCACCAACACCGCTTCATCTTCGACATCTTCAGGTGACGTCCTTCAAGCTTCATTTCCAACTGGGAGCGCCCTCCTAGGGCCGCATCTTTCCCAGGCCGCGTGGGTCCGTCCCTGCGGCATGTATCCCTTTTTATTTTTCGGTCATTAGCTTGCTTCGTTGGGGGCGCCCCTCAGGTTGCATCATCCCCAAGCCACTCGGGCCAGGCCCCAGTGGCGTGTATCTCCCTTGCGTTTATTTCCAGCTATGCTTTCGCCTATCGTGCTTGATTACTTGATGCCTGTTCATGGCACCTCTTCTTCTCCATGTCGACCACTTGCACGTTAAAGGGGGGTACCTGAGCATCGCGACTCAGGGCTCTTACTGGCTCTCCAGCCCTCACCCTTTGGCCTTGTCCACAGCATCGCGACCTGGCATACCAGCGACGGCTGAGACAAGATCGGGGGCCGGGACCCGAGGACGTAGAGTGCCGGCATCTAACCCAATTTGCAGGAACACATCTCAAGATATGGCCCAGTGCCATGCGCAACCCGACTAGAGGTAGGGCCCCGTGAGTCTCGCGCTGGCTCACGGGCGCCCAGGTATGCCTCACCTGCGCCAACCAGAGCAACTAACGACCGACTGATAGCTGTCATGGCAACCCATTTTTCCTTCTATGATGAGCTTGCAGGGCCCCCCTGAGGGAATTGCGTCGGCCGAGGCCCTCACGGAGTTCCCTTCACCCTCGTCCGCGCAAACCACTTGCACGTTAAAGGGGGGTGCCTGAGCATCGCGACTCAGGGCTCTTAGTGGCTCTCCAGCCCTCACCCTCTGGCCTTGTCCACGGCATCGCGACCTGGCATACCAGCGACGGCTGAGACCAGCTCGAGGGCCGGGACCCAAGGACGTAGAGCAGAAAGGGGAGCAAAGGTGAGGGAGAAGGGGCACGCGAGGACCTCGCCAAGCAACTCCGTTCCCCCTGCAGCGCGGACCCGTCGTTACACCAGGAGTAACCCCTGATTGACAAGATAAGTCACCACCCGAAAACACCGGCTACCGTGGCACTACCTCCGCACCTGACGCAATTCCGTACTAGCGACGTCGCTCCCCTTTCTCACCGAGCGACGGCTGCTTGGGCGCCAAAGGGGACCTCCTGAGCATTGTGACTCAGGGGCTCTTACCGGACCCCGGGTCGCTCACCTCCTGGCCTTGACCACGGCATCGCGACCTGGCATACCAGCGACGGCTGACGCCGCCTTGGGACTGGGACCTGTCGACGCAGAGCACCAAGCCCTCGCGAGGTTCGAAAGGGAGAACTAAGCTGCGACGGAATTGACGACTCGCACAGTTCCATAGCAAGAGTTACATATTAACAAAAAGGATCACGGACACCTTACAAGCCCCCATTGGGCGCAGTATGATTCCTTGCAGGAAACAAATCCTAAGGGATGCTATCTACACGCACCCCTGCAAAAGATGCCATCATCAACAGTGGGCCGTCAAGCACCGGCGCCGACCCCATCCAGATCAGAGTCAGCGACGGCCGAGTGAGCCCGCTCTGCTCCGGGAGCGGCGCTGGCTCGCGGGCTCGTAGCTGTCGTCGCTCGTCTCCGGAGTTGCGAAGACCTCGCTGGGATCGCTGGATCCTCCGACGCTCCCATCACTTGTGGAGCCGTCCAGGGAATGGTCGGCGGGCCTAGCCCTCACCATGGCGGGGTCCTGGCCACCTCTCTTGGGGCAGCACTCCAGCCGGCGCCCGTTCGCGTCGAAGATCTTGAAGATCATCACCGAAGCGCCATCCTACTCCAGGTGGATCGTGAGGGCGCCCCTTGCTCTGCAACCCCAAGCGATCTCGCCCCAGCCGCGAGTCATGAAGACCTCGCCTGAGGCAAGGACCGCGACCTCTGCCTCGGTCGCGGGGGTGCTGCAGTCGGCGTGCTGCAGCCATAACTCCAGGAGTCTTCCCTGCGGGAAGACGGAGGCGAAGAAGGGGGGAAAGCGAATCCAAGTTTGCGGAGGCATGGCGGCGTGGAGCACGAGCTCGCGGGAGGAGCCCTCGGCGTGGACTCCAGGAGGAACGACCCACACCTTCGTGACCCATCGGCACCGGCGACGGCGCTGGCTGTGGGGATCGGCATCTCCCCTTCCAAGGCCCTCGGCGTGGGCATACAAGGGAAGCGGGAACCCCGGCGGAGGACGCTCGTACCAAGGCCTCGACACCACCAGGCGGTCTTCCTTGTCTCGGCCGCGAAAGGCAGGCCGCTTCTTCGGCGGGAGCGGGTCTAGTCCCTCTCGAGGAGCCTTTCCCTTCTCCGATGTAGAGAGCCACCGGATCGGGGCCATCACGGCAAGGCAGAGCAAGAAACAAGGCGAAGGAGAAAGCAAGGAGAGATGGACTAGGAGGGCACGCGCGGTGCCGTACTTATAGCTGGCGAAGGCCAACCGTCGGCCTCCACGATCACAGGTAATCATGACATGATTTGCATGCAGGGACTTGTCCAATCCGCGCGATCCTTGAGGCATCATGGGGAAGCGGAGGCGCTCACGTCCAATCAACCGCCACGCGGCGCCCAAGGCCGCAGGCTGTTAGGGCCCGCGGCGCTTCGCCCTTGCCCTTTCGCCTCTCGGCACGGCCAAGTCCGGGCGCGCCTTGGGCCCGGGGGCTACTGTCGGCATTCTAGGAACGGGGGTCCCCAGACTTGCCTGCCTGCGACCTGCGGCGTGGCTAGAAAGGGGGCCCAGCATGGCCCATCTTCATCAACGCAAGACCCAAGATCCTCGCGAGGGGCCAAGCCTCGCGGGGCGGACGACACGGCGCTTCCTCAGGCACGGCCTCATCAGGCTGGCTCATGAGGAGGTGGAGAGATCAAGGCGGGGTACCTCACGAGGTGCCCATGACGCAAGCCATGACGACCAAGGGCGACAGGCGGGCGCCAGCCCGCGCAGTGTCCTCCCTTTCCTCTTTGGTGCAAAGGGGGCAAGCGCAGGTGAGAGGATCAAGCAAAGGCATCCATTTCGGTGCAACGAGACCAAGACCAGTCCAACGGTGGGAAGGAGGTCATCGTGGAGCCCAGGACGGCATCACCACAGGGCCTTTGGCAGGCGAGGACCAACTTTAGTCAGGATAAGTGTACCAGATGTTCCCCTTCGAATAGGCCAATTGTTGGCGCCCTTCCCGCTCAATATTTGGGAAGAGGCCCAGGGCCTTTGCCTATAAATAGGACTAGCCACCCCCAGGGTAGAGGCATCGAGAGATCATCGACCAGTCTAGCAATTGGATCAGAGAGAGAGAAGGGCGGCTGAACTCCCCTAGCAGTTCATCGTCCCAGCTAGAACAGGCCCTCGCGAGGCCGTTCTTCCTTGTACTGTTCATCATCATCAGCCCAAGAGGCAATCCACCCACCACAATGGAGTAGGGTATTACACCACATCGGTGGCCCGAACCAGTATAAACCCTGTGTACTTTGTGTTGTTCTTTCGGTAGTTAGATCTTTGCGAGACGGAGAGGTAGAGGGCATAATCTCCACGCGCACCCCAGAGCTCGAACCTTAAGGGTCTGCCGGAACCCGAAATCCGACAGATTGTAAGAAATAAAAGCCATACTGGGAACCAACCCAATCCTGGCCGCACCTAACATCGGCGAACCAATGCTGCTATACATAGCGGCGACTAATCAAGTCGTAAGCGCAGTGCTCGTCGTCGAACGAGAAGCGGACGGACATAAATTCCCTCTTCAAAAGCCGGTATATTATGTATCCACTGTCTTCACTCCATGCAAATCATGGTACCCGCATTATCAAAAGATAGCATACGCGGTATTCATGGCATCCCGGAAATTACGACATTACTTTCAGGAGTGTTCAATTACAGTGGCCTCGGAAGTACCACTCAACGACATAATAAACAACCGTGACGCCACATGCCGGATTGCCAAATGGGCCATTGAGCTCCTTCCGTTCGACATGACATATAAACCTCGGCGAGCTATTAAGTCGCAGGTGTTGGCCGATTTTGTCGCCAAATGGACAGAAGCCGAACTCCCTAAAGAGTACGGCGCATACTCCAATTGGATTATGCACTTCGGCGGCTCTAAAATGTTGGCCGGTCTGGGGGTTGGCGTCGTCCTAACATCTCCCACTGGAGACACAGTCCAGTATGTACTCCAAATGCTGTACACGGACTCCAACAATGCAGCCGAATACGAGGACCTATTACATGGTCTCCGGATGGCAGTTTCCATGGGCATTCGACACCTGGAGGTGTGTGGGGATTCGAACCTCGCAATATCCCAAATAAATGGAGACTTCAATGCTAAGGATCCAAAAATGGCGGCCTATCGCAACGCCGTCCTCAGGATGTCAGTTTGGTTCGAGGGGCTCGAATTCCACCATGTGGCTCAGGAAAACAATTAAGTGGCGGATATCCTCACCCGCATAGGCGCAAAACGAGATGCGGTCGCACCCAACATCTTCTTGGAGAGGCTATTTAAGCCATCCGTAGTATGGGAAGGGGACACCGGTAACAACAGTCCGGACCCGGCCACAATGCCCGATACCGAACACTCTAACATAATCGGAGGCTCTGCCACGGAAATAACACCTTCAACCCACGTAATAATGGCCATCATCGCCCCATGGACAGAACCATTCCTGGCCTACCTAACTAGGCAGGAACTTCCCGAGGACAAAAATGAGGCACGCTGCATAGTGTGGCGGTCTACAGCCTACAGGGTCCACGAGGGAGAGCTTTATAAGAAAAGCACTACCGGAGTCCTTCAAAGGTGCATCTCCCAAGAGGAAGGGCGGAAACTTCTGGCAGAAATTCATGCCGGACTCGGCGGCCACCACGCCGCAGCCCGGGCCCTTGTAAGCAAGGCCTTCCGTACAGGTTTTTATTGGCCGACGGCCCGGACAAATGCACAGGACCTGGTCCAATGCTAACGCCGGTTGCCAGCTTTTTGCAACCAAAGCCATATGCCACCCACTGCCCTCCAAACAATCCCCATTACCTGACCCTTTGTGGTCTGGGGGCTTGATATGGTTGGATCCCTTAAAGGGGGAACACATAAGAAAAAATACCTACTGGTCATGGTGGATAAATTCACCAAATGGATAGAAGCCAAACCCATTAAACTGGTCGAATCCGGACCGGTGATAGACTTCATATCCGGGGTTGTACACCGTTACGGCGTCCCCCACAGCATCATAACTGACAACGACACAAACTTTACGGCCGATGAGGTAAAACTCTGGTGCGGCAATATGGGCATCAAGCTCAACTATGCTTCTGTCTATCACCCACAAACTAACGGTCAAGCCGAGCGAGCAAATGGTCTTATCATGAGCGACATCAAACCCAGATCAGTGCGGTCCTTAAAGGAATCTAACACGCACTGGGTAGAGGAGCTCGACTCCGTACTCTGGGGGCTGCGGACCACGCCGAATCGCACCACCGGATACACACCCTTCTTTATGGTGTACGGCGCAGAGGCGGTTCTGCCCTGCGACATAATCCATGACTCACCTAGAGTGCGCATGTACGAAGAAAGAGAAGCCGAGCTCGATCGGCAGGACACTCTGGACACCTTGGAGGAGGAGCGCGACGTGGCAAAAGCTCGTTCCGCATTTTATCAGCAACAGGCTCGAAGATACCAAAGCAGAGAAGTACGAGCCAAAAATTATAACGTTAGCGAACTAGTTCTACACCTGTCGGAGAAGAAAAAGACCAAGCTCGAGCCCAAATGGAAAGGTCCCTTCATTATTGACCAAGTTCTGACCGGTGGAGCGTACCGTCTGCGGGATGCATCGGATAACCGACGTGAGCCGAACCCATGGAACGCAGCCAGGCTCCGAAGATTCTACGCCTAGTGCCGGACTCTAAGTTTGTCTCCTTCCTCTGTCCATTTTTTACATATACATTATCTATCTTTTCTTTCTCTCTCTCTCTCCCCCTCTTTATTCTTTCTCGAGGCCCTTAAAAGCCAACTTGTGCCCTGCTTGCACACTACTGATGCGCTAACTGCGCTCACTATACCTGGGCGCTTCTTACACAGAAGCTTAAACTATTTATCTGGGCTTCATGCCCAGCACATGTGTTACTCTTCCACATGTACCTTTTCTTTGCCATTATATGCATCGATATGACTTAAGTTTTGGCCAAGCTGGGTTGCCTGGCTCTTGTATTTATGCCCTACGTTCCCGCTAATTCGGCTAGGGCATAAGGGGAGCACCTCTGTGATTGTTACTGCTGGGTCAGCCGGATGTGTACATCAGACTGGGTGAAGCCGAAAGCTAGCGTTCTTAAGGGAATATTTGGTCGGTGAACAAAAGATGATTTTTATTTTTTATTTTTTATATGCGCCCCCAGATGTTTTTCCCGCGTCCTTTTTCGCAATCCGGACATGCACTTTAGGGCATGCGTACCCAGGGAAAGGAACCCTTAACGGAACTATTCTCCCTGGAAGATGTTTCTTACTACCCATGTAATATAACATAACTAGTTGGGCACTTGTCTGTTCAAGCACCAATGACCCCTACACCTGGTTTCCACGCATGGCCCGGTTCTTATATAACTGAGAGGGTATTCGGAAACACTCTGGACTATCGGGTCCAGAGGTTGAAGCGAAAAGGTCTGCCATGACAAATGATTTACAATCCGGCTAGAAGGCATTTTACATGTCATTTCAAATACATAGTCACTTATACTGGCTAAATTCCTCTTCAATACCATCCAACAGGCTGTCTAGTCTACAATCATGTTGGGAATACTTTGCAGCTAATTCTACTTGCCCATACACTAAGCTAACAGGGATTTCCTTCCCATCGGGCCCCACAGGGCCGACCTCGGCCATGTGGTTTGGGTCAGCCTTGGTATACCTCGTCTTCACCATGGCCCAGGCTTCCCTGGCACCTTAACGGCAGGCTGATATCTTCCATAATCGGAAGCACCGCCGCGCACCCTTGAGCTTCTCCGCAAGCTCTGCAAAGCCTTCGGGTAGGGAGACGGAGGGCCATAAGGCCTGGGCAATGCCTGGCATCACCTGCCGCACTTGTTCGTGCAGTTGTGAGAGCTCTGGTAGAAGATCACCCGCCAACCCGGGCATCTCATCCGCGGGACGACCCGTCAGCATACCTACAGACATAACTCTGTTAGATGGCTTCTTTGCCGAACTCTTTTTAAAAGTCCGCTCAAGCACTTACTAAATATGCCGCATCGAAGCCGAATATTCTCCTTCATGGAGTCCGACAGCTGGGCACGAACATCCTTTAGTTCCACACTCAGCTGGGTATTGGCATCCTGGAGATTGATTTTCTCCTGCCTAACTTTTGTAAGCACGCGCTCGCCAGCCTTTAGCTGGCGTAGGAGATGTTGCTTATCCGGATTCACTCCAGCGTCATCTGCAATATTTATTGCCAGATTTGCAGCTACGCCCCACTCTATATGGTACCTATCATTCTAAAAAAAGTGTTACCAGAGGAGGCCTCCTCGGACTCCTTCGATGTGGCAGCTGTGGCCCGTCGCTGGGCCTTGCACTCTTGAAGCCCATGAGACAATTGGTTATTCTTCTCTGTAAGAACCTGCATAATAGATGATCCTTCAATCAGTTATCCTAACTGTTTCAAGTCTCAGGGGCTACTGCTATATGTAATCATCAAATTTTCTTACCCGTATATCCTTTACATACTGGTCCGTGGCTCTGGCTAGACCATTTTGAGCAGCACGGATGTACGCATCTCCTGAGTTGAAGGCATCAAATGCCTCTTGGGAGAAATAAGTGTCATGGAGTACGGCTCGGTGACGCCTGTGGTTCATGGCGCTCTCCACTTCGGAATTTGTGGCGGATATTTTATCCTCATCCTCTGTCGGAGGAGCATCCGACGTGCGCCTTGTGTTGGCTTCCGCTTCCGTGTCCGGCCCTGGAGCCCGACTAGTAGAGGCGTGATTGGCGACCTCTCCGGATATAATCCGGCGAGCGTTCTTCTTTCTAGGAAGCACGAGCGTTATTATGTCTTGAAATGACGACAACCATGGAGTGAGGTGTTGCATCATACCTCTGCGCTGGCGTTTCCGTCTAGACCGCTTTCCTTTTTATCGTGCCCGGCCTCAGAGCCCCTTGTTGGCTAGTCGCCGTGGGCTCGGCATGGCGTCCCAAGGGACTTCCCTATAAAACATCGTTTGTATACGGTAAGTGAAGTGTGTAAAGGCAAATCCTTTTCAAAAGGTTGGGACTTTGGTCTCATTCACCTGCGAAGTTGAGTAGCCCAGGGTAGTCGGCTGTAATGGCCACCAAGGCGTCATCGCTGCTTAATTGGTAGAATACCCTGTCAATAAGCTCCACGGATATGTCCGGGTCCTCTTTGAAGACCCGGTCGAGGGACCGCTCAGGATCCTCTGGTTGTGGAGGTGGGCTGTTGATCTCCCTTACAGCCTTGCGCAGCTCCTGCAATGAATTTGCAAGGTAAAACATTTAATTGTGGGAATATGGAACGGATGGGCGTAGCAAGGGGCGACCTACCCAACTCGGAGGATTGTACATGGAAAATCCATCCTATGGCTTGATGCGGAAGAATTCTTCTTCCTCCCCCTTGTACAAGCCGGACAAGATTTTCTCTAGGGCAGCGGTCGAATCCGGCCCCTTGCGACAGCAGCATGTGGCGTCATCTTCCCCGTTGAAATCCCACATAGGGTGGCCTCGATATTGAAGCAGCTGCACCCCCCGGATAATGCATATTTCCATAACCTCGATTATGGTCAGTCCTGATTGAGCCAATGCATTTATCCGGCCCATCAGGTAAAGAACGTCTCTATCATCTTCCTCCTAAGGGCTCCTTGGTCGCCAGCTCGGGCGCTTCTTCAAAGGAGTATTGTCAAACTCGGGAAGGCCAATCCGAATAGGATCCAGAAGAGGGACATCCTCTATATAAAACCACTCTGAAGGCTAGTCTTCGGACGGCTTCTTCGGGGTTCCGGATAGGTATCCGGTCTAGGGGATGCGCCATACTTCGGCACCGCCCACTTGGTATATTGACCCCCTCTGTGAATGGGGCACAAGGCAGAACAACTTCTTCCACAGTGCGAAATGAGCTTCGCAGCCCAAGAACAGCTCGCAAAGGGATACGTAACCCGCGATATGCAGTATGGAGCCAGGGGTGAGGTTATGCAGCTGGAGGCCGTAGAACTCCAGGAGCCCGCGGAGAAACAGATGGATTGGAAATCCGAGTCCCCTTAACAAATACGGGACAAGGCATACCCGCTCTCCCTTAGAGGGGTTGGGAAAGCTTTCCGCCTACTCCCCGCCATTATAGGTGGCGAGCCCGGCTCAAACCGGGACCATATACGCTGGGGGTGAAATCCCTGGGTCTGAAGCTTCACTAATTGGTTGTGCGGGACGGAACACCTCTCCCAATCTCCAGGCTTGGGGCTGTGGGAGCAAGAGGAGGAGCTGCACTGGCCGACCATGCCGGGATGGATTTTTTCAGGCGCGCTCCGATGAATGCTCGATGAGGGAAGATGGTGTGGTTTGGATCTGAGAATCCTCGTCTCTTTAAATATACAGTTCATTCACACAGCTAGGATGGTAAATGTAAAAACGCCCTAGCTTCTCACATTCGCTTGACACGTGGAAGATGGCCATTATTGGGCGCAGAAGCCAAGAAACGCAACATTTACGAGAAGCCGGACACTATTTAACAGGAGCTCAGGGTTTTAAGAAGAACCCGCCTTGCCATGCCGAAGACAATCTGCGCGCCGGACTCATCGTCATTGGAGCCTGGTTCGGGGGCTACTGAGGGAGTCCTGGATTAGGGGGTATCAGGATAGCCGGACTATAACCTTTGGCCGGACTGTTGGACTATGAAGATACAAGATTGAAGACTTCGTCCCGTGTCCGTATGGGACTCTCCTTGGCGTGGAAGGAAATCTTGGCAATACGAATATGTAGATCTCCTTCCTTGTAACCGACTCTGTGTAACCCTAGCCCCCTCCGGTGTCTATATAAACTGGAGGGTTTAGTCCGTAGGACATCATAACAACAACAATCATACCATAGGCTAGCTTCTAGGCTTTAGCCTCTCGGATCTCGTGGTAGATAAACTCTTGTACTACCCATATCATCAATATCAATCAAGCAGGAGTAGGGTTTTACCTCCATCGAGAGGGCCCGAACCTGGGTAAAAACATCGTGTCCCTTGTCTCCTGTTACCATCCGCCTAGACGCACAGTTCGGGACCCCTACCCGGATCCGCCGGTTTTGACACCGACAGGGACTCCTGAGCATCGCGACTTAGGAGCCTAACTGGTCACGTAGCCCCTCACTCCTTGGTCCATCCTGGTCTCCGGTCGGCCCAACGGCGGTTGAGGTATGCGCGGGGCCGGGCTCTGCCGACGCAGAACGCAAGCAAATAGGAAGGAAATCGCAAAATCTCGAAGCAAATATTACACACATATTGTCCTCACAATACCAAATAAAAGTCTAAATGCCCCCACGAGGCCTGATACATGGCGCAGGAATGGAACGGGAGAAACGGCCATGGACCACCTCCAGACGTCGCCAACACCTGCGGAAGGCACTCACTCGCGGTCGGCCTTGTCTTCACCGCCAGCCGCAGGGTCGACGACGCCGGACAGAGGAGCGGAGACAAAGCCACGAAACCTTCTCAGCAAGGCCCCCACTTGATCCCGCATAGCCGTGGTAACTGCCTCGTATTGATCTTCAGCCACACGCTCTAGCAGCTCGTCAAGGCGAGTGTTGGGGTCGCGGAGGTGCAGGTGGCTGAAGACCCGGGTCAGTGCAACTGAAGACAGGACGTGAACTTCTGCCTCTGCCATGGGAGCGAGGCCGTCGACGACCTCCTCAAGCGCCTTCACCAGCTGGGCGGGGACGTCCTCGTCGGTGTCCAGAGGCTTCTCGAGGCCGCGCTCGTAGAGCATCTCCAGTGCCTCGCGGGACCTCTTCTCAAGGTCGGCGAAGGCCACACGATCTTCCGCCAGGACTCGCGCCTTGGCGTCAAGATCGATCTCCCTCGTCCTCATCTTCAGCTCCAGCTCCTTAAACTGGTTGCGCTCTGTGGCCTGTTTCTTCCCCAACTCCGCCAGCTCTGCATCGCGATTCTTGACGGCTTCCTCCCGGGCCTTCATCTCCTCCTCCTTTGCATGGCGGCAGTGCACCTCCTCAGCGTGCTTGTCGTGCAGGCTCTGCAACTCGCCCTCCAGCTCTTGGCAGCGGTCACGGGCGGCCTTGGCGTCTTGCAGCGCTGTCTCACAATCGACCGCAGCGTTGGCAGCGCCTTGCTTCTCCTTCTCAGAAGCCTCAGCAGCTTAGCCCAACGCCGCGCGAACTACCAGGTCAGAATGAAGCCAGCCCGAGGCCAGCTCCAGACGCCCGGCCACCAGGCGCGGGTCCGCACTCAAGAAATCCGCATGCAGCTGGATCATCGCTGAGATGGCACGCTCCAGGGCTGCATCAGGAGCAGAAGGACCAGGAGGTGGGGTGCAACAGTAGGAGGGAGCGACATCATCACCAGGGCTTGAGATAATGCGGGTTCCGGAGCAGCCGGGACCTCGTCAGCTGCGCCAAGCACCGGCATCTCCAGAGCCATGGAGGCCATGGGGGCTGACCCCATGCAGTGAGGCTCTTCTTGGCCACGCGAGGACGACCGGGCTGGGGAGACGCGGGCGTTGCTGCCTCCTTTCCCTGCAGAGGGAGGCACGGCCGCCGAACCCTCCTTCCTCTTCTTCGCCGAAGGTGCCGGCCTGCTCAACCAGGAGCAAACATCAGGAAACAACAAGCACGAACAAGGACGAGACAAAGCTTAAGAACACTCACCGGTCCAATGCAACGTATTCCACTGACCGCTTGAGAATCTTGAGGCCCAACAGCTGCGGGACCTGAGGAGCGGGCGTTCGGACACCAGCGGCGCCGGGCGGAGAGGAAGCAAAACCGGATCCAGTTCCAGGAGGTATCGGGTCGGAGGCGGCACCACGGGCCACCAGCGACGACCTGCTCCTCGTAGGGATAGGAGGCTGCTCCCTATCCCCATGGCGGGCATCGGCATCAGCATCATCAGGAAGGGCGTGGAGAATCTCGGCTTTGCTCAGAGGGGAAGTCTCCCACCTCTTCCAGGGTCTCGTCCGAGTCCTCCTCCTCTTCCCTCTCCCCGTGGGACTCACCAGAAGAAACCTTCACTGTGTTCTGCGCCATGGGGGCTTCCAGAAGCGCTGGCGGCACCAGCCCGTGCGCGTCAAAAGTCGGCCTGGAGGCGACGAATTCCTCCCAGTCCCTGCGCTTGAACAGGGGGAGGAAGGCGCTAGCCGAATACTCCTGGTTGTCCCCGACGATGAGACGCAAGATGGCGTATAGTTCATCGCTAGGCAGGTCCCCTGGCCTCAGGCGGGTCTTGTTTCCCCCTTCATCAAGCTCCCAGAGGGGGCGCGCACGCGCCTGGAGCGGGGCGACCCACAACATCAGGAACTCCCTCAGGAGCATCGCCCCCGTCACCTTGGCCGTCCTTGCGCTGCTCGGCCTCAGGTCGGTCATCATCTGCCCCAGCACCAGTGATGCCCGCTCGTCGACAAGCTCCGCCTTGGGCCACCCCCTGTTGGGAGGGGGCGCCGCCGTGGGCAATTCCAGACGCGGGTCTGCGCGCTGAGCACCCATCATGACCCACTTGGATCGGATGGTGTCGGCCCTCTTCCCGGTGCTCGAGATTGAGTTGGCCTTGCCGCAGTCGACGAAATTAGCGCATCCGGTGATATGCTCGCCGGTTACACGGAGGAAGAAGAAATGGTGCAAGAGCGCCACGGACGGCATGACGCCCAAATATACCTCGCAGTAATAGGCAAAGATGGATAGGAGGAGAACAGAGTTGGGATGGAGATGCAGCGCCTGCAGCCCGTAGTGGTCGAGGACTTCGTAAAAGAAATCAGAAAAGGGAGGAACCAACCTGACGGCAACGCTTCTCGAGAAGAAGGGGAATAAGGTGCTTCCCTCAGGCTCTGGCTCGCCGGAGGCGAGCCGAAGCTCCGTCTTCCCCCACTCGTTGCCTTCGTCCGCTGTCAGTAGGCGCACGGAGGCAAGGCTCTTCTCCGTGACGGTGGGCGCCTCGAGAGCCGGCTCGTACCATGCCGGCGTTGAGGAAGACTTGGCCTTGCGCGGCGCCATGAGCGGTAGATGCAGAGCAAGGGTGGAGCAGATCTGGAGGAAGCAGGCGGCGAAGGGCGAGAAAGGGGATCTGGAGCAAGGCAAGGGGGAAGCAATGAAGGAAAGAACTGCCCGCGCCAGACTTGTCAAGTCGTGCAGTTGCTGAGGCAACGTGGGGAAGCGGAGACGCCCACGTCCAATCAACCGCCACGCGTCGACCGAGGGCGCAGCTTTTGGGGCCCGTGGCGCTCCGAACTTGACCCTTGGCTTCGCTACGAAGCCAAGCCCGAGCGCACCTTGGGCCCGGGGGCTACTGTCGGTGTTCTGGGAACAGGAGTCCCCAGACTTGCCTGCCTGCGGCCCATGGCGTGGCTAAGCAGCGGGCCATACGGCCCATCTTCATCAACGCGGCATCCAAGACCTTCGCGAGGGTCCAAGCCTCGCGAGGCGGACGGCACAAGACTTCCTCTCGAGTGGCCTAGCCAGGTAGGATCACGAGGAGCGGTGATATCAAGGCGGGGCAAACCTCATGAGGGACTCATGATGTGAGCCATGACGAACGGCGCCAGGCGGGCGCCGGTGCGTGCAGAGTCCTTGTTTCCTCTTTGATGCTAAGGAGGCAAGCGCAGACGAAGAGTACCGAGGCATTAGGCAAAGGTTGCTATATTGGTGAAACAATACCAAGACCAGGAGGATGGCAAGGCGGAGGTCATCGTGGAGCCCAAGACGGCGTCACCCCAGGGCTTTTCGTAGGCGAAGACCGCTTTTTTCAGGATAGCTTGTACTAGCTGCCCCCCTTCAAATTTTCCCGCCGTTGTTGACTCCCTTCCCGCTCGATATCTGGGAAGAGGACCAGAGCCTTTATAAATAGGAGTAGCCACCACAGCAGTGGAAGGAGGGCAGTTCATCAACTCCTCACACCACAAGTTCATACGCACAAGAACACCTCAACCTGAGGAGGCTGTTCTTCCCTTGTACTGTTCATCATCAGCCCAAGAGCCAATCCACCACCACCACACTGGAGTAGGGTATTACACCACAACGGTGGCCCGAACCAGTATAAACATCGTGTCTCTTTCTGTGTTGTGAGTTCGTCGAGTTCGTCCGCAAGATCCTAGCGAGCTTGAGCGTAGATCGGTAGGAGGGAAAGACTTCGCGCGCACCCTAGTGTTCGAACCTTAAGGGTTAACCAGAGCCCCACATCTGACAATGGACACCCCCAACGATCTAAAAGCGCTCAAGGTTTCAGGCTTGAAATGCCAGAATCTTGTCAACATCTAGGACCACTACAAGGTCTGGGGCAGCGATAACAACAAACAGAACTCCCTGGTTGACCTCGCCTTAGTCATCGTCGACCCCTACTACATGAAGATGATGGATGAGAACGAGAAGGACAAGAACGCCTGACACAGTGTCTGGCATTAGGGACTGAATGAACAACACGTCAAGTACACGTCCAAGGATGCGTAGACAAGCTACGAGGTGTACAGGCGGATCATTGAGATGAGGAAGTGTCTTCTTCCTGTCCCAGACAAGGGATCGAGCCACAGAGCAGTGGTCGGAGCATGACTAAATGATCGTTTCCCCTAGTTTAGAATGCATGCAATTGTTTATTGAGGTGTGTGGGAATGATCTGTATAGTCACTTATGTAATTGGATGCAATTGTTTGCCGCGTATCACACACATCTTGTTGAGTTGAAATGTTTTTGTTGTCTTTGCTCATCGCAAACAGTTCATCAGAGTGAACTGTATGCCCTCCATCGCACACACCTTGATCTGGCTGACCATTTGTATTGTGTTGCCTAATCACACACAGTTCATCCCAGTGAATTGTATGCTCTATATGGCACACACACCCTCGTCTGGCTGCCTGTTTCTATTGTTTCTTCATCATTGCAAATAGTTCTGCCAGATTAACTGTTTGACACGCATCGCACACGCAACTCCAATCTGAACCGTGTTTGATGTCACCGCAATCGTAAATGTTTTGTATCTTTTTTTAAACTATCTGCTGTGGAGCAAAGCACCACAGCCTTTTATTCCAAACTCAGTAAAATAGTTACAAGTATGTAGGGTACAAGAAAAATAAGAAAAAACCTACCTATTCTTACCTATACACTAAGGGAGGGAATTAACCCAAGCCAGAAGAGAATCTCTAGTTGGACTAGTTAACCTATGAGATAATAAGGTTAGATCATGTAGAAATTTACATCTCCAAACAACAAAAGATGCTCGCTCCCCTCTGAAAGTTTTTCCATTGCGCAGAATCCAGATGTTCCATGTTGCTGTAAGCATGACCTCGAAGAAAAAAGGGTGCCTGAAGGAATTCCTTGCATGTGAGATACATTGTTGCATATCATCTCCACTTATCCAGTGGATCCTCAAGTAGTTCTAGACTCTTGAGCTAAAGTTGCAGTTAACAAAAAGATGAAGCATGTCTTCATATACTTTAGCAGCGCAAATAACACACAAGTTATCATCCTCAGGTAGTGTCCAATGCCTTATGACAAGCATATCTTTGGTATTTAGGCGATCAAAAAATAACAACCAACCAAAGACCTTGATCTCCATGGTACATTTGCTTCTCCAAAGCCATTTGCATGTCTTGATAGAAGGCATGTGTGTATGCATGATATTATAGAAACTCTTTGCAAAGTAGGCTCCTGATTTCCCAATCCAGGTCCAAATATCAGCAAGCTGGGGGTCCCTTTGAAGATTCAGAAGCCATTCCTCTAAAACCCGAAGTTCCTCAGCAGCTTCTTGAGATATAGGCAGGTAAAATAGTGAAAAAGGGTTTGTAGAGGTGAGGTTGTCTCTAGCAGAAGTTTTATCATCTTTAACAAAAGAGAACAGCCATGGGATTCGTCTGAACAAAGGCACTGTGATACACCCACATGCCATGCATCCAACCGGAACGTTACAGAGTCTCCCATGTTAACATGAGCCGATGCAACTGCTCTATATTTGTCTGACAGCTTGAAGACATCTCTCCACCAGAAAGAGCCTGTCATAACAGTAGCTTGAGGTACCACTCCATCATAATATGAAAACCATATCAAGGAGACCCAAGGGATATCCACTTTGTTATAGAAATTATGCAAGTGTTTAATGAGAAGACCTTGATTCCGTATATTTAGGTTGACTATCCCAAGACCTCCTTTTTCCTTGGGTCTGCAGACCAAGTTCCATGCAGCAAGGGATTGTTAGGAGTGTCACTATTACCTCTCCAAAGACACTATCTAAAGATCCTGTCAAGTTGCTTGATAATCCCTGGAGGGATGCTCAATGTACATAGGAAGTAGATTGGCATAGAGGTAAAACTGATGCCTGGAGCTGGAGTCCGGAGCCTTGATTAAGCTTGGAGGAACTACAAGAAAGCCTTCTTTCAACTCTGTCAACCAGAGGCATTAAATCCACTATCCTAGGCCTTGTGCTACCCATTGGCAATCCAAGGTAGGTGAATGGAGTGGTTCCAATTTTGCAACTAAGAACTGTACCAGCCTTGTACCTAGATCATTATCCATGTTCAAAGGATCAAAGATGATTTGCTAAAGTTCACTTTCAGACCAGTGGACTCTTGGAAAGTAGTAAGCATATTTTTCATAGCCACCAACTGTTCCTCAATGGTAGGCAATATGACAATTGTATCATCAGCATATTGGATGATAGGAAAATCTGGATTCTGAGAGGGAATATGCAGTGTGTGGACACCTCGAGCTAGCATATCATCTACCACTGTTTGCAAAACATCAACAACCAGAACAAATAGTATAGGTGATAGAGGATCCCCTTTCCTAACTCCACACTTGCACTTAAACTACTTGCCTGGGACTCCATTTAACAAAATTGAAGAGCTGCCAGAAGATAAAATTTCTTTTATGCATGAAATCCATTTCTCATCAAAACCCTTGAACCTTAGCATCTGCAAAATAACCTCATGTTTAATCGTGTCAAAAGCCTTGGCAAACTCCAGCTTGAGAATGACAATAGGTCTCTTGGACTGTTTGCACTGGTGGATGTATTCCAAAGTCCATGATAAACAATCCTGAATGGATCAGCTCTTGAGGAACCCATACTTTAGAATTACCCCTTGCAAACGATTAGCGAGAAGGTTGGTCAGAAATTTTAGACAGGTGTTGGTAAGATATATGGGCCTAAAATCATTAGGGCTTTCAGGTGAGAGCATTTTGGGAATGAGTGTAATCAATGACACATTGATGTTCTCCAAAGAGATTTTCCCTTCATAAAAATCCTTGATCATCCTCAAAAAATCTGGCTCAATGATGGACCAGCAATGCTTGACAAAAGACCATTGAAGCCATCTGGCCCACGTTCCCGATCCATTGTAGCTCTCCTAACACTTCGTTAATTTCATCAGAGGAGATGGGCCTGGAGAGCTCATCAAGGTCTGGCACACACTTTATTAAGTGTGGCAGATAAAAGCCCATGGAAATACCCTGGGCCTAGCCCATTCTTTCTTTGAACGAAGTCCATAGAATTCCCACCATTTGTTGATGACCAAACACAGGGGCTCCTCCCTCGACAGTAAGGCTAGCTATAGAATTTTTTCTCATCCTTTCTGATGCCATTGCACACAGTATCTTCGAAGGGTCTCAGGTTGGACCATCGCGTTTGGACCATCTGCAGTAGTGACAATTAGGTTTTTGGATTGTTGTAATATTAGGCAATTTCATGGTTGATTACGGTAAATAATCATGAACAGAATAGAAAATATCATGCAATAGTCTAGCATACTAGATTAGAAGAAAACATGCACAACAACATCACACATGAAACAACAACTATAAATAGAGACATTGACAGATCACGATTGACGCATTGTTCGTTAGTTGTTGATACGTCTCCAACGTATCTACAATTTTTGATTGTTTCATGCTATTATATTATTACTTTTATATACTTTATATGCTATTTTATATTATTTTTATGAACTAACCAACTAATTCAAAGACCTTGGAAGCTTCGGTAGAAGACCATACGATGCACAAGGGAGCCACAAGGCAGGGGGGTGCTCCCTGGGGGTGTGGGCGCCCCAGGTGCTTTGTGCCCCCTATGGCTATGTTTGACCTAATTCAAGTCCTATAAATTCCCTAATATCCAGAAACCCCCAAAGCAAGACCCGAAACAATTCTTTCGCTACTACACGCCTTTGTTTTTTCATGATCCCATCTAGAGGCCCTTTTCGGTACTCTACCCGAGGGGTAAAGTATTGGGGAGGCAATCTTCATCAACCTTGACGCCTCCGTGATAATGTGTGAGTAGTTCCCACGGGGCCTACTAGTCCATAGCAGTAGCTAGATGTCTCTCTCTCTTGGTCATCAATACCATGGGGATGAGGTTATCGATTCGAGAGAGTATCTTCCCCAAGGGGGGAGATGATGATGTGGGGCGAGCTTTAAGGCAAGGGTCGGTTCGTTGTTGGACCGATCTTTCATGGCACAAACCTTCGTCGCAGCAAGTAATCATACCAGGTTTACGATGTTGTTCGCAAATCCCTTAGAAACAACACGCCAACACCTCGATCTGAAGGAATGACATGGACGAACCATATAGGCTCAGCTTGTAATCTCCTATGCGTCGCGTCGTAGGAACTCACACGCCAGTAGAGATTTTTGACAAGATTTCTCTAAACTCAATAATGGCCGATGGCCAGAGCACACGACGGTGTCTAATTCATCATAAAATAACATTCCTTACAAGGATGCACTACCCTAGCGATTTATAGTACATAGCCGACTGACGTCTAACTTGAAAAATAAACAATCGATCCTATCTAAACAACCTTGGACTCCTAGTTGATTACGTGCCTTACTTTGGCATGTAACCTTTACAAATTGGACTATACCTAATACTCTTAACATATTGCATTCCATGGTAGTTTGATTTGATCTGGTGGGCCCCATCCGGTGGAACACAAACAAAGAAATTCCCGCGTTAGAAGGTTCCTTGCCGTGTATGATTTTTGAATCTCTGGAGGATGTGACCTACCGAAATAATAATAGCTTGGAAGATCCCTCGTCAAACAAAAACATGCTATGTGCGGCTGGGACTGTTCGAAGTAGTGCCTTTTAATTAGTATAGGCATGATCCGAGAGCAATCGTGGTGCACTAGTTCATCTACTACTAGATATTTTCCTGTTAATATCATGCATGGAATCACAACTTCCAATGGCGGCAACATCAACAAGTGAGGCCTTTTCTTCCATCTTTTCTTGATGAAGAACAACGACAAATATGGCATTATCTTCTTGAGCAGCAGTAACAATGGTATTATCAGAGAGAGGCATGGGCATGTCATCCTCCCTCCCTTTAAGTGAAACCATCCTTAGTTTTGATTCAGTCTTTATAGGAACAACGTGGTCTGGAGATGGCACGTGCGCCAAAGAAACATTAGCAGCTTCGTCTTCCTTCTTTGCTTCTGCTTGCTCCTTCATCTTGTTTAAGTGCGTTATATCGACTAGAGGGGGGTGAATAGGCGATTTTTACAAATTCATCACTAAGGAATTTCAAGGTGAGGAAATTCCTAAGCAATGAACTACTTAGCAGCGGAATAAGTACTCAGATGCAAGCGTAACAGAGTAGTAGTACAATCATCATGATGAAATGAAAACAAGCACAGAGTACAATTAGCGTGTAAACAGGATAAGCAGACTGAAGACAAACTAACTGAAGAAATAGGATTGAAGAAATTGAGAAAGTCTTCAGTCAAAGTCTTCAAATAGTAATGATCAAGTACATCAACACAGAAATGAGGAAATGAAAGGGTTGAGGAAATAGAACCAGTAGCTTGGTGAAGACGATGATTTGGTAGACCAGTTCCAACAGTTCTGACAGTCGTATGTCTCGTTGGAGTGGCTAGGTATTTAAACCTGAGGAACCATAGTCCCGGACACACAGTCCTCACCGTATTCTCCTTGAGCTAAGGTCACACAGACCTCGCCCAATCACTCGTGGTAAGTCTTTAGGTGACTTCCAAATCTTCACAGACTCGGTCACTTGGCGATCCACAATTTCCTCTTGGATGCTCTTGACCATGACGCCTAACCGTCTGGAAGATGCACAGTCCTCAAAGGTAACAAGCTTCGGTTCCACACATGAACAATCTCTTCAGTGATGCTCAATCACTTTGGGTCCGTAGGTGTTTGGGTTTGGGTTTTCCTCACTTGATGATTTTCGCTCAAAGTCCTCGGAGGATGGGATTCTCTCAATTGACAAGTGTCAGTTTCTCTCGGAGCAGCCAACCAACTAGTGGTTGTAGGGGGGCGGCTATTTATAGCCTAGGGAGCAGCCCGACATTATAAGACATAAATGCCCTTCAATGATATAACCGTTAGGTGGGTAGGTATTTTGGGACACCTGGTGCGTAGCACAGCAACGGTTGGAAATTTGAGTATCAAATTAATTAGGGCTATCATGTTCCTCACTTGTAGGCAATCCGCACTGGCGAATTCCTAACTCCTCTGTCAGAACAAATTCCTCAGAGACCATCTTCGTCTCTGTCACTGAAGAAATCGACTGAACTGTATGACATTTCCAATGGCTTCACTCAAAAGGATTGGTAGGTGTAGGATTTTGAGATGAGCATCACTTGGAAACTTTTCCTTAGTTTTACCTCGACCCCCTTTAACAGTATGGTGTTTCCTATGACTCATGAAACAGAAAATGAAACTACAAAAATAAAATTCTTCATGCTTCTAAGTCTTCAGTTGAAGACATTCATTTTTAGGGGTTGACTTTCATCGTATATATCAAACTCCTCATAGACTTATAGACCTGTGTACACTCACAAACTCATTAGTCCCTTAACCTATAAGTCTTCAATACACCAAAATCACTAAGGGGCACTCGATGCACTTACAATCTCTCCCTTTTTGGTGATTGATGACAATATAGGTTAAGTTTTCAACGGGGATAAACATATGAAGTGTAAATACTTAAATTGCGGAATTTGATTACAAGATATAGAAGAACTCCCCCTCAAGATGTGCATATTTGAGGAATTTGCTTTGACAAGCAAATGCACATTGTAGAGTAGTATCATGGAGATCTCCCCCTATATCTTGTAATTCATACACGCATTTAATATATGATATGAAGAATTTGAAATGCATGATGAAATATGGTGTCTGATGAAATTCAGCATGCGCGCATTAACGAACTTGAGGAAATAGCATGTAGAGAACAAAGCAAAACTCTCAGACCACCATAGGACTTAACTTCACAACTAGATCAACAAACACTTCAGAAGAGCGAGAGTTGCAACTTAACAAAAAACACCCATATATAGAGAACCGCTTGAAGATTAACTCAAATTTCTCCCCCTTTGTCATCAATGACCAAAAGGGACAAAAAATGAGGACTAACGCCCCTGAAGAATATCATCAAGATGTCGATGGAGGAGCGCCAGCGTTGTTGGGGTCGTTCGTTGGAGGTAGGGTCTGCCGCGATGTTGATCAAGTCTTCGGCTTCATTTGTCTCGCGCGATGAAGAATATGAACTGGTGACCAAGTGAGGAACTTTGACCTTATTGAATTTCTTTGAAGGCGGCTGAGACCAGTCAAAGTCCTATTTGAAGCCCATCTACTTGAGATCTTCATCACCGTAGAGGTGAGACAATACAGCCCAAGTGCGATCAAAAACTTCATGCAAGTAGTAATGGTTCTTCATCACAGTATTTTGCGTGATCGTCATGTTCTTAAGAATTGAACCAAACTGACACTTGACCCACTTGTGATTGCGATCGACCTTCTGATGAAGATTGAGTAGAAGCTCACGATCAGTCATCACTCGTGGAGTGGTGGCTTGAGGAATTTGCTTTGAAGCTTTTGCGACAGAGTCTTGTGTGGCAGAGTCATCATTGGTGGAATAGTATGCAACTTTGTGAAACTATACATCCAATGGACGAGTTCCTTCATCTATAACAGCAGCCTTGCCCTTTCCATCAGCTGAGGAAATAGTCCCTTTTAGGACTTCAATTGCTGGCAAATAGCTGAGATGATTTTGAAAATCAGCCTTGCAGTTGATTGAAGACCTTGATCTGATGAATCTCATGATCCAGGGAGCGTAAGGCTTCAACTCAAATGGTGACAGGGCTACATTGGCCAAAGTCCTCATGAAGAAATTGTAGTAGTTGATAGGAATACCATGTATGATATTGAATAGCAGATTCTTCACTATGCCAACAACCCCTTCTTCATCAGAGTTGTGGCCCTTGATCGTACTAAGGGTTTTGGTCAATATTATGTATACTATCCTTGGCACATAGAGCAATTCATTGACGAGGAATTTGGTCCTTGGAGCTTGGCCAGGCTTCAACGGCTTCATCAACACTTGCATCAGATGATCTGATAGTTCAGGTTGAACATAAATGAGCCTTGCACCTTCAGTGGGAGGACTGACTGGGACAACGTGAAGTAATTCAGATGCCGGAGCTTTATAGTGAGTGTTTTTTAGTCATCTAGTCCAGTATCCATGAATTCACATCTTCAACGATGCCAGTGATGTGCAACATGGCATAGAACTGAAGAATGTGTTCTTCATTCCAGTCGCAGATATCGACGCAGAAGTTGAGGAGCCGAGCATCATGAAGAACACTGAGGACCAGGGTGAAGCACGATAGAGACTCCATATGCACATGAGGAATTTGCTCATGGTCAAAGATCTTGTCCTTATCGAACAACAGTGAGGAATAAAAGTTCATCTGGCTGGTAGTCCAAAAACGCTTGCGTCAAAGTCGAGCAGAGTCATATAGATTGTAGTCAGTGAAGAAATGATGCTCAACAAAGAAGTCATCAGCCTTGAACTTCTGCTTCTTGGAGTGAGGATTCTGTGGCTTGGGCTGAAGATTTGCAGTTGATGTCTTCACAGCCTCTTGATGCATAGTGTCTGGAGCCACAGGCTGAGGAATTTCAGGAGTAGTATCATCAGCAGCAGCCTTGGCCTCCATTTCTTCAGCACTAGCGGCTGGAGCTTCTTCAGGGATAGAAATAAGTGGAGCTTGTTGTTCTATAGAGCTTGTATGAATTTCTTCATTTTGGAGAGGGGACTAAGGAATTTGTTGCAGAGGAGTGGTCAGTGTTGAATTGGGATGATGACTTTCCTAGTAGTCATCATTCATAATCGGAGTTGTAGACCCAATATCCACATCCTCATCTTCTTCATCAATTTCTTCAACCCTTGCCTCTTCAGCTGTGAACTAAGGCATGGACGATGATACCAGCGGAGTTGAAGTGATATGACCACTTCATTTTCTTCATCCAACTGCTCTAATGTAGCAGCAGAAGGATCTTCTTCATCAGATTCACTAGCAATCACATATTCCTCACCAAAGGGAACAATCTCCTTCGATGGCATGCTTGATATTGGAACAACATCTATGGGGTTTGCATAAGAGCTCGTCAAATTATTCACTTTCTTTAGAGCTGAAGACTCTGAGGATGCACATGCTTTCCTTTTCTACACATCTGCTTGCTCCACAGCTTTGGTTTCTTCGCTTCTGATGCAGAAGGAAGGTTGATGCTTGTCATCTGTGCAGGAGGACCAGAGGAAATAGGTGCAATTTCTTTAGGCGCAACAGATGCAGTTAATCTGACATGTTCAGTTTCCACAGGCGCAATAGCAGATGCCTCAACTGGCCTGGCTTGTTCTTCAGGCGCAACACTAGAGGTTGCCCTGGCAGTTTCTTCAGTGACTGGAATTTCTTCAGCAGCCCTGGTGCTTTCAGAATCATAAATAGCCTGATTTTCATCAGTTGTGCTTGCATGTTCTTCAATAGACTCAGCAGATGCCTTAGCCTGAGGAATTTCATGTTGCGATGAGGCTGCAACATTTGAGGTAAATCCCTTCACCATTTTGACGAATCTGACTTTGGCTCCTAGCCAATCTGCATGGTATGCGTCAAATTCATCACTGAGTGCTTTCATCTCAGTTTGCATGGTCACAAGTTCATTAGGAGTCATTTTGACAACATTCTTCTTCAAAAAATGCTCCTTTTTGTACTGAGCTTTCTTCAGTTGCCTGGCCTTCTCAAACTTCCATTTTCTTTGCCAATAAAGGCAGTCAACATATGACTTTTGCCAAGTGTGAGATTGAAATCAGGCATAGGAGTGTTAGGGTCCTTGTGCCAGAGGTCTATGAAGTCAAGGATCAACTTGGGATCCAGCAAAAGAGGCACATTACTGCCTTTGGCTCTAGCAGCCCTTTGTTGTCTGTCTCTGATGATTTCAGCCAATTCTTCATCATCAGCTTCGTCTTCACTTGACGGCACTTGAAAGGCGCCCTGCTTCTTGTGAGGACTTCGCCTTGTGCCTCGTCTAGCAGTGTCCTTTTTCTTTAGCAGGGTGGGGCCTGTTGAAGACTGTGGAGAAGTTGAAGAACTTGCAGATGCTCCTAAAGCAATAGAGATGCCCGTGGTCCTTTGGCAAGAGGCGAGATGGGAAGGTGTCAAGGACTTTGCAGCAGTTGCACAGGATTTTGTTGTGGGGACAGGAGCTGCTTGTGAGGAAGTGGCTTGAGGCACAGGCCGTGAGGGCTTTGAGGAACTTGGCCATGAGGGCATTGCAGCTGAGGAACCGGGCTTGTGAGCAGGCTTCTTGGGCATAGCCTTATTGGGCTTGGAAGCAGAGGCCTCAGCAGCGGCGGCAGTAGAATCTTCACTGGATTTCCTCACTGCTTCTTTGGCCGTTTTGGCCAATTTAGCTTGCCGCTTGGCCCATTCATGAGGAAAATCCTCACCACGCTTGATGCTAGTGGGATCAGCTTCTTGGCCTAGTGCCAATGGAGGTCTTGGGCAAGGAGGGTAAGCGCAAATTTCTTCATGTATTTCAGAGTCACACACACACACACACACACACACACACACACACACACACACACACACACACACATATATATATATATATATTCCCTCCGTTCCCGTGCCCATCTCCTCTCTATTCAATGAATGCGCACCTTGCGCTGATTTTTTTTCTCCTTGCATAGATGTCATCAGGGATCTTGAAAGCAATATTTACTTTTGGTCTCTTGCCTCCATTCTGAGGTCTTTTGCCATCAGCCATTTTCTTCATCTGAGGATTTTGAACAATAGAATTCTCTGACGAGGTATGCAATTTGTCTTCGAGGATCACTGCAACTGAGTTAAGTTGATGAGAACCAAGAGATTCAGCAGCAGACATGTGTACCTGTGAACAGAGTATAGGTGCGAAGAATTTGGAGAGGTCATACGCGTTCTCAGAAGTTTTGCAAAAGAATCAAGTTTGAGGAATTTGACCAGGAGTGTCTTGAGGTATTTCACTAAGCAGTCTTTGACTTAGGTTCCAAAGTTGTATAGATTGAAAATCCACACAATTGAGGAATCTTGAAGAAAAACGTTGGTTAGAGAAAAATATCAAGAACAGATGCATGTGTGGTGTTTAAGAGTGCGGAAGTTGAAGAATAAACACCTTTTGAAGATTTTGTGGAAATCATCAGAATCAACAAGGGCAGTAAAAATAGATTTTATTTACCCTTGACGAAGAACACAACAAACTGGGAGTTGAAGTTGAGAAGTTCATCCGTTCATATCTTCCTCGCCCTAACTTGGTGGTGGAAAACAGCTACGGCAGCAGCGGAGTGAAGATTTCCGTGGCCGGCGCAAGTACGACGACGACGAGGTCGAGGCAATGAAGCTCTTCCTCATCGGCGATGATGGAAGGTAGCGGCAGCGGTAGGTTAGAGAGCTCGAGCGAGGGGAGTAAGGTCGATCACGGTAAATGAAGACTGAGGAGGGCGAGGGGTATTTATAGTCGAGGTGAAAAACCGCTCGTCCAAGGAAAATGGATGAACGTGCCCCTGACCCTTCTCATCCTAGCGACATATGTCACCCACGTACTGTGAAGTGGACATCGTGTTAGCTCGTGGGTGAATAGAATAATCTCATTGTGGGATGCGGAACGGTTTGAGCGGCAAAATCCGAAAATTTGAGATATGAAAATTTTAATGTTTCGTTCGCAAATTCTTCAGCTGACAAGGACAAAGTGAAGATTTTGAACGGGTTTCAAATAGAAAGCACATGAATAATTTGTGAATAGACTGGGATGAATATAGCATAGAGGGGGAAGGGTCCGATCACATTCACTTAGCAGAAAAGTCAACTTGAAGAATTAGCAATAAGTGAATGTTGTAGAGGACTAAAAACTCAAATATATGTGTAGTCAATGAAGAACACAGTCGGAAAAAGTGAAGACATTGCAAAGTTGAAGAATTTGAACAACTGAGGAATTTAAAAAATAAAGCAAAACTCAAATTGAAGATTTTCAACTTTTGTTGTTGGCGTGACCCACCGTATAAGAATGACGATTTCAGACGCCGCGTACAATTGTCGTAGGGCTCTGAGAATCAAATTCTTCGTTAATTTCTTCACGCTTAGAGGGGTAGTCTTCATTGATTGAAGAAAAATGTTACTTCGTGTGTTGCACATCTAAGTCATCAATTTTGCATAAGTGTTAGGATGTGTGTCCTTCTCAAAGAACATTCGAAGATCTAAGATATTTAGCTCACACCGCAACTTCAACACATGATCTCGAAGAAAATGATGACGAATCTAGATGTGCTTTGTCTTCGAGTGCTGAACTAGGTTATGAGCAATCTTGAAGGCACTCTCATTGTCACAGAAGAGTGGCACATTCTTCACATTGATGACGTAGTCCTTGAGGGTTTTCTTCATCCATAGCAATTAAGCACAACACGAACTATCAGCAATGTACTTAGCTTCAGCAGTAGAGAGTGATATGCAGTTCTGCTTCCTCGAGGATCAACATACCAAGGATCGTCCGAGGAAATGGCATGTGCCTGATGTTGAATTGCGGTCCACACGATCACTAGCATAGTCAGAGTCAGAATATCCAATGAGATCAAAAGCCGAGCCCTTGGGATACCATAATCCAAGTGTTGGAGTGTGAGCTAGATATCGAAGAATATGCTTCACAGCCTTATGGTGTGATCCCTTCGGTGTAGCTTGAAAACGGGAACTCATGCAAACACTAAGCATAATATCTGGCCTAGATGCACACAGATACAATAACGAGCCAACCATGGAGCGGTATACCTTTTGATTGAAGTCAATACCATTTTCATCAGTGCATAAATGGCCATTTATGGTCATAGGGATTTTGACGCCTTTGCAGTCTTGCATGCTGAATTTCCTCAACACATCCATGAGGTATTTCTCTTGAGATATGAATATAATGCTGCACTGTTGGCGAATTTGAAAACCTAAGAAGAATTTCAATTCTCCCATCATAGACATTTGATATTCCTCACTCATCATATAGGCAAATTCCTCATTGTAACGTTGGTTAGTACAACCACGGATAATATCAGCAACACATATTTGGCACATGAATAATTCATCATCATAGGTTTGGGTGAAAAGAGTTGGGTCAAGTGAACCGCGTTTGAAGCCTTTCTTCATGAGGAATTGCTTCAAAGTACCATACCACTCCTGAGGGGCCTGCTTGAGGCCATAGAGGGTCTTATTGAGTCTGAAGACTTTGCCAGGATGCTTTGGAACTTCAAAACCTGGGGGTTGAGCAACATATACTTCTTCCTCAAGCTTACCATTGAGGAATGCACTTTTCACATCCATTTGATACAAGATGTTATTATGATGGTTAGCATAAGCAAGCAATATACGAATAGCCTCAAGTCTAGCAACAGGTGCAAAAGTTTCATCAAAATCAATTCCTTCAACCTGTGTGTAGGCTTGACCTACAAGACGAGCCTTATTCCTCACCACAAGGCCATTTTCATCTTGTTTGTTGCGGTAGATCCATTTGGTGCCGATGATATTGTGCTTGCACGGGTCTGGTCGCTTGACAAGTTCCCAGACATTATTGAGCTCGAACTGATGTAATTCTTCTTGCATCGCTTGAATCCACTCGTGCTCCATAAAATGCCTCATCTACTTTGGTGGGCTCTATGATAGAGACAAAAGCAAAGTGCCCACAAAATTTAGACAAATGAGAAGCCCTTGAGCGTGTGAGAGGACCTGGTGCTTTGATGTCCTCGATGATTTTCTCAATCTGCACTTCATTTGCGACGCGAGGATGAGCGGGTTGACGACGTTGAGTGGGCTCAGCATTTTCTTCAGAGCCATTTTCCTCAGGTGCACCAGCATGATGTTCTTCATGTTTTGGAATGACTTCTTCAGCTGATTCTTCGGTAGGAATGACATCCTCAGTATCCTTGAACTTAATGGTTTCCTCGGGTGACATTTTATCTAGCACAGGAGGTAGGTTCTCTCTTTGTGAGCCATTAGTTTCATCAAACCGCACATCTATAGTTTCAACAACCTTGTGGTGAACAGTGTTGAAGACTCTATAGGTGTGCAAGTCCTTTTCGTAACCAAGCATAAAACCTTCATGTGCTTTTGGTTCAAATTTAGAATTGTGATGAGGATCGATAATCCAACATTTAGCACCGAAGACTTTGAAATAACTCACATTGGGTTTCTAGTCAGTGAGGAGTTCATATGAGGTCTTTTTGATGAATTTGTGAAGATATACCCTATTCATGATGTGGCACGCAGTATCAATTGCCTTAGGCCAGAAGCGAGGAGGCGTCTTGTATTTATCAAGCATAGTGCGAGCCATCTCAACAAGAGTCATGTTCTTGCGCTCCACGATGCCGTTTTGCTGAGGAGTATAAGGAGCAGATGACTCATGAGTAATACCAAGTTCATCAAGATAGTCATCAAGACCAGTATTCTTCAACTCGGTCCCATTGTCACTTCTGATGTGCTTGATCTTTACACCGAAGTTTGTTGAAGCCCTCAAGGAAAATCGTTTGAAGACTTCCTACACTTCAGTTTGTAAGTAAAGATATACACACATGTGTAACGAGAATAGTAATCAACAATAACAAAGCCATATAAAGAAGAAGCATTAGTGAATGTGGCATAATGAGTAGGGCCAAATAGATCCATGTGAAGCAATTCAAATGGACGAGTGGTAGTCATGATAGTCTTGGAGGGATGCTTGGCCTTGGTCATCTTTCCAGCTTCACAAGCTCCATGATACTTCTCTGTCGTATCTGTAATTTTTGATTGTTTCATGCCAATATTATGCAACTTTCATATACTTTTGGCAACTTTTTATACTATTTTTTGGGACTAACATATTGATCCAGTGCCCAGTGCTAGTTCCTGTTTGTTGCATGTTTTTTGTTTCGCAGAAAATCCATATCAAACGGAGTCCAAACGGGATAAAAATTGGCGGAGAATTTTTTGGAATATATATGTGATTTTGGGGAAGAAGAATCAACGCTATACGATGCCCGAGGGCGCCACGAGGCAGGGGGCGCGCCCTGGGCTCTCGTGGCCACCCCGTAAGGCGGTTGGTGCCCTTCTTTCGTCGCAAGAAAGCTAATACCCGGATAGAGATCGTTTCCAAAATTCAGCCCAATCAGAGTTACGGATCTCCGGGAATTTAAGAAACGGGGAAAGGACAGAATCTGGAACGCAGAAACAGAGAGAGACAGAGAGACAGATCCAATCTCGGAGGGGTTCTCGCCCCTCCCACTCCATGGAGACCATGGACCATAGGGGAAACCCTTCTCCCATCTAGGGAGAAGGTCAAGGAAGAAGAAGAAGGAGGGGGGCTCTCCCCCCTCGCTTCCGGTGGCACCGAAATGTCGTCGGGGCCATCGTCGTCACCGCAATCTACACCAACAACTTCACCGCCGTCATCACCAACTCTTCGCCCCTCTATGCAGCGGTGTAACCCCTCTTTTACCCACTGTAATCTCTACTTAAACATGGTGCTCAACGCTATATATTATTTCCCAATGATGTATGGCTATCCTATGATGTTTGAGTAGATCCGTTTGGTCCTATGGGTTCATTGATGATCGTGATTGGTTTGAGTTGCATGTTTTATTATTGGTGTTGTCCTATGGTGCTCTCCGTGTCGCGCGAGCGTGAGGGATCACCGCTGTAGGGTTTGCAATATGTTCATGATTTGCTTATGGTGGGTGGCGTGAGTGACAGAAGCATAGACCCGAGTAAGTAGGTTGTTTGCGTATGGGAGTAAAGAGAACTTGATACTTTAATGCTATGGTTGGGTTTTACCTTAATTATCTTTAGTAGTTGCGGATGCTTGCTATAGTTCCAATCATAAGTGCATACGATCCAAGAAGAGAAAGTATGTTAGCTTATGCCTCTCCCTCATATAAAATTGCAATAATGATTACCGGTCTAGTTATCGATTGCCTAGGGACAAATAACTTTCTTGTGTGACAAAAAGCTCTCTACTAAAACTAACTTAGTTATTTCTTTATCTAAACAGCCCCTAGTTTTTATTTACGCGCTCTTTATTATCTTGCAAACCTATCCAACAACACCTACAAAGTACTTCTAGTTTCATACTTGTTCTAGGTAAAGCGAACGTTAAGCGTGCGTAGAGTTGTATCGGTGGTCGATAGAACTCGAGGGAATATTTGTTCTAACTTTAGCTCCTTGTTGGGTTCGACACTCTTACTTATCGAAAGAGGCTACAACTGATCCCCTATACTTGTGGGTTATCAAGACCTTTTTCTGGTGCCGTTGCCGGGGAGTCATAGCGTGGGGTGAATATTCTCGTGTGTGCTTGTTTGCTTTATCACTAAGTAATTTTTATTTGCCGTCCTAACTTGTTCTCTATCTTTAGTTATGGATATGGAACACGAAATACCAAAAACATTAAGTGTACTTGCTACTCATGGAGATGGGGAACCTCCTAAAACCCTCGATGCTGGTTATGTGAAAAATATTATGTACTCCCTCCGTCCCAAAATATAAGAACGTTTTTAACACTGGTGTAGTGTTAAAAACATTCTTATATTTTGGGACACAGGGAGTACTACTTTGATAATCCCGAGAAAACCCCATTCAATTATGTAACGGGAGACACGTTAAATCAACATGAATACTTTAGGGATTATCGCTTGACTCAAAAAGGGAAACTATTATGGGATCAAATTTATATGTTGCATTGGTATGCTCGGCAACTATGCTTGAGATATGATTATACTTGTTGCTCTAGGATGAAGGCTCCACACCTTCCCTTTTCATGTGAATTTAATGATAATGAAACCTTAGCTTCCTATGTTAATTGTATATATGATTACTATGATGTGGAACAAATAGAAGAGTTCGTTGCTTTTATGGGTGCTTATGAAATTGAATCTTTGTTTAAAGAGTTTTAAGATTTTGATGATTCAGTTTTAGACCTGAAAATTTTGCTATACTTAAATATTTCTATGAGAATTATGAATTCAATTCCGATATTGATGGTTTTATTGAGAGAGTCTCCGTTGTCCAAGAAGAGACTATTATTTTGCAGGAGTCTATGGAAGATGAAATTAAGGACATTGTGAGATCATTGGATGAAAAAGATGAGAAGGAGAGCGAAGAACAAAATGAGTAAGAGCGGATTGATCACCCGTGGCCACCTTCTAATGAGAGTAACTCTTCAACTCATACATTATTTAATTTCCCTTCGTGCTTACCGAAGGATGAATGCTATGATGATTGTTATGATCCAGTTGATTCTTTTGAAATATCCCCTTTTGATGATGCTTGCTATGCTTGTGGCCAAGATGCCAATATGAATTATCCTTATGGAGATGAACTTGTTATAGTTCCTTATGTTAAACATGAAATTGTTGCTATTGCACCCACGCATGATAGTCCTATTATCTTTTTGAATTCTCCCAACTACACTATATCGGAGAAGTTTGCCCTTATTAAGGATTATATTGATGGGTTGCCTTTTTCCGTTGCACATGATGATTTTGATGAATATAATATGCATGTGCTTGCTGCTCCTACTTGCAATTATTATGAGAGAGGAACTATATCTCCACCTCTCTATGTTTCCCACACGATAAAATTGCAAGAACTGATTATACTATGCATTGGCCTTTACTAGGTGTGCATGAATTGTTCTTCTATGACATGCCAATGCATAGGAAGAGAGTTAGACTTTGTCATTGCTTGATATATGTTGCTTTGTGCTCACTACTAAATGCCAAATCATTGCTAATTCAAATTGGCTTTGATATACCTTGGGATCCAGGTGGATTCACTACTTGAGCACTATATGCCTAGCTTAATGGCTTTAAAGAAAGCGCTGAAAGGGAGACAACCCGGAAGTTTTAGATAGTCATTTATTTCTATTGAGTGCTTTTATAAAGTTTAAAAACAAAATAAATAAATAGGGGAACCTAAAACTTTTTCAAAAAGCAAAAGTGCGAAAGACGAGCATTGTTAAAATGGGAGCTAGCCTTGAACTTTGTTCATGCCCATGGAAACTTTGTGACCCTTGATTACAGAAAATTTTCAACAAAAATAATTATCCCCTTGTAAAATTCCATTGTATTATAAAAATAATGTGTCAAGGTTTGCCTTTAGGATGTTTACATTGCTTGTTGGTTTGTGCGGTGCAAGACATAAACTTTGGCTGTAGTGCGCGATTTTATATTTTTTACTGGAACGTCAAACGGTTCTGAAATACTTTGCAATGTATTTATATAAAAATTGTTTATTTTTCCTAATTATTTCAGAATTTTTGGAGTACCAGAGGTATGGTGAATGTTCAGATTATTACAGACTGTCCTGTTTAAGACAGATTCTATTTTTGATGCATAGTTTGCTTGTTTGGATGAAACTAACAATTTCTATCAGTGGATTAAGCTATGGAAAAGTTATATTACGGTAGATACAATGCAAAAACAAAATATGAATTGGTTTGCAACAGTACTTAGAGTAGTGATTTGTTTTATTATACTAGCGGATCTTACCGAGTTTTCTGTTGAGTTTTGTGTGGATGAAGTGTTCGAAGATCGAGGAGGTATCGATGTGAGGAGAAGGAGGAGAGGCAAGAGCGCAAGCTTGGGGATGCCCAAGGCACCACAAGTAAATATTCAAGGATAAGCGTCTAAGCTTGGGGATGCCCCAGAAGGTATCCCATCTTTCTTCAACAAATATCGGTATGT